>CM071630.1:18528651-19728651 GCA_036419045.1 Scirpophaga incertulas | reverse complement strand
GTTCTGCGCAATCATAGCCTGGTCCATCAATCAAAGCTAACATAATTCTAAAAGATGAACTTAAGAATACATCAAAAAGTTAAATTTCATTTCCATATTGAAAACCTGCAAGCTTAGTCTTACGTAATCTCTGCAACTGGCTGTGTAGAAATGTCAAGTGTTGCTATACTAAGACCTGATTTCATCAAACTTTATCTACGAGTAATAAATTGTTAAGTAACGACTGTTTAAAGTTAAAGAAGATGTTAAAATATTATAGGTCCTACACTGAAAAATTATCAAGCCATTACAAGATCGACTGTTAACTGAAGGAGTTCCGCAATGTTCACTCAATTTATAACACAACCAAATTAAACCGTTCATCACTCTCCGTATACAGAAATGTGTCTAATTTCTTTTGGTTGATTAATATGTAATGTCGTATTACAATTCAAACAAATTAAATTGTCGGTTTCTGTCTATGATTCTAAAGCAAACCCAACTTTTTCGTTTTGCCAGGTTATTTCACTGTTTTAGTTAGTCTATGCAAAGAGAATATCTAAAACTACGTGTAGTCTATGCTAAAGATTATTGTTGGTTATTTCAAAGGGCTATTTTATCAAAGAGAGCAATAATAATATATTAGTGGTGGTATTAAATTTATTTGTGTTATATGTTTGTATTTTTATTGTAAATTAAGAGCAATGTTGAAGAAACCACGAGGGCCAAATTTCTCAAAAAATGACAAGGAAATTTTGATCACTTTTGACATTATTGAAAATAAAAAACCGATGCCGTAACGACGGCTATTAAAAATGAAGGGTGGAAGAAGTTAACGGAAGAATATAATTCATTGAGCACCTTTGCATTGCGAACTTCAGATCAACTGAAAACGTGCTGGGACAATATAAAACGAAATACTCGCAAAGACAAGGCAACAACAAAGAAGCAAACCCTGTTAACAGGTAGAAATTAAATATAATTTCTACTACAGGTATGTTAATAAATCTTGAACGAATATGATGTGTACAGTCGAGAGCTCCCAACACTTTTGGAAATTTTGCTATGCTATAAAAATTTAACTGTGCAGTCATAAGGTCATCGTGAGAGTCAGGAAACCTGATGAATTGTTGGTTGAGGGATGCTATTGCAGTGGAAACCCTATGTATGATTCTATGAGAAGAAGATTTGCTTATTCCACAGTAATCCCCAACTGTTATTTGTTGCGAACCAGTTGCGAAGTATCTCAGGGTTAATAGAAGTTGATTGATCGGTGAAATAGATTCATTCCTGAAACAAAGTATTTTACTACTGTAGTGTACCTACTTAACATAAATCTTTATTTCTCATTTTCATTTATCCGGTAATATACTTTTAGAAATATTATCTACTCGCCGTTCCGATGGATATTCAAATTTGTCTTCAATCAATTCCAATACACTCATTGCAGTTTCTTTAGATAAACGAAACCTTGTACAAAAATCGACATCGTCGTATTCTTCGAAATAATCACGCCGTTCTTTAAAAATTCTTGGACGTCGTACGATGTCGTCTAAACTATCTAAGTTTTCTAAAAAATCTTCAATTTCGAAAATAAATTGTACGCTGCGTCCATCTTGATAGTAAAGTAATCGTCTGTTACTGACTTAACGGACCACTAGAGCAACAGTTAAATTTAACAATCGATCAAGCTAACTAATCTCTTGTTTGCACGTGGTGGAACACTCGCTAGCCCTAACAAAACTGTTAATACTTTAACAAGCCATTAGTTTAACAAACAGAGTATGGTGAAATTAGCTCTAATTCTTTTATTGATAACTAGCGGACCCGACAGAGTTTGTCCTGTCAAAAAGATTTGTAAAGTGGCAGTTTTTTGTTCCTACTTATTTTATAGATAATTAAATGTAAAAAGGAGTTATAGTGACGTAACTACAATAGTTAGACATATAGTCTCGCGAAGTTTTTTGTAGATATTGAAATATTCTATAATATTATCCAACATTTTTTGTCCTATCACTAATACTCTTCGCAGCGTATGCGATGAAAGACATTTTATGGCAAATTTTTTTACACCTTCGGTTGGTTTTAATAAGAATTTCTAAAGATTTCTATAGTAATCTAGTACTAAATATAGCCTATGTAACTCAGTGATAATGTAGCTTTCTAATGAAAAAATAATGATTAAAATCGGTCCAGTACTTTTTGAGTTTATTCGTTACATACAAAAATACAAATCTTTCCTCTTTATAATATTAATGTATAGATATACCGAGTGGTGTATTATCAATATAGTGGTATATTAATGGTAGGTATATTTAAACATAAATCGGCAAAATTGATTAAAGATCGCTTCTCTATCTATACTCCTTAAATAAAAATTATTTTCTAATAATAGATTTCTGGTAACAGTGAATATTCCTACCAAATCTTCCACATTAGCTCATCTTGCAAATACTACGAGTATATCTGAGTGGCAGTCATTTTGCTCATACTACATCACTTCCGAAGAAGATAAAAAGAGCATCCCTTGGATGTATTAACTATTTTATGATCATAGGTAATGATATCATCAATAAAGCTTTATAACAAACATTTGTTCTCATTCAGTATGCCGTTTGTCCTATCATTTTCAAAGCGATTACCACCGTATTACAAGCAATATAAGAATTGTTTAAAGGTAGGAATTGTGTAAAAGTTTGAAGCATTGCTGTGTGCACAGGCGCTCATAATCTATAATTTAATGAGAGTAACCTTACAAGGGTGGGAATATATAATATAGTATAGTGTGGGTGGGAATAGCGAGAGTACCTTACTTTCATTCGAGATCCGTATAGCATTGTTTGGGTTCACTTGCCGTACCAAAAACCGAGCACACGACTGACATGAAACTTCTTTCGCTCCATCTGTATGTGTATATATGTGTGTGTACAATATATACATATATTAATTTACTAAAAATATTTAAATTTATTTTACGTTTCCATGGGTAAATTAATATTTTTAAAAAGATCTTTTATTTTTATTGCTTAGATATACGTAACATATTTGGCTATATATGTTACGTATACGTAACATATGTAGCTTTCTCTTACTTATATCCCCCACTCAACTCCCGTTAGCTTCACCCGATCACACTTTACGTCAAGCGTTCGATAACTTACACCCCAAGTAAAGCGTGCAAAAAAAAAATTCAGTTCAAAAAGTATGTATTTACTTTAATGACTCAATAAATTGATATTTTCAAATTTGTACTTAATTACTTTAATAACCATTACCAACACTTACCATTACCAACACTTACCATCACCTAACTGATTTTCTATTAACTTAAATATTAATATTACTTAAGCCACAAATATGATACAAACAATAAATGTACTAATGAATAGGCAACACAATGTTTCGTGACACTGCTAGTTGTTATGTTGAAATCCACAAATAAGTACAGACATACAAGATGTTTTGTGCTTTTCATGTGGGCTTTCAAGGACGAGATTCTTTTGAGTTCCTATGGACTCGACTTATTAGGTTAATAGGGTTTTATTATATGACTGTCTGGGACGCCGTTATTATGACACGATTTATCAATATTTCAAAAGTTAAGCTATCTCTTTATCGGAGTATAGACCAACTAGCAATAGAAGTTGAACTTTACATGATTGAACATACTACATGTAATTTGTAGTATGAGTATAGGCAAACTAGCAATAGAAGTTGATCTCTTCATTATTGAACATACTACTTGTGGTTTATAGTATCATATATATAACGTTGGCTAAGTTAAATATATGGAAGTAACTAGATAGTTGGGATTTTACGGTAGTAGATAACTGCCTTGCGGTGTCTAATTATTATTTATTATGCTACTTATATTTTGTTTTCACTTTAGCGACTTGTTATAATTTCGTATTGTTAAGATTTCGACATATCTGATACTGTGACCATGACTCTGATCTGTGGTGCAATTAGAATCGAAAGGCACGTGGTCATTCCAGCTATATACCATCGTGTTTGTTGTGTATAGAATTTCATATGTCCAATTATTTGATGTTCTGCAGTAAAGAAAATCATTGCGAGGCAACCTGTGAATCTCTGAAAACGGTCAATTCGCACTGTCGCAGAGTAGTTGACTAAAGCCTCATCATCCTAATATACTAGTAAAGCACGACCTTCGGTGGGAACCTATATGAGCTATTTATTTGTTTATTTAATATTTATTTGTTTAGTTATTCACCGCTAGTAACATTTGCGTCACCGTCATTAGTTACAATCTTATCATTGCTATATTACTAATTAGGATAAAATAAACGATTATTTATCTCCACAAAAATTCGCTACAATGTTTGTTTAAGCTTAATGTTATCCAGTTCTGTTAGTACTTGTGAAAATTTGTTATACATAGGGATTTTATTGTAAATTCGTGGGTATAATAGTTAGTTATTATTTCGTAAAGCATATGTATGCAAGTCACCTTTCTTTAATAAGTTCTGCCACTGTTCATGTATTTCTATTAGACCGTTAAAGATTTAGTTAGTTAGATCTTATTATGATAATAATGACGTTTTATGAAATCAAGATAACTGCAAATAAAATTCAGAAATTTTACAATTCCGATAATTATTCGGATCCATTAGTTTCTAAAATATTATTTAGTTTGTCGGGAGTCAAGAGGCCATACAATACGAAACTAATATTACACAATATATACGGAGGAATTCAGCTTAATCCCGACCATTTGGCAACATTAGTCATGTGGTATTTACTGTGCCAAGAAAACGTAAAGCACGTTTACCCACATTCAACACAATACAAAACAAGTCGGAATCGAATAATTCTAGTTTTTCCCAACACCATTTTTGCGTTAGGTGTTTGCGGATTCCTAAATCAGAGATTATTAACGCTTACTTCCACTATTATTGTAGTAGTTATACTCACAAATACTGTTTAAATAGTTTTTACCATTTATTCGGGATTCTAAAAGTATCCATATAAAAGTATACCATTGGATGTTTAATCCAGCTTAAATTAATTCTATGTACTATATATTCGAGCCAACGAAAATGTTTTGGTTTTCCAAGCGAAGCACTTTCAACTTTATTACAGAGCAGTAGGCAATGTAATAACGTAATGTCACGAACTAGATAATACGAGATAACTTTAAACTTACTACTTATGATAATTATGCTAAAATGATGGTTCCTGTGAGATTACCGGGAAAATTGCAAGCTCCATAAAAACCACAATACTGCTAACTTGTGACATGACAAGTCACGGTACCCAGTAATATCACAACATATTTTACCCCTAAATTTGGAATATAGCGTTGTGCTCAATATTGTTTTGCAGCTGAGGTATTCAAGAAGATGACAAGCAGACTCTGCCTTTAGTTGTTGGTTGTTTACTTAAATAAAGTTTTCTATTGTATATGTACATAAGTTTTTTTTTAGATTTCGTCAAAATTATATTTACTTCTACTTACTTTGCTTGCTGGCATAAAAATATCCAGAGCCTCATAAAAATACATATAAATCAGAGCCAAAAATTCACTTAATTCGATCCAAATCTTTAACAATGTGTTAAAAATTTGTATAGTTAATATTGTTACAAACGCAACCAGACTTGAGATATGTTGCATAACCAATAAGCTCCGGGCAAAATAGTCAGTAGCCAGCTTTGCACCAAACATCCTATTAGTTTTAACGAACACTTGACATAATCCGATTTCAATATTTAGTTCATGTTCATAGACTACACTCAGCTTTTGTGTATCTATTACTTAGATATATATAGATTTGTTAGGTTGTGGCTGAATGGATATTTATCAAAAACAACTTTGAACATAAAATCAACAAACATTAATGAAAGTATTAAGTTACATGATCGTCAATAGGTAAAGCTCTTTTGATTCACTGAACATTAAATGAGTCGATATTTAATTTTAAAATAACTCATGTAGTATAATTTTAATAAGGTTAGTATGGAAAACCGGGTCCATCTTTCTCCTGTTTTGTCGCCATACTCCTTACCTCTTTAACTTTACTAGAAAAGATATTATGTTTACATACAATGATGAAATCGATATTGTTTCCCAAAAGCCGAATTGTGCATTCCATAATCGAGACAATATCACGTATATACTCATTGGAATTTCTTTAGGTAACAACATTAGTCATGTAAATAAAAGAACGCCTTGTCACTAATTTATACGAGCTAGTTTCATACCTTAATAATAAAAATGTATGAGTGTTTTAGGACCGGTTAAATGCTATCATTTGCTTCTATTTCAATTCATCCATAAACTAATCAACATTTTATTCAAAATATACTTATGCCACACATTAAAGTTTGGTCTTAAATCATTATAAAGCATTTGTTAATCGTTACATCGCACCACTTGGTGGCGTGTTTTCACTGCGATAAATTCGTTACATCGGAAATATTACTGTAAAACGCAAAATATGCTAAAAAGGATAATTTATTTTTTGTTAAGCTTTACACTGTTAGATATAGGTATATTTATATTTACCGACACGTAGCGGTGCTTACAACCGATATGGCTAAAGGATTTCATATTCTGGGTTCTGGATTTCATTTCTGTCATTCAATTTTTTATTATAATTTGGTATGTAATATAAATATTACATTCTACACTATTAAGAGCCTTAAAGTTCTTGGTACATAATTTAACTGACGTAATAACGGTGCGCAATAGATTTTTAGTGTAAATTTTTAATTCCTGTGTTAATAATCTTTCCAAATCAGATGTTCATTAGAAATATTACATAACTGCAACTTTTTAAATCGCGTGACAAAATATATACCTTAAAGTTTTTTATTTTATTTTATTTTATTTTTGTAAGAAACCATACAGCGACATACAGACTATATTTTATACAGTATGTGCCAATACCAAGGCCAATTAAAGGTTTCCTTACACAAAACCATTCGTAAGTAGCAACAACGGATGTTTGAATCTAAAATAACTTCGTAAGAACAGTCTCTGCCTATTACATAAATTAAAGTTATACAAGTATTAAAGTTATACATAAATTAAAGTAACACATTCATTTTAGAAAATAAATTACACAGACACACTCCTTCAAACACACAGCAAAGATACTATATAAAATACAATACAAACATATACATACATATATACACATATATATACATACATAAACATATACACACAAATAAACAAATCTTCATATCGAGTGTTAATGTTTGTCTGGTTCGTTTTGAGATTTTAATATATTTAAGACACGGACTTTACAAGTTGGACTTGGAGCGGGCAAATATGTCAACATCTCTAAACAAAACATTATAGTTTTGAGGCAGTTTTGTGAGTGGGGCGTTACAAGCATAGTTCGCCGCATGTCGAGACACGGCTATTAAGTTGGTGTGGCGAGTTCATCGTAATGGAGTATTGTAAGCAATACATCTTACAAGCTCAGGACAGTCCACATGAGAATGCACTATATCATATAAAAAACTTACATCCAAGAACAAACGCCTCTGTTCGAGGGTCAATAGATTATTTCTATAGCAATTTTCTTCGTATTTGGTAGTGATTAAATGACGTCTATAATTAAGATAATTTACAAATATTTTTTGTATTCGCTCTATTTGATTCTTATATATCGTATATCTAGGACACCACACCTGAGCCGCATATTCCAAAATGCTGCGGACATATGAACAATACACTGTCACAATAGATTTTACATCTTTAAAAGGTTGGCATTCTCGCAAGACAAAACCAAGGCTTTATCAGTTATACTGTCAATGTGATTTTTTAATGTAAATTTTTCGTCAAGTAGTACCCCCAAATCGCGTATTACATGAGTTCTGTTAATATTAATGCCGTTGAACTTATAATCAAACTTAATTGGCTTTGATTTACGAGTGAATGTTATAATTTGACATTTATTGATATTGACTGTAATTTTATGTTTCTCGTAATATTGATGTAAAGTATCTAGATCAGCTTGCAGAGCCAAACAGTCATTTAAGTTATTAATTTTGATGTAAACTTTTTTATCGTCTGCATACATAAGATGTTTTGCAGTTTTAAAGCAGTATACAACATCGTATAAGTAAGCAGTGTAGAACAGCGGGCCCAGATGAGATCCCTGCGGAACTCCGGTCAGGACTTTTATATATAATCAGATTTGAAACCAGCCAATAAGACGGCTTGGGACCTATTACTCAAATATGATTTTATCCATCTCAACAGATCTCCATGAATTCCTAATGCCTGAAGCTTATGTAGCAGAATGACGTGATCCACACGGTCGAATGCTGGCCACCTCTTTCCATATTATTTAGAACGAAGTCAGAAAAACAAATAATGTTAGTAAGGGTTGACCTTTTTTTTAAGAAACCATGCTGACTGTCTGGCAAACCTTTATAAATGACAGGGTATATGGCGTTATAAAGCATTTTTTCAAATAATTTACCTAATGTGCATAGCATAGAGATACCCATAGAGATAGAGATAATTTTGAATCTCACATTTTGATTCCTTCTTATGTATAGGTACTATATTGGCTTTTATCCATATGTTTGGATATAAACCCTCTTTCAAAGATAAATTAAAAAGAAAAGTTATTGGTTTTGAAAGCGTTTTGGAACAATTTGCCCAAAACAGCGGTGGTTTATCGTCACATCCAGCCCCCTTATATTTATCTAATGAATCTAATGCTCCTTGAACACTATCTAATGAAATATAGAATGAAGATATAGAATAGTTACACATATCGATTGACGATGAGTGCGTATTTACAGTATGAGGTACCCCAAAAACACTTTGGAAGAACATATTAAAAGCGTTACAGATGTCATTTCCATCGAAATAATAAACGTCATTATAAGAAAACTCTTTAGGACAGTTTGATTTATTACGCATAGACTTGAGATAAAACCAAAAGACTTTGGGACTATTCTATAAAGATTGTTCTGTCCTGCTTATAAAATTTTTTAACAATAGTCTTGAACTCTACGTTGCCTTTTTCTAAGTACGTGGAATTCATCATAATCCAACAAGTTTCCATATCTCTTCCATCGTTTATGAGGTTTGAATTTTTCTCTGATAATTCTAATTAGTGCAGGACTAAACCATTTTGGATACTGTTTATTAGTGTCTGTGATTTTTAAAGGAATGAATATTTCTATAGACCCATTAATATATTATTGTATAAAATTGCAAGTGCATTTTCAGTAGTTTGACAATTTAATAAGCTTTGCCAATCTAATGACTGCAGGTGATCATTTATTTTTTGGTAGTCGGCTTTCCTAAAATTACGGCGGGGTGTGGACGATTCTTTCAAAAAAGTAATTGAATGATCCTTTATATAAATACCAAATGTAGGATGAGAACGATCAAGCTTTGTTATGGGTAAAATATCCAAGTCTATTTCCAAAGAAATATTGGAAAATACTAGATCTAAGGTGTTATCACAACAATATTTAATTGTATTATATTGTGTTAACTGCAGAAGACTAAACTGATCAAGTAGGTGCACTCCAGCTTTCTGGACATCGGCGGGACCCCGTTTGATATGAGTAGGTCCATAAATATCCCAATTAATACTTGGAAGATTGAAGTCGCCCATAATCACATAATTATCCTTGGGATAACATTAAAACATAGTTTTAACTATAGTAATTACGTTATCGATACTATCTGGTAATCTATTAGGGTCAGGAGGTACATAATATGTGCACATAATGTGTAAATTGGTGTTGCTATTAAGATTCTTACAGTAATAAAAATTAACTCAGTGTAAATACAAGTCGAAATGTTGACACGACTGGCACGTAATTTACGATGTACTAACATCATAACGCCGCCACCAATTTTTATCTTTGATGCCGTTAAATCACGATCGCAACGAAATACGTCATACCTGGGGGGCAATCGCACTAACAAATCGCAGCTGAAACGAAACCAAATCGTTCCACTCAACCAATCCGAGAGCTAGAATATCACGTCATCGAACAGATGACGTGATATTGTGGCGTTCGGATTGGTTAAGCCGAACGGTTCGGTTGCGTTTCGCTTCCGATTTATTAGTGCGATAGCCCCTCTGCTGTCACTCACTTCACTGTCCAAAATTCCGGAATGCAGCCACGACTCAATAACTACTATTATGTCGTAATTGTTCCGTAACAAACCTTGCCGAAATTCAGTACATTTTGAACGTAAACCCCTCGCATTCTGATAAAAAATACTTAACCTGTTATTAGCCATAATAATAACTTAAAAGAAACCATTAATATTGTGATTATAAGAGAAACACATACGATCAGTAATATAACCTCAATCAACCACATAGTTTCCATAGCTATATCAAAGTGGTTTAAGGGGTAACTTAGATATTTAATTAAAATGTCGTTATATAAATATTCGTTTAGACATATATCTACAGACCGTGTCATTTAAATAGCGTCACCCCATATTTTAGCTATTTATATTCATTCAATATAATAATCCGTACTTATTTGTCATATTTTAATTATTCGTCTATCGTGTATAGGGTTGCCAGGCCATAAAATGCAAAGGCCGGACTGCGCACTATATAAGGCCGGACATTTTGCCTAAAAGCCGGACATGTTTTTTTTTATTGCTAAACATAATGCTTTTACAGCAGGGCTGTTGAAAAGAACAAAGATTTTTAATAAATTTTATATAAGCCTATGATCGAAATCAGCGTAAATTGCTCTTGCCATGGCTTCCTTTAATTGCTGCCAGGAGATAAAATTGCTCACACAATGCTTAAAATGCCAATCGAATTAGATTGTACGGATAGCCCAATCTATAGTATTTATAAAATATTCCCTCTCTTAGCTTAAAGCTAAGATTTTATATAAATGCAAAGCGCATTCACGTAAAATGATCTGTAATAATGAAGGCTCATCGAAAAGTAGTAGAAACTGTTGACAGAACATTAAGGGACTTCTTTAATCACAGTTCTATTTTACAGTGACTTCAGACAAATTTTGCCGATAACAATGAGATTCCGGAATCACAAGATATGCCCGAAAAGCTCTCATTCATAGTATAACGTACAGTCAGTGCAATTAGCAATCAACATACCGTCAGTAACGGAGACCTAACAATATATTAAATAAGGACAATTGTTAGTTATGTGAAATATGTATTTTAACTTCTCGCAATGACCAGGCTTCTAAATTCAACAAAAATATATTGTCGAAAAAAATAAAGTACATTATTCTATAAATCAAATTGTAAATCAACAAGAAGCCATTAACCTATAGAATATTTTTATTCTTTAAATATGACCGTCTGGTCATATGTTAAATGAATATTCTGAATGTACTACTCCAAAATTTAAGACCACCACTACTATGCAATGAAACCCAATCAAAATAGTTCATTTACAACAAAAGATTATTAAGGCTCAAATTTTTATAGATTGAGTTGCGGGCGAAATTGTTGTTATTCTGAAAATTCCCATAATACTAAATAATTTTTCATTTTAGTTTAAAAGAACTTAATTCCCTGTATAGGGCATGCTTTGCAATAGTGACAATAATAAAGCTCAATGTGCGATTTTCCGCATTACTGAAGTAGATTTCAGTTTTAAGCTTCTATAATTTTTTTTCGTTAAGTCTGTGGTAAAGTTTCAACTTAATAAACGCAGCAAAAAGCTCGCAAAACGAAACTTCTCAGAAATAACAAAATGCTTATATCTATATAAAGTGTGGTACCCACTGACGGCACGGCACGGCATGTGATTTTTTTAGTTAGAAATAATATGCTTGACTTATTGTTAACCGTATATTATAAATTATGCCCACGCTACATAAGAGTGAAACATTTATTTGTTTATATAGTATTAAATGCAGTGGCAGTGTAATCTCTATACACATGGTTATCTTACTGAGGATAGGGTTGATGAACAAAATGAAACTTCACATACTGAAAGAAAATGGAAGTCGTAGGGTAAGAACAGTACGTGGCAATTAATACAAAAGAATCAGTTTTAAAGTCGACAATTGAAAATTGTAATATTTGTGCTGTTCAAAAACAAATATTTTAAGTTAGATTATTATTCATCATCCCATAAAAGGCCATCCCATTTTATGCCGTCCGTCGATCACTACCCGACCTAACGTTAAAAATTCCATGTTGTAGGAATATCAATGGTATTTAAACTGAAATATTCGGGAAGTAAATACCTCTGAATAAAATTGTGGTTGAATGATACAAATTTTGTTAAACACTGAAACTGAATGTAGTCGGTAATTATTTGAAGAATTACGAAACATTTTAAATAATCTGTTTGTGTACTTACCTGAATAAATGTATATAACATTAATAAAGAATTTAAATATTTTAAAAACCATAATTGATCATTTTAATTAGTATCTTTAGTACTGTGGCTGAGGTATGTAGAAATAATTATTTTTTGTCACACTTACTCGTACGCTACGTACGCTGGAATGAGCGTGCGAATAGTCATATTAGGAATACGCTCAGGAATTTTAGCTTGTGTCTGTGTTCGGAATGTAGGTATTTTAAGTACATAATTTGTGATATTTACATTATATTTAATGTGATAAGATATCATAATTTGAATAATACGTAAAATAACTTAAGAACTCAAAGCATTGCACTGGCACCGTCGAAAAGTATACGTTGAAAATTATGTCAAACTTGTTAGTGACATCACACAGATGATTATCATGACATTCGGAATGGAGGACTGTGCATCATACTGTATGTCATTATTCATACATCAAATGTTCATCCAAGGATTATTCCACCTACCTAAATTTAATTACGAAAATGTGGTCGCAACGCTAATCACTGCATAATGACATACAATATAGTTATGAATACTATAGTATGATAGTACGTACGTATTATATATTAAAAAAATCGTAAGTCGAAAGTTTTATGTACATAAAACTTTTATTGACGTTTGTTTTTTTGTGAATCCTTACGATTTTCGAACGGACATTTCAACAATGGAGAAAGAAGCAATATCAAACATAATAGAACTTTATAAAATGAAACCATACCTTTGAAATATGAACGCCAGAAATTATATGAATTAAAATATTACAAATGAACAACTTCAAGTGCTTTATAAATATTCCCTCGGCTGTTTTGCACGCGTTATATCGGATTTTTATAGGAAAAAATAACACATAACAGAGTTATAATTTTAATGATTTAAATACTATTCTATTATTTTACTTTCTTTTCTGAATTCTTATTGAAATGCAATTTAGTTTAGTATTAAATTACTTAGCATCCTAATTAGAAAGCGATTTAGGAAGATGTAATGACATTTAGTCACCTAAGCTATTCACACGCATGCCAGTCGTTAGTATGTAAGGATATATAGTATAGTTAACGTACATAATAGTTGTAATTGATGATACTAATTGTTTGTATTGATAACATATAATTTTTGTTTATGCGTAAATGACAACAAAAGTGAAAAAAGTAATATTAAACATCAAATAAAATATAGAGGTTTATAAAGATCAAATTTCGATCAGTGTTTCGGGTTGCAAAACATTAGAATTGTTTATATTTGATAACATTTCGTGCAGCAAGAGATATTCTTTCATCCGGGTTCACCTTTTTTATTTGAACAAGCAAACAAATAGCCGAAAAGTAGACCAATTTTATATAAGAAATTTTATTCAAAGTCAAATTCAGGTCATTCCGAAATAACTTTAGCTGGCAACTAATTCAATAACAAAAATAGGAAAGTAGTGACAAGCTTCCAATTTATTTTCTGTCCTAAATTGCCATTTAATAAATAATTCCTATACTTGTCAGTTCTTCCTTATACTTTATTATTAAGTACATGTTGCAATTGTTAGTGTGGGTGGATTTGTTAATGTGAATAATTCGCAATTTATTACTATTTTATGCTGATTATTCAGTAGAACGCCGATTATCCGAATCAATTGGGACCGGGGTCGATTCGGATAATCGAAAACTCAGATAATCGGACATAGACTGGTAATAAAGAAAAATGAACTGTCACACATCGAAAAAACTTTATGTTTAACAAACACAATTCTACAGTAACGCTCACTTGAACATCTCGATCAGATAAAGTTGCAACCCCCTTATTGGCCTTATGAAAAATACAAAATGTAAAAATTCACAACGATAATAGAGGTACATACTTGGTTTTAATTTTTTATATTAAGCTTAAAACCGATTCGGATAATAATTGGCGATTCGGTTAATCGGCGTTCGGATAATCGGCGTTCTAATGTATTTAAAAAAATAGTGCTTATATTCAGCATTTAATACCAACATCGTGCAAACCTTTTAATGGATGAACCGCTATCTATTATACTATATTTTTAGAATGATTTATTGTTAGAAAAATTAATAAATATAACTCATGGGAACTTACTCAGATGATGGTCCTGGATGGATTTTGAATTCTTTATTGTTAATGTACTAACAGGAAATTCTCAGGACTCTCTATCTAGATGCATTTTTCTTTTTAGTTTTTATTACTGACTTTCTTACTGATTTTATTACTGACTGTTTTTCAATTTCAAAGTATCACAATGATGCTATTCTAAAAAAACGTCCAAGCTATCAGGATTTATCAATCGCCACTTGAGAATATTTCGCGACAATTATTTACTAACCAGGCAGGCTTAAATAGATACTGTGAAAGGCTTTTATTATGAGATCTCAACAGTTTGGAGTATTTTTAAAGATTTATAACATTATTGAATTGAATGAATTGAAAAATCGGAGACATTAACTAGCTATGGTTATTAAATATTTAAACGTGTAATATGAAATAATATATAAACTAATATCGATTAATCTAACTTTTATTTACATACAAATACCTACTTTACCTACGGCCAAAAAAACCTGGCAAAAACAGACTTTACATTTTCCTAAGACATCACGACGGAAATACAACGGAACACAAAGTTTGAATCGCATAATTTAATTTTTATTGCTCTTTGTTTTTTTGATTTTTAATCATGCGTGTTGAAATATTCCTTTACTTTTGAATTTCGGAGCATGAAACATAATATCTAATATACATGTTTCGGTGACTGTTCCACAGACAAATTAATATATTTTCTTTGGGTTGTTCGTTGTTGTGGTTGTTGCGATTGCTTCAATAATTTTCGCGTGTTTTTTTAACTATCAATTCTTGTCTTAAAGTTGACATGTGCACTTCGCCCTGAATTTATAATAAGTGGTTTCGCTACAATGAGCATTCGCGCGTTTTAGGTACTACTTTAAGCATCAAATTCAATAGTCCGCTACTTAGCCTGAAATGAGTACTGATATTTAGCTTTTTTGTTAATCTTGTTAAGTTTTTTAGGGAACCTTCAATTTCATTCGTGAACAAACCTATTTAAATCGATGCCTAAAATATATATGCAAGTTCGCCAGTTAATTAATCTAATATTTGTAGAAAACTGTCGTTATTAGAATAATACCTAAAGTGACATTTATGCCAATTATATATTTATTAGTTTGATAAAATAAAAACTTCATGAATATTTAAAAATCAAATTGTATTAACCTACATCTTTGTTTCAGAACTAAAATGTGTATTTTTATGTTGACACTGGTTAGTCGTCGTGTAACACTTGGTTGTTTCATATTATAACAGATTACTCTAAAATAAATATTGTATTTACTAAATAATGCTTTAACATTTTAAAGAGATTTATAAACGGAGTTTTGATACAATATTGTTTAAATATGAAGTTAAAACGCTGTTTTCGATAGCACTGTAGATACTGTAAATTCATTCCTTCCATTTTAGATTATTATTGACATATTGACACTTTTTTACCGACTACCAACTGCATTGTAAATTCTATTATTATATTATTCGCGTAACATTGATCTTCAAGATTTTGGCAGCTAGTACGAGTACGTTCTACTACAGGGGTAATTAGTGAAACTGCTGTTATAACATTTAAGTACTTATTTTCTTCAAATATCTTGCTTCTATAAAATAGAATCTATCTTGCTTCTATAAAATAGATCGAGGATAAAATCCTCGATCGATCTCCGTAGTCGAGTGGCAAATGTTTGTGTCATGAATACGAGCATTTGTACCTTACTCATGGTTCTTAATATTGATTTGTGGTGTTCTTAATATATATAAATAAATGTCTATCTGTTACCTTAGGTCCCATAACACAAGCCTTACAGAGCTTACTTTGGGCTAAGCTAATTGGTGAAAGTGATCTGTCAGCCGTATCATGTTCCAAGGCATAGAATGTCGGCCGACAAATCGAAGCCGAAACAGAACTGAGGTGTTATTATTTGATCATGAATGATTAAATAACTAATATGAATGTTTCTGCAAAAGATGTTTCTGTTTCAAAAAAAGAAAACAATTAATTAAAGCATTTAACTAACGTAGTCCAGTGAAACTAAAATAACTTTGCCCTAAAAACCTAATTACGGTTATTTGTTTTTTGTACGGAATTAATGTATTTTTTTCAGTTTATTCTTTTTAACCTTATGTCAGCACTATTATGCGTTCAGCTTTATATCAGTACAACTTGCCCCACTAGTTGCTCACGGCTGATTATATTTTTTGTTCGAAATAGAAAGTGAGTGAATTGTGCACTCTAGAGTGATATATAATAGAATATACATTTAATTAAAATGCAACCTAATATTAACGAGTTTAATGTTATCGACAAAGAGACAAATTGACAAATTTTACTATCAGAGCTCTAAATTGAGCCGGTAATGCATTACATGTTACTTTGTTTTTTTTATGTATGTTCTAAAGTTAATGTTCTTTTTTTAAATTATAATTGATTTATTTAGTAAACAATAGAGTTCAATTAAGTTTTAAGTAAAAACATCATTCAAGTCGGTGACTTAATATGACATTACAGATTTTCATGCTCGAAAAATTATTACTCTGTAACGAGTTTTCCCATATGTTTTACGGTGATAGGTAATAGCTCCAGATATACCCACCTCATATTTTTCTTCAGATGATATTGATAATTTATGACGATTTCTATGTATAACAGATACAGGTATTGTTACATAAACATTTTACAGCCGCTGTAAAGATGGAAGCAATAAATTTGTATATAAAAGAAATTTTGTATTGTGCTACCTCTGTGTGTTTTCTTCCAATCATAATATCGACTGTAAGCGCTAATTCACCCGTGAATTTGGTGATTGTTGTAGCGTCCTGCTTGTTGCGCTTATAATATATAATTATACGTTAGATTTTAAGATAGTTTGTGAGATCTCTTTTATTGAGAAAATTTCTTGGTAGCAACTGTATATGTTATTACGTTTGGCTCTATATAGTTTGTTTTCTCTTTATTATTTTCGTATTTTTATTTGCGTAGATATTACATATAATATATTATTAAATTTATCGGGATTGTTTAGATTCCATGCCCTAAAAGTGCATTATTTATCTTTGTCTGATTATTTACGTTTCGCTATCCTCTGCCTAAAAAACGCTGTTCTGTCTCTTTTATTTATATTGCTACCGAGAGAATAAGCCTATTTTTCTTCTTATAAAATTTTACATTGTAGATTTTTTTTATTCCCATTGATAACTTCGTAAACAATGAAAAGCCTACCCGAACCGGGTATCGAACCAACAAAAAAAAAAATTAGCTTTGCCATTTTATTCTCCTTATTGATGCAGTCAATGTTAAAGATATTTTTTTCTCTAAGACACATAGGATATTAAAAATAAAAAACATTATGAAATCTAACATTTATTTTAATTGAACTCTAATTGAAATACACTTTTACTCTAATTGAAATACACATAAAACTAATATGCAAGAAAAATATCTAGCAATAGGCTAATAATTTAATTAATAAATTGTTCGAAATGAGACCCCTGGTTCCGGATATATAAATTTAGTCTTCGTTGCAGTTCATTTTGTGTGGCCTTCAGCAAAGTGTTGTGGTGTATGCTATTAATTACATTTTCTACCTCAACTCTTAGCTCTCCTACATTCTCATAAGATTTTTTGTAAATAAAATTTTTTACATGGCCCCATAAAAAATAGTCTAGCGGCGCAAGATCTGGACTTCTTGCAGGCCATCGAATCGTCCCGTTAGTACCAATTCAGACATTGAAATTTTCAGTAAGGTAAGCCCTGGAAATTCTACTATTATGAGCAGGCGCGCCGTCTTGTTGAAATATGATATTGTTTCTTTCCTCTTCTGGTAGAAGGTTTAATTGATGTCGCAGAAGCTCTAAGATTTCAATGTATTTGGCTGTAGTCAAATGTCCTTCATAGATATGCACCAACACAACCATGTTGCTTCTGATTCCGCACCAAACATTAAATGAAAATCGGGCCTGATGTTTGTTTCGCGAACCCGGAATGGATTTTCACGGGACCAATAATGATTGTTACGCCTGTTACACATTCCATTATTACTGAAGTTTGTTTCAACAGACCATATAATGCATTCTAAGAATTTACCGGTGTGAAGTTAGCAGCCAAAAGTAGCAGCCACTGTATAACCCGACCAATTTAAAATGTCGATTTTAAAACATAAATTTAATTCTAAGATTTTGCGTCTAGAATGCTAATTAATATAGACGACATCAAATTTATGAAGATATCCAGGGGATAGATTAACTAAATCGCCCAGCAGCCACTTCTATGTCTTGAAAATGTTCCGTATTATTTGCAAATTATAAAGTTGGATGTTAGAAAATTTCTAGCTCAAAAACAAAGCCGCGTACCACTTTGGGACCTATTAGGTATTGAAAGCATATTCCTGTTCTATTAGAAAACATTCAATTTAAAAAGATATCTAGGGGATAGGTTAGCTAAATCACCCAGCAGCCACTTCTATGTCTTGAAAATGTTCCGTATTATTTGCAAATTATAAAGTTGGATGTTAGAAAATTTCTAGCTCAAAAACAAAGCCGCGTACCACTTTGGGACCTATTAGGTATTGAAAGCATATTCCTGTTCTATTAGAAAACATTCAATTTAAAAAGATATCTAGGGGATAGGTTAGCTAAATCACCCAGCAGCCACTTCTATGTCTTGAAAATGTTCCGTATTATTTGCAAATTATAAAGTTGGATGTTAGAAAATTTCTAGCTCAAAAACATAGCCGCGTACCACTTTACGACCTATTATGTATTGAAGGCATATTCCTATTCTATTAGAAGACATTCAACTTAAGAAGATATCTAGGGGATAGGTTAGCTAAATCACCCAGCAGCCACTTCTATGTGTTGAAAATGTTCCGTATTATTTGCAAATTATAAAGTTGGATGTTAGAAAATTTCTAGCTCAAAAAATAAGGCGCGTACCACTTAAGGATCTATTAGATAGTGTAGGTATATTCTTGTTCTATCAAAAGACATCAAACTGATGAAGATATCTAGGGGATAGATTAGCTAAATCGCCCAGCAGCCACTTCTATGTCTTGAAAATGTTCCGTATTATTTGCAAATTATAAAATTGTGGATGTGAAAAATTTCTAGCTCAAAAACAAGACCGCTTACCACTTTGGAACCTATTAGGTATTGAAGGCATATTCCTATTCTATTAGAAAACATTCAACTAAGAAGATATCTAGGGGATAGATTAGCTAAATCGCCCAGCAGCCACTTCTATGTGTTGAAAATGTTCCCTATTATTTGCAAATTATAAAGTTGGATTTTAGAAAATTTCTAGCTCAAAAACAAAGGCGCGTACCACTTTAGGATCTATTAGATATTGTAGGTATATTCCTGTTCTATCAAATGACATAAAACTGATGAAGATATCTAGGGGATAGATTAGCTAAATCGCCCAGCAGCCACTTCTATGTCTTGAAAATGTTCCGTATTATTTGCAAATTATAAAGTTGGATGTTAGAAAATTTCTAGCTCAAAAACAAAGCCGCGTACCACTTTGGGACCTATTAGGTATTAAAGGCATATTCCTGTTCTATTAGAAAACATTCAACTTAAGAAGATATCTAGGGGATAGGTTAGCAAAATCAATGAGCAGC
Organism: Scirpophaga incertulas; assembly: GCA_036419045.1. Classification (NCBI taxonomy): domain Eukaryota; kingdom Metazoa; phylum Arthropoda; class Insecta; order Lepidoptera; family Crambidae; genus Scirpophaga; species Scirpophaga incertulas. Next base: position 19,708,658 of record CM071630.1, on the reverse strand, counting down.
CACTTCTATGTCTTGAAAATGTTCCGTATTATTTGCAAATTATAAAATTGGATGTTAGAAAATTTCTAGCTCAAAAACAAAGCCGCGTACCACTTTACGACCTATTAGGTATTGAAGGCATATTCCTGTTCTATTAGAAAACATTCAACTTAAGAAGATATCTAGGGGATAGATTAGCTAAATCACCCAGCAGCCACTTCTATGTCTTGAAAATGTTCCGTATTATTTGCAAATTATAAAGTTGGATGTTAGAAAATTTCTAGCTCAAAAACAAAGCCGCGTACCACTTTGGGACCTATTAGGTATTGAAGGCATATTCCTGTTCTATAAGAAGACATTCAACTTATGAAGATATCTAGGGGATAGGTTAGCTAAATCACCCAGCAGCCACTTCTATGTCTTGAAAATGTTCCGTATTATTTGCAAATTATAAAGTTGGATGTTAGAAAATTTCTAGCTCAAAAACAAAGCCGCGTACCACTTTGGGACCTATTAGGTATTGAAGGCATATTCCTGTTCTATAAGAAGACATTCAACTTATGAAGATATCTAGGGGATAGGTTAGCTAAATCACCCAGCAGCCACTTCTATGTCTTGAAAATGTTCCGTATTATTTGCAAATTATAAAGTTGGATGTTAGAAAATTTCTAGCTCAAAAACAAAGCCGCGTACCACTTTGGGACCTATTAAATATTGAAGGCATATTCCTGTTCTAAAAGAAGACATTCAATTTAAGAAGATATCTAGGGGATAGGTTAGCTAAATCGCCCAGCAGCCACTTCTATGTCTTGAAAATGTTCCGTATTATTTGCAAATTATAAAGTTGGATGTTAGAAAATTTCTAGCTCAAAAACAAAGTCGCGTACCACTTTGGGACCTATTAGGTATTGAAGGCATATTCCTGTTCTATTAGAAAACATTCAATTTAAGAAGATATCTAGGGAATAGATTAGCTAAATCGCCTAGCAGCCACTTCTATGTGTTGAAAATGTTCCCTATTATTTGCAATTATAAAGTTGGATTTTAGAAAATTTCTAGCTCAAAAAAAAAGCGCGTACCACTTAAGTATCTATTAGATATTGTAGGTATATTCCTGTTCTATCAAAAGACATAAAACTGATGAAGATATCTAGGGGATAGATTAGCTAAATCGCCCAGCAGCCTTCTATGTCTTGAAAATGTTCCGTATTATTTGAAATTATAAAGTTGGATGTTAGAAAATTTCTAGCTCAAAAACAAAGGCGCGTACCACTTTGGGACCTATTAGGTATTGAAGGCATATTCCTGTTCTATTAGAAAACATTCAATTTAAGAAGATATCTAGGGGATAGATTAGCTAAATCGCCCAGCAGCCACTTCTATGTCTTGAAAATGTTCCGTATTATTTGCAAATTATAAAGTTGGATGTTAGAAAATTTCTAGCTCAAAAACAAAGCCGCGTACCACTTTGGGACCTATTAGGTATTGAAGGCATATTCCTGTTCTATAAGAAGACATTCAACTTATGAAGATATCTAGGGGATAGGTTAGCTAAATCACCCAGCAGCCACTTCTATGTCTTGAAAATGTTCCGTATTATTTGCAAATTATAAAGTTGGATGTTAGAAAATTTCTAGCTCGAAAACAAAGCCGCGTACCACTTTGGGACCTATTAGGTATTGAAGGCATATTCCTGTTCTATTAGAAAACATTCAATTTAAGAAGATATCTAGGGGATAGATTAGCTAAATCGCCTAGCAGCCACTTCTATGTGTTGAAAATGTTCCCTATTATTTGCAAATTATAAAGTTGGATTTTAGAAAATTTCTAGCTCAAAAAAAAAGGCGCGTACCACTTAAGTATCTATTAGATATTGTAGGTATATTTCTGTTCTATCAAAATACATCAAATTCATGAAGATATCTAGGGGATAGATTAGCTAAATCGCCCAGTAGCCACTTCTATGTCTTGAAAATGTTCCGTATTATTTGCAAACTAGCTGTTGCCCGCGACTTCGTCTGCGTAAATTTCGAGTTGAATGTTATTGATACACAAAAGCAAAACAAAATCCGAAATCAACACAGAAGAAATTATTAAATTAATTAAAGCAAAATTCACAGAAAATTTCCTATTCGATTCTCAGCGCAAAGATCATGAAAAGATACGAAGGAGATTTTCGCCTTATGTCGAAACACATTCCTTTATTAGGCTTTATTTGAAAAAACTACAATAGCGCGTTGTAGCAATTGATTAAATGAAACAGCGCCATCTAGTGATTTATGAAAAAACTAACATGCGTAATGAAACTGATTTACATTTAAATATTTTTTCTGATCTATTATATGTATAGATTAAGCGTGAAGAGGTAATAAACAAACAAACTTTCGCATTTATCATATTATTTTGTTATGTATGTATTGTATCATGATAATGAATTGTCTTTAGATTTTAAATTTCCCATGTAACTTATGTAAGAATGGTGTACATTATAATTCGCAATATTATCATGCCTTGAGTTCATTAAAATGACGATAACTTTTTTTTTTATTGAACCGATTTTGATGAAACAAAGTTTAGATATTATTCTGAGTTAAAACAAAGCAAATAGTGAAAATTTCAAGCAAATCGGTTCAGTACTTTCGGAGATAAACGTGAACATACATACAGACAGACAGACAAAAAATTCCAAAAATTTTTTTTGCTTTCTAATAATCTATTTAAGTGCCCCTCTATCCATTTCAGTCAAAAATACTAAATGTACAGACAAAATATTTTTACTGTCTTATTATATGTATAGATTATAAAGTTGGATTTAAGAAAATTTCTACTTCAAAAACAAAGCGGCGTACCACTTAAGCATCTATAAGGTACTGTAGGTATATTCCGGTTCTATCAATCGACCTCAAATTTATGAAGATATCTTGGGGATAGATTAGCTAAATCGCCCAGCAGCCACTTCTATGTGTTGAAAATGTTCCGTATTATTTACAATGTATAAAGTTGGATTTTATAAAATTTCTACTTCAAAAACAAAGCCGCGTACCACTTCAAGATCTATTAGGTATTATAGGTATATTCCTGTTGTATCAAAAAACATCAAATTTAAGAAGATATCTAGGGGACAGATTAGCTAAATCGCCCAGCAGCCACTTCTATGTGTTGAAAATGTTCCGTATTATTTACAATGTATAAAGTTGGATTTTATAAAATTTCTACTTCAAAAACAAAGCCGCGTACCACTTCAAGATCTATAAGGTATTATAGGTATATTCCTGTTGTATCAAAAAACATCAAATTTAAGAAGATATCTAGGGGATAGATTAGCTAAATCGCCCAGCAGCCACTTCTATGTCTTGAAAATATTCCGTATTATTTAGCGATTAAGCTAATCTATCCCCTTGATATCTTCATAAATTTGATAGTGTCTGATAGAAAAGGAATATACTTACAATACTTAATAGGTCCTAAAGTGGTACGCGGCTTTGTTTTTGAGCTAGAAATTTTCTAATATCCAACTTTATAATTTGCAAATAGTAGGGAACATTTTCAAGACATAGAAGTGGCTGCTGGGCGATTTAGCTAATCTACCCCCTAGATATATTTAAAAATTTGATGATTTTTATAGAACTGGAATATATCTACAATATCTAATAGATCCTTAAGATGTTCGCTGCTTTGTTTTTGAAGTAGAAATTTTCTAATATCCAACTTTATACATTGCAAATAATAGGGAACATTTTCAAGACATAGAAGTGGCTGCTCGGTGATTTAGCTAATCTATCCCCTGGATATCTTTTTCAATTGGATGTCGTCTGATAGAACAGGCATATGCCTTTAATACCTGGTAGGTCCCAAAGTGGTACGCGGCTTTGTTTTTGAGCTAGAAATTTTCTAACATCCAACTTTATACATTGCAAATAATACGGAACATTTTCAAGACATAGAAGTGGCTGCTGGGTGATTCAGCTAATCTATCCCCTGGATATCTTCCTAAATTGAATGTCTTCTTATAGAACAGGAATATGCCTTCAATACCTAATAGGTCCCAAAGTGGTACGCGGCTTTGTTTTTGAGCTAGAAATTTTCTAAAATCCAACTTAATACATTGCAAATAATACGGAACATTTTCAAGACATAGAAGTGGCTGCTGGGTGATTTAGCTATCCTATCCCCTGGATATCTTCCTAAATTGAATGTCTTCTTTTAGAACATGAATATGCCTTCAATATTTAATAGGTCCCAAAGTGGTACGCGGATTTGTTTTTAAACTAGAAATTTTCTAACATCCAACTTTATACTTTTTAAATAATACGGAACATTTTCAAGACATAGAAGTGGCTGCTGGGCGATTTAGCTAATCTATCCCCTAGATATCTTCTTAAATTGAATGTTTTCTAATAGAACAGGAATATGCCTTCAATACCTAATAGGTCCCAAAGTGGTACGCGGCTTTGTTTTTGAGCTAGAAATTTTCTAACATCCAACTTTATAATTTGCAAATAATACGGAACATTTTCAAGACATAGAAGTGGCTGCTGGGTGATTTAGCTAACCTATCCCCTAGATATCTTCTTAAATTGAATGTCTTCTTATAGAACAGGAATATGCCTTCAATACCTAATAGGTCCCAAAGTGGTACGCGGCTCTGTTTTTGAGCTAGAAATTTTCTAACATCCAACTTTATACATTGCAAATAATAGGGAACATTTTCAAGACATAGAAGTGGCTGCTCGGTGATTTAGCTAATCTGTCCCCTGGATATCTTCTTAAATTGAATGTTTTCTAATAGAACAGGAATATGCCTTCAATACCTTATAGGTCCTAAAGTGGTACGCGGCTCTGTTTTTGAGCTAGAAATTTTCTAACATCCAACTTTATAATTTGCAAATAATACGGAACATTTTCAAGACATAGAAGTGGCTGCTGGGCGATTTAGCTAATCTATCCCCTAGATATCTTCATCAGTTTTATGTCATTTGATAGAACAGGAATATACCTACAATATCTAATAGATTCTAAAGTGGTACGCGCCTTTGTTTTTGAGCTAGAAATTTTCTGAAATCCAACTTTATAATTTGCAAATAATAGGGAACATTTTCAACACATAGAAGTGGCTGCTGGGCGATTTAGCTAATCTATCCCCTAGATATCTTCTTAAGTTGAATGTTTTCTAATAGAATAAGAATATGCCTTCAATACCTAATAGTTCCAAAGTGGTACGCGGCTTTGTTTTTGAGCTAGAATTTTCTAACATCCAATTTTATAATTTGCAAATAATACGGAACATTTTCAAGACATAGAAGTGGCTGCTGGGCGATTTAGCTAATCTATCCCCTAGATATCTCATCAGTTTGATGTCTTTGTAATAGAACAAGAATATACCTACACTATCTAATAGATCCTTAAGTGGTACGCGCCTTATTTTTGAGCTAGAAATTTTCTAACATCCAACTTTATAATTTGCAAATAATACGGAACATTTTCAACACATAGAAGTGGCTGCTGGGTGATTTAGCTAACCTATCCCCTAGATATCTTCTTAAATTGAATGTCTTCTTTTAGAACAGGAATATGCCTTCAATATTTAATAGGTCCCAAAGTGGTACGCGGCTTTGTTTTTGAGCTAGAAATTTTCTAACATCCAACTTTATAATTTGCAAATAATACGGAACATTTTCAAGACATAGAAGTGGCTGCTGGGTGATTTAGCTAACCTATCCCCTAGATATCTTCTTAAATTGAATGTTTTCTAATAGAACAGAGAATATGCCTTCAATACCTAATAGATCCTAAAGTGGACGCGGGCTTTGTTTTTGAGCTAGAAATTTTCTAACATCCAACTTTATAATTTGCAAATAATACGGAACATTTTCAAGACATAGAAGTGGCTGCTGGGTGATTTAGCTAACCTATCCCCTAGATATCTCTTATATTGAATGTTTTCTAATAGAACAGGAATATGCCTTCAATACCTAATAGGTCCTAAAGTGGTACGCGCTCTGTTTTTGAGCTAGAAATTTTCTAACATCCAACTTTATAATTTGCAAATAATACGGAACATTTTCAAGACATAGAAGTGGCTGCTGGTGATTTAGCTAACCTATCCCCTAGATATCTTCTTAAATTGAATGTTTTCTAATAGAACAGGAATATGCCTTCAATACCTAATAGATCCTAAAGTGGTACGCGGCTTTGTTTTTGAGCTAGAAATTTTCTAACATCCAACTTTATAATTTGCAAATAATACGGAACATTTTCAAGACATAGAAGTGGCTGCTGGGTGATTTAGCTAACCTATCCCCTAGATATCTTCTTATATTGAATGTTTTCTAATAGAACAGGAATATGCCTTCAATACCTAATAGGTCCCAAAGTGGTACGCGGCTCTGTTTTTGAGCTAGAAATTTTCTAACATCCAACTTTATAATTTGCAAATAATACGGAACATTTTCAAGACATAGAAGTGGCTGCTGGGCGATTTAGCTAATCTATCCCCTAGATATCTTCTTATATTGAATGTTTTCTAATAGAACAGGAATATGCCTTCAACTCCTAATAGGTCTTAAAGTGATACGCGGCTCTGTTTTTGAGCTAGAAATTTTCTAACATCCAACTTTATAATTTGCAAATAATACGGAACATTTTCAAGACATAGAAGTGGCTGCTGGGCGATTTAGCTAACCTATCCCCTAGATATCTTCTTAATCTGAATGTCTTCTTTTAGAACAGTAATATTCCTTCAATATTTAATAGGTCCCAAAGTTGTACGCGGCTTTGTTTTTGAGCTAGAAATTTTCTAACATCCAACTTTATAATTTGCAAATAATACGGAACATTTTCAAGACATAGAAGTGGCTGCTGGGTGATTTAGCTAACCTATCCCCTAGATATCTTCTTAAATTGAATGTCTTCTTTTAGAACATGAATATGCCTTCAATATTAATAGGTCCCAAAGTGGTACGCGGATTTGTTTTTAAACTAGAAATTTTCTAACATCCAACTTTATAATTTGCAAATAATACGGAACATTTTCAAGACATAGAAGTGGCTGCTGGGCGATTTAGCTAATCTATCCCCTAGATATCTTCTAAATTGAATGTTTTCTAATAGAACAGGAATATGCCTTCAATACCTAATAGGTCCAAAGTGGTACGCGGCTTTGTTTTTGAGCTAGAAATTTTCTAACATCCAACTTTATAATTTGCAAATAATACGGAACATTTTCAGACATAGAAGTGGCTGCTGGGTGATTTAGCTAACTATCCCTGATATCTTCTTAATTGAATGTCTTCTTATAGAACAGGAATATGCCTTCAATACCTAATAGGTCCCAAAGTGGTACCCGGCTTTGTTTTTGAGCTAGAAATTTTCTAACATCCAACTTTATAATTTGCAAATAATACGGAACATTTTCAGACATAGAAGTGGCTGCTGGGCGATTTAGCTAATCTATCCCCTGGATATCTTCATAAATTTGATGTCGTCGATATTAATTAGCATTCTAGACGCAAAATCTTAGAATTAAATATATGTTTTAAAATCGACATTTTAAATTGGTCGGGTTATACAGTGGCTGCTACTTTTGGCTGCTAACTTCACACCGGTTAAGAATTTGGGGTTCCGAGCTATTTCTGCCTGTACATTTAGACAGAACTCTAACCTTCTTTGACGGTCCCCGGGATGTAGTTTCTTCACCAATCGTCCATTACGAAAACATTTGTATTTGTACTTTTTTAAAACATAAAGTACTTTAGTGTGGCTAGTGCCTACCTCTTGAGCGGCTTCTCTGCTAGGCACTTTCGGGTAACACTCAAAAAACGTCAAAATATTGAGTTCCATATCAGAAAAGTTCAGATTACGATGTTCTTGTGGCCTTCGTACTAAATATTTTTCAAAAACTCCGACATTTACTAAGTTTTTCACCATTCGCGACAAAACCTTTCTCGACGGTATTTGTCTATACGGATACTTTTCACCATACCACTGAAGGGCTAAATTCTTGTTGTTTAAAATATATGCTTCAATTAAATCGAATCGCTCCTGATACGCCATTATTTTAATAATTAATAACACAAAATGCGTATAACGAAATGGCGGCAAAACAAAACAAAATCAATAAAAATTACTAAGACGTTTGTTCTAATTTCAAAATTGCTTTAAAATACTACACCGCAAATTAATTAACGTTCCATTTTCAAACTTTCTTTTTTAAATTCCAATAAGAATCGCGAGCAACAAAAACAAAAATAAAGATTTGATTTGATTTGGGAGTAAAATAAATGTTAGATTTCATAATGTTTTTTTTGTTTTTAAGACCCTATGAAATTATGTCGACATCGACTGCATTCATTCGTAAAATAAAATGGCGAAGGTAAATTTTTTCATTTTATAGTTGGTTCGATTCCCGGTCCACTTAAGCTTTTTGAAAATTTAGTGAATGTAGTTATGTTTTTTTTTTTAATAAAGGAATGTTTCCTTTCAGTAAATTGAGCTGTTTTATAGATTTAAGGTACTTCCCCTCCAGTAGCCTCCAGCAGTAATTTCACTGCCTATCTTACCCATTACGCCGGAACATAACAATCAGAATACTGCTAAGTTGCGGCAAAATATATAATAATAATTTGTTTTAAAGTAGTAGTTTATTACGAGTATTATAAGAAATGTATTTATTTACAAATTTGTCACATAAATTTTTAATCTTAATCTCTTTGCAAATTTGAAAAGCACATACCTACAAGAGTTTATACCTGCATTTGCTTAAAAGATTTAACATTTCCAAACTTGACCGTATATAACGCAACTTGCTGTTTACTCTGTCGAGCAAGTTCCGATGGTAACTGATGACTTAAATAAACAACGTGTGTTTATTCTGAAGTTTGCAGACAATCCTTATGCTAGTTGGAATAATTTCCAGTCTGTTTTACTAGTTTGAATTCATGTTAATGTATAGAAATGTAATGAAGAACCTTATATATGTTTTTGTAGTCCAATTTAAAATTGTCTGAATGCATAGGGGTAATTCAATTTTGGGGTAAAGTAAATTCATTAAGTATAATAACACTCACATTTAATAAAATGTATTGAATATATCACAAACTTGAGTTCAAAAATAAATGATCAGAAGCAGAATGCATACGCATGTTATTAGTATAAGAAAAATAAACCAGACGATAGGTTTGTGTCCGAGGTAATGTTCAAATAACTGAGTTAAAGCGTGTTTATTTAAACAAATTTAATTTTTCTTTTAATGTTGATACTTGAATTATTCTCAGAATGAGCATTAAATGGAGGTAAACTTGATGTTTGTGTAAAATTTTCTATTTTTTTCTATAATAATATACTTAATATTTTGTTAATTGACAGGATGATGTGATGCGAAAATTTTCAATCGCTTACACATTTCTATTGCAATAATAATGAGCTGTTTTAAGAAATATGAAAAACGAAACCTTCCTTATCAAAGGCGTATAAATTCGAAAACCCACACACAATACATTATTGAATGTATTGTGAGTATCAGAAAAGGTTAGGTAAATTGAAACAGGCAAAGAGCTAGTTGAAAAGTGTATCCTTCAAATTTAATTTCCAAGGTCGGTTTATTTTGCAGTACTATTTTTGTAGTATAATAAATTGGGCATATTATCAATTAAAACTATATAATAAAGACGTATATTTATAATAACTTTGAAAATAATTATTTTATAAAAATAAAGTAAACGAGCACACTCTTTAAATGGAATCCTTTTAAATGTCGCATCTGTTGGGAAAAACCGCAGACTACAATTTATTTTTAGTTTGGTAGTGTGAGGCAAAACAATCCTACTATTGCAAAGCCACACTGTCAGACAGCCAGCCGTTTTGTCTCATAGAATGATCTCGGAAATTGGCATCAGGAATCAATCTGAACGAATACTTTCCGTAACATATGCATAACCAAGATACATCTCTGCGCGGGTCAAGGTGAGGTGAAAAAACCTGACAATCACCAATTCAGGTTACGTTCCATTTGATACAGTGCAGAGGAAAAAGTTAGTACTAAAGAGTAAAGAGAGAGAGCTATGTGACCAAACCTGCGGAATAAAGCTGGAGACGATGAGCCGATGTAAAATACCACTTCGATTTATTATGAAAGTGTGAGAAAAAAAATAAATATTTATTTATTTATTTATTTATAAGACTTCGTAAATAGCAACTCTATTATTCAATCTAAGTTCAAAGGTAATTTTCCTATATAGGTGTGTAAGTTTATATAGGTATCAATCAAAATATTATATTACATTTTGATTTACTAAAACATTATTATAATATAACAAAACTACGGACTTAATTCTGTGCGCCCGCCATCTAATTAAAACTAAAATGTCAAAATTTAAATAGGTGTATACAATAATGTTATTAATCCTAAATTAATTGAATTATGCCATGCTGAGGTAAACATATTCATGAATGAATTGATTAATTTAAAAGGAAAATATATTTTTTTATATTACGAAATTAGTTTATTGGTCTTTCGAATAAAAATGGCATGTCCTACAATTTATTATCAATACTTTTGAATTCCAATTTAATATTATTAGCATTAGATACCATAAAACATTTATATCTGATTCCACGCTATTCGAAAAAGCAAGAGAATTACGATTTATTGTCGTTGAATTACAAAATCTTAAAGAAATAGTATGTTAATAATAGGTGTAACCTTTCATGAAGCAGGCGGCTGCTTACTCCGCCAATTCTATCCCGTATTTACGAGCACAGGTATCGGCGACTCGATCATGTCTTGGCCGACCCTCCTGATCAATCAATGCAGTATCTTCACCCTACGAGCGGCGGCATCTGCGCCAACGCAACTTCCTCAGTCTCCTTCTCAGTAGCCTTCAGTTTAGCTACAAGTGGGCCCTATCCATTCAAACTAAAGCCACTTTGGTGGACTGTGTATTTTCAAGTGCATATGTTCTCTGTATAGGGCAACACTTACTGTACCTTCTCTTAAAAGGTGTGGTCAACTTCTTCCAGTTAATATGTAGAGTCGTTAAGACCAAAGTTTTGGGTTGAGTTGAGTTGGGCACGTTTCGTGCTCTTTGTGATGGTTTCCCAGCCTCCCCTCTCCAGAGGAAAAAAATGTAGTAAGTGCAGATATGCAATAGGAATGCATGTCTCTTTGTTATGTTCTAAAGAAGCCAGACAGAGGCTATGACGTAAAAATTTAAATCCATACCCACAGTATTTATTACACGTTTGTTTAACCCTTCGTCTGAGTGATGTATTTGACTGGCACCTATGTTTATGGTGATGGTATACCATCAGGTGGCAATTTTCAAATTATGTTACCTATAGAAATGAAAACACTTACGTTTCGCACTGATTCCCTGCGTCATGAACACTACTGCCAATATGGTCACCGTAAGGTAGATCTGCGCCATTTTTATTCTGAAAAAGAAATTACATTATAATTATTGTTTTCTTTTTGAAACTCTGAAATAGGTGTAATTATATTTACGATCATCTCATATTGTGTTCTGTTTCAGGTTTAGAAGCTGGTCTATATATCAGTTAGAGCTATTGAAATTTTAACTGTTAAGATCATGGTTTAGCATAATGATAATCAAGCGGACTGCCTATGTAACCGTAAGTGGTTATAGTCGCCTATAGTACATAAATGATTAATGTGAAATTCGCAGCAACACTCATAAAAACCTTTAATTATACTTAAAAAGTAACTCTACAACAGTTGCAGAAATGTTTACGATATATTTGAAGTACTAGGCCACAGTACACGTCTTTTTCTAATGCTTCCGTAAAAACTTTAGCTCTCGTATCATGAGCAACGAAACAAGGTATGATAAAGTGTTAATGTAATATAAACGCCATCTTGATACTTATCCTTTATATTTTGACAATTTAAAGTGATAAATCACTCTATCATCATATCATTTTGCGTATCGGTAGTCATGTCACAAGGACTGACTTCTTGAGAAGATACTCGTACTTTGTTATACCGACTGCCTAACATGAAATTTATAATTTTTAAACATTTTTGATAGTAATAAAACATATCTGGCTAGCTCAAAGTGTCATGCCATAATAACAATGCAAATGGTATTATCGTATTCAGAGATTTTCAAAATGTAAATAGCTATTTTATCATTTGTTAAGGAATCCAGATTAAGCTAGTTTTCAGCATCTTTTCGTCGTGTAATATCAGAAGATATGAAAGGCAAATATAAAGCAAATAGACAATAAAAATAAAATGTTTTCTTAAAGACAACTAAATAAGGGCTTTACTGTGATTTCTTGCTGTGTTCTCGCTTACAAATAACAAGTCTGGTAAGGGGATAATTTTGTCATGGCGTTATAATGAGGCAGTCGGTTTATTACGTTTCCGTGAACGAACTAATGGGGCATTACTGTCCACGCTGACGAGCTATTAATCTTTTTTCATACGGACACTTACTAAATTAAAAAAAATATACTGCAATTTATTGTATAACTGGATAGAATCATCTAGAACCAGGGGCCAAATTGGACTACAAAGTTAAACAAATTTCTGACCCATATATTTATTTAGCGTTTTTAACAAAATGCAAAGTCACAACATACATAAATCTAAGTTGAATTAACATCCAACTTAGATTTATATCCCACAAAAATTCAATTTATTCTCTAGCTATAACGAATTATGTTGATATATGGTTATAGCTAGAGAATAAATTGAATTTAGGTGTAACAAAGTAAACGGCGAAGAATGCAAGGGAAATATTCTATTGGGGCAGATACGAGTATTATTCAACGGCCGAATGCTTAACAAGTTTTCTCTCTAGAAAGAAGTGTCTGAGAATCCTCACGGATACCACCAACCAAGTGCCACAGTGATTATACCAGACTCCAGACCGTACGAAGAGGCTCAAATAGAATGACCTGCCGACTAAATCTAATCTGAGCCTTGGCCATAAGGGCCCTACGACTTGGATGGATTTCAAGACGACAAAACGGTTTGTTGAAGACGTATGCTCAAATCCCACCAGAGGCGAATATTTTATTTTCTTTATAATTATCTAAATTTACCGAATAGATTTCTTGGCACAATTGATTAATTTATAAAGAATACATATGCAATATATGTTAATTGCCAAATATTTCATATAATACAGGACAGCATAATTTTACTTAGATGCGTTTGCCTATTTCTTTGCATCAAAACTTCTTTAAGTAAATTGCGTATTATAAAAAGTAACAATAAAATAAAAATAATATACACATACAAATATATACATAGGTACCAGTAATAATATTCATGAAGAGTGACAACTCATTTAAACTGTGTTTAAACTGTGATCGTTGATCGTTATAAAAATATCAGTAATTTTAGCAAAAAATATCATTATAACTGATACCATTTTATAAGGATATATTTCATACCATCATCCCATACGAGCTCAAGCCTAATGTTACTAACATACGGTGCATAGGCTTTAATGGGCAGCATCATAAAAATGTATAATTAGAAAAAATCATAACACATTGGTATATACAACTTCGAATTCTGGACCTTTTGCCTTAAGAAGAAATACTTTTAAGGATTATTCTTTTCACGTCAATCGTTCACAACCAAAAATCGAACCTAATCAAACTTATAAACATATCAATAGTACTGATAAAACAAATTTTCGTTATGTACAGTATATAGATCTACCATAAAGAATAGGTGTTATTTTCAAAATTGATTCTTTCAATTTAAATAAACAGATTCTATAATTAGGTTCAAATGTAATATTATATTGAACTGCTTTCACAACTCTCATGTTACAAAATTTATTAAGTAAAATTGACGACGGTAAAAATTTAATAATTTATTATATTTTGAATGTACAAAATATTTATATTTATAAAATGAAAAATATATAAAAAAAATACAAACTAGAAAACAAAGTTCAAACTTATCATACAATAGCTAAACCGTAAAAAATTTAAAAGTACTGTACTTAACCGACGGAAATAGACCATGCCAGAGGAGGATAAGGAGAAGAGAGAGTATGGGGAAAATCTACAAAAATTAACTGTGACCGCTAAGTAATCTGTAATTATTTAGCGGCAACAGTTTATAACCGTTACAAGAATTAAAAAACCGTTTAAGAAACCGTTTTTTACATTGGCAGTCATAATATAGCATATAGCATATATGTAGCATATATGTAGGTATAAAATAGGAATCGTACGTATGTATTTCAAGTGAAACCGAAACCAACCAAACTGGCGCGCGTCAAAAGTGCCTCAACGTGGACGATTGCTTTTTTTAAACAAAACTGGACACAATATCATTTTTACTGGTATACAACAATTCGTTTATTGAAAATTAACTTCGTGAAAATAACGCTACACAGAGTATCATCTTGCACCACGGTAGTAAACCCACACTTCCAGCCAAACGAATTTTTGAAGGCGCAAAACGCTCAACTTTTTAGTCATAGAGCACGCAGTCCTAATCTAACACAGTGTGTCTTTTTTCTGTTTCCGAAAATTAGGAAGTAATTAATTTTTTAATTATTGATTCTGGAAACTTTATAACTATGAGGACTTTACTTTCAGAAACCAAAAGAGCAATATCGGAAAACGGGCAAAAAACTTGAAAGATCTCATATTGTCTTATCTTTCAATGATAAATTAATAAATTATTGTTACCGATTACAGATGCCAATATTTCGAATACAACATTGAAAATCATTTCGAAGCCTTATCATTGAAAGCGGAACGATATTCCTCTAAACCTTGTTATGGTTTTCACGATTGAAAGTCTTTAGAATTTTAATGGTATATTCGTAATTCAATCTTTACAACTAAAAGAAAACCCACATTTCTGACTGTTCAAACCAAAGTACGCACCGTTGGTTACAATACTAATTAATTATTTCAATGCTATTGTGTTTTCTTTGATAATGATTACAGGAAATCGTACAAAACATCTTTCGTCTTTAAAGTAACAAATAAATCATTTCTTTTTCTTTTCTACAAATATTATTAATTCATGCAACTGATTCGTAATGAGAATCAACTTAAGTGTAGTGTTACGTAATAAAACCGTAACTACATTGATTTGCATGCATTACTTTATCTATACATCATATATTTAAAAAATCTAAATGAGTATGAAGAGAGGAACGAAAATAATAAAAATGGCGGCAATATATGTATGAAAAATATGAATGTTCTTATTCAATAATTAAAAAACTACTAATATCTCAATTCTTATATAGATCAAAATCAATGTATCAACTAGATAACTTACATATTTCCATGGAAAACTCTCTTTATTTCCAAACAGTTGTAAACTGATATCTTTTTTCATTATTATCAAATATATATAATCATCAAAAGGTCTTAGGCTCGTATTCTAAAGTCGAATATAAATCACTGCTTTAGTTTGATTCTCATTCTGTAACATGGACCATAGTTTGATTTTAGAATACAAGTTTATAAATTGTATTCCAAAAGCAAACACAAACCCAAATCTCTCTCTAAGCATAGTAAGAAAGCGGTGGCGCTATTGAGCCCACATAGCGCCATCCCTTTCCAAGTAAACTTAAGCGGAGATTTTAGACATAATCTCATTTTGTAATATGAGTCTAAGACTAGCATGTACTGGTGAATAGATGCGCATGCTAAGTATTACCGACAATTTTTTTTTACTTACAACAAAATGCAAATATTTAAACGATTTCCTAAATTGTTGACTTGATTTTGTATTCAAGACGGATTTTTACATACAAATTCTTTTTTTCTATAAAGAAAATCTTATTCTAAAATCGAATTGACGTTTACACCATAATATGCACAATCAAGCTTGACAGTCGGGGCTGCTGTCCTTTAAGATAGATAATGCGTAGTGGGCGTAACTGGCAGAGCTTCGATCAACATAATTTTCGTTCTAACGTTACCCAATCACTGTTATTTTTATAGAAAATAAAAAGATTTTCTAATTTGTAGTTACATTAACATTTTATTCTGGATAGATCATAGGATGGTTAACTGAAACGTTCTTAATATTTTCGGTTACTCATCATGTTACTGGCGACGATGAATATTGCTCCATTCGAGTTCAACACTGATCTAGTGAACTACTCAGTATTTATGTACCACGTACAACTTGGTTTGGTTTTCAAATATGAAACATCTCCATTGTCGCGATCGAGTGAGATCTGAATGCACCGCTGTCCACCCAGGTATGAAAAGAACCGGATGCATAAACAACAGCATAAAGAACCATCACATTGAAGCTCGGTAGATCTAAAAAGGAAACTAGAAGCGTGTGAACATTGCACATTAAATGTAATACATAATATTACAAGAAAATTACAAAAAAAAATTGTTTGACCTTTTCAAGTTTCTATATTTAGTATTTCTTCTAAATCAAAAATTTTTGAGCAAACCCAAAATCCATTCAATTAATGAAGCTGATAAATTAAAAACATGGACTGACTTTAATACTAAACTTTAAATGAAAAAATCTCTAGCTAACAAATAATCCGTTAAAGACATCGCTAGACTAGCGAAGTCATTATCCTTAATTATGTAAGTAAAATGAAATGATTAAGGAAATGTACCAAAAAAACGTTTAAACTTGTTTTACCTAACACTCGCTAACTAACCCTTGCCCCGGGAAAGGACTCTTGTTTTAAATCTTAAGTTCTGTCTTTTTATTTAATAGCACAACCTGTTTCACATTGCCTTTTTAACATTGTAATTTCCATTTATACCAGGCACCATTTAAATCTGCGTTTTCAATTGCGAACTTCATGATAACGTATTTACTGACCACTAGGCTTCTGAGTATATAGGTAAAAAGTAAAAAAAGACGAATGAAAATAATTCATAGATATGGAGTAATACCATACGCTATTATGGACTTTTTACAGTGGACAGCTAGTCACATGTAAAATTATAAACTGTATATTAATATTAATAAAAAATACCAAAACATTAATTAGACACTCACTGGATTAATCACTGCCGTTCCAATAGTTCACAATTGTACAAATTGGTTGTCGTATTGCCATAAATGTTATGCAATACTTGCACACAAGTCCTAAGCATTACACCGTAATGATATTTTTATTCGTTTTCGAGGACAGATTTCAATATAGAGGGATTGAATCGTATCGCGTATCGAAGTTGGACCGATCTTGTTATAAATAATTATAACATATAGTAATTATACATACCATACAGTAATTATAACTATATACTTTACAAATATGCGTCGATCTTACTGAAATGTAAATTAATAGAAAATTTCAATGCTGTCAATTTTGTTTACACATTATTAAAACTAGTTATTATTTTCAGACGTCTAACTGGGTTTGATGAATCATTTACAATGGAGCATTTGTAATGGTGAGTCCAATAAAAATATTTATTTTTGTATCTTATAAGTGGCAAGTAAGTATATGAATTAATTGGTATTATTAGGACCTAAAAAGATGAGTCAAAAGCATAGAAGATTTACAGTGGGTCGAATTGCAAAGACTCCTACAAAGAGTCACCCCTAAGATAAGATAAGAGTCAACAGACAATCTGCGAATTAATATCTCAATCAAATAAGCATTACTCTATAACTGGGCAGCTTGAAATTTTGTAAGGTATTGAAAAAAAATGCGGGCAATTGAATGTGGAACTGCATTCCGGAAAGCAAAGATACATATATAAATAAATAAATAAATAAATAAATATTTGTTACACTTACACCAATTAGCCTAGCCCAAACTAAGCTCTATAAGGCTTGTGCTATGGGATCTAGGGTAACGGATAGACATACATATATTATACATATATAAATAATTTTTATTGAAATATATATCAACAAACATGACTAAGGTACAAATGCTCGCATTCATCACACAAACATCTGCCCTCACCGGGATTCGAACCCGAGACCTCAGAGATGGCGACACCTTGAAACCGGTGTATTATCCACTCGACTATGGAGGTCGTCAATATATAACATTATAAATATTTCCAAAAAAGTAAAAAAAAAGACAAAAAAGCATGTAGCGGTTACTCTATCTACAAGATTTATAGAAGACAAAAAATGACAAGGAAGTAAGGAGTTGTCAAGAAAATAATTCTTAAAAAAATAAAAGTAATGAATTATCCTAACGTGGGATACTGGAAAGGATAAGACGGGGTATTGGTAACTTAACCGAGAGTTTTGTAACATAATACACCAATTCATATACGCATACTAATAGCCGACATACAGATTTTCGATATTATGAACAGAATATATACGTGTCGAGGAGACAGCGACCCTAACAAAACATTAACCCAAGCCCATATAAATGCTAACAATTAGTTTTCAGTTCATCTTCAGTTTCACATAACTGTATTGATATGATCTGACTAAGTCTGACTGGTGACTCGACTGACTGGTGAAACAATAACAAGAGAACAAGAATATAAATAATAATAATATAATAATAAATATTTGTTACACTTACACCAATTAGCGTAGCCCAAACTAAGCTCTGTAAGGCTTGTGCTATGGGATCTAGGGTAACGGATAGACATACATATATTATACATATATAAATAATTTTTATTGAAATATATATCAACAACCATGACTAAGGTACAAATGCTTGCATTCATCACACAAACATCTGCCCCCACCGGGACTCGAACCCGGGACCTCAGAGATGGCGACACCTTGAAACCGGTGTACTATCCACTCGACTATGGAGGTCGTCAATAATGCGCAGAAGATTTCTATCAGTAAATGTTATCTGCGTGACATCTTTAGCGTCAGCTTACAATAAAAATTTAGGTAGTTTATAGCACAACAAAGATTAAATATTTCAATGCTTTCGAGTAATGTGTTAAAGTACCTAAATCCATTCAAATCATGTAAGTGGTTTTATTACTTTACGTGCCTATCTTCTTAACCGCAGATAGTTATTACAACGTTATCTTAACTTATATTTTCCTTTTACAAAAAAGAGCGATTCGTGCTATTTACTGTTTACGGGCTAGAGAATCCCTAAAAGAATTGTTCAAAGAAATTAATATTTTAACTTTAGCTAGTCAATATATATATGATAATTTAGTTTTTGTATATAGAAACTATAATAAATTCAATAAAAACAGTGATCTACATAATGTGAATACTAGAAACAAAAATAAACTTGCCGTTCCAATGTTCAGACTCCATAAAACTAGCTATTCGTTCTTGGGGAAATGTATATCTATGTTTAACAAACTTCCGCAAAGTGTCATTGATTTGCCTTTATATAAATTTAAAATCCATATCAAAAAGACACTCATGAGTAAAGGTTATTATAAAGTAAGTGACTATCTAAATGATCACACTATTTGGGAATAGGGACACTATTCATAGAGCCATGTTTGGTAACAACATTATTTATAATATTGTATTATTTTTATATGTGTATGTAAATATACATACGACTGTAATCGTATTAGGTATGATTGTATCTTATATTATATTGTATTTTTATATTATATTATTATAATTATTAACATTGAAAAGAGGAGATAAAAAACAGACCTTCAGAGTTTCTTGCCTGTTCTTCTCGAGAAGGCTCTCCCAATTTCCGAACAGGTGTAGAGTCAATATTTTTTTTTTTCCTTATTCGTACGTACGGACAAGGTTTTTGTTTTTTTTTAAGCTTTTTTTGTATTGTTTGTTTTGATGTCAATAAGTGCCTGTAAAGGTATATGTTGAATAAAGATTATTTTGATTTTTGATTTTGATTATACACGCCAAAAAAAATTTGCGATGAGTTTGCCTGATACAAGAAGGGTATACCGTCGTCCCGGCAATACTGAAAGACTGAGTTGCGTTCAGGAAGTTCATCCATACATCGAATCAACAGTTATTATATGAGCAAGATTTTTTTTGGTGTGTATGACGTCAATTAGTATCTGTAAATGCCAAAGTTGTATACTTAGATTTTGATACAATATGCAAACCGGTTTCTATATTGACCAATCTTAAATGGACCATAGTAGACAAATGAATGTGGTCGTGAATTTTCAACTCGATTCATATAAATTGTAATTATTATGACTGATTAAAGCTGACAATGAACACACTATCATAATAGTTACCAGTTTATTCATCGGTTGTCATAGGCAGGATGACGAAAATTATTGTCACCTGTATTTATTTATTTTGTCTGTCATGCAAACGACTATTATTCAGCTTTATTAATGATCCTTTCTAAGCGTCGACGATGAGATTGCATGACCTCGTAAGAGTAATTTTTAGAAAACCATGCTAAATCGAGCTACACTGAAATAATACACTTAAATAATTTTCTTAAATATTCTTTAATATAATATGCAATTAATAACAGTATATGTATAAACGTAATCTTACTTCGAAAAAAATCCCATTAACCACCATGTAAGTATATTAATTAAACTACTCACTTTTATGTAAGTATAAGCTATGTAAGTATATTAATTAAAACACTTAATGTTTTTAAGATATGATTTTTCGTAGCGAAGATTATAGCTGTGAGTGCTATATAAAGAAAGTAAGGACAACGAAATGTAAGGATATAATGTTAATACATATTATGTTTATAGTAAATTGTAAACCCCGTTCAGCCCAGCAAAAATTATGCGAATGGTTAGAAATTTTAATAATAATTGGTAATGTACATTCCTAAGTTATAGGTACAATTAATTTAATATTACTCGATACCGTTGTTTTTTCTTATGTACAGAATTCTAGTATTTTCTTTATGTTACCATATTGTCAGCGGTTAATTCCTTTATGTTTTATTGCATAATAAAAATGACGAAGTAATCAAGTGTCTTCATGTTATACCGAAAAATATTGTAAATATTGTATTTTTAGCGCGCGAAAATTGCGTGTTGTTATGAATGTAACGTCGAAGCCATGATTCCGTGTAAATATTCATATGTTATTTCTGAAGATTGTTACTGTTATAATAAGAAAAATAACAAGAAGATTGGAACTTAAAAAAAAATCAATACAACTGCAGGTAGACATTTATTATAAAACGATGGATTTTAAAATTAGTTGTAATATTGTTATTGAGCATAATGCAAGAAATTTATAACAAAAAAAATACTAGTTCGATGGCTCATAAAATATTCTCCAAGTTAAATTTCATAGAGCGAAATTCCTGATTGGAATATTTGAATTTAAAACTTAATATCGTATTTTCTGCCTGATTGCCACATCCCACATTCCTTTTTTATTTTATCGTCTATCACACTGATTATTTATTTAGGTCCATGGTCGAGATTGCATCATTGTGGTTATCATTAGTCAAGCGCAATCTTAGGCACTAAAAACCATTGCTTCGGTGAGTATCTGTGTCGAATAGGACGGGAGGGATCGACACATTGTCACCACTGCGCATCCGACCTCGACTCGGCCCAGCACACGCTGGCGGAGTGCCCCGCGTGGGCCTCCGAGCGCCGAGTCTTGGTCGCAGAGATCGGGCGAGATCTGTCTCCGCCGGCATTGATTGCGGCAATGCTGGCGGACGAGGGAGGTTGGAGGGCTGTGGCCTCCTTCTGTGAAGCAGTAATGCTCCAGAAGGAGGCCGCCGAGCGGGGTCGGGAGATGGCCGATCCCGCTCGAAGGAGGCGGCGCCGGGCTCGGTAGCACAGCTGCGGCGTCGCCGCGGGTCGCCGGCGGGCGCGAGGAATTCGCGACCGCTACGGCGACCCGGGATGGACCACGCCCCTTCCGTGGCCGGGGGGCGTCGTCGGTGGAGGGGACCGGGGGAGGTGGTAGCTTCCCCCGAGGAGGGCTCCCCTCTAGAGAGGGGAGCGGAGGCTGGGGGTTCCTGGAAGTGGCCTTTGTGTTCCCGGGGGCTCCCTACATGCCTGAGGAAGGCCATCCCTGAGGTTTTTAGTGGGTAGGCCTCCCCCTTCTGGGGAGGAGAGCCCCACATAACCCCGGCTCGCCACAGCCGGGGTATGCAATTTAATGCATTTTCCTCAGGGGAACAAAAAAAAAAAAAAAAAAAAAAAAGGCACTAAAAACCATATTTGCAGATGCAATTCAAATTCAATTCAAATCAATAAAGGTGCGCAAAATCCATTGTATTAATCCGCACCAACTCTTACATGCATATCAAAGTCATATACACCTTCATGCATACACATAAATACATACCACGAACACAAACTACATTTTATTCCCTCGTGAGAGGAGAATATAGTTTATATTAAAACAAAAAATATATATTATAGTTACAGTTATAGACTTATCCTAAAAACAACATTAAATGAAAATCTATAAAGACTATACTGTTGATTTTCAAAATAAATAAATAAACATTATCTTATATTTGAATCACAACTGAATTAAATTTCATCTGTTCTTATATTCAATTGATCTAACATCTTGTATAATACAATTCTAATTAAATGTATAGTTTCTAGATGGACTAAGCGTAATTGAGGATAAATTGTACAATTATAAATTTATTCTGAAACATGTCAAAAAATAGGTAATTACCCAAACATATCACGATTCTTGAACACCGAGTTATTCGTGAACACCGGCGATGTCGTATCTATATACCTATACACGTACACAGTATTTACCGATAAACCATTCCAGCGTCCAAAGAGATGGTTGGTTGCACTGTTTCCTAACAGTCACAATTACGTTTACGGCCGTGCGAGTGACAAGTGGTGAGCGGTAACGTAATTGAATTACGTCCTGTTGCTCAGGTGCAAGCGAATATTGAATATTCGCTTAAGATCGTAGGGCACATATTATAACATAACTGATGCAAATATCAAATCAATTACAGATGAAGCCTGGCGCTAATCTTTCGAGAAACTTTTCACTACATCTGCAGATTCTTAGAGGAATGCTGCAGATTTCAGGCGACTGCAACTACTTACCATCAAGTTGGCAGTTTACTTCGTGTAAAAAAGAATCTTGCTCAATATAGGATTGGGCTGGGATTTAATTTAATTGGGTTACGTTTTTATTATTATTGTAAGGTTCATTATTTGTATTTAAAATTGTTTATTCAAACTGGCAACACTGAAAGAATACGAACCGTGAGTTAGTAATGAGTGGCGAGGAAGGGCATTCGACATCGGGCAGCGGAGCCGAGTGGTCGTGCTCTAGGAAAGTGTAGTAAGTGTTAAGTCTGTTGTGCGAAATACAAATAAGTTAAAGAAATAAACGAGTATTAATTCAGATAACGGAGTTTTACTACAAATCAGAAGTGGTAAGTACATGCTCACATTATTTTATCTATGAAGATGAAATAACTTTATTGTTTAATGTTGGGTTACATTGTTCAAGTTTTGGTGTACACATAATAGTTCCGTCAGCATTATACCTTATTCTTGGGGGCATGCAAATTGTCAGTAATATTGAATTGTATTCAGATAGATGGAATTATAGCTATAACAAAGATAAGTTATACTCTCGTGGTCAATCTTAATGATTCTTATTCATCTTCTTATGGCTTCAAGATAATTACGCATTAAGCCAATTTCAAATGAAATTATTTTATTGAATTTGAAAACGTACGGTAGAATGTCATAAAAATGGATTAGCATGACACGTGGGTTGTACAGTACAACAAAGTAATTTTGTGAACCTAAAAATGGTTGAGAACCTATTAGTTTCCCTGAAATAGCAGTTTTCAAATACCCACATTTATTTTATTTTACACTTCCATTTTTGTCTCTTCCCTTCTTCGTTGTATGATAAAATAATAAATACCTACGCATATCAATACTTTTCGTGATTATTAAAACTATAAATATATAAGCAGATATATATGGCAGGTATATAAGTACATAGTAATCCAAGACATTGCCTTGCTGGTAGTGTTTTATGATATCCTTCTCGAGTGATTTATTGCGATTTATTTCGACCTTCATTTTTTCCTTCTTTTCTCTCTTAGAAGGTCAAGGTCACATTAGAGGTCAAAATTAGTTAGATTGAAACCAGTGTGGGGTATTTAAAAGGGGGCTGAAATTTTCATTTATTTTGCACTCCGATGCATAGTTTCTGAGATATTTCACGATTTCCATTTTACCTATCACTCACTACTGCTTATTTTCCGAACTATTACTAACCACACTTGGTTTGTGAGTCATAGATAATGGAGCAAAGCGAGAACTGGGTCAACCGTCATCTGCAAACGCCTGAGCGTGCTACATCGCGACGCAGCGGACGCGACGAAGGCAGACGAAGTCGGATTCGGCTACGCGGTGAGGCGAAGGGCTACCGCCGCAGTCGTCCGCGTTACCGGAGCCGCAGCTCTACTCGTCGCAGTCAGCGCAGTCGGAGTATCCAGGATAAGGAGCGTGAGTTAGAACGAGAACGCGAGAGAGTTAAACGGTTAGAGCAGGAAATTAATCAACAGCGAAGTCGCTTAAGCTCTTACGCGGAACCCCGTGACCGTTCACGACACAGTGTACGTGCAGCTCCACGAGATTCGCACAAACAACAACCTTCTACAAAGGATAAAGAAAGTGGTCAGCGGCGCCACCCCGATCATAATAACGAGGAACCAGTTCTCCGTTCTGTTAGGCGGTCGGCTAGTCCAGTATTTTCTGCGAGAGACATAATTGATATTATAACTTCTATGAAACCATCTCAGCCATTAACGGCTGCACAAGGATCAAATAATTTAAACCACAAAAACATACTACACTATATTGTATTTTTATATTATATTATTATAATTATTAACATTGAAAAGAGGAGATAAAAAATAGACCTTCAGAGTTTCTTGCCTGTTCTTCTCGAGAAGGCTCTCCCAATTTCCGAACAGGTGTCGAGTCAATATATTTTTTCTTTTTTTTTTCCTTATTCGTACGTGCGGACAAGGTTTTTGTTTTTTTTTTTCCTGTTTTGTTTGTTGACGTCAATAAGTGCCTGTAAAGGTCTATGTTGAATAAATATTATTTTGATTTGATTTTGATGGATGGATTGTTTGTATCGTACAAACATACTTGCCTAGCTGCCTCGACTTTCATTAAAGTATCCAAGCAGATGAACCTGGTATGAGGGCGTGAACTCTATCTTATTTAACTGGTCGGAATGGCAGGAGAAGCTGATGACAGCTTTTCCATGTGAACAGAACTTTGGCCAAACCCTGGAGGACATGCTAAAACGTAGAAGTAAGTTTAACGAGCCGATCGAAGTTTATTTTTATGAGAAGATGGCATTATTAAACCGGTGTGACGTAATTGGAAAGCGAGCGGTCGATTGCGTTATTCATGGTTTGAGCGATAGAACATTAAAAACCAGTGCCCTGGCACTGCGTTGTACGCACCCTGACCAACTGTTACAATTTCTCGTTAGTAACAAAGATATAGCACAAGCCGCCCCTAATCTTGATCGCACTACTAGTTATAAGAATAGGTTTGTACACAATTCTAGACCATATAATGGTAATAATACAGATTCTAAGAAGCCTCACACTGTTACAATCAATCCTGGCTTATTTTGCTACAACTGCAACGAGCGTGATCGTATATAAGACTTCTGAGTATTTGGAATTCCATAGTGTTGACAACGAATTACCTTTCTACGGTTCCCAATTAAAGGACGTCCAAAATATTAAAGTTATAGTAACCTTCTTTATCAATTTATGTGGGCCAGCCACTATAAACTGTATAACTGAGCCAAAAATAAATGGTAATATAATAATAAGTTGCAAGGTTATAGGCAGTCCTGTAAATCAGTACATAACCTATGGCGGCGTTTACTCAGTGAATAGTGGTATGGTAAAAATCAGTGTCGCCCCTATCTCCTACAGGCTTCTATTGAGTATGGGTGTCACATTATGTCGGGGTACACATATACGCATAGTAAACCGTATCGTTTCTTCAGGCTCGAACGTTACCGCGTCCGATCTTCGAGAAATCGATAACAGGATGGTTCGTATGGGTGATAGCGCGGATGAACATGATAGGCAAAAATTATTAGATATTTTACATAAATATAAACACTGTTTTGTTTCTTCATTAAAGGAATTAGGGTGTACGAACGTGACTGAAATGTCAATCGAGCTGGACACTAAAAAGCCAGTCGTGTATCGCCCTTATCGTTTATCGCATAAGGAACGTGAGCAAGTTCGCACCATGGTAGGCGAAATGCTGGATGCCGGAATCATCAGGGAATCGGTGTCTGAATATGCGAGTCCGATAATTTTAGTGAGGAAGAATGACGGCAAGTTCCGAATGTGTGTTGACTATCGGCTTCTAAATTCACTAACCGCTAAGGAACGACACCCGATGCCAGTGATTGAGGACGAGATTGCTCGCTTGTCTGGACAGGCGTACTTTATCACACTCGATTTGGCGTCTGGTTACTACCAAGTACCTATATCGGAAGCATCCAAACATTTAACAGCTTTTGTAACGCCGGATGGACAGTACGAGTTTAATCGTATGCCATTCGGCCTTGCTAATTCACCTGCCGTATTCCAGCGGATGATGCACAAAGTTTTAGGATCAGCACGATATTCAGAAGCCACTGTTTATATAGATGATTTGTTAATATACGGAAAGAATAAGGAACAATGTTTGAGCCGTTTTGAAAATGTTTTGAAACTCCTAGACAAAGCAAATTTGACCCTAAACTTATCGAAGTGTGAATTTTTGACTACTAAAGTAGACTACCTGGGCTATGAAGTTAGCGCCGCTGGCATAAGGCCAGGTGGCAAGAAAATCACTTGTGTCATTGATTTCCCACGTCCGCCCAACCAGCACGCATTGCGACAGTTTCTGGGTCTTGTCGGATATTTCCGCAAGTTTATTAGAAATTTTGCACAAGTGTCTCATCCTCTCAACAAGTTGTTGAAGAAGGATGTGCAGTGGTGCTGGATGGACGAACAAGAGAAAGCATTCCAAGAGCTCAAGGACAGGTTAGTACATAGACCCATATTGGCTATATATGATCCTAATGCGGAGACAGAACTTCACACTGATGCCAGTAAAATAGGCATCGGTGGAATTCTACTCCAGAAGCCCTATACCGACGCCACATTTCGCCCTATCGCTTTCTATAGTCGACAGACAACGCCCGAGGAAAAGCACTTTCACGCTTACGAATTAGAAACCCTGGCGGTGATCTGTTCTCTCAAAAAGTTTCGCGTGTATCTTCTTGGACAGAATTTTAAGGTAATAACGGATTGTAGTGCATTACGCAGTACTTTTGTTAAACGCGACATAATACCGCGAGTTACACGATGGTGGCTGCTAATGCAAGAACTTCACTGTACAATAGAATATAGAGCTGGTTCTAAAATGTACCATGTGGATGCTTTGTCACGTAATGCCATTCAAGATAGTGAAACTGCCGATGCATTGCAACAATATCCCACAGTAATGTCCATTAGCAATGGTGATTGGCTTCAGACCTTACAGTTAGGAGACTCTGAATTGTCCAGAATTAGAGATATACTTTTGCTAAAAACTGACGCTGAAGGTCTAAAGTACATTAAAGACAACTACGTCCACAAATAACCAGTTATACAAAATAGTTGACGGTGAAGATACTAATTTACGCTGGGTTGTCCCGAAGGGTGCGAGGTGGCAGTTATGTCGTTTCAACCACGATGACATTGGGCATTTCGGTGTGGAGAAGACCGTCGATCGAATTAAGAAAACATATTGGTTCCCAAAAATGTCTAAATTTATAAAAAAGTACGTTCAGGCATGCGTCCAGTGCGCTTACGCAAAGAAAAGTACTCAGAGTGAGCGCGAAGGACTTTTACATACTATAGAAAAAAATCGACGTTCCTTTCCACACGGTCCACATAGACCATCTCGGTCCCTTCGTGAAATCCAAACGCGGAAATACTCACCTATTAGTAATTGTAGAAGCATTCACAAAGTTTATCTTTGTAAAACCGGTACGAAATACGAACACTCAGAATTCCATACGCGCACTGGAAGAGGTGTTCTTCACGTTCAGATTCCCTGATCGTATCATTAGTGACCGCGGGCCATGCTTCACATCCCATGCGTTTAAAAGATTTTGTTTGAGTAAGGGCATCAAACATGTTTTGAATGCGGTGTCTTGCCCACGCTCTAATGGTCAAGTTGAGCGATATAACCGTTCAATATTGGCCTCTTTAACTGCTCTAAACTTAAATGATGATGAAAAGTCATGGGACGAGAAAATTGACACGGTACAGTGGGGCTTAAACAACACCAAACAAAAGACCACTGGGAGGACCCCTGCGGAAGTAATGTTTGGAACTTCCATGAATGCAGAAATCAATCCAAAATTTAATGAAATTAGGCGTAACACATGTGAGGATAATAATGTTATAACGATGAGGCAGGACGTTAGGGATAGAATACAGCAGGAGCAAATAAAACAGAAGGAAAACTACGATAAAAATAGGAGGCCAGCTCGCTCGTACCAGGAAGGCGATTTAGTAAAAATCACGAAAGTAGCTTTCAGTAATGAAGGTAAAAGCACGAAGCTTTTACCATCATACATAGGTCCGTATAGAGTTATTAGGGTATTAGGAAATGACCGATATAAGCTGGCGTCCGTAAACGGACTAACGGGTACCAAAAGGAAACGCAAACGACCGTTGCGGCTGACCGAATGTTGCCCTGGGTTCATCTGGCTGCTCTTGAGGTTCATAGTGATTCAAATGATGAAATTATAAATGATTCTGCTTCTGAAATCGATGATTAATAATTTATTCTTCTGAGAAGTTGTAAATTGGTCCAAGTTGTACATGTACACGAAGAACTATGTATTATTGCTATAATTATTATGGAAATAAAAATTGATAATGACAGCTGGAGACCGTTAAATTTTCGAATGGATAACAATACCCTTTTTATGTTAATAATTGTTATTTATAATATTGATTGCGGTACAGCTCCTGCTAGAATTGGATGGGTTAGCAGGAACTGATATACGTTTGCGAGAATTGGATGGGTTCGCAAATGTTTGGGTTAATTTTGTCGTAAGAATTGGATGGGTTTACGACAGATAAACTTATGCCTTAAATTTAACCTTACTAGAATGGATGGGTTAGTAAGGATTGAATTTATGGCGTTACCCAGCAGTCCCTGCTAGAATGGATGGGTTAGCAGGAACTGGGAGAGTTTACTGAATTTTTGTGTTGAAAGTGTTTAATGCCTTACTAGAATTGGATGGGTTTACGACAGATAAACTTATGCCTTAAATTTAACCTTACTAGAATGGATGGGTTAGTAAGGATTGAATTTATGGCGTTACCCAGCAGTCCCTGCTAGAATGGATGGGTTAGCAGGAACTGGGAGAGTTTACTGAATTTTTGTGTTGAAAGTGTTTAATGCAAATTACGAGAGTTATAAAGAGTTGCAAAATGCTACTCGTGTTCTCAATGTATGCCTATTATATGAATTTACATGAATTTACACATATTTTGATTTAGAAAAAAAAAATATTGTTTATAGGAAACATAGTTTATAATATGAGACTTTGAAAATATTGTTTATTTACCAAAACTTTCTGCTCAATTAATTACTGCATTACCTAACTAATGTATAACAAATGATTTTTTTTTTCCTCTTTTTCTTCTCTCTTTACTATGATAATTGTACATAGTTCTTATTGTTATGAATGCTCTTCCTTGCCGAGTGTAAGGTTTGTGCTCGTCTCCTGGTTGCGTGTATGAGGACATACACGAGGTCAGGATGGACGAGTGTAAGGTTCATTATTTGTATTTAAAATTGTTTATTCAAACTGGCAACACTGAAAGAATACGAACCGTGAGTTAGTAATGAGTGGCGAGGAAGGGCATTCGACATCGGGCAGCGGAGCCGAGTGGTCGTGCTCTAGGAAAGTGTAGTAAGTGTTAAGTCTGTTGTGCGAAATACAATTAAGTTAAAGAAATAAACGAGTATTAATTCAGATAACGGAGTTTTACTACAATATATATTTTTTTTTAGTTTGATTGTATTATTTGGATTTTTATTTTTATTTGAGTTTTTATTTTTATTCCCGACTTATATTATGAACGCGTAATATTTTAAGTATGGATGTTCGTTACTCTTTCACGTAAAAACTACTGAATAGATTTTACTGAAACTGTACAATAACCTGTTGTTTAAGACCTAAAAACCTAATACTTTCCGAGTTAACTGACTTCAAAATGATAGCAAACTTTCAACTAACACCCCTAGTCAGCTGTTGCAAAAGAAAGTTTAGCTAGCTGTAATCGAAATGGCACTCTATAGATTGCTGCATAGTATTGATAAGAGCTATCGATACTTAGGATCAAATATCTTAGTTCGCAAGGGAAAAGAAGTGATTTGATTAGCGCTAATATTATTCAACAGAATATTATCTTCTTATGATTCCTGGCCCTAAAATAACCTGTAGGTATTGAAAGAGAATCAATAATAATTGAACCTCTTTCCGGCGAGCATGGATATGTTCGCCGTATCGCACACACACACCGATCATCGCCGGCGCCTGTCGGCGCTCGCGTCGTCCGTTCGACGAGTCAGTCAGTGAGCGAGAGCGATTGGAAGCAGACCTGCGTCGCTTTGCTCCAGCGCGAAGACACTCGCGCCTCTTATCGGCGCCGTAGTTAACTTTTTTTTGTACACCTGCTTTGTGGTTGAGTTTAATAAACGATTTGTAAAGTTTCGGATTGTTTTTAAGCTCAGAAGTGCGATTAGTGGACATAAGCCCGCTCATTATACGTGTAGTGTTCATCCGTGTTTATATCTCTGTGTGAAATGGGTTCGCATAAAAAAACACAAAGAAAAAAAAGAACGTAAACTGCGCCGTGAACTTCTCACTGAAATGGAGACGCAACGCTTAATGAAACGAGTTGCTTCGCTCGAAAATTTGATTAGGGAGAATGGGCTACCTACTCACTCAAAAACCGGCAAAGACGACGGCGTGCTGACGCCACCATTGCCGCGTGAGATCCCCGTCGAACCGTGTTGCGTGGAGCCGCCATCATCGATTGCATCGGCTGGTGTGGACACCCAACTTACCTCCGGCCCAACATTGTTGGCCATGAATAACACCGAGCCGGTGTTACCGTGCGCAGACCCCTTGCCAGCAGGGCCTGCTGCCGTCATCGTGCCAACATCACATCATTCTACATTACCTGCTATGCCGGCAGCGGTGGGCGCATCGGCAGTGCCCAGCGTTAGTGGTGCGCCTTACCAGGCATCGACGGCTACGCTCGTGAGTTCGTCGTTACCGGGGGCTTCATTCCCGTCACCTATGGACTTACCGTATGTTAATAATAATCATAATTATTCAGCTGTGAGGTATGTGGGCCGCAGCGACCCGATACCTGAATTCGACCCAAAAACGTCCCTAATTACAATGGACATTTGGCTTAGAAAGGTAGAAGGGATATCTAGTGTATATATGTGGGATGAAAAAACGTTACTTTTTAATTGCTCGTCCAAATTAAAAGGATATGCTCGACGTTGGTACGACCAACTACAAGACATTAATATGTCATGGGCTGATTTTAAAGCTAAATTACTAACCGCCTTTCCGTCCCACAAAAGTAAATTAAGTATGATGCGTGATTTAGTTAATGTAATACGATCATCAGATGTTGATTATTTGCAATTTTATTATGATAAATTAGCTTTAGGTAATGCTTGCGGTATTTCCCCGTCTCTAATTACGGAAGCCATAATCGGCACTATCGGCAATGAACTCATAGAGATCGGAGCGATATCTGCGGGTTGCCGTGATCCGAACTCGTTATTAAATTATTTGTCTTCCATAAACACCAATATTGTTTTTTCTCAAGTTTCGCGCTACAGTGGTACCAACAATTACCAAAAAATAATATGTCACACTTGTAAGAGACGCGGTCATACTGCTTCACGCTGTACGTACAGAAAGCGTGACAAAAGTGACAAGGCATCCATACTGATTTGCACATTTTGTACTAAAAAGGGACACAACGAGAATAATTGTTATTTAAAAATGCGGAAATGTTCCTATTGTGGTAAAATAGGTCATATTAAAGACGAATGCTTAAAACTGAAAAATCGTAACACGAACTCGAACAATACGACGAACACGCAAACTGTACGCGTTATTACTGATGTAGGTGACTTTAGCACAAAATATTATATGCCTGTTAAAGTTAACAACCACAAATGTCAAGCTTTCATTGATTTTGGAAGTTCATGTATTACAATTACAGAATCGGAATCAATAAAATTAGGTTTAGTTAGTAACGCTTGTATCGAGTAGAAGTGTCATTAAGGGCTTCGGAGGGTCACACATAAAACCACTGGGTGAGGTGTTAGTAACCATCTCAGCTGACGAAGCGAAGTGTGACAACTTAAATGCGTATATTGTTCCTGACAATGCTCAAGATATAGGTATCATAGTAGGGCAACCTTTTACTGACTACCCGAATGTTTACGCTATAAAAACGCCGACGTCGTTAAAAATGTATAATGCGAATCATCTGACCGAGTTGCCTTGTGCGTGTAACCAGAACGACCGAGTCATACTGTATACAGCTGAGAATTCACAATTAAAACCTGGAGTAAACAAAATTATTCTTTCTTGTCCAGATTATGATGGTTCTATACATGTGCCGGCATCGGAACAACACAAACCTCGTTCTGAAATTATAATACCGGAGCATTCATCACAAGTAGTAGATGGTCGAGCGATATTAAAAATTGTTAATCTTTGTACTGAATCGATCACAATACCGAAAGGTCAATGCGTGGCGCGAGCTACTATAGAGTCATTAGGGCCTAAATACAGGATAGGGCACGAATTAGAACCACACGTCGAGGCAGAACTGACCTTATACTAAATGAATTTTCGGACTGTTTCTCTGAATATGATCAAGCAAGTAAAGTAAAGTAAAGTAAACGTTTATTGTCCTTGATTGAGTGAGCATACATGTTGAGTTGTTATTACATACATTAGTATCATCAATCAGCCTTTTTTGAGGCATACAATAATAAGAGTAAACTTAGAAGCTATTATAGTTTTATCATACATTTACAACTACTTACATACTATTACATTTTACCGTAATAACAATTTTACAGTTCGAGCGCAATTATACAATATTTACTTAATGTACAGACACAGATTCGATTTAATTCATTTCATTTATTTTTATAATCAAAAAACTCCTTAATCGTATAGAAAGATTTTCCAATTAGCCATATTTTTAGTTTAGTTTTAAATAATCCTATAGGCAATTCTCTTAATGCTTGAGGTATTCCATTGTAAACTTTAATACACATAAACATACTGTTCCTATGGAAAAGGGTCGTCCTACAACTTGGCACAACTAATTTTGTTGGATCTCTTTGACTAAACCGGCTATTCTCACCGATTTTCTTAAATAGTTGTGGATGTTTTTTTACAAAAAGTCCGATTTCGAGTATATATAGAGAAGTAACAGTCAAAATGTTTGTTTTTCTGAATAACGGTCTACATGAATCCATAGGCTCAGCGTTACACAATGCTCTGATACACTTCTTTTGAGAAACCAAAACATCATTAATTAAAGTAGAACCGCCCCACAACAACAGACCATAACGTAGTACTGATCCTACATAGCCGTGGTAAGCCATCACTGCCGTACTTTGTGTGGCTGTTCTACGTAGATTTTTTAAAGCGTAAACGAATTTATTAATTTTTTTACAAACACTATCTATATGTGATTTCCAATTGCAGAATTTATCCACAGAAATTCCAAGAAACTTTATACTGTCCGTTTGTTCTATTACTGTGTTAACATTTTAAAGTTAATTTATGAGTAATTGTTTTATAATTAGAAAATTGTATGTATTTAGTTTTTGATAGATTAGCATTAAGGTCATTATATGTTAGCCATTGTATTATACTTTCCAGGGTTTGATTGATATCTATTTCGTGTAGAATTGTACAGCGAGTAGTGTTAGGGATAATAACGCATACGTCATCAGCGAATAGAACACATTGATGATTCGTGATATTAGGCAGATCATTAATATAAAGCAGGAATAATAGAGGACCTAATATGCTGCCTTGTGGTACGCCTCTTTTATTGGGTAGATATTTTGATCTAAATTGTGTAGATACTAAATTACTGTTAAGTCGATTGATTTCTACGCACTGAGTTCTGTCTGACAGGTAGCTTTTGATCCATTTCAATGCAGGTCCCCTTATTCCATAGCGTTCACATTTATTTAATAGAATTGAGTGGTTTACGTTGTCAAATGCTTTTGACATATCTAAAAATATTACCGTAACTGAGATTTTGTTATCAATGTTTTGTGTTATTGTCTTCATTAAGCTGTAACCTGCAAGTGTTGTCGACTTATTTTTTTGGAAACCATTCTGTTCCTCTTTGATGACTTTATAATTCTCTAGGAAACTGGTTATCCGGTTATACATAATTTTTTCGAATATTTTCGATAATATAGGTACCAGTGTGATTGGTCTGTAGTTGCCAATTTCAAGTATATCGTCTTTCTTATAGAGAGGTTTAACAATTGATATCTTCATTTTATCGGGAAATTTACCTTGAGCTATGGATAAATTTATTATATGCACGAGTGGTGGGGTTATAACATCCACACATAATTTTAATATATGTGTAGAAATTAAGTCATATCCTACGGCTTTTGTATCACTAAGAGATTTGATTATTCGTTTTACTTCCATTGGTGAACAAGGTTTTAAAAATATTGACGAGTTTACTCTGTTGATGCTTTCATAATTACCTATTATGTGTTTATTATCAGATGAATTGTTTGTGTAGTGTTCATTGAAAGCACTGGCAATTTTTGTTGGATCATTAATTATCTTACCTTTGTGGTTAATTGATTTAATACCTTGGTAACACTTCGCATTATCAGTTTTATTCTTTATCACATCCCATGACGCTTTACATTTATTTTTAGCCATTAAAACGTACAAATTATTAGTTTTTCTTAGATTTTAATATACATCTTCTTAACAATCGGTTATATCTAATGTAGTTTAGCTTATCTTTTTCTGTTTTGTTAACGTAATAACTATGTCTGAGTTTCTTTTTTGTCATGCAAGAAGTTTTGATACCTTTTGTGATCCATTTTGGAGCTGTAGTGTTAGCATAAATTTTTATCTTTGTAGTCGGAAAACAGAGATCGTAAAACATGCAAAAGGTATCATGAAATTGGTCAAACGCCTTGTTGCTATCATTCTCATTATAAATGTCTAGCCAATTTAGAGCAGACATACACTCAATAAATTTATTAATATTTTCTTTTGTATAGGATCTTTTTAAAACATACCAATATTTATGTCTATTAAAATCAGTTTTAGTTGGGCAGCTAAGTGTTTGACAAGTATTATGATCCGACAAATATAGATTGTGCACTTGGCATGTAGTATTATTAATATTGCTATATATATGATCAATACATGATTTTTGTCTAGTAGGAAAGTTAACATGAGATATTAAGTTATAATTGAAAAGTATACTATTTAGTTCCGATGTAATGTTGTTTGTTTTGAGTATATCTATGTTCATGTCTCCCGTTATAATAATTTTTTTATTTTTGTATTTAGTTACTAGTTTATGTAAAAGTAAATTTAGATTTTCGAGGAAGAGTGTAGCACTTGAGTTTGGTATTCTATATAAACAGATGATAATGCAATTCAATTTGGTATATCAACGCCGCAGCATTCAAATAACTTTTCAGTTGCCATTTCATTACACATTTTTAAGGGTTTAATATCAAATGATTTATTAATTAATATGCAAACACCTCCACGTTTCTCACCTTTACGCGAAAAAGAACAATCAACAATCGGCAATCGCAAAAGAGCAATCGGTAAGTGTACCATAAAAATGAAAATAAAGCTCACCGACAGCAAACCGATTTACTACCGTCCGTATAGAATGTCGATTGCGGATCGTAACTATGTTCAAAATGTGGTCAAGGACTTGTTGAATAGAGGAATAATTGAGCCGTCAAAATCATCTTATGCTAGCCCCGTTCTTTTAGTGCCAAAAGGGAAGAATGGGGAAAAACGGATGTGCGTTGATTACCGCGGCCTGAATAAAATAACAAAAAAGGAGCGATATCCCCTACCACTTATCCAAGATCAACTTGACCGATTGTCTGCGCAACGTGTATACTCTTGTCTCGACGTTTTGTCAGCATACTATTGCATACAGATCGAAGAAGACAGTAAACAGTACACAGCGTTTGTTACGCCCGACGGGCACTACCAATACACGAGAATGAGCTTGGGACTTGTTAATGCTCCTTCTGTCTTTCAGCGTGCGATAGACGACATACTAGGCCCATTAAAATTTGAGTGTGCGACAGCATATCTTGATGATATTCTGATTTATGCGGAAAATCACTCTGATGCCTTGAACAGACTGAGACGCGTGTTGGAAAAGATACGAGCTGCTAACATGAAACTTAGAATTGATAAATGTTCCTTTTTAGTCCCACGTATAGAGTACTTGGGCCATGAAGTCTGTAATGGTGAGGTTAAGCCCTCAGAACATAAAATCAATGCTGTGCGTGATTTTCCTACACCGACTAACGTTCATCAGTGCAGACAGTTTATGGGGCTAGCCAGTTACTTTAGGAAATATGTACGTGGTTTTGCAGAAATCGCGCGACCTATTACTGTTTTGACTAAAAAGACCCAACCGTGGATCTGGGGCAAAGAACAAGAGTGTGCATTTGATCAATTAAAAGCTGCTCTGGTTTGCCGGCCTATTCTAGCGTTATTCAACCCAGAATATAGTACACAAATTCACACGGACGCCTCTAAAATTGGGTTAGGAGGGATCTTATTACAACAACAACCTAATGGCGCCTGGAAGCCAGTTGCTTATGCCAGTAGACAGACCTCAGCTGCTGAACAAAAGTATCACAGTTTTGAGCTTGAAACTATGGCAGTTGTGATGAGTTTGCAAAAATTTAAAGTATACGTAAGTGGCATTAAATTTGTTATTGTTACGGACTGTAATGCTCTTCGCTGGACATGGGCTAAGCGTGACCTAAATCCACGGATCGCCAGGTGGTGGTTGGAGGTTCAAGGTTTCGACTTTGATGTCTAATATCGTGCTGGAACAGCTATGAGTCACGTTGATGCGCTGAGTCGTAACCCTGTTGGTGCTGTAATGCGTTGTGTCAAACAAGATCTTATTGAGAACCTGCAACAAGATGACGACTCGTTGCGTACAATAATTAGCCAGTTGAATGATGAACTGTCCAAAGACAATTTGAAAAACTTAGCCATGAATTATATAATTGAAAACGGTATTCTCTTTAGGAAAGTGAAAGGAGAGAATAGACCTGTTGTACCAAAACACTCGCGCTGGTCACTCGTACAGTCATTCCATGACAACAATGGTCACATCAATTTCAATAAAACATATGATGCCATTAAGGCCAAATATTGGTTTCGTGATATGCGTCGGTTCATACAAAAATACGTCCGAGGCTGTATTCCATGCCAGTATGCCAAAAGACCTACGTCGTCCCATTGGCCTATTGCACCCAATAAATAAGGTCGCTGTGCCTTTCCACACAATCCATGTGGATCACCTTGGTCCGTTCTGTAGAAGTCCATCTGGGAAGGTTTACATATTTGCCTTAATCGATTCTTTCACCAAATTCATATGGATCGATCGAGGCAGTGCGCGACACAAGTTGTGCGAATGCACTGAAAACCTTGGACCAGTTTATCAAGACTTTCGGTCTATCTAGTAGAATTATCAGTGACAGAGGCAAAGCATTTGATTGTCACGAGTTTAAGAAATATTGTATAGAGCGCCAAATCAAACACGTGATGAACGCCGTAGCTAGTCCAAGGGCAAATGGCCAAATTGAACGTTACAATCGCACGATACTTGATGCACTTGTGACTTATGTGGGCGATGATCAGAACAATTGGGAGATGTACTTACCAAAGGTTCAGTTGGGATTAAACTCCAATGTTAACAACACGACAGGGCACTCACCTATGGAATTATTATATGGCTTTCGGCCGCGAGTGGCCGGAGATATCCTGTTACCTGCGAGGACAGGGACTTTAAGTGAAATTCGAGAGACTGCTGTTACTCGAACAAAAGTTTTAGCTGAACGGGCTAAAGCTGCATT
Source organism: Scirpophaga incertulas (assembly GCA_036419045.1). Taxonomy (NCBI): domain Eukaryota; kingdom Metazoa; phylum Arthropoda; class Insecta; order Lepidoptera; family Crambidae; genus Scirpophaga; species Scirpophaga incertulas. The sequence continues at coordinate 19,670,558 of CM071630.1, read as the reverse complement.
CGATCAAAAGAGACGCTCTGAATCTCCTTTAAGGGTGGGACAGCTGGTTTTAGCTCGACGTAAGGTTTTTAAGAAGGGATTAAGGAGTGGTAAACTGGTGCAACGGTACGATGGACCATTTACCATCGTCAAGGTCCTCCCACACGACCGCTATATTATTAAGAGTGCTGATAAACGTAAGCGTACATACGAAAATATTTTAGCACGGGATAAGTTAAAACCTTTCCGTGTTAATTCTGAAACTGACCAAAGCTCAGATTAAGAACTGATTTTTGGAATAAGCATTATAATTATCTACGATCGGTTTATGGCTTATATCTAACCTATGTGAAAAAAAAAAAAACTACATGTGACTTGGTATTATTTCATTGAGTAAATTATGATAATAGGTAAATCTTGTGCTCTAGTCTTAAGAGACTATAAATGATACTGCTAATTGTGATTATGATGTTTTGTTCGTTTGACTTTTGTTACCAATATTTGCGATTGAAAGTTTGCCAATTATATTTGAATCATAACATAATGGTTGTTTTTTATTTTTTATCTTACACATGCCTAAGACGACATCCTTCAGAGGAGTTATGCAAAGTCACATTTTTTTTGTACTGTGTTTGTGATTTTGAATTTGTGTAAATTATGTTATGTATGAGAAAGTGCTTTGACTACCTTGAGAGGTAGTCGTTGTAGACTAGCTGTCAGATGTAGGCCCTATTTTATGGGTGGACCATGTTACAGCTTGCGGGCCTTCAGAGGCGGACCAGAAATTACCAGAGGTCCAAACAAATCAAGTACTGATAACTAAGCCTTAAGAGGCGGGTTTTTCGGAATTCTCTGAGAATCAAGTAATATCAGACCCTTAGGAGGGTTTAGTAGCTGTCCTTAAGAGGCTGTTTACTTCGGTTAGTAGTGTAGGCCTTAGGAGGCGGATCACTTTTACGAAGCCAACCTTAAGAGGTTGTAAAGGGGTGATATTCGGATATTGCCTGGTGAGTTGCAGGTGCTGGGCTGATAGAAGTAAACTGTTCGGGACGAACAGTGCGTCAGGGCGGCCGACTGAAAGAGAATCAATAATAATTGAACCTCTTTCCGGCGAGCATGGATATGTTCGCCGTATCGCACACACACACCGATCATCGCCGGCGCCTGTCGGCGCTCGCGTCGTCCGTTCGACGAGTCAGTCAGTGAGCGAGAGCGATTGGAAGCAGACCTGCGTCGCTTTGCTCCAGCGCGAAGACACTCGCGCCTCTTATCGGCGCCGTAGTTAACTTTTTTTTGTACACCTGCTTTGTGGTTGAGTTTAATAAACGATTTGTAAAGTTTCGGATTGTTTTTAAGTATATATCGAGTCATTGAGTTTTGAGAGATCTGTTTGCGAAGTGTTTGAAATACCAGATAATACAATTCACAGATTATTCGGTCAACATAATGTGCAGAAACAGCTGTAGTTATATTTTTGAAGTTATTCCAACACTAAGTCTCACCTTTTTGACTTTCGTACAGATTAACGTTGAAGTTCGAAGTCGATGAAGCAATTCCATTACAGTGCGTTTATCACAAATTTGGAAGACATCTAAAGTTAAAATTTAAAGTGTTATGATCAATTTTAGCATTAAAAACATATAACATTTTAAAAGCGAATGAACCTTTTATCATAAAAAGTATACGCCGTAACCTGAATACAATAAGTACCCAATCCAATTGATTCAATTATAATATTTTTTTTGTTAATAAACTCATGAAACATATTTGTACTAATAATGTGTTGTACCGATAACCTCTTTAGAAATAAAATCAACGTACGCAAAAATTGACTATAACAACTATTCCATTGTTATTTGTATTTTGTACTAGCCTTCAGCTTGCAACTGCGATATTTGCGTTTTCTAAATTGTTTTTTTTTATGTTCCCGTAATAAAAGCAATCAAGACCAATAAAACGAAAGGTTTCAAAGAATGTCCCTCTAAAATATTTTATGTATTTTTAATGCCACGAAAAAGCATGGCAGTGAATGTGAAGTGAAACAGTGCGTGAAGACAGTTTGTCGAGTAATTTTTGCACAATAATTAGCACAAACAGTTATGCCGCTGTCACTTCAAACTGTTTATAAGACTAAAATGTCTTAAACTTGGCTTTCCCTGAATAAGATAAAAATCGTGTAAATAAAAAGTAGTCAATTTTTAAAATATAAAAATTTGTGGTAAATAATATTATTATTTAATATATTTTTTTTTATTTTCTTTTATATTATAACATAACACTGTGATTTCTGCTTTAACAGAACAGATTTCTGGTAAATACATACATATGTAACGAGAAGACGTTAATCGGTATATTTATGGAGGTGCGACCTTAATGAATCTATTCGTTTGTATTTGTTATTTCTCCAGATCGAGACAGCAAACGTGGTTTGACAACTTAATGAGTATTAGAACTTGAATTACTAATACAAAAAATCTCACTAGACTTTACGTTGACTATAAATATCGTAATAAATGGATGAGAAACTCGATAAAAAGGACACATTATTTCAATTCGTTGTTTATACTTCGGAAGAAATCGATATTTTAAAAATCTCGAAACTTTTGCACGTCTATTAGATATATTACATTCAGTATTGAATTCTCAACGCAGTACATAGCAATGCTAGTTCGCCAATGAAAATTTCGGTATCATATTAATGTTTTAATTAACCTACTTAACTTTACTATTATACTTAAACCGGAAAAAGCTGAATGAAATTAACCTAAAGCCCTAAGGGCTAATTAGTCTCCTGTCTCTTCTTAAAGTGGATGGAGAAACTAGTCGACATATGTATATCTACATATGTATGTATGGGACGGTCCACTTTATATGCAATACAAACTGCTTATCAAACAGTAAAGTCGACTGAATCTGCTCAATACGTTGTTTTCAGTGGGACTAAAAAGACAATTGACGCTAACCAGTTATGTACAGGCGCCTTCCTGGATGTCGAGGAAACTTTCGATAAAAGCACGTTTGACTTATTACTGCAATGGTAAAAGCGCATGACATATAAATAAAACATAAATTACATGCTGGGGAGCAGAGAAATGTCTGTATATTGGTGACACAATTAGTGTCTGGGGGTAATTTGACAATGGTGAAATTAAATGAAAAATCATAAGCACAGTAAGTTAGCCGACAACATTACCATAACGTTAACCGTTATGAAAAGGCATGTGAAAAGGAAGGCAATGCAACTGCGAACATAGAAAAATTGTTTACCAAAAATGAGCAAGATTGATAATGTGAAATTATATGGCATTCATTTTATAAGTATTTATAATATAGATTCCCATCTCTGTGGTTAATATGTTTAAAGAATATTTAGAATTCCCATTTCAAAAACTTTTATTCGCACTTTTCATTGAATAGAAAGAAAAATCTATTTTTTCATTTTCGTCAACAACAAGTAAATTAGGTAAAGAAAATTTATGAAAACTCGAAGTATTTTAACTTTAAAAACTCGTAGTCGGAGGTAATGAGCTGAAAAGGAGGTACAAGTAAGTGACGCTTTGTGATGTATTGTTTGTCTAAAAGTGTTTAGTATGGGAACTTCAATTTATTGGCTAGTTATTGGAAAACTAAGTATTTTTGATTTTTTTGAATTACGTAGAACATTTTACAGAATGACAGAGTTGGGACGGGTGGTGAGAGTGTTTGCATTATCTTTGAGAGTACATCCCTTGGGCCGCTGTTGAAATATCTCCTAGCGAATACACACTTTCTCTAGAATATATCTGTTGAAGATAAGTATTCACTATATTAGTATTCTGTTAAATATTGTTTTTAGCCTTAATGACAAAGTATATATTTTTAACTCATTTGAATCCACTCTAGAACCCCTTTTTTTTTTGTTTCCCTGAGGAAAATGCATTAAATTGCATACCCCGGCTGTGGCGAGCTGGCGGTTATGTGGGGCTCTCCTCCCCGGAAGGGGGAGGCCTACCCACTAAAAACCTCCAAGCTACTTCTGAGAACCCCCAGACAGGGGAGCTCTCCTCGGGGGAGGCTACAATACCTCCACCGATCTCCACCACCGACGATGCCCCCGGCCTCGGAAGGGGCGTGGTCCCTCGCGGGTCGCCCGTATCGCAGGTCGCCCGTGCTCGGTGCCGCCTCCTTCGAGCGGGATCGGCCATCTCCCGACCCCGCTCGGCGGCCTTCTTCTGGAGCATCACTGCTTCACAGAAGGAGGCCACAGCCCTCCAACTTCCCTCGTCTGCCAGCATTGCCGCAATCAATGCCGGCGGAGACAGATCTCGCCCATCTTTGCGACCAAGACTCGGCGCTCGGAGGTCCACGCGGGGCACTCCGCCAGCGTGTGCTGGGCTGGGTCGAGGTCGGATGCGCAGTGGTGACAATGTGTCGATCCCTCCCGTCCTATTCGACACAGATGCTCGCCGAAGCAGCCGTGCCCGGTGAGTATCTGAGTAAATCGGTAGGTGACCTCCTCCTTCCCGTGGAGCCAAGCTTCGAGGTGCGGTAGTACGGCACCGACGGCCCGCTGGCGCGCGCAGATCCGTAATTCGAGCTGCGCACGCCAGGCCGCCACAACCCGTCGGTGTCACTCCCGCTTAGGCACGTCGTGCGGGTGTTGCATCAGGGGCTCCCCCCATCGCTCCCCCGGTTGACACGCCGCGACGCATACGTCGCCGCGTACATGTCGGCCAGGATGTCGAATCGAGCGTCCCAGAACCGTCGCCGCCTCGTACGAGATGGTACGGTAGCCTCGTACGATCCGTATGGCCATTATCCGCTGCAGGCTCCGTAGCAGAGCTCTGCAGCGAGGGGACCTCGCGCAGTCTTGCGACCACACGGGAGCCCCATACTCGACGGGCCACGGATCGCACGACGCCCTCGTACAGGCGGCGAACTCTAATTGTATAATATACATATAAGCCCGAGTTAGTTTATTCCCATAGAGAGTTACCGGCTCCTTTTTCATATCATGATCATTTATGTCTTTCGTATACAGTACGAATGCCCAAAAATAAGCCCAATATAAAAATTCTGCGTAACTTTCCATTTCTGTCTACCTATCTTTCAGATGATTTTACTTGGGCAGATTTAATATGTATTTTTAATTTCGATAATATAAATGACAAACTTAAACACTTTAATGACATTATCCTCAAACTTAACAATAAACTCTTTGAATAAACTCAATTGCTCCTTTTAGGTCTGTACGTCAGAAACGTAAACTTGTGCCTTGGCTTACAATCGATATGAAAAAAATGATGCACCGTAGGTATAGAGCAAATATACTTAATTTGAAGATGAATCCAAATTAATCAGAAACTACATATACAAAGAATTCAGTAATTGCTGTAACAGGTTGGGTACGGATACAAAACGTCGATATGTTCATTTCTCCGTTGAAAATGTTTCTGATTCGCAAGTGTAGAGATTTTTAAGATCAGATCAGTGTGAGTAAGCCTACAATTTTTTCAAATATACCTAATTTAACTACACTAATCTTACTCGCCTGTCTCGTTGAATGACTGTTCGACGTCTTTCTTTTAATTTCTTTCATTTTCGTTTAATTTCTTATTAACCCTTCAGACTGTAATCATTTCTGTTATTATCATGACACGGAGAGTGAGGTTAAGAAGAGCATCCTTCTTCATCAACCTTCATCGACTTCCGAGGCAATGGGCTCCGACTGAATTTTGAGTCGTAAGACGATCATGCCGATTTTGGTAGACGTAATACTCATTAGATAGTCTTCTCTTTGAAGAACTGCGTCTTTCGAAGTCCATGGAAGTTTGCTCATACCTTTCGTCTCTCTAAGTCCCCGACCGCCACTTGAGAGCGTTGTACATAAGCATGATATCATTGAATATTTCTTTGAGAATAAGACTAACCGATTTGCTTATTTTAATACTTTGTTGCTTATGTGTCTGGTCTTAGAACTTCGTCGTTCTGTGGGTTTTTAGAGCGAATTCTATATCTTCCTGCATGATACCGGGTCCGGATGAGATTTCGAACATTTCTATTTCTTTTTCCTGTATATTGCTTTCATATACATAGTTGTTTGTAGTAAGATGTTGCTATTCGTAGTATTCCTTGTCTTCGGTTTTCCTTAAACCTATAAATGTTTTTGATTCGTATGATATAATCTTTTTTATTATTTAGCTACTTATATGCCTTTTTTATTCCTCTTGTCTGTCGGATGTGCCTCTGTATAGTTTCCATTATTCTCTGAGTTCTATCTTCTCTAATACTTTCATTGATTCCCTTACTGAGTTTTGCTATTTGGTTTCGTATGTAGTTATTATTTTTAACATCGACAAGATCAAATCAAAAAATATTGATAATTTAGAATGGAAAAAAACCTTAAAATCATTGGATTCCGATTCATTAAATTTGAATCGTGGAAAAAGCTACACTTAATCGAAACTTATGATACCATGTAAACTAATATGAATATTAATGATAACTAAATAAACTTGTTTATAATAAAACTGTTCAATATTTGCCTTTATTTCAATCAATGTAATTTTTTTCCACATCCTATTAGTTATCTATTAACTGGTAAAGAAGGTTTAGCGCTATGCTACGCAATATTCTTTAGCAGATCTCTATGAAGTAGATTGTAAATGCATACGAGGGTACGCAGGGTTGCAAAATGGGTTAACAAAAGGATAAAGGACAGAGCAGCTGTTATGTTACCTGTACTTGTATGGATTGAAAGTGTTTTGAATGGCAAGCAAACGTAATGTTGTAATCATAGGTCCCACAAAGTGAATCGCTGATTTTATGAGGATCGTAGATCGTTAAGTTCTTGTGGGAAGACTATGACCAAATCTGATATTATATACGGATAAATTGTTTTCCTTAAAATTTCATTTTCTTGCTTTTTCTAATGAATGAATACTAAGTTACTATGCTATGCTTTACAAATGAAACTAACAAACGGGCGATTGTTTAAATTGATTCAGTTCAGGTTTAAAAAATAAAGTGTATTTATAAGAGATATTATTATTAGGTCTTTTGTTTTATGTTTATAAGATACAGATGAACAACTTTTCGTCAATATATTTACATAAAGCTTCTTCAATTACCAAACTTCGCTGGAGTAAGTATTTGTAAGATATAATACACCTTTTTGGGTTATATTTGTAATATTATTGATAGTTATTATATGGCATATGAACATAGAATAATATATACTACAAATGAAATGATTTGGAAATTGGGTTGCAGATCACTATTACAAAATATTTATTTACGTCAATGTTACGAATGGACGATTCAAAAGAGCTTTCTATAAAATCATATTTGAATAAAGTTAATTTTGATTTTGATTAAATAGAAAGGGTCTAATGTTAAAGTACTTAACTTTCCGCAAACAATTTGTCTTGTAAGCATGTCACAATAAAGGTTACGTCTGAAAAACACTTCAACACAGCCACGTTAGACAGAATAGGGAATTTTTTGCTGGCCACAAAACCATGTCTTATTTCCTTCGTAATTTTGTTAATTAATCGTCTGAATTATGTATACGAATGTGGCTAAATAAATAAACAAGTGTTTTGTTCACCTATTTAAAAAAACCTTTTTTTCAAATACTGAAATCGGTACACTACAATTATAATGTGGGAAATCAAATCAATCTTTATATTGCCATGTGACGACAATTTTTTTGACAAGATTTTATATAGACAGGTGTAATGAGAAAATCTAAAACTTACAAAGGTTACCAATCATATTAAAATAATCACAGTTCATATACTTCCCCGCCGAGAGACACGAAATTAACGTTTTTCGAATTTCATCTGTACTTATATTATACAATGGCTTCTGCGATGAAAGAAAACATCGTACGATAATCTGCTTTCACCTGCGAAGAAATTTAATGTTGTACGTGAATCCACAATGGGCCAACATGGTAGACTAAAACCGGGGCCGGGTTACGTGGCCGAGGAATGCCGCTCCACGGCCACGATAGGCTGTTACATCTCCCCGAACTGCGGCCTCGCCGCATTCGAGGCATTTCTAGACGGGGTAGCGAACTGCGTTCGCTGTTGCGCTCCCCGTCTTCGTCCGTCCGTCGTCTTCGTCCTGGGTGATTTCTGGAGTCGGCGGCGGGACTGGACCTCCGGCTTTTAAACCGGGGGTCGGTCAGCACCTGCGTGCGGTGGCAGGGGGAGTCGATCGTCGACCTGTCATGGGCGACTCCCTCTGCGCACCGCATGGTGTCAGGTTGGAGGGTGGCGGCGGAGGTGGTTACACTCTCCGACCACCGGCACATCGTGTTCGACGTGTCGGTGGCCCACCGCCGCCCTTCCCACACACTCTAGGAGGACAGCCGTCCGCGACGTTGGTCCATCAAGCAGCTGGACCGGGATGCGGCCCTAGCCGCTGCCCACGTCGCGGACTGGGCGGAGGAGGCACAGATTTCGCCTGACCTCGATGTGCATGCGCGGGCCGCCTGGCTCCGGGACACGATGACGTCGATCTGCGACGTCTCCATGCCCCGAGTCAGGCCGCCCCGGCAGCGCTCTGCGTACTGGTGGAACGAGGAGATCGCGCGGCTACGGGGATTTATAACTAGTTTAACTGAAAATGTCTCTACTCCCAGTGCCGGTCCGGTACTGGGTTTGGCGAAATGCTTAGGGAGTAGCGCAGTTTGCAAAGATATACTCTACGCAAGACCAGTGGACTATCTTCCTTGAGATTGCTACCTGTTTTTGGCCAAGTACCTTTTGTGATTGGCACAATAGAAACCTTTGGCCCGGCTAAACCATATCCCTACCCATATCCCATCCCAGATCCCCAATCCCGCATAGCCAAACAGTTACGGCACTAAACCACAGCAAGGCCGACTTAGCCTAGAAGCAGTAAATACCCCCTAAAAGACCACACCAGTCGTGGGCAAGCTTACAGGTTGAGTTACATGCTGGCTCCTCGCCATACTGCCTACTTGATTCAATATGAACACATCAAAGACACCATTTGAAATACAACATCAATGGTGGAAAGTCCCTCACCGAGCCAAGCTCGATCTGTCCCACATATTCTAGGGTTCATTCCTAGGTCGGGTTTATCAAGCCTGGACCTGTCTGGCCTAATAGAGACCATCCCATCAGTTGACAGCAAAGTCAATCCGTGTAATGTTATAGCTCACTAGTATCCTTGCAAAAGGAGCGCTAAGGCAGCTACACACAGCCAAAGTGCAAGGGCCAAATGGCCAAACCTACTTTCCCAAATATAACCTCATACATATTAAATACGTAAATGCATATGATGTACTGAAAATCGATGAATAAACGACGAATTTTGTAACGCAATGTTACAAAAGGAGATAATTCACTTGGATGAATTAACAATTTATAGAAAAATTAAATAAATAAATAAAATGTTGCCCACGTCACAGCGGCTGTTTGTCATGTCAGTAGAGAAATATGTCTCTAATTATTATAGAAAAAGGTCCCCAAATTTATAGTAGAAAATACGAATTCCAAAATAAATTTTCATTAATATAAAGAGTAATACTAAATATAAAACTACAGAAAAAAAGTTTTAAGATCGCTCGCTAACGGTATTGACGAAGGAAAACTGAAAAATCCAAGTCAAATTATTAGACAAGCGATAGATTTAAGGAAGGAAAGACATTTGGATGCAAGATGTAAGCAAAAATGCATATCAACTTAATTTGGTGCAATTGTATTTAGGCAAAGAGCATATATTGTATATATATACTGTTAGAAACTGTTTATATTTATATATATATATATAATATATATATATATATACTATAGGAATTTAATATTTATATAAAATAGTAATTTATTTAATTGGGTCATATTAATCAGCAGAACAAATATGGGATTTGTCCAATATCAGATTTTGGGCTAGATTGCTTACCTTTCCCTAGACTCCAAACAAAACGATACAAACGCAAAGTCTGTTCTCAAACAAGTAGCAAAATTTATTTAGTTACGATGCAAAACATATTATTTATATGAATAATACTACATTCGCATACAAAGAACCTACTTAAAGCAACTAACTGTCCATCCTGGTATAAAGCTAGAAAACATTGAGACGAGGCTACAACAGTGAATAAGCTAAGGGTCAACCCACAGAGCCAGATCCTTTATCTTATAGGCATGGTTTATGAGGCAAAGACTTGCAACCATCTTGAACAATAATAAAAATATGTGTACATTATAAACATACGTCAGCATAGTAATTTTCATACAATTTACAGCCCTTTAGATTTAAATTTTTACTGTTTTTTTTGTACACCGTTCTAACACGATCAAAGGAAACATCAAAAAGAGCAAATACTGAATTGCGCTTTATTCGCCAAGTTTGAGTGAGACTTCGTTGCATTGAAATATTTTATGACAATTAGTAAGTAAAACAGTAAATAATAAAACCGTAGTATTTACGTTACTACCAAAGTAATAGTAATTTGTAAAATATTGAATATCAAAGACTATATAATAAATAAATCAATTATAGAAATAAAATCTAACCTTCAAAAGATACTAAGGAATGAATTTACATATTAACGATTAAAAATTACTATAAAAAGTAAAGATTAAAAAGAGACCTTAAATAAAACCTTATATAAAATTTAAACAGGATTTATTTTTTTTTTTATTTATTTGATCAAATCGCCGTCGATCGACAATATTATAATAACAAAAAAATATTATTATAATATAATACTAGTACTATTACATACCGTAGTATTATAATATCTATACCAGTGGAAAGCTTGCAGCAATCATATGTATGAAACCTAGCATATTGCCGTCGGTTTAGGGGACAACTTCAGAGCATAATGGAATATTTAAACAACAGTATTTGAACAGTGTTTCACTTATTAACCTTTTCACTAAGAATAATGTTAGATAAATGTATCTACTTATATACAAAATATATAATGATATATTTTGTATATAAGTAGATATTTATAATGGTTATATATCCCGGTTATTGTCACAATTGCTCTAAGTGTTGGATGAAATTAACAGAATTCTTTAGAAGAAATAAAATTACTCGTAGAAGAATTAAAATACCAAAAGGATTTGTAGTCTGACGTCGTTTGCATTTAACATTGAGCCAGTGTTGTAGCTTTAATATTCTCATTAATATAATGATTATGAAGATCACCGTTTAACTATATGATTAAACTTTCCAAGCACGTGAAGTTGGTCATTCATCTATAGAAGAATATGAAATGGTGCTTAGTATCCCTACATAATTTGTTGCAGAGATTGCGGTATTTTTTGTTCTCAAATTCTCCCAATTGTTATGCAATATGTTTCATAGCAATTGTAATATCAGTCATAATGTCTTTACGCTTCTTGTGGACAATAAAAGTCATTCCTAACTTCAAGTGTGTCTATTCTAAGACGACTGTGAATGCTTAAGTTATGAATAGTATCTGAAGTTTTGACTTTTATAGCGCAAAAATACACAAAAATTGAAGGCGCTAAACTATAAACGCTCAAAGCTGCGGACAGTAATCTAGGAACTCTATAAAAATATTACACCAATACTTGAATCGCTTTCAAAGAAGATAAGACTCCGTACATCAACTGTTCATAAAGTCATGAAAAGCGAATGATTTTATGACGTGATCCGCTGTCTGGAATGAGCGAATGTCCCAACTGCTTGTGCTATGCTGCAACTTGAATGGACATAAGATAAAGAGATTAAAGAAATTATTTAAAAAATACATGTATTACTGTACTTTTTAGGAGCTTCACGACTGATAACAATAATTACATGCCATAATAACGTGTTTTTACGCGAATGCATGACGCGAAGATGAGGTAATGAATTCATCAACCTATATATGTATGTACACTCTAAGAGACTATTATATGTAGGCAAATTTGAATGACTCTTATGTCTAATTATTCGCCTTAATCTGGCAAATGTCGCTGTAAACATAACGTTAATGAAAATTTAATATGGCGACTACAAAAAAAAGAAGAAGCAATATCATAAAAAACATAAAAACCTGACTATCACTATTATTGGGGTATTCACATTGGAAATTTGGGAATTAATAATAATTTGGAACTGGATAAATAGAACCCAATTCTTATTCTTCAATGTTTCGGGTTAAAATTTATATAACTACTGGACTTGTTTTAGTTTTTTTCCCTTTAAATGTTATATAGTTTTTAAGTCTGTTAAGTCTGTTAAGTCTGTTCAATATAATGTATTTTATAAATAAATTGATTCAAAAAGCCGACGGAAACAAGCATGATAAAAATTACGTCGATTTGAGTTTCGCCCAGGTCGTATGTTTTGTTAAAAGTTTATCATATTTATACATTTCTTAAATTTAAGCATCTAAAATTTATTTATTTAATGACAAAAAATATATATTTTCACTGTATTGTAAACTAAAATTATTTTTTACAAATCAAATTTTAGTCGGCGTGGGATTTGCTGCAATTTTTTGCCTGAAGCTTGGAAAAAAATATTTGTAACTTAAAAACGGCAGTGCAGTTCATTCTTATAAAATCATATCAAATCAAATATAATTTATTCAATATTGGCCTTTGTAAGCACTTATAGACTTACCACCAAAATATGAGAATGTCAAAAGACTAAGAACTACTTTTTACGGGCATATATTCAAGGAAAATCTCTCTATACCTGTTTGAATTTAGGAAAGCGTTTTCGAGAAGAACAGACAAGAAACTCTCAAGGTATTTTTTTATCTCCACTTTTAATCGTCACAAGACAGAAATGCAATATGTATTTATTTTTACAATATAACACATTTACATATCAGGAGATCAATTGCAAGATTGATTCCAAAAAGAAACTGTATCGCAACTTCGAAACAAAGGTATTAGAAAAATTGTTACAAATGTATTATAATTCTTATAAACATAAATTAGATTTTCTTAAATGTACTGACTGTCTAATATCAATATATAATTTCTTTAATTAAATCTCTCAAGGGTTTTATGGCCTCAAATTATAGATTGCGCGAATATCTCTTCTTTTGTAACACAAAAATACTTTCAAAATTCCCAACAGATTCCTACAATAGTATGCTATTAAGACATGAATATAAATAAAATGGATAAATCTTGCCGTTTCAACATAAGTTAGTAATTTGCCAAAGACTCAATATGGGGATACCACTGCAAATGTGAATTTAATGTGATTCCGAGAAACATTGTGCTTTCACTGTATTCTTTATTATTTTAAATGAAATTAAATAAAAAGATATAATGGGTTCTAATCATTTTTGTTCATATCATTCTTCACTGTAATCGTGTTTCAAATTTATATAATTGTCCATCCGCGGTTTCATCCAAGTATTTTTCGTTAATACTCCACTCCAATTGGTCATGCGTAAGGTTTTATCGTCTTTCTCGATAAATGGACTGTCCAACACAGAAATAGTGATTACTAAGATTATAGAATTCAACTAATTAAACAAATAAACTCTTTAAACCTTTAAGATTTTTTGTGCGTTTTAATTCTTGTTTATTCCATCACTCTGAATCTTTGGCCACTATTAATATATTTAACAACTAATAAACATTGACTCCTAAATTTTGTTTTATAATGTTGATACTTCCTTTAATTTTACAGTGTATTATTTTTAATAAAATAATGTACTGTATTATTTGTATATTTCTATTCAATTAAAATTAATGTAAATATTTTACTTCCAAAAATACTTCATTTACTTCAATATAACGCAAAATCTTGATTTACAAATATTATTTAAAAATAGCAATTACATACAAGTATTATATATTTGTTATTAGAATTATTGTAAAAAATACAAAGAAGAATTTTTTTAAAAATAGTAATAAAGAAAAAAATTCAAATTTCTAACAAGTGAATAATAATAAAATGTGGAAGCTTTTCCAATACGTTTAAAGAATCTTGTCCTAAGAATGCTGAAAATATTATTTTACTAAGAATACTTACGGAGTTCCGATCGCGTCCTCAGAAGTAGCGGTGCGCGTACCTCGGTACGTTTCAGCACATGCCCGACCCACCAGGTAGTGAATGCGCCTTGCTCGCTCACCGAGCTTTTAAGCTCCCGCAGACCTACCAACGGTACAGACAGGGAACGCGTGGGTAAGTGACGTAGCGTTAATGAAGAAATGTTATAACGTCACCCCCATATTGTTACTATACCAAGATAATACAAAATATAAGAAAAATCTGAAAATAAAACTACTTGACATAAATTTAAATAATCTTATATTTACATGATATTTTCAAATTTCTTTTATTCTCTATATCTTCTCAACATTCTTATATAGACATATAATCTATAATCTTCTTAAGTGTTACATATTACTGTACAAGTATCACTCGTGTGAAATGGATTAATCTGCTTACTGCTTGCTGCTGTTGTTACTACCAATCAAAAATCCTGATTGTCATTCAATTAACATACAACTCTTTTGTACACACGCATAAAATGGAGCCATACTATCACGTAATGGAAGTTTACGGAGCAAAACGGAAAGAAAACTGAAATAAGAATATGGATAAAGTTATAGTTATTATGTATCTGAAAAATATTTGCTATAAGTGATATGAAAGTTGCTGTAATGGCAGCCATACAAGATATATGAGTGGAAGAGAAAGACATAAAATGGTGAATGTCTTGTTTTAATTATTCACAGGTTCAAATTAAAATTATACATGTGGTATTAATGGTATTAACAGTAGCAAGTGTGTAGAATTACGGAAAAAAAAATAATAGTAAAACAGATAAAAAAGTAAATAAAGTTTTACTTTTCACTTTTCACATCTCCAATTTTGACTTTATTTAACATTATTTTATGTGGTGCCAACTCTAATACATTCTTCAGCTCTTTGTGCAGCCCGCCCAACTTTAGCTCACCACTCGCAGCACAGATTGAAACATGAAGTGCGTTAGAAAGAGACGGTGGCGTAAGATCTTTCGCCAAAACTTATTCAAGACTATAAGGCGCATCAAACATCATTATAAACACGTAGGAAAAAATGATAAGTTAACAAAAACATGTTAATATTCAATATAATATGATAGCATCTTAAAGACTTATAATATTATATATAAATCTTCAATCTTTGATTGAAATAAAATGCGTTTACCTATACTTATTAACTTCTTAACTTGTAAAGTTGAAGAGTTTCATTAAATACGCTAATCTCAGGAAATATAAACAACTTTTAATTTCAATAATTAAAAAATGTTTTCTTTATTTAGTCAAGTAAGGCTATCGGCTACATAACATTACGTAACACCAATAAGTGGGCGTGAAGCATCTGAGAAATTGCATACAGAAGCTAGTTTAAATAAGATAAGAAGTTAAAATGTTTACGATTGTTACCATAATGTTATTATGATTTTCTATTTATTCAAAGAAAAGTATTCTACGCCTATGCGTTGTGGGCCTCTTAACTAAGATTCATAAATAATTATTTTCTAGATTTTACATTACAAATAAATGACTGTGTGTGTAATACGTAAAATTTTCAGAAATTCGCTCAATTATTAACTTTTTTGTGAAATTAGAATTATTAAAATGTTTACTATGCAACAATATTACTGTCAATTCTATCATTCATATACATAGAATGACTTAAATTAATATAGGTACAGGCAGGGTTTATAGGTCCGTTTGATCGATATTGGTTTTAAGTTGAAATTTATAATGTAAAAGATTAAAAGACGGTATTCCGAGGATAAAAAGAAATCAGTATTCCGGTAGTCCTTCAGGAGTCCTTCAGGAACTGGTCCAGGCAACTGGTAACCGTGGTTAGATGGCCGTGTTTGGGTTAGTTTACTCTCTGTCCTTGGCTTACCAAGTCGCCGTCTTCAATTAGGATTTAAGGTAGATCAGCGGTCTATTTAAGGCAGCTGGGTCACTTGAAAGTCCCTGGGTGACGAGGGTTAATGTTCAGCCCAAATATAGTTCCCTTTCTTTCGGATGATTGTCTTTTTTGTTCAAATTTTTATTCGGTGAAAGCAGATCTATTTCGTCAGTCTATATATAGACTCCTTCTCTTTTGTAGTAGAGCTCGGTCTCAACAGCCGAATACAGTATTTTCAATTATTTAAATTAGAACAGTGAATAGCTTAAAAGTTGTTACTTATTGATCGCAGCTATTGATTCAAAACCAAATATCGCTAATCACTGCCACAGACTAGTGTGTATCTTTTTTTTTTTATTAAGTTTTTAATTTTTTAGTTAGGCAAAGGACACAATCTATGCTAGCCCGAGCAATCTAGCCTGACTATGTTAATCTGTAGAAGGATGAATATTTCTTTATTAGTCCTCACAGCTAGGTCTAGTTTACAGACTCAATTGCCACAGACAAACATTTGCCTGAGGAATAATAAAAATAAGGTTAAACGACTACACTTATGATGATCAATTGCGATTTAACTTTTCATTGACATAACACTATTCTTTTAAACTACTAATTGTGACATTATAATATTTTAATATTTTTTTAGGGGGAGTGTGTGGATTACTGATTAAAATACTATCTTTGTAGACGACGCTTGGCTAGACTTGGTTGCTTGATTTGCGCCATAGATAATGGTGTTAGGATCATGATTAGCGGTCCACTCTATGGAACTGTCCATGTCATCTATTAAAATTGTCAATGTCAAAGTAACAATTCGACGTAAACATAACCAATGCGAGATACAATTGTAAAAGTGATTTTAATCAATATGAATAAAAAAATGTCTTTAATAGTACTTAAAATCAGTGAGAAAAACAGTGTTACAACCTATATTATTATTAATAAATAATTTTTACAAACTTTATTTAAAAACAGCAATCAGAAGTATCTTATATTTATTATTAGAATTATTGTAAATACATTTACTGCTATTTGCTAAAAATATATAGTTATTTTATCAATACAAGGTAGCGATTGCAAAAAAAATTAAGGGCAATAATTTCAAAACCATGGCATCAATTTCTGTTTCCTTCTGTTTTTAACGATAAAATAAAGTATAATGTGACCCCTCTTCGTTTGTGCACTTTATCAAGACTCAAACTGTATATGAACTGTGTCTAAGCTTACGCACTTTTCGCATATTTAATACTGTAATTAAAATGTATTCGAAATACTTGGTTTGGAATTTATGGATGATTTTAAAATTTATTTTCATTACACGAAAAATATGCTTTCAATTCAAGCTTTTGGTGCCTTATCCGAATAATTGAGGTGTGGGTTTGAACTTTTGGTGTCAAAGGAACCTCAAGCGTGCGGTTGCTTTTACACATCGATACGAGTTGATTTGTCGTAAAATTAAAATCAAAATCAAAAATTTATTCTTCAAATAGGATTTTATACAATCACTTGTACATCAAAGATGCTACGCTATTGGTTCACAATTCTACGGTGGGAGACCATGTACTTGAATGAACCATCAAGAATTTTTTTGGCCTCGTTTTTTTACAGAGTCGACAATTAGAAGCTGGCCTCAGATAAAAATTCTAAGCCCAACATCTTTTACAAGTTTAAATAAGTTCACATTTTATCTATAAAGGCTATAGTTTCACTATGTTATTTCATAGTCAAAATATTTAGCAACGTAACTATGGAGTTATTCAAATTAAACCCAAGCATTGTTATCATTAAAGTAATCCTTAACAGTATAATAACCTTTTTTCGTAGGAGTATTTTTGACAAATGTATTAAATTTGTGAAGACAAGTTAATAATACTTTGTGGAACTTTGTTGTAAAAGGCTATACGTTTCCCCATAAGAATCTGTAGTTTTTCATATAATATGAATTCAACAATTTCATTATATTTATTTTTACAACCTGTATTTACAGTCCTAACATTTGGTAACAAAAATTATAAACATTTAATTTTTTTAGAATTAATCTACAAATTATTCGACGTGAACCAGTGTTATACTTTGGAAAGTGTACTATTCACAACGTCAATGTTTTTACTTTCTCTGTTAACCTTCAATATAAATTGTGTATCATCTGCAAACAGTGCTGTATCACACAAGTCACTAGTTAAGTATGCAAGATCATTTATATAAATCAGGATAAGCAATGGTCCCAATAGTGATCCCTGGGGCGTTCCCATAATTATAAGTGCATCGACTGACTTAGCGCCATTAATTATAATCTTCTAAACCTTATTCGATAAGTATTCGAAGGCTTTTCATGGCTTCAGAAGAGACTATAATGACTGAGATTATTTAAAAGAGTTTGATGATTAACACAGTCAAAAGCCTTTGAACGGTCACAGAATATACCGATTCCATCTTATTTACGCTTCTAAACACCGAAAATGTACTTAAGTAGTGTAATGCCAGCATCTGTAGTGCTTTGACCTTTAGTGGAACCGTTTCAGTTTGTATTGAAAAAAACTGAAAATGATCTGCTAATTGACTAGAAATTACTTTTTCAAAAATTTTACTAAATGCGAGTAAAATAGAAATAGGTCTGTAATTTGAAGAGTCTATTTTATCACCAGATTTAAGTAATGTTATTAACTTGCTATTCTTCATTTGTTGAGGGAAAACACCTTCATAAATACATTTATTAAAAATCAGTGCCAAGTTAAAGTCTATATTATGTTTCCTATATTATTGATTTGATTATATGTGTTGAAATGCAAAAGTTTACAATTTTTTTGTTATATAAAGTCAATGATAATTGTAGTGCAGGTTTCTATAACACGTTTAAAACGTTGAACATTTTATACAGTATTTCATATACCTACTATAAATTTAATAAATAAAGTAATAAAACAAATATATAGTTGAAAATTATGATTCGTTTCCTTGTAATATTATTCTTACAATATTGATAGGAACTGTTAAATTGTGTGTACTTAAAATCACAGGACAATTTAATATTCTTATAAAATAAATGAACATAAGTATAAATAAACATTAGAAATACTTTAAAATATCAGCAATGATCACAGACTCACTTCAAACAGGTCACACATCAGATCCAAACCCTTTTCAGTTGATAATAACGCTAGTCACATTCAAAGGCAAGTCGTCTTTGTCCGAAGAAATGTCGCAAGCGTTATGGCTTGCGTATTAATCTTTTATTTCGACGTGGCTTTGGTAATTTTGCCAATTCAGATGTTGAAGGATGATTTCTTGAGTCTACCGAATTTATCAATTGCAAGTTCATCCAGTAGAAGATCATTGTTTTCAATAGTCATAGTGACGCCACTACCTGTATGCGATTAGAGGACTGTGAATCTTAATGGCTTTTGACTTGAGCTCCTAGTTGTTGCCTATTTTTTGTATCGCCGGACACCACAACGACTAGCGTGTCGAGTTATATTAAAGTAATCCGAAAAATCAAAGTATTACGATTAGTATTAAGATTTACGATACGGCGGTGTCTGGCATCTCGAAACACAGTCCCAGAAGAACTATTGAATGCAAATTCAATGCCCTTCCATGCATTTTCTTTGGCAAGCCATGTTGAGGCGTCGCTTGTTTTGTTTTCTATTACATGCTTTTTTTGTTCCACGAGGGACACCAGGAGCTCCATTTCCTCCCTCGAGTAATTGATGTTCCTCTCTCGTTTATTTTTTGGAAAAGCCATTATATTCTTAGGAAAATACTATTAGAAGGATTGAAAAGTGGCGCCAACACAGAAATGACAACAGTTTATGTCATCAATAGCGCGTTTCGTTCTTATTCAATAAAGTTTGAATAAAAATATATTACGTATTAGAATTTTATTAGCACATAGTAAATATTCACAATAACAGTACAAGACTAATCTAGAACATATATTTATTAATTTCGATAACAATATGTTTAAGATATTAATATTTATTTAGTTTTTTGAAAACACCGGTAATTAAGTTAGTGAATCGAAACGTTAAAAAGCGACGTTGCCGTTTCGTGACTTAATAACCTGTCGGCAAATTTATCTGTCATTTATTTTATCTGTCAGTTAGATGGTGAAACGAAAAAAAATTTTCAGTAACCTTTATCTATCGGATAGCGTTATATGTCAGACAACTATCTAAGAAATTATCAGCAACCAGTGAAACCGGCCCTTACTGTCGTAATAAAATAGACGTACAAAACTTATAGTGCCGTTCACTCTCGCTTCAAAAGTTTCGGGTTACATGCAACATACCTCCATACACAGCCAAATGCAACAATGAGGCCATTTAATACATCTTAGAAATAATTCACACAATTAAAAGAAATATTTAAATGTTTCAAGAAAAGAAAAGTGCCCTTTCATGTTATATGCATATTAGAGGAATAAAATAAAAATTTGCCACCGTCCTAAAATAAAATTAAAAATCATTCGCAGCTTTGGGTGATCTGCCTTTTTGAATTTAGAATAACGTTTTAAATCCAGACTATAGAAAGTGTACACAAAATTTTACTTCAATCTGTTGAACATATCTGCTACAAAACTAAAGTGCAAAATTTCACACCATCAAACATAATTATATACAGACAGACATACATACTTACATTGCAAGTTAAATAAAACCTTTAAAAAAATATGTTAACAACTATAATGAATAATTTGTAATATAAAACTTTTATATGCACAAAAGTAAAAAACTGTAAAAAAGCCTGAAATGTATGAATATATATTCATACATTTCAGGCTTTTTTACAGTATAATAAGAGTAGCGCATTGACAGGAGTATACAATTTACTACTTATTTTGTAGCATAAGTATTAACGGAATAAATTGTAAACTTAACTAACATGTAGTAGCATATATTTACCAATATTTAAAACAGAGTATATGTCGCATAATTAAATGTAAATAAAAGCATTAGAAATTAATCAAACTCAAGATTGTTATTGGTTGAATGTGACAATTATTTTCCCGCACTAGCAACATTATTTCATCATGTATAAAAGCTTACTCGTATATTGAATGAAACTAAACAATATAGAATACTTCCATGATTTTTTTTTGAGAGGGGGAAATACCACCTTGTGCACCATGACACCGCGCTGGCAAGACGCGGCCGTGTGTGGGGCTCTCCGGTCAAAAGCACCGGCCTACCCACTAAAACCCCCCCGAGTTCTCTGGGCCCATACGGGGCACATGGCGGGGTGCGCTCTCGCGATTCGACCGCCATGTGTCCCGGGGCCGGCTCGACCAAGAGTTGGTCAAGCCACCGCCAAAGGAGGGACTGTCTGAGAACCCCTGGACAGTCCCCCAGACAGAGAGACTTCACCACGGCGTGTGCGCTTAGCCGGACGCGCACGCAGCCTCACGGATACTTCCATGATGTGATATATAATGTTGTTATATATATTTTATGTAACCCGATCTATTGGGATACCATTTGATTGCGCAAGTCGTCATTTTTTATTGTTTTAATAGAGATGCGTTCAAAGTGACTCATTTATGACTCAGGTTAAGTTGCTTCAAATTGCACGCGCAACGTTTCTATGCGTTATTATTCTAATAGCTTACACAGTGTGATTCTTGACGAAGTACACATATGAAAATGGGTGAAACTAGACTTATTTTTATCGACAGAAAACATATTGAAAAAATATAAAAATAAATTTTTAGGAGTTATGATTTTTTTTTTCAAGTCGCAATTGGGTACCCCATGCAAAGAAATTCTTATTAGCAAGCCACAACAAAGACTAAAGTTCGATTTTTAATTCGAGTCAGTAAAATGACATTTCCAGTGTCATGTGTCACAAATCATATTATTTAATATGGTATGTATTACATATTTACAATAAAAAAAACGCTTTGATACCTAATAAAATAAAGCATGACTTAAATGTCTAAATCTATTGATTGCCGAACATCACTATTGTAGTGGGTCACCCTTTTTTGTATCAGTGACAGTTGCACTTGTCATTTTACTGACTCGAATTAAAAATCGTAGTTTAATGTGATCCTTAAAAACTGGCGGAGATAATTGTATAGTAGTTTTGCACAAAAAAACATAATTATCTATGGAAAATAAAATTATGATTATTTCCGAAAAAATATATATTATTTCATGTTTTTTTAAAATAAAATCAAAATTTCTCGAAATAAAGCCCTATCATATGTTAATTTTTATTACTGATTTCAATTTAATACCTTTTTAAAACATAAATTTCGTACCTCCAACCATCATACAACTAATTCTACAAGCTGGCAAACACAGGCACACAATAACCAACTAATTACACTTTTCTCGGAATTTGCCTTTGCATTGTTAGTTTGCTACCTGCTATCGGGTGAAATCGGTTTGGGCGTAATAAGTTAATTACTGTGTGTATGTTTAACAGTTTGTAGAATTAGTTTTATGACGGTTAGAGGTACGAAATCTTTAGTTTAAAAAAAATTATAACTAGTTAAAAAAAAACTAGTTTCACCCATTTTCATATGCGCACTTCGTCAAGAATCACACTGTATTATACAAGAGTCAAGCAAGCATAATTTACCGTTTACTATAACAATCGGAATCAAAATCGTATTCGTGCCATCACATGTAAAAACACTCAATTATATTATTGACGCCACAATCAGTTGATTGTGTGTTGTTTTCACAGCTTTATTACAGCAGGAACCACTCAAAGCCTTTTTAATTACAACAGGTATTGGCTGGTGCTGAGGCGGGCGGGCGGCCCAATATGACGTTGTTGCTGCCTTGGGTAAACTTGATTGCGCCATCTTATCTACTCTCATTCTTTATCAGGTTTTTATTGGTATAGAAATGAACAGGTGATTTGTTCGTAACGATGCATTGATTAATCGTCATTCTGTATGTAATACTATGAAATTATTGAATCTATTTATGAGTTAAACAATCAATCGCATCGGTGTAGATACTTTATACATATAAACATTCTGATTAAAATGTTTATATACAGTAGTGTAAACAAACTATTAACCGGTACTCCCTAGGGCATTTCGGAGAGTATCTCAAAGCTTTATACTAAATATATATAATAAATATTAATATTAAAATTAGTATTTATAGCAATTGCATTAAAGCAATTAATCTACTGCTATCTCATTTATCTTAGCTATCTTATATATCTACCGACCTAGCCTTGAAGCCTATATGGGCTATATTATATATATAGAGCGTATAAAAATTTGCACAGGTCCTGTCAGATTCTTATGACCACCAAATACTCAATTCTAGTGATTTCTGATTGTTTCTCACGGTTATAAAAGGCAAATAAAACATGTTTTTGATAATTCTAAAACAGATACAAATTCATAGGACTTATTGGTGAGAAACACAGTGATAATGAATATTTAATTAGAATTATAGTATTTATTTTCTATGAGCCAAATTTTGAAGAAAGTTTTGAATTCAGAAGCACATGCTAGCAATAGTTTAAATTCATATATGTAGTTAGTAAATTATGGTAAATTTTGCAAGCACTTTTTGATATGAGATCTAAGTTTGCATCAACAATACAATTTAATAAAATTCCAACTGTTAAGAATGTAATTCGTTCAATGTTGTTGGTAAAAGCCATCAAAAAAAATAACAATTTAGTACTTGCCCTTGCTGCAATGCATCATCAGATCAAATGCCTACTGATGCAATGAGTTCTTCAGACAATTAATGAACATAAGATTTGTATAATTTGTCTACGTACACATCATATACAAAAATATATTACAAATAGTCTATATCATGGCCGTCAATACATACAAATTCACATCAGTCTATTAACACATCACAATCAGCAATTACTCTTGCAACAAATAATGTATGTATCTCAGTTATAATTTTTTAATTGCATTGACGGTTTTTCGTTGTGTTTGGCACAGCTTTTGTACATTTACAGAGTGTTAAGGTTTTCTATCACTCTACCCACGCATTCATTGGTGGCAACTATCAAGTTTGTGTAATATAATAACTGAAAATATGACACAACAATTTAGAAGGCACGAAAAGCACTTTCCGTGTCAGCTATCGTATGGAGCCATGTAATCAAAATAAGTACAAGAGCAACAGCTTTTGTGTTTTATTGGTATTTACTTACCCGCTACTTCAAAATCTAGACTTCGTCATTAGCCCTTAAAACAATCTCGGTCGATGCAAAGAAAACAAACTGGTAGATACCGCTCTATTTTTGCAGCGAAAGTGTTCGTACGTTAGTTCATAATTTCCTCCGGGGATGCAGCATACATGCAGAGAAATAAAAACGACGCGAGCATATTTTCGAGTAATGAAGTACTCGTAGCACCAGCATTTTGTCTTTATGCCACTTCAATTTGTATTCGGACATATAGCTGGTTAGCAGATACGAAAAAGTTTCGTATAAGTAAACTTAGGTTAGTAAAAAGTTAATGCTATAGTGATCTCACAGGTTTGATTATCTATACTAAATTTCATTCAAAGTCCAATTAGTTGGACTAATTGGATTTAAACATTTTTTAAATACTTTGTGGAATTTGAAAAACATTTTAATTTTCTAAATATATTTCAACTGAAATACACCTAATCTACAAAGTTCACTTCAAAGTTTCTCTATTTAGTTAAACTCTGAATAGTTCAATAATTGAACATTTTACAATTATTTCCACGTTTTAAAATGTTTGATAAGCTAGTGTTCATCGTAAAATTTCAAAATCATTCTTATTATTACTACTCCTTTTGATTTCATGAATGTCGTAAATATCAAGTAAAGTTAATAAGTTACCACTAATAACTTACCATTAAAATAGACATATCAGAGAGCGCTGCAATAGTGCTAACATAGAGAACCACTGCAGAAGCTTGACTGTTGCAAAGGACACGTGCGTCTGTAACGCTTAAATACGCTAAAATTCAACCTAATTTGTTTTAGTCTGGTTGTTGATAAAATTTAGTATATAGATTACAATACTAATAATGCAAACCATCATTGACGTATGCATGGATCAGGCTGACAGGAAAATAAGTACTACTATACTAGTGGATATGCATCTAGCACTTTTACATGCCACAAATTTAAGAGCGCGTTTGGATTAAATCGCGAGATCCCTAATTAGATTCTCCATGTGTGTGTCATGTGTCATTTGGTAGAGCTTCTGTACCTAGCCGCGTGTACATGTTACGTGTTGTACTGAATCAATCGTATATAGGAGAGTAAATAAGTTAAGTATACAAGCACCTCGTGTATTATTTTAGACACTTTATTATATAATCTTAGAATTTCCGATAGACTTTATAACTCCCTTGCCTTAAGCTTGAATATTATGATTATCTACTTCATTCCCTTAAAAAAATAACAATAATGTTGTTTTATCTGGTGAGCCGCAAAAAGTCCCATACTGTAAATACAGGTTCTTCTGTAAAAAATCTTTTTTTACGAGGTGGAATTCTGTTACGCGCCATACCTGTCGATGGCTAGTTGACAGGCGTGTCTAGGACTCTCCCCGTTTAGTGCGGGGTATACCTACTAAACTACCTTGAGGTACATTTTGTTCTTGGTCGAGGCGATCTAGGGACTAGAAAACCAATTACTCCGAATCTCCTCGGAATAGCTTAGCCAACTACGACGAGTCTTTGGGCATGTCAAAGATCAAGGGTGATGTCCAGGGGGACATAGAGGTATTCCCGAAACGAGAGGGGCTATGAATATGCTCATCAGGAGCCGCCTTAGCGCCCCAGCCTTTTCTAGAAGACTACTAGCCGGTCACAGGAGATGGGTTGCATACTTCGACTTCCACTGTTCTGTAAATACCTACGACATGTGTCCCCTAACATCTATGAATATTATGATTATCTGTATGTCGGACAATCCGAGGGAGTTCAGTAACGTAAACTTAAGTCCCTTAGTAAGATACCTAAAATATATAGCTTCATATTAGTGGAAATTGGGTCAAATTATCATACGTTCCATCAAGCTTGATACTTATATACCTGTTCGAGAAACCATTCCATTGTGAATCATTTATTTTGGCCCTGTATGTGATCTGCCCAAATTTATTTGATCTAAATCTACTTTTCTTTATCTCTAAAATGTACAACACAAAAAGAAAAGGGTTGCGTTAGTCAAATGCAGCAAATCTGCAACCTCCATAAAAATTATAAAGTGTCAACAAGTGACATAAAAATTCACCATATCCAGTAATTTCACAGCTTTTCTTTCCTTTATCTTCTACTTTAAGCTAGAAAAATATAAATCCTTCATTAATCAACAAGGTAAATATCAAAAACTTGATTAGATATAACACTCCGATCGTGACTCATCGCTGCTGTTCGGATTAATGCAATTCCTTTGTCAAATTGTTAACAATCTGTTATCAGTACGAATAGTTTAGAGTTTTAGCTGCAAATACGTTTAGCTCGAATCAGTGTTTGTGAAATTTTTCATAAACAATACTGAGTTTTTGGAAACAGTGAACGGGGTTATTTCAAAGAGTTCATCGGGTGACAAGCGCTAGCAATTTTTGTAACACAATTATTTTGCATGAATATTATAAATGTACCTTAAATTGATTTTATTGAGCATTGCTATTGTAGTGATCTCGATACAGGCCTTCTCCACTCCACCTAATCGTACTAAGCTAGCGGAGAGATGTCCTTCAAAAATTTGCCTTCCTCAAGGATCTTCATATCGATTGGTACTGCGCTACTAGCATCTAGCATATAGCAGCCTAGGAGGTAGACTCTGTACCAGGGTCGTCTGCATGGGTACCTCCGTCTTACCTATTTCCGCCGCCAAACAGCAGGGTTCGCTTTGCTGTGTTCCGGCGTGAAGGGTAAGATAGGCAGTGAAATTACTGGGTACTGTGACTTTACATCTTATGTCACAAGTTGGCAACGTACACTGTGGTTCTTATGAGGTTTGCAGATTTGCTGCGAATCTCGTGGGAACCACATGTACTATAGGCGACTGTTACCACTTACCATCAGGTGGGCAGCCTGCTTGTTTGTCAACTTTAGCAATAAAAAAAAAAAAAAAAAAAAATCTTCACCAAACCGCCGGCCCACCTTGTAGAACTAGCAACGCATAGGAATCAAATACTTTTGTCTTGAACAGTGAATATACCACGTAACTTTTTGTCATGAGGTAGTGAATATCTACCGAATCCTGCCCAGTCAAGTTGGATACATCATGTGACATCATTCTGAAAGTTAGGTCTACCTAATTGGACAATTAGTTTCGGGTAAACATAGATTCTAAACGTAGCACTAGGCCTTAGGGCAGCGACGTCCATAAACGGAAGTTTTACCTGGAAAAAAAAACAGTTCCTCCTCCTTACAGACGAACAATCCTGGTCTTCGATCTCTCTATACATAACCGAATAGTCATCATTCTATTTAAGAGGAAAAAGAGCGCTGAGTTATAATTTCCAGTCGAAGTATGTAATAACTACTTGACGTTATAATGATGAATATTCGTATAATCAATTTTCATACATAACGTCTGTCCATCTCGTCATCAAAGGCTAATCACCCATAAACTGCAAATTATCATAAAGAACCAGTGTAACAAAGGTGAACCTAATGTCACTTCATAGATATTAATTTCATTGCTAATTATAATTCAATTGCAATGGAGAATTTTGTAATCCGAATTAAAGTTTGCTGAACCCAGGGCCACCAGATTGATTATGCAATCAGGTAGACCAACGGTGTAGTCACGGAATAGTAAGCAATATATACATATAATATTTCAACAATTCCACGCGTCACTCGCAAGTCGATTACGGCCTATCGCATGCGAATTATGGCCGGGCGATTCAAAATAGAGACCCTGCGATAATGAACTTCCTCGACTCTGTCGCGATAGACTCAGCGGCGATGTGGCCCAGAATTGCGGTGAGTTAATTAAGCCATTTGCAAAATTGTTATTGGAAGAGGTTCTATTGGTTCTTGGAATCGGTGTATTACTGGTTATTGTATTGTTATGCTTTATAGACATAATAGATATGGTAATAGTAGCAAAATTTGAAATATATATATATATATTTCAAATTTTGCTACTATTACCATTTATACTCCCTAATTTATGTTTATTTAATATTCATTTTATTATATACTTATTATATTCATTATATTATATACACTCGTATTATAAAACAGTTCTACCTTACTCCTCTAACGTAACCTAACCTATATTCAGCTTATTCCTCTAAGAAATACATTTGTTACAAGACCACATTGTCAAATGCCTCAACAATCTATAAATACAATTAATAAATCAATTATTAAAAATAATAAATCAATTAAATTTGAATTTTCCATTACAAAAGTTGAAGCAAAGAGGGACAAAATTAGGACATAATGCAACAATGCATGTGTGTAACACAGTATGCGTTCTGTTTGGTGGGTATTATGCATGACGTCAATATTTTGTTTTTATTGGTGTTAATTTATCTAAATACTGTTACATGATAATATTATAAGATATGGGAGGCAAATCGTTAAGTAAATGAGAAATTGGTGGCGATAGAAAATGCACCTCAGACGCATTTTTAGCTTTTCGCTGGAGTTTAAAATAATCAAAACAAATTCGCAAAATATTTATGTCGTAGCTCATTATAGGTATATTACATATCATCGTAAAAAGTTTCAACATCGGTATATTTGAAGTTGAATACCAACCTTTATTTCCATTAAGTAATAAATAAACAATTGAGATAGCGTGTTAATATGGGATTTTTATCTAGGTTTTATTTCATAACCATGAACATCAAATTTAAAGTATAGAGACACCGTTTTTTGATTTTTTTATCTATATCAAAAAGTGGGGTAAAGTAAGCATTTCACTATCTTCAGTGTATATTGGTAATATGACATGTTTACATTATGTTGGTAGAAGATACGGCTCTAAATTCGTGGCCATTAGGACGTCTTAACTTCGGAAGTGCAGATTCTTAAAACGTAGTGTTTATAATATGCTCATTGGTTTGGAATGTCAAAAATAGGATATGACTATATTCTTCTGAGATTAAATGTCTCACTACTCTATTTCTTTCCGTAATAACATGATATTGGAGTAACATCTCAATTACTCCTTGACAATGACTCCTTTAAGGTTAAAATCATATTTTATGACATTTGTCACTTTGTTATAAGAGACTTTGTTATAATGCGATGGGTCTGACCTATCGCCCTTTTTGGGCACAGGATGCACATGGGCAGTTTTTCATGAAGATGGCACTTGACTAGTATGGTAAGAAAGCGCGAAAAGTCACGTTATCACAGGATACAACTAAGGAGCACACTGCTTGAGCACTATTGCTTGTATCCCATCTGGCTCACTCATCTTATTGAACGTCCATAAAGAGCAGCACCTGCCGTACATCCCTTTGTAAGATGTTTATCTCTAGCATAGAGTATCTACACTAAGGGATCGTACGCGAAAATACAATTTCATTGCGACGGACGACCGTCTCCATTATAACTAGTCTCAATAAATCTTATGATTGCCATCTTTAACCTTTTCTCTACAATCAAAGCTTGTGTGTTCTCTTTCGACATCGTTACTTGTGTCTTCTGATATAGATCATAAAGAGCACTAATAAACCTAATACAGTCGATTATATCATGATATAATCGACTATATATATATATATATATAGATATATATATATATATAATATATATATATATATATATATATATATATATATATATATATATATATAATTATATATTAATGTTTTTGCTTGCTATTGCTTGCTACTGCTACACAATTTACAGCGAGGAAGCGTCGCGATATGGCCTCGGTGGTCATAAGTACGTAATCTCTGTTCACGATGTTAAAAATTATGACATGTTTATTTTTAATAATTTTAAATTAGTTAATTTTTTTAAGTTAGCTTTTAGTGTGTACTATATCTAGGTTTTGTGACGTGTTATTAGATATTGTATAAATCCCAAATCTCCAATACTGAGTTTCCACTGTTATCGATAGCGGAACGCTTACTTAATGGAATCACTTTCATACGCGTTAGCCATATTTGTGATTTTTGCATAGTTTTTATCGTGATACTATTTGCTTATCTGATACCAACTACGTTTTTTTATTCAATCAAATATTTGTATGTGGTCCAATATAAAATAATATCAAAACACTATTTAGTATTTCCTTGATTAATACTTGAGAATCCCAAAATATACCAAAAAAGCTAATAATATAAAAATATCTGTATCTTTTTCAGATCATCCTAAGCATGCAAGTTATGAGAGTGCTACCTAGGAGGCATGTCTCCTCCTCAGAGAGTATAGAGAATTTGCTCTATTATAAAGATTGCCAACACAATACTAAAACAACGCCCAAGCCTTTAAAACTTCTCAAAGAGGTGAAACCGACTTCTAATGTCCCTAGACAACCAGATTGTCCATTTCCAAAGATGTGCTGCAGCATGAGTTGCGGTAACGACTGTGGTAGCCCGCATTCGTACCTAAGCAGACAGATGGAATCTCTAAGCATTGAACCTTTTCAAGCTATGCAACCACCAAAACAACATATGTCAAAGCAACCGCCTATAATGAAACAAAATAGAAACAAGAAGCTGATACAACTTCCGAACCACCCACCAAACGGAAGCAGACGACAATCAGGCTTTACGAAGGATAAAATCAAAAGTTTGATCTCTCAAGATGACGATATTAGGAAAATATTAAAAGACCTTGTTAAAGTAACCATGCAAAAGGTCGATTTAGTGCAAATGATCGATAGTCAGAGGAACAATATAGTCAAAAACACTGATGAGTACACCAATAGCGAGGAAAATCAGTAGGTTTCAATTAAAAAGGACAATGTAGCTACTATTAGTCAATAAGTGGATATTGAAGAATTTACAGTAGACAACATTGATACAGACAAGTTACTTAAAGATATTATATTACATAATAACCATAGTCTGAACAATGTAATTAAGAACCATCTCAAAAGCTTAATAATATTAAACAAAACGAATTCTGCAGAGTATTTTAAAGGCCTTTCAAGAGAAGCAAACGCTTATGATAATTATAAGGAACGTTAGAATTTTACTGTCCAGTTTCTGGAGCTTCCAGTTGGAAAAAACTTGAAAAAAGTTTAGCAAATTATTATGCATTATACGATATTTCAAAAGCGTAAAGCATTAACAATAATGCAAATTGTGCTCGAATTCTTTTTGTTGGAGTGATATGCTTTAGGGAAAAGGTTTGAGAAGTAGAACGATTCAATATTATTTAGATAATAACATATATTTCCTGATATAAATAATTTTCACTCAGATAAAACTTATAAATCTGCGCAGAAACTAAATGCTGTTCCTCACAAATGTAAATCACATATAATTGTGTGTCACAATTATACTGTATTATACTGTTACTGACCATTAAATAATTAAGAATTAATAAAGGAACGAGTACAATAAAGTTTACGATTGTACACCTGTATAATGTTGCCTATTTCCTTACAGACTTAAAAGAATACATAATGTGATAATTTCACTTATTAGTGTCCACCCTACATAGAGCTATAGTTATTGTGTAAGTATTTAAAATCGAAAAAAATCCAAAATCGGACGATATAACCCGGAAAAGGAAATTGGTAATGTAAATCGGAATATCAAAAAGTATAATTTGATTAACAAAAACATATAATGAAAACTTTGACAGTATGAAACTAAAAACAAATAACATACTACAACCTAGATGAGATAAGTTTTTTTCTAGCTAGTAATTAAATTAGGTATTTAAATGAATAAAGTGTTATCAACTAATTTTAAAAACCGACTTCAAAAAGAAAGAGGTTCTCAATTCGATGTGTATTTACCGAAATCGCGAAAACTTCCGAAACTGGCAGCACTGGCTGACGGAAAACATTTTATACGGCATCAATAATTGTGACCCAACTTTTTATTTGGAATTTATTTATTTGAAGTGTCCGTGGAATACTAAAATATGTTTCAAATAATATAAAAATAAAAAAATAAAATAAAATAAAAATTATAGTATAATTTATATTCACATCGGTTCTTAGGCCAAAATTGAACAATGTCCTTTACTTCTTTTTATTATTAGTATAGATAAATAAGCATTGAAAATATCTAGTAAATAAGAGATCTTCAGAGTTTGTTTACAGTGTGGAACTACATATAAGGTTAAGTAGGTCTTAGCATTCTCGTAGTTTTAGTATTCTTATTCTATTGACGTCAATATGTGTCTGCAAAGTCCTATGTTGGAAAAATATTATTTTTATTTGATTTTCAAATACTAAATACCATAGTAGGATCAACCAATGAATGAGAAACAGTATAAATACAGAGCTCAAGCGGTAATTACTGTTTGCAAAAAAAATCGACTCTGAATCATTATTGTAAGATTTCATGAAATTGTCACATCCAAATAAGTATTTACTGTGAGTAATTCCAAAGTCCTTACGAGTATATATACAATCTAGTACACCTCTCCAATTTAATCACCCTATACCGTCGTTTTAAATCGTACAAGCTATGGTAAGATTTAAATGTAACTTGAATATTTAATTTCAATTTATCTGGAACTCGTTACATTGACACGCAAAATTATATGATCACGTGTAAAGGAAAAGCTTTATAATCTCCCAAGACACAATAAACTAAATTATGATTTGGAAGCGCTTCCAAAATTCCCTTAGCCTTCCACTGTGAAATATATAGACAACGCATACCTCACATCTGAAAAACTGAAGTTTCTGTCGGACTACATACTTCCTCACAAAATTGGTGTGAGAAAAAGCCAGCCTATCGGCTAAAAACTAACTATTCTACGACTAATAATACGTTGCTAAAGAATAAAGCCACGACAGCCACAATACACCCATTTCCGTATGAAATTAACAAGCTTTACGTCATTATGAATATATATAAATGCTTGAGTTTTACCTTTTTTTTTGGGGGGGGGGGGGGAATGCGACCCTATGTACCATGACACAGCACGGGCAAGGCGCGACCGTGTGTGGGGCTCTCCGGTCATAGAAGACCGGCCTACCCACTAAAGCCCCCCCGAGTTCTCTAAGCCCATACGAGGCACATGGCGGGGTGCGCTTGCGCGATTCGACCTCCATTGAGTAAGTTTTACCTGAAAAATGTAGTTATTCGGAGATAAATGTAACTTTTATCATAAGTAATATTTAAATACGAAAACCAAAATTATATTTCCTATATCTACAGCGTTTCCAAAAAGTATGCAAATTCAACTATATTTAGAGGGCAAATAGCTTTATCACTTCTTGTATGAACATTTAGTTTCCTAATTCTCATAAGAACTCCTAGTGAGATTAAGTTTTATCTTTTGGTTTTTATTTACTACATTTTCGTCACTTACCTACTATCTACTGAGATTGTTGCTTCTTACTCGTTATAATCTTACATAGCACTTTCTTTAATGAATACGAGTATAAGAATGAATCATCAACTCATAAAACAAAAGTACAACTACATCAACCTCTTTAATTTTCCATCTATACCAACTTCTTTATTTTTTGTCGGAGATGTGGTAAGTCTTTGTTTTTAGTTTCAATTTTAAATCCACCACGTCGCCTAAACTCGTTGATGTTACCAGCATTCTTTTATATTGGTAAAGACCTTTCACCTTGATATTTTCGCTATTGAAATTCTTCTCTTTTAAGGCTTGGCAGTGATGATACCTACAATAACGGAAGGTAATAGCTTAATGACTAGACATTTTCCTGTCTACTATCATTCCACTCATGCGTAAGCTCGGTGCTATCATGCTGTACATCATTGTAAACAACAATTTACTAATAAATAACTGTTTATAATAGTAGATATATAGCTTATATCTACTATTATTTATTCTGTGCTGCCTTGTATACTAATCTTGTATCTTTACTCAGGAGTAGCTTATGACTGCTACATAAGCTGAGAACACCTTTACGAATATCAAAGTAATAATTCGAACAAATAAAGTTATGAATCTTAATTATGCAGACTGGTAGACGTATGGATTTCTCTCATTCAGAATCGAAGTTCATAAGTCTC
Organism: Scirpophaga incertulas; assembly: GCA_036419045.1. Lineage (NCBI taxonomy): Eukaryota > Metazoa > Arthropoda > Insecta > Lepidoptera > Crambidae > Scirpophaga > Scirpophaga incertulas. Next base: position 19,636,636 of record CM071630.1, on the reverse strand, counting down.
TGAGCAGAATCTAAAATCGTGGTCCTGATAATAACCAAATGTAAAACAGTTAAAATGCCAATCAACTGCCACCGTAGTCAGAATCTGAACAGTACCAACTATTCTTTATGTAACCCAGCACAACAACAATCAAGAACAATGAAACATCAATTAAAATAGCAAGACATGAAAAATCAATTATAGTGTTAGAGTTAAAACTTCGTTAGTAATAAGACCTTCAAAGACTCTTGCATATCCTTTTCAAAAATGCTCTCCTGATTTTCAAATAGGTATAGATTAACATTATTTTTTTATTTGTCAGTATCCGCAAAAAGACTATGTAACTCTTTGTGTCTCTTAATTGTATATTTGCTTGACATCAATAAGTGCTTGTGAATTGCAGAACGACGCGAGTGATGAAAGCATTGACATATGAATTGAGCACTTGTTGATGAAGACTATAAATCTATTGATAAAGACTATAAGTTTCCGAGATAGCCTCGAGAAGACCTCAATTTCTGAATAGGTGTAGAGTTTGTTTTTTTCCTTATACGTATCCTAGTGTAAGGTTATGTAGCTCTCTGCGTCCTTAAATTTTATATATTATCGCGAACTATACATACCACCACGGCAGGACTACATAGTATAATGACGGCTCTAAATCCATTTCGGAGCAAAATTTGTCGCTCGGCACTTGTAAATGAGCAAGGTACATTGGATCCATGTTATCTGGAAACTTCACCTCTTTAGAATTAATCGGATGAGTCGTCTTACGTTTTATGAAACGGCAATAGACACATGATAATGTAACCACTGTTAGTAAAATCTGTAACAAGTAAGTTTCAAGTGCTGGCATGTTATAATTACAGTTGCATTACAGCATGTAGGTTTTGTACATAATAATTGTGTATTTATTCCGACCTTCGATTCAACTATCCACTTGCGGTCTTTACTATTTGAAAATCGAGCTGTCTCCCATCACACATTAGCCAGTACGGATTTGGACTCTACCAGTGTCTTCTGTTGGTAATGATAAAAGCAATCAATGCATCACTGTTTCACAATAATTCAGTATTCGATGGAGTGTAAAGGGTCCCAAATTAAGCCTGACAGGACCCAAGCTAACCTTGACTATTCACAATAAAGTGTACATTTTTGTTAAAAAGTCAGAAACAGAAGAAATCTTCCATATCAAACAAATACCTTCAATACAAATTTATTGAAAAATTTAAACAATACTTTACCTGTGATAATTTCATTCTTATTAATTTAATACTACGTTAAAATATATCTGTTGATTACATTTTAGGTCTAATTTCATGCTTATTAACAATTCTATTATTACGTTTATAAAATACTTAATGTTAATTTCATTTTGTTGTTTATCGACGCTAAGTTAATTGTTAGCTTCAATTTCATTCTATTAAAATTATAGTAACGTAAAAAACTACAACATAGTACTATGTTGTAGTTTTTTGACTGAACAATTTTCGGTTACGGTCGCAAATCTCAACAAAGACATGAAATTTGTGAAATATTGTAACGCATAAGTGCTCTCTTTATTCCTTCCATGGATCGATACTTAGAGTAACGCAGGTAAGGAAGGCCTGCGTTGCTCTAAGGTTCGATAGGTCGATTAACCGACATGAACAGAATGAGACCAAGTACAGAAGCCACTGTGTGAACGAGTCTTCCGAAGCATAAAAAAGCTCTAGATGCTTCCCATTATTGGTCACACATAATAATTCTAAACATAATCAACGTTGCTTAGCTTAACCGATAGGAATAATTTTTATTCTTTTATATTATAAATAATAGTAACATTTTGTCAATTACCTGTGAAAACTTATAAACTTTAATAAAATTCGCAACCCAATCTGCTTTTGTTTATTAATGGTAATGCTACAAGACTTAACTGGCTAACTACCACAATCTTCTCTAATTTTATCGTGAATTTGACTAGCTTCAACGTTTTAGAGGAAAGACATTTATTGACAAATATAGCTAAAAAGGGTGTAAGGAGTTCCCAATTATATATTTTAGATCAACCTAAACTTAAATATTATATTCCTCTAAATTTGTCCATGAGTTTAGTGTTTACTAAACTTGTGTTCTACTTGCCTGTTAGTTTTAACAGTCAAGTATAGGACAACAAATAGTAATATAATAAAACACAACTTTTCAACATCTTACTCATATTGCAACTCATGCTAATTAATTTATGTGCAAATGAGGTAATGCTAGTTTTTATTTTCAAAATAATTTAATATTCTTATATAATGCAGTTAACCAAATATTTAGAAACAATCATTTTAAAATAGCTAAACAATAAAATAATAATCATAACATTCGACGATTCAACATCGACGATCTCCGTAATTGAGTTGTTAGTACACCGGGTTCAAGGTGTCGCAATCTCTGCGGTCTCGGGTTCGAATCCCGGTGGAGGCAGATGTTTGTGTGATGAATGCGAGCATTTATACCTTAGTCATGGTTGTTAATATATATTTCTATCAAATATATTTATATATCTAGTCTATTCGGTACCCTAGATCTCATAACACGAGCCTTACAGGGCTTTTTGGGCTACGCTATTTGGTGTAAGTATAAGAAATAGGTATATATTTATTTACAAAAAAAAATCTTCTGTTACAGCTGTTACAATTCATTTAAACCAAGCTAAATACATTGTCTGCTAAACAATTTAATTGTATCATTAAGATTGATACATAATACAGGTTGCCTTTTCATCATATTATAAAAACTAAATAAGCATAAAACATGTTACTGTATCTTCTTATTTATATAATTATCAAACAGTGGAGTATCCGTCCGACAACTACTAGCTCACTCAACAACTGACAAGAAGTTATACCCTTCCAATAACCCAGTGGGCACAGTTAGTACGTCCCCTAATAACCACTAAACAAGTATCGTTCAATAGCTTTTCATAATATAAAAACTAAGTAAGCATAACACAAGTAACTATGTCTTATTTATCCAATTATCAAACAGTGAGTTATCAGTCCAATGACTAGTGGCTCACTCAACAACGAACAGGAAGCATTCCTGTCCAATAAACCAGTAAGCACAGTCTGTACGCTCTGTCTCATTCATAAAAAAAACTGTAAAATTCAACTAATCTGTTGTTAATGATTCACTCGTAAATTTTACATATAGAAGGACCGATATAGGACGATAATTGTTTCGATCAACTTTGCTTCTAGAGTTATATATTGTTAAAGGTGGTTGTTGATTTTACTTATATTTTATCGTTACCGGGGCTAGTATTAGTATTTATACTGTCTACAAGTTTCACGTTATCGAGTCCTGTGGCAGATTTTATTGTGACGAGACCAGAATTTGTTTGTTGAGTCATATTACTCGTATAAATTAGATTGTGTAGTATAATTAAAGACATCACTTATATATTCTGCAATAATTTAAAATCGTCTCTAAAAACGAAGTCGTTAAAATATTCAAAATCAAACACAAAATCTTCTGATATCTGTAATTAAATTGTCAGATACCCCTAGTTTCAATTAGATACTTGTTTGTATTGATGTTCATTCTATTTGTCGATGTCCTTATCTTGCACTTGATTTTGTTAGTTTTCAGAAAACTTCTTTTTTTGATCTCGTTAGCTATCATATGTATTGACAAACTAAAGTGCTAATAATATATTGTCTTTAGTTGACACAGTGGAGCTTAAATTAAACTCTTTATTTATTTTCGGTTAAATATTACAGAGCGCGTATAGATCGATATCGAATATTGTGACGGTAATTAAGTGAATAAAAATTTTGAAGGTAAGTTGGATGTTGTCTTGACGTAACAAAAAGTGCCTGCTGCGGATTATTGGCAATATCCTTGTTGGATGTAGTTGCTGGCTTCAACAAATATTCAAATATCATTTTAATATCAACAATCCGAAACCATTAATTTCGCCTTCAAGTACCTACTTACTTTAATCCCAGAACGACTTAGCGATGTGCATAGTAAATAAAAGATAATACTTACACAAAAAGCTTTTCCCCTTTATCCAGATAGTTGTTTACCGGGATGAGCCAGAATGTTACACTGGCTCTGTTATTAGCAGAACCATTATAATAATGAGAAGGCAAACGCATAGTACTAAACGTATTGTTGTTTCACGCTATGAGTTATACCTATATACTCGTATATACATACCTATAAATATCGTTTTATTTCTCACTGAATCTGTTAGATCGTTTCTCACTGAATCTGTCATATGACGTCACAATAGGTTGATAAATATTCATATGCTTGGTTCTTATAAGAGGTTATTATGATTTCCAAAATTCCGGATCTTGAATCAGAATACAGGATAAAGAAGTTTAATTTCAGTACTCAGGAAGGTAGCGTCCTTTTTTAGCTAAGTATTCTGAGTTCTTCTTCACTCTGAGTTTTGAGTCTGAATACACGAGAGTGCAATCGTAATAAGGACTCTTAGAGGCTGTTCTTGCACCGTCGCTAGCGCATTTTTGTTTATTACAATGCGGCGTGTGTTTCGTTCACGAAATATCGGGAGAAATTAAATAGACATTATAAAATTATGCAAGGGTGTGCGCTGTCTCTCGACACAAAATTGATAAATAAAATGTGATGTTTTTTATAATAAAATGATAGTATGCTTGTTGGAATCGAAGTATAAGATAATTTAAATATTAAAAATATAAAAAATAATCGTCAGTTAATTGTTTATGGGTAAAGATTGTCAGTTTATGTTCCAAAAAGCCTATGCAACGCTCAAATGCCTTGAGCGCGCAAAATGTTTATCGGACTGACTGACGGTATTACCCCCGTCAAATTATTACTTCCGATTTTCTTTATTATTATAAAAAATTCATAAGGTATAAATTTAACCAATATATTGAAGGAGGTAATATTAGTAAGGACGACTAAGGGTGTAGAAAGGTGTGTCTGCGGCAGCAATCGAGACTACACCGGCATAATGACACTATAACACTTCCACCCATCGATCATCTGCTCTTATTAAAATTTTACAATATAATTGCAGGGCACTATGAACCCTGTTAGACATAACAAACTAAGAAAGAAAGAATTAACCCTACTCAAAAACATTTCAGTGTTCATCGTTTGCTAATTTTACTGTACAATAAATAATAACCTTAAATCAAAAATTTAATGTATTTTATCCAAATGCGTAAAACGGGTAATATAATACGGGATAATAAATCGGGTACATCATGGATAATGGAATCATTTTCATTGGTGTGTTCATGATTTTACGTTCACAAACTACAACCCGAGCCTGTGCTTCCGAAGGTGGTTGTGGGGGACAGCCCAACGCCATCGCTTCTATTCTTGAAATAGTTATTAATAATGTTATAATGGCTATCATCATCACTGTATTTGATTCTGAAACACAAAAAATTATGTTTTGTCATAATGCATTATTAAAATTTTATTTTATTTATTTGTTTTATACTAAGCACTTTTTAGGGTTCCATAGCCGAATGGCAAAAAACGGAACCCTTATGTATTCGTCATGTCTGTCCGTCCGTATGTCACAACTACTTTTTCCGTAACTATAAGAGCTATACTGTATAAAACGTGGTAAGTAGATGTATTCGATGAACATCATTAAGTATTTGTAATTCGAATTTAAGGCTATTAGACTTTCCGCGCGAGCTTATAACTTGTGCAGACCGTATGTGTAAGATTGACGAGCATAAATTGTTATTGGATAATATGTATGACTTTATAATTGGTAGTTTGACACAGGCAGCAAAGGCTAGCTTTAAAATCTGTAAATATAAAAAGCGTAGATGTGTCGCTGGTTGGAACAGGCTTGTTAGTAATGCTCATGATAGGGCTCGATCTTGTTTTCAAGCGTGGCTATCGGCTGGCAAGCCGATAACTGGAGATGTCTATACCAGTATGTGTGAATCCAGAAAGATTTTTAAATCCAGACTAGCGTACTGTCAGAAAAATGAGACACAGATTAAAATGAATTTAATTGCAGAAAATCACAGCAACAAAGATTTTTGTAGTTTTTGGAAGAACACAAAAAAACTTGGCCCAAGGTCGGGCCTTCCAGTGAGCGTAGGGGGAGAACACAGTCCTCGCGACATAGCCTGTGCTTTTCAGCGACACTTTAAGGTTGATTCTGCCCTCGGATCTGCTCGGGTGCTCGCTGCTGATGACCATCAGGTCAGTCTCAATGTTAAGTTTACAGCCAAGGATGTGGCTAAGGTTATCAAAAAGATGACAAGAGGCAAGTCACCTGGCCATGATGGTCTCAGTATTGAGCATTTGAAGCATGCAGGGCCCCACCTGCCTAGGGTTCTCTCAATGTTCTTCAATCTTTGTATTAGTCACAGTTACCTGCCGGAAAAACTAATGCACACTGTAGTGGTGCCTATAATTAAAAGTAAAACAGATGAATTGTCTGATATATCTAATTATAGACCAATATCTCTGGCTACTGTCATAGCTAAAGTGTTGGACAGTTTGCTTGATCAGCAGTTGGAAAAGCATCTTCAACTTCATGATGCTCAGTTTGGATTCAGACCAGGTCTGTCTACCGAGACTGCTATCCTTTGCCTCAAGCAGACTGTTAAGTATTATACCAGTCGGGACACGCCAGTCTATGCTTGCTACCTGGATTTGTCAAAAGCCTTCGACTTGGTGTCATATGAAAAGCTATGGCAGAAAATGCAACATGAAACGGAGGTACCACTGGAGGTCATATCTTTGTTTAAGTTCTGGTATGCTCACCAACGAAATAGGGTGCGATGGGCGGGTGTATACTCGGATGAGTACGGGTTGGAGTGCGGGGTGAGGCAGGGGGGGTTGAGCTCCCCCCGCCTCTTCAACCTGTATATGAACCATCTTGTCGGTGAGCTCAGCAGTGCTGGTGTTGGCTGTTCTATAGACGGTGTAAGTATAAATAACATAAGCTACGCTGACGACATGGTTCTGCTGAGTCCATCGATTGGAGCTCTGCGTAGGCTCCTGTGCATCTGTCAATCGTATGCGGAAGCTCATGGGCTCAGATACAACGCGAAGAAGAGTGAGTTCATGGTGTTCAAAGCAGGAAACAAACACTACACTGAAATTCCTCACATAACTCTGTGCGGAACGCGTCTAAATAAGGTCAGTTCTTTTAAGTATCTGGGTCACTGGGTTACCGACAACCTGTGTGACAATGAGGACATTGAGAGAGAGCGCAGGGCGCTGTCCGTTCGGTGTAATATGCTGGCTCGTAGGTTTGCACACTGTACAAAACAAGTTAAAGTAACATTATTTAAGGCTTACTGCCAGACCTTCTACACATGCAGCCTGTGGACCAGTTTTACACAGCGGGTATATGGCGCACTGCGCGTACAATATAACAATGCGTTCAGAATATTACTGGGGCTGCCACGTTTTTGCAGTGCGTCCGGGATGTTTGCTGAGGAGCATACTGATGACTTTCCATCAATCATTAGAAAAAGGTGCGCCTCTTTGTTAAGGCGTGTGCGTGGCAGCCCGAATGGTATATTGTGCGTATTGGCCGACCGGTGGGACTCGCCAATGTTAAGGAGGTGGATGCGGCTGCATGCTAGTGGCCCCTCCTATATATAATAATTATTTTATTTTTGTTAATTTAATTTGTGTGTTTAATTTTTATGATTTTAATTTATGTGTTTTTAATTTTAATGTATATTTATTTTTAATTTAATTTGATTTAGTAGTTTTTATGATTTTGACATTTGATTCTGATTTTTATTTATTTATTTGTAACTAATTCCTGTTTCTGTGTTTATTTAATTACCAATATGGATTTTAATTATCTGAAATAAATGAATTTATTATTATTATTAAGATTTTCATACAAAAATAGAAAAAAAAACAAGAAATTTTTGGGGTTCCCCATACTTAGAACTGAAACTCAATTTTTTTTCATGAAACCCATACGTGTGGGATATCTATGGATGGGTCTTCAAAAATGATATTAAGGTTACTATCATATTTTTTTTTTCTAAACCGAATAGTTTGCGCGAGATACACTTCCAAAGTGGGAAAATGTGTCTCCCCAAGTTACGAGAGGGGGCTCCCGTAACTTTTAAAATTAGGTAATGATAAATGTAAAAATAATATATGATGTACATTAACATGCAAACTTCCACCGAAAATTCATCAACGTCATTCAAATCAACGAGATCCAATAATAAGTTTTTTTTTTTATAAATAGTAAACCAAAATTTACTTTTTATTCAATCGACTCCAATATAATAAAGCATAAAGTAAAACATTTAATTAGATGTATAGTGGTACGGAACCCTACGTGCGCGAGACCGACTCGCATTTGGCCGGTTTTTTTTTTACTAATGACAAGGTAGGTCTCGAATGTCATACCAAATGATTATAAGAAGAATGTGGAAGCAAGTTACAACTGGAAAACTAAGAAACTAACTTATTCCGTGTTATTCCATGACCTGGTTTAGGCCTGGTCTAAACGAAAACTCGGGCTTAACTCAGATTTTAATGAAATTGATATTACAAGACACGGTTTACGCAAAGAACCGGGTTTATCTCTGTTTTAAAGATAAACTAGGCTACCCCTTAGTTTAAGTCTGATTTCCAAACGAAATTATGATTTTTGACAGCTGACAATTTGTAGTTTGTGTATACGTATCTCTAACTAGATGAATAAATGCCGTAAAATATCCTAAAGCAAAGTAATTAAAGTAATAAGTTAAATAATCATTGTTTTATGAACTTAGAATTATGCACAGTTAACATTTTAATTTTCAAAAGTTCTTTATTAAAATATAAACTAGGTAAGTACATACCTTGTCTTGTTGGCACCAATTTTAGGATCTCTTATTATTTTCCATTTTTATAGAAGTTTATTAAAGATATCATTGTAAAATTCAAAGAAAACGAAATAATGTTGTTTAGTTAAATGCTTTGGTGTCAAAAGGGCGGCAAATGTTGAATAGGTACTTAATTTACGTTCCAAAAAGCAATTTTTACAACGTTAAATGTATTATTATATTTTCTAGTATATATAAGAAGAAATGTAAGTACGAATATCTTCTTATATATACTTTAAAATTAAATTTATCTTATAAAATAAATGTTTTTTATCAACTTTGTACTTTTATTTTCACTATAGTTATGAAGTCGGTTACAAACGAAGCTGCGTGAAATGGAACGATTATTGGTTTACTAATAAAATTGGCTAAAACTAGGGTGCCAAAGCCGTTAAAAACGAACGAATGAATGAATGATTTTCTGTAAATTGCCAGTTACAAAAATAAGAAGAAGAAGAATGATTTTCTTTAGACTCGGGTTTTGGAAGATCGTACTTGAATTTATTTTTGTAATAAAATCCGGTCTAAACCAGAGACCTTGGTTTAGACCCGAACCACATAGACCTGGTTTAAACCCGAGTTTTAGAAGTTTTTGTAATAAGAGAGAAGGAGTTTCAAACTTAGTTTTTGATGGTTTCTGTGAGATGAAAGTACTTACTACCTTGGGCGGGTTTCTCACTATGCATTAACTGATATGTACGTGGCAACCTCCTTAAAAACTAAGTATAATTGTATTTTATAATTGTTATTTCATCTACACGATTGTTGTAATCATTTATACTCGCAGTTAAGAAACACACGACAATATGAAAAACAAAATAGTAAAGAAGGTTCCGTTCAAAATATTCAAGTACTTGCGTAAGCGTGTTTTAATTCATTCTCAAATGCATTGACACTTCGATGACTTCAAGTAACTAAAAATATGGATATCACTGTTGTAGCTGAGATTGTCTATTTCGATAACTGATCGCGATCGATGAGGACTCAACACCTTTCGGTGTGGAATCGATTTAAGACTATGTATCTAATGGCCGTAGCTTAGAGATAAGACAACTATGACATTATTAAAAATTGGATGGAGAAAGGCTTTTCGCTCTGTCCCCCATTCCCCATTCTCTTCTAAATACACCGTTAGAGACACAACCACGAAGGCTCAGTACCTTATAATTGTTATTATTTATTAATTTTTATCCCTATGGTAATGAAATATATTTAATATCACTCATATGGTTATCAGTTCATCTATCATAGCTGACTTATTCCCAACCCAAATTTAAGCCAAAATAAATTTTGCAACAAAATAATACAGAACGACTCACCACCAACAAGGACTGAGCCAGCGTGGTGAGCTTGGTAGCAGCGTGGGAGCCAAGTGCCCAAAAACCGTGCTGATGGCGGCAGACGTTTGCACAGTCCAAATTAACTCTGCATTGCACCGAAAATATGCAGGACGTCACCCTATATGATATTAGTGTGGTTTTCAGACAGCTCTAGAACAACAAGGCAAACAATTAGAGACTACAGGACGTTAAATAAAAAAATTGTGTATATGTACATACATAGGTATTATTGTATAATATAAAATAATAAAAAATAATGACAGCGCGATACGGGCGGTGCCTTAAAAGAGGTTCTGATGAGTGCCAACCAGTCGCAGATGACATTCACGCATTTCGGCGCGTCCGCCTCATCCGATAATCATGAACAGTCGTCGATGATGAACAAAGGTACTTACGTGTCAACAGCGCCAATTGATGATGAAGTTACAGCCGAGCTTCTGAAGAGGGAGGGACTACCAATCTGAAAGGCCCTTCAAAGGCTCTTCAACTCGGTCGTACTTGAAGACAAAACGCCCACACATTACACAAGGGCATGATGACACTGTTTTTCAAAAAGGTGGATAAAGAAATATAGATATATTATGCTCCTGAGACATGTTTATAAGCTGCTCTAGAATATATATGATGAACTCTTTCTTTAAGAAGCGGCTGTAATGAATATGGACTTTAAAAAATCCGGATCAAAAAATGAGATTGACTTCATCATGTCAACTAAGCCTTGATTATTCAATTCGAGAGGCAAAACACCTAATACTATACAGAGGCATGATTTTTCAAAAGAACTAAGGCCATATAACTACAGATGCATCAAGCTTCTGAGTCATGTTCACAAGCTGTTCTCGAGAGTCACCACGAATCATCTAGCGCGCAGAAGACCGACAAGTTTAACCTACTACTGTGGTTAACGTTTGTGGATTATGAGAAAATCAGTGTTTCATTCTCCCCAGAGGTGTCATATAAGCTATCGATACATAAAGTGTTGCGGTCTCTCTACGAAAACGCCATAATATCACTCTGTCTCCTCCAGCAGAGTATGAGACAGAACAATGTGATATTGCCGAAACTATTCGGTAGGATGGATTTAAGCTGTTGGTCTGGAGGGGAATGGGCTACAACATCAAAGGCGAGAAGATGACGCACTTTTACTTTGCTGATGATATCATAGTATACCTGAAACCATTGAAGACTTGAACACAATGCTGTAAGACCTCAGTATAGTTTCTCATCAACTGAGTCTTAAAATGAACATTGAGAAGACGAAAATCATGTCGATTTTAAATTTTGCATCCACTCTATTAAGGTTGAAGGCTCTAAACTGGAAAATGTTGACGAGTGTTTTTAAATGCGACATATACAGGAACGCTCAGGACGCTATCAGCACAGGACCGACCAGTATGGAGATCCTTGTGGGAGGCCTTTATCCAGCAATGTGTGTCTACTGGCTGACATAGTGAATAACGAAGATACCTATTAGAGTGTTGATCTTGGAAGACTTGAATGCTAAAATCTGAAAAAACGCCCATAACCTGAAAGAATTTGTAAGGAAATTTGGCCTTGGGAACCGGAAAAAACGAGGTGAATGCTTTAATTTGATTTTCTACAAAAAATGAACTACAAGAAGCTTCGGAAGCGATAGAGATCATCTGTAATAAATACCCGTTTGTTACATGAATCTTCGTGGATCTAACCACCTCTGACTATTAATCTCAAAATTAGAAGGACGTTCAATGGTAAGTGTCCAGAGTGATTCATATTTTTTAATTTGGCGACTAACAATGCGAATTCCGCTTTCTCTATGAAAATCACAACATGGCGCAAATTTTTACACCCAACATTATCTCATATTATAATTAAATTTGAAAAAGGCATTCTCGACTATACATTACTTTTATAGATTTCACCTATCAATTGACGCAAGAAATGACGATACCAGATCCCTAAAAACAATAATACAAATCTTTTTATTCGTAGACACACTCAATCAATAAGCAATTATAATAACTGGCGTTTATGTGATCATATTCAGCGATATCATTGTACGCCAATAATATATGATGCTAAAAACATTTGTGCAACCTAACATAATCGGACAAAGTTTGATTTTATCCCTCGCCCCTTCAATTGCCGGGAGGCGTCGCCGGTAGAGGAGATCGGGGGAGGTATTTGCCACCCCCGAGGAGGGCTCCCCTGTATTGACGGGGGAGCGGAGCTGGGGGTTCCCGGAAGTCGTTATCGTTCCCGGGGTCTCCCTATATGCCTGAGGAAGGTCATCGCTGAGGTTTTTAGTGGGTAGAGCCCAACATAAACCGCAGTACCTCAGTGCAGTCAGTCTCCCTCAGGGCAGCTTGTGGCGAGCTGTCGGTGAGTTGCGTCGCCGAAGGTACCGACGTGCTTCAGGGGAGTGAATGCCACTCGCCTCTGTCTTGCCTTAACCAGCCGGACAGAGTGGAGTCCCAAGAGCAAATGCTCGAAGGGTGGAAATGTAATAATGTCATATCGCCGACGGCGTCTCGATCGCTGTCACAGACACCTCTCTACACCCTTAGCCGTTCACACCAATGTTGCTCTCTTATACCACAATATTGGTCTGCTTTTTTGGGGGGCCCATTTAGTGAGCGTTGAGTCACCACCTGCCATATTTAAATCAATTAGGAGGCTTTGAGAAGGCAGGTGACCGGAGTCTCTTCCATAGCCCAGTTTTCATTACCACCCAAAATCGAAATGCAATAGTCCACATACGTTTTGCCCAATAATGATAATAGTTTCTGTGCATCTAACTAGGTATAGTCTTTAGCTGCATTTTCATGGTGCAGATTGAAATTACACCCAGTTGGTACACTCCATGCACAGTTTCATAAAATGTGTGTGTGTATGTGTTTGTGTGTTAGTGCATGTGTGTGCGTTTTAATATAAATTTCTCAATAAGTATAACATTGTAGTATATGTTTCATCATTTTTGTATTTGCAGCATCATTTCAGTGGATGCATAGTCCATCTCATAGATTTTTTAATCATATGCGATTTAAGTTTTGTCTGGTCCGATATTTATAGTATATTATGACTATATTCTGGTCTGATATTTCCCAAAATAATGTCCCAATTGTTTTTCAATAGAAACTTGTTTATGCAAGTGTTAAAACATCTATGATGGTGACTAAAATACTACTATAGTTTCACATTTTGCTTGAGTTCTTTATTGAATCTCTTACAACAAGCAACTCTTGCAACAATAAATAATGTAAGTCAGATACATGAAATTATTACTAATTAAATTTATTAATTAAGAATATAAATTATATTTCCATACCAATACAATTGAGGTCCTTCTATAATTTCAGAATAACCATCAATCATCCTTAGGTATTTGCCACGCTACTTGAAGCTATTCCAGGCAAGTGATGAAAACTCATACCCATGAGTCACCTTTGAATCCATCTTTGAATCTCCTTTTTCCAAATCCATCTTGTTTCGTAAACTTACTAATATAAGAAATATATATACAAGTTACTACAATTTAGTTCAATACAGGTAAGCTAATTAAGAATAAAAAAATATGCATCGAATATGCTACAGTAATTAAAGTAGGTCAATGAAAATATTGAGTATAATCATCTATACAATTAATTAAAGTTACAATATGCTTCAGCTAGATAAATTCACTATTTTCAATAATGTAAAAATAGAGCATGATGTGAATTAAAAATATATAGGTGTAAAACAATGTTATAACTTGACATTTGGAGAAATATGTTTGTGCTTTTAACAGAATAATAGTTTAACGCAATAATATGTGCTCATAGTTTTTTTTTATTATCTAATTGCTTGTAATTATTTATTTAATATACATTTATCAACATTTACTACTTCATCGATCTGAAACACTAATTAAAGTATAATTCTATGCAATAGTTATTTAATACTTTGCAGCAATCGATCATGCTTACTTAATTGTTACCTTCAATGTCATTGTTTAACTTGGGATGGATCTATACCGCACTATAGCCGCCTTTGAAGTTTACTCAGAGTGAATCCCCAGATGCAGAAACTTTAAAATCGATAAACATGTTGGTACACAGCAGATTCGTACGAACCCTGGACCTGGACTGATAAGAAAGCTGACACCAGAGCCATTGAAGCTTCAATAGCTCTGGTGTATTGAGAGCTCTCAATAATTATTATGATGATTTATTAGCTTAATTTAGAAGCACTAAACCCCAAATTTTTACGCATATATTTATAACATGTGTAATATTATCTTAAGCATCATGTAAGACAAGTTACATCACACTCATACAAAAAACGCGGTTCCGCGGTATTAATGCGTACAGAGCAGAAAATTAGCCACGATCATTGAATGAAATTGAACTCTCTAGGAAGGATCATGGCTGTGGCTACGCGTTGCATTTTTCTCTCAATTGCAAAAAGTCCGATCATTGTCTAAACAGCGAGCGTTCGGCGCGCATGCTCCGGCATCTTCCCGCGCTTTTTCGCTATGATATTAAAGTTTAAATCTAAATTCAAATTTTAATTGAATTAATTTATTTAAAATTACATTTTTAGTTTCATATTTTATTATAATACTGCATTATGTGCTATTATGTAGTTTCACATAATTATCGAGATTTATTAAGCTGATAAAGACAGTAGTAAAATATGTCGAAGGCCCATACAACAAGTGACAAAACATTGCACACTATCAGGACTCGTAAAAAATTGGGATGCTTTCTAAACATATTATATGCGGGTGTGATCTTTTTTTTTGTGCCGTCAGTGCTGTGTAATTCGGGTAAGTAGGTACATCTAATACTTATTTAGACACGTTATTAGCTTTAAACAAAATAATTTAATAAAAACTAATTTACGTTTTCAACAATATTTTTTTAATATCGACCATTTCTAGTATGTTTATATTGACTGTCGATGATATTAAAATGTTTTGTTACATTTTTTATTTATTATTGAAGTAAACATGTAAAAAAATATTTTTGACTATTTCAAATAAGCTTACACTTGAACGCAATCTAGCTCAGTCTATTGTGAATAAACCTTTCAAGGTGAGAATCCTTATTTAAGTATACGAGTATTTGAGTCATTGTTCAATATTATTCAAGAATCCAGTAATCAAAATGTTTCATAAAATAAGTTGACAATACAATAATATAATAGTCTTAATTTATTGTGATGTTTTATTAGCAACAAATCGATTGAGTTAAAATAATTATAAAACCTGTATATAAAAGGTAAACTAACAAACTAATCATTTTCTTCATCTTAAAGAAATCACATAGAACTAATATTATCGGTGAAAAACAAGTAAACAAGAGGTATTTCTTTTTACTTTGTATTTGAACATAAATCATTATTGTTACGTAGGCCATAAAATATCTGGGTCGAACTATTTAATATATTAAAGCCTGATATGAAGTACCGTTTAATATTATCCAGTAGTCCCATTTTTCATCATTATCACTATTTAAAAACAATTATTAATTTGGGTCATGAATTCAACCACTAGACACCGACTGTTAATATAGGCCATCTCCAAAGATATCCACAGCAATCGTTTTTGCACTGCTAGCAACCAGCACTTTTCTGCGATTTTCATCAAATTTAGTTCATCATCAACGTTAGCCCAGCTTGTGGAAGGTTGCAACGCTGCAGTGTCTGTCACATGCCACTAAAGTACCTTTACGTTCCGAGAACCATCAGACCTGTGAACATCTGGCCTGACCACTGCCTCTTCAAGTTCGTAATTGTTTGTAGAGTTTCATAATTTGTAATTAGTGTCTTAATGCTTATTAATTTACTGAATAAATAAGACCCATAGAGCTCTCTCCACTGAGTAATTAACTATGCATACACGACAAGCTGTCGAGTGCCATACCAGGTTATAAAAATAATTTCCGAAAGCAAAGTAAAATAACTTTTTTTATGTGGACTAAGATTTTTATTCTGTCTCCTGGGTGCAGTTCAAATATTACAAATATTTACTCCTAACTCTGCAATATTTTTTCTCAAATCATACAAAGTATTTGTCTCGTACAAGACTCAAACCCGCGACCGCTACGAGTACACTAAGCGTCTTCTCAAAAAGTATGTAAAGCATATTTGCTCATGATCATTACAACGGACCAGAGCATTATGCGCACACTATAGCTCGTCTTATACATGCTCTAAAGCTCGTATTCTAAAATGAAACAAACTCAAATCGCTGCTTGAATACAGTTAGAAACGGATGGTTCTATTGAGCCCACATAGCGCAATCCGTTTTTAAATGCACTTAGCAGAGATTTGAGTTTGTGTCTTGATATGTAATACGGACCTCAGAATTACTCCGATTCAATTTTGTCTCAGTTACCTCACACATTTCTACGCTAAAAATTATATTCATGCCAAATCCAAATGTTGACCCAGTAGTTAACTCAAGCGACATACATAACGATAAAGATAGACTTCGATAATAAAAGAGCTGACAAGTATAATTAAGTAACATAAAACATGAAATAACTCTTAATAATAAACTAAAATTAATGTTTTAAAATGAAGTGAAGTAGTTATAGATTTTGTTCAAAATATAGAGTAGAAAATACTTTCATTTCACTTAGCTGAAGTAAAAGCATGGTGAATGACCGATAGGTGAATTTGTTTTACTTTAGAAATAAGGACGACTCTTGTCTTTTTTGTCGTTCGTCATGGCGTAAGATTTTCAGGTTCCGCAGGCCTATTATTCATATATAATCTCTAAACGTTACAAAAAACTTCGATTAGTTTGAGAGGTGTTTAAAAATGTCAAATTTAAAAAGATAAAAATAAATAATAAAATATAATCTTAATATAATACGAGCAAAACCAAAATAAAAATTTATTACTTATGAATTTCCGTACACCTTTACCAGCCTAGGCCGGCAAGGTCTATTTCGCTAAAAAAAGGTTACTGAAATAATAACTATACTAAGTACACTTATTTTTTTAATAAAATTTACAATGCCATTTGATATGCCAATTAAATGTATTGCTCGCCGATCTCAAGCGCAGTAGTCCCACTTGCAAACAAAAATTATTCGAAGAAACCTATGTGAATAGTAGTTATATATCGTGAACATGTTTAATACTTGTAAAAAAACGGGACTGTTAAAAGCTCTTTATGAAACGATATTGCTTTTAAATACTTACAATTTCTGCTAATAACTATATATTTTTCAGCTGTTTTCACCTTTCAAATAAATAGTCACGCTAACATACATTCCCTTAATACTTCTATGTAGATGACTGTTTAAATAACCACCACATAAGTCCTCTACCTATTTACATAATTATCTACTTACGAGAGCAGCCATTCCATTCGGAAGTTGGGGTCTCCAAAATTGCCGTTTTGTAGGCGTCCGCGGCTTCTTCAGGTAATGGAATCTCTGACCACGCAATTTATTCTTTATTTTAGGGAAAGTATAGAAATCATTAGGACTTAGGTCGGGGCTGTACGGCGAATGGTCTAATAATTTTATGTTTTCTTGCCCCAAAAACATTTTTGTTCTGTGCGCGGTGTAAGAACTCTCATTGTCGTAATGAAAGGATGATACGGCGGTTGTAGTTAGTTCTCTTCTGCATTAACCGTTCTTTGTCCCTCAAGAGGAATAGTCGCAACATGGCCGACTTTGGAGACAAACGTGACCACCATTTTTTTACAATTTTGTTACGTAACGTACAATTTTGTTGGCTTTAACTAATTTTCGAACACCCAAACTCATGACTGGTTTTTTGTTTCGGGTTCGTACGCGTACCTATAGCCAGGATTCGTCACCTCATACGATGTTGTATACCGCATTTGAGGATCCTGCGTGGAATCTTTCGAGAGTTCTAACGCACCAAGTAATGCGAGACGCTTTTAGCTCTTCACGGAGCGAATGTGGTATCCACCGGGAAAACAACTGTTTTACACCTAATTGTTCATGCAAGATTATTTGAGTATGACTCATGCCAATGTCTAAAGTTGCCTGAATTTGGCGGTATATCACATGTCGATCTTCTTCAATCAGCTTATGCACAGCATCAACGTTTTCTTGGGTGACTGCAGTTATTGGCGACATTGACAAGCTTGACACGTCCACGTTGAAATTCAGCAAACCAGCCATAAATTGTGGTGTTGGATGGGGCTTCATCACCAAATGCAGAAAGCATCCGATCAACACAATGTATTTATGTTAAACCACTTCGAAAGTCATAATAAATCATCGCTCTTGAATTTACTCTAGTTAATTATATTTTCTCAACGACTAAACAAGTTTAACAAAACCTTATGAGAAGACCGAGAATCTTTTTTTAAATAAATAAATGGTATTCGATTTTTAAAACCAAGGAGTATTCAATTAAAAAGATTTTAATATGACAGGAATAATGGAAATATTCCATTCCCGATGACATTTAGTGCAACCCTCGTATCTCATATCTCAGGGCTTAGGCAGGGTTTAGGCAAAGCATTTCCGTTCATGTCTGCTTTTAGTAATCTAAGATGGAAAAATTTTACTAATCTAGTATAGAGTAGAAATAAATCTCAATACATACAATACAGAACTAATATATATATATATATATATATATATATATATATATATTATATATATATATATATATATATGTCATTTATCAAGTTCTATAAATATCGTTACGATTACGGATCCATTATTTGCCACACTAATACTAGCATACATAATACGCACAACTCTACTGCAAAAGTCTCACCATCCAGCCGTACCTCTAGATTAGAATCTAGAGGTACGGCTGGATACTATGCACATCTAGTGGATATTCCCATTGTTGGCACAAAAGTACTCATCGTCTTACAGTGCGCACACTCAACGTGCGTGCTCTCAAAGTTATTTTTATGTTATGGTTTAACATTTGCTTAAACATAAACATGATAATAATGGCATATTAATAAATATTTCACAGTGTTAATTTTTCCGACTAAGAATTTGATCAATTTTCATTTCACCAAACCAAAACGTATATGGGCTATAATGATGAAGCATAGTTAAGGCCTTAGTCGACCACGTTGGCCCAGTGCGGATTGGTTGACTACATACCTACATGTTTGAATTTCTTAGCAGATATATGCAGGTTGCCTCACAATGTTTTCCTTCACTGTAGGAGGGTCAGATAAATGTACATATGACATTCGAAAAACATTAATACATGGCAGGATTGACCCCTGGACCACGAATCATCCAAGTACCAAGACCTCAACGTCACCGACACTCTATCCTTGATTTTGTTTTTCTCAAAAACTATACAATAAAATAATAAATTATATTCCATTGTCAAAATAGCAAAATGAATCATCAAAAAGTATCATTCTGACCCAATGCTCAAATTTAATCTAATCGAGCTGGTGTTGGCTTAGTACTATGTTGTTCAGAGACCATCATTTCACAATTTGGTAACAGTGCAGACTAGCTCAGTAATCCTGTACCGCCAAGCAAACCGAGCAAAAAAGACATCGTACAGAAGTTAATAGTAGTAAAATAGTGTGATATTACTTTTTCTACTATATCTTGACCCAGATACGTAGCGTTCGATTATTTCTTGAAAAAAAGGAAATGGTATTACCCGTTCTGAGAGCAACGTATCTCCCTCATATAATTTCGTATAAAAATTTTGCCCACACACCTAATAGGTATGAGCTCTAAGGCCAGTACTGACCGTTTTCTACGCAGCATACAAACTGCTACTTACTACATTTAATACAATGGTGAGACAATCGCCTTCAATAGTCGTATAATTCGCCATAACATAAACGAATTACTTATATTAGATTATTATAAATTATACAACACAAATACCTAAATATAAAGTCTTGACATGCTCAAAGACCTAAAGTTTACGATACTGGAATGTATACAACGATACGTGTACTTAAAAAATGTGTAAATAAATAATGTGTAGTAAAGGAATAAGACTAATAAAACAAAAAAGTTATTTTTTATACTATAATTGTGACAAACGTAGTAGAGCACAGATTGATATTTATTTAATTATCAGAAATATATGAATGTGGACGGACATTAGGGTAAGGAAAGGCCATATGAAATTTATAACAGTATCTATCTATCAAAGACGCTCTGGCGTATTACCGGCTGATCCCGATGTGGTTCGTACAAGGTGGTAGACAAAGCACGCGAAACCGAACTTGCCAATATAGTTGCAGGGCGCAAACTCATAATCACCGAGTCCGATTCTGGAGTGGATTCCGGATATTATGGCTTGGCTCAAGTATACTAGGATCGCATCAACAAGTTTCACAACTGCGAGTAAAGATACTAAGAAGCTCTTGGATACTTCGTCCTGCTGCTGTGGTGAGACATAAGGAATCAACTGTGACGTTTCAGACGATGTATAGATATTAGTCTAAGGCGAGACGAGTTTATTAGAACGTAGAGAGAGGTCAGCAGTACCGTAACATTGGGTACGCAGCGACATTAGTGGAACTATGGTTCGTCTTCTAACCTTGTGGGCGAACAATTCTGATACATATATTTACCGGGTATTACGTTGTATATAGAATTATTATTTACAACAACGAAGCGTTACAAAAGATACAGATATAACACTGTCACTAACAGTACACATTTTAATTACAACAAACTGTTATAGTTATAATTACTCCTAATTTTAATAAAGAGTCTGTATTTTACCACTAGCTTTCCGTCCGCAACTATGCCGGCGTTATATCAGAATCGATAATCTTTTCCTCCCCATTTTGTCTTAAACTTAGTCTATAATAATTAGATTTGAACCGGTACCGAAGATTACCGTGAACATTAACCTTACACAATACCTATTTATTCTATTAGTATACATTAATACTATTGATAAAATAAAATAACACTATAATGTTAAAATTTAGTTATTATATGTTTGAATTTGAACCTACATTGTAGGGGATAGCAGAACATCTCACCTTACACAAACTATAAAAACCTTATTCAATTTCGACCTACTGTTATATCATATGTAAGGTCAAATGCCTTTACGTGCTTGGCAAAGCATAACTTCTCTGTGACAATAAGAGTAAAGACACTAAAAAAATAAAGTTTTAAGTAGAAAAATAATTTAAGTAGGTAGGCAAAATTGATACTCTATAAAATCTAATACTGAATAACCAATGTGAACGGAAGGGTTGGTAACGTCCCTACATAATGGAATAACTCTTAACGTGCCTTATAGCTCTAAACATGACGTATTTTAAGCCTGCAAATGCATAGATATTTAACAGCATGAGCGTAAGATTAAAAACTGATAGATGTGCAGATTTGTATTTAAAATAGTTACAAGACCTAAGAACATTCTAATTATATAGGACGAATCATAAAAAACGTTCCAGATTAAATCATCTCACTGAATAAACAACTTTATTTACCTATACTAATAAATAAACCATACTATTCGCATATAACCCTAATACCACCGCGAGGAAACTCTAGCAATAAATTTATTGTATAATGGTTAACATGAAGAAAATACTGTTAAAATAACTGATTACGTGATCGTCATCAGTTATTTTAGATCAGTCTCCCTTCGGTTCTCATGTTCCATCTCACTGATTAGTCTGATGTAAGCCCATACTCTTAAAACATACGAGTACAATACATGATCGCCAATACTTGTTTGAAATTAATTAAATTATCTGCAAAACAGTCCTTTAAAAGTTGAGGCGAGTTATCAAAAAAAGCACTCACTTTCATGGGAAAATACTTCTCTGCCAATCTTTAAGGAGCAACTTATAGCGTTTACAACCAATGATATTTTCTAAAACTGTCCATAATTTTTAATCTAGCGAATAAGGATCGAGACTAAATGACGGCCAATTTTCAGCTTCAATTGAATCCGGAACGTAAGCATGTTAAGCTTGGGTAAATCGAGTTTTATGACCCAAAGCCGTCTAATGGAAAGGGCCATTCTTGGTGATAGAACATAGTCTTGTTAACCACCTACTTAAAAAAGATCTCTTGATACATTGTAGCCGATGCATTGATACCTTTTTCACACGAATAAGGTTCAGCCGCTTCTTCACAGATACCCCACCACTACTTTTAAAGCGACACAAATAGGCGAGATCAAAGCACATTATATAAATGATCATTGCACGATGCAAACACACACACAAATACACAGGTGAGTGTGTGTTCCCAATTAGAAGGCCAACACCATAACGCAAGTAAATACCTGATATTATTTTAAAAAATTGTTAGATTGACTACAGTTATTTTTTGTGGGCATCCGAAAAGTGATCGAAATTTTATGAGTAAAGCGCTCATGTAAAGTTTATTATAATAACTTAATGTGTATAGGCCTCTGTCTCGACCATCTTTTAATTTAATAATTTATTGATGAAAGCGTTATATCCTCATTGGCTATTTTTATCTCAAACATGTCATATATGTATATAATCGTTAAATTGTTAAAATTAAGAAAGTTAGATTATGAAAATTATATACATATATGACTATCTCATCAGTTTTTGTCTGATTGGAGATAGGTTAGATTATAAAATTTTCAAACGATGTTAGGACACACCAAATATATGGTTTGAATTCATTCCCAACGAATGTTAAAAATGTCGATAGAGTTAATAATCTTATTCATTACTAATAAAAAAAAACGGTTTGATGATTGAAAGTAGTTTATGAACTACTACTGAAAAAGGTTTACGCAGATTTTTCCATTGTTTCACCTTCACTATTATGGTACTCACTCGTAGACAAGAAGACCACGTCACTATCATGCAAAATTAAACAAAAATCCTTTTGTAGGAAAGCAGCCGTGACCTTATACTTCAGTGCGATGACACTCCATTAACTAGTAGAGCGAGCAAAATATATTTTCTTGAATGAAACGTAATTTTGTTAATTTATGTTTCGGCACAACAATGAGGGAGTTCGTACAATAGTTTCATTCACAAACACTAAGTAATAACTTCAGTTATTCGTAGTTGACAGTATATTATCAAATACGTGTATGATTAATTACATCGCTTGTATCTGTGACATTTCATGCCTAATAACTTAAATATAAAGACACAGATATTACTACAATAAAATGTTAAATATATTCAACTAGCGACCTTCGCACGGGTGCAGTGAAAAAATGGTTATGGTGGGTTATCCCTAAGAGATAGACATATACCATCGCGGACTTTTTTGTAAGTTGTACAATACTGTAGTACATTATTTTGGTCTATCTCGTAGGGTTCAGCCAGCGTTTGCAATATAAGCGCAAAAAAACGTGCTTATTTACGACATCACATTAGAAACCTTTAAATTTATCAGTGTTTCTCTACTATATTATGCATTTATTATACATACAAACCTTCCTTAAGAATCACTCTATCTATTAAAAATAACCGCGTCAAAATCTGTTGCGTAGTTTTAAAGATCTAAGCATACATACGGACATACAGCGAAAGCGACTTTGTTTTATACTATGTATTGATTGATGTAGGCAATACAATGTTTTTAAATTAACCTGTTACTAAACGTTATTACTGTACACTTACGTAAGTGTATGAAAGACAATCAGACTGCCCATCTGATATAGTGACAACAATCACATGCCGCAAGGCTCCTGTGCCGTGCTCTCCCATAATATCTTATTCATCAATATCATCGCAACTCATATACATCCCCACAAAGGGGCGGGAACCTTATATAATTATACTCCGACCTTAGTTAAACCATGCTAGCCACGTGTACTTAGTTGATCACTTCACATACACGTTTGGAATTATTCAAAAGTGTGTGCAGATTGTCTTACAATGTTTCGATTTAAGTAGAAGCATCAGATAAATTGAAATTCAGATAAAATTACATACATAAATTTTAAAAATACAATGGTACAGGTTCGACCCTGGGCCTTCCGAATATCGAGATTCAAAGTCCACTGCCAAGACCAAAACGCCATCGACTCTCTTAATTTAATTACACTTGCCTTACTACTTAAAATAAAATTAAAAATTTTATGTAATAATCTGCCACTCTTCAGACATGCATTTTTCGTATAGCCTTAAAATAAATGTCATTCAGAAATAGAATCATTACCATTCCAGTGAGTTGAAATTTATCAGATGCCTATAGATTCAGCGAAGTATCTTATAGATACTTCGCTGAATGATGTTAATCAAATTCACACCGATGGTGCCGTTCAAAATATATTTTTGTGATGGTACAACAAATTAACTACTTTTAGATTGTTCTTTACTTGTGCTGTGCCTTCTACCTGATTACCAAATTTCATGATCTAATTTATAATGTTAGAATAAGGCACTAATGGTATCTTTTGATTACACTGATCTAGAAGGTTGATTTTAACAAGGTATCAGAAAAACATGTAACAAAAAAAAATTATTTTAAAATTAATACGCACCAGAAAAATGATCTTACCAAACAGACAAATAGATCGACAAAACGGGAGTAAGTAAACGCACAAGGATTTCCTTTCGAGGTACGAAACGATACTGACCCCCAAAATATAAGGATCAAATATTAGGACTTTTTATTTATTTATTTTTTCGCTGTGACACATTTTAACATTTATATACAACAGAAAAAAACAAGTTAAATTAAATGTGACACGGAAAAGGATCTACTCAGCATGATGTCAGGGCGTCGCATAGACCCCCTGACGCTGGTCTTCCGTAGATATCCCTCCAGAGGAACTGCTATGGCACAGCAATTACTTAGTCTACTTACTTATATTAAACATAAAACTAAATACTATATATAAAACTACATTATACAAAAAAAAAAGACAAACTATGGTGCTAACAATTTATCATAATAGACTAGCTTTTGCCCGCGACTTCGTCCGCGTGGAATAGTGACTTCCGGCAGATTTTTGGTTAACCAACAACATATTTATATTTATATTTGAATAAAGATTAATATTATTATGTTGATACAACTTAAACAAATTATTTCGACCAAATTTGGTACCATAAAAACGGTCATTGTGACTAAACCTTAAAAGATAGACATATGCCGTCGCGGACTTTTTTTTAGATCATGTATAGAGGAATAATTCTTTCATACATATTTTTTGTGTATCTTGAACCGTTTTCGCAGCGCACGCAAAGAAAGCCTTCAAAAATGAATAATTTTCCCCGTTTTTTACACATTTACCGCTCTGTCTTTGCTCCTATTGGTCATAGCGTAATGTTATTTAGCCTATAGCCTTCCTCGATAAATGGACTATCCAACAAAAAAAGAATTATTCAAATCGCACCAGTAGTTTCGGAGATTAGCGCGTTCAAACAAACAAACAAACAAACTCTTCAGCTTTATATATTAGTATAGATAATTAAATTTTATTATTAATTTATATAAAACTGACACAAAGCTTTTACATATACACACACAGGCAGACACATAAATATGAACAAACACACACACAGTACAAATATTTGACAGTTGACCACATGACGACATGGCGAGCTCAGTAAATCAGGCGGATAAGAAAATTACGAACCCAATTTTTGTTTATCCAATAAATACATTTTATATTTATTTTTTTTTTATTTTTTTATTTTTTTTATAGGATAGGGCAGCAAACGAGCAAACGGATCACCTGATGGTAAGTGATAACCGTTGCCCATGGACACCCGCAACACCAGAGGAGTCACAGATGCGTTGCTGGCCTTTTAAAAGGGAATAAGGGGGGAAGGGGGGATGGGCCTCCGGTACCCTCACTCACTCGGCGAAACACAGCGCAAGCGCTATTTCACGCCGGTTTTCTGTGAGGCCGTGGTATCACTCCGGTCGAGCCGGCCCAATTCGTGCCGAAGCATGGCTCTCCCACGGTCTGAATTTGAAATTATTGCGAAGAGCCCCTACACTTGCACATTGTCTGATAGGCGGGGGTATATTATTCCAGCACTTGGTGGCAGCATAACGAAAGCTGCCGCGAAATGCTGCAGTGCTGTAACGAGGGCAAATCATCACTGGAGCAAGCCTAACTGGGCGTCGAGAAAAGGACAGTTTTTCATAGAGATAGGATGGTGATTTCCCTTGCACAATTCCAAAAAGAAGACACGCAAAATGTAGTGACCGCCTTGACTTCATATTTAAGAGATTTTCCCGGTTGAGAAATGGATTTACATGGGCTCTTGGTGGAACTGAAAAACAGAACCGGGCACAGGAATTTTGAACACGCTGAATGATCCTAGCAGTGTACCCATAAATACATTCACCCATGACTGTATCCGCATAATTGAGCTTCGATAGTATCAAGGACTCACAGAGCTTAACTCTGAGGTCAGTATCTATATGATTTCTCACCCGATATAGGACTTTGAGTCTGTAAAAGCAGTTTCTTGCAATCATTTGAAAGTGGCTGTGGAACTTTAAATGGCAATCCATAAGGACTCCCAGATTTCGGGCTTCAGTTACCTGCCTGATAACAGCCTCTCCAATTTTAACTTGAGGATGAACTTGACTTGACTTTAAAAGTATAATACGATAAATTATATAATTTTCAACATTTTATATAAGCTCATAATTTTAAACTTGCGTTTTATTAATAAAGAAGTAAACATTACCTCATTTAGGTCAAACATGTCGCTCCCAAATAAAGCAAACAATAAACTATTGCATTATAAAGCAATGCAAGAGCCTTCATATCGTGAGCGTGTATGAATCTTGTAACCCAAATTCTATATACCATACATAGCTTGACCTTAAACTTTCAAAAAGCAAAACGCGTATAATCCTGTTATATTAGTACAAGAACTCTGTTTAATTTTATCGTGATACTTTTTCTACGGTATGTTCTCACCATGAGTACCTATTACATAAACAGTAGGTATATCTCACTTACATTCGAAATAGTTAATTACACAGAACATACTATCTATTGTCGCTTTATAACCGCCTGAATTTGTTTGAAATTAAGACTAAATTCGTTGGTGCTGCTCTATCAACGAACCACTAATTCTTAAATTTTTCCACAATCTTAAAGCCGTCCAGCAGTACCGTTTCTTTTATTTGCTAAACCTAACAAATTACTTTAACACATATAACAAGGAGCAGACAACTGCAGAACAATAGTCTACAGTGGCGTCACCGATTGGTATGCTTACTCATCTGACAACTCAGAAAACTTCATATGTGACAGGTGAAAAGCACACAAGAAATTGTTGTTTTGAAGTTTTACATTGTAAGGTTTAAAACCATCATCAATCAAAAACAGCATTATAACTATGGTTAACGATTTTACATTTGTTTATAGTTTCAATTTATATTTATTTCCAATCGTTATCAATCAAAGACTTATTACGCCAGTATGTTTACGATGTCATTTTTTTAAGTGAAACCTTGTACAACACTCTTCACGCAAACAAAATTCCATGCAAATATTTTGAAATGATTCCTATTGTTTGTGATACGTCAAGAATGATAGCTTTTTCATTGTAGGTATAGATCGATCTCAGCTTTGTTATACATTATCAAAAACTTAAAATACTCGTTTCGACGCTGTCTTTCTTCTTTTACTTGTCGTAACAGCCAACAACAACAACAACCACACTAATATTACACACAAAACTTAAATTGTTATTGTATAATGTGAATTGACATTTGTTTAATTTTGAACTCGATTTTTGAGCTCACATTTTTTTCTGACGCCATCTTCCAATTTACGACAATATATATATATATATATATATAATATATATATATATATATATATAAAGAAAATATAGTATTTGCCGATTTTCTTGCTTATTCTTTCCAGTACAAGGTATGCAAAAATGAATAAATAAAGCATAGGTAGAATAATTTAATAAATTATTATAGACTTTAACTTAGAACAAACAAATATTTTCTCTATTGGTGCTCACCAATCTGCCGACCTTCAACACTAACTCTAGTGTTGAAGGTCGGGAGATTCTCATCAATTACGCAAAGATTAAGTCTCTTCTAAGATTTAACCGATCGCATCAAGTTGTGAGCACGAACAAAGCAGTTAATTATTTCGTGCTAATATTGTGTACCTGTTTTATGTTCGAATTAGTGTTCACGGCCATGCGCTCTACTTTGTGTTGTTTTGTCTTGTGAAAGATGTCTCCATGTTTTGATTGTTAAAATTAAAAGTCAAATATTTATTTGATAGAATATATCAGGGAACTCGTTAGAATAGAAATTATATTCGGTATAGTTGGACAAATATTTTTTGTTAATATTAAATTGCACTATTATGAATCGATACATGAGCTAGATTGTACCAGACAAAAAGTCCAAAGAACAGACCTACTTGTTTCAACTGTATTAGTCTATAGACTGACGATGAGCATATCGCCTAATTGTACCTACCGTTTGTGCGTGTTATATAATTTAATGCACCGAGGCCTTACATATTTATACAGCAAAATTAATTAATAAAATTAACTCTCACTTACTTTCAAACTCATCTCTATTCCTTAGAACAAATCCACTATTTATATAAACACATTTCTGTGCAATCAAGCTGAATTCTTTGGAACCTAAAACATCGCAATCCTCGGATCTGCAACCATAAACTGGCCTTTGATAGCAATAACCGGAAAGAGCAGGTAAGGGCAAGGACATCGTGAACGATGCAAATAGCATTTGTGTATCTTAAACGATCTTATAAATAGAATTCTCCTGATAATAAATATTATTTTCTTTATGTATGTAACTACCAGTAGCATTTTTGTCCTAAGGTAGGATAAAACTATTTTTAACGTTAATGAATTTATTTCGTGCATGCATATCTATCGTGAAACAATGTCTATGATTTTCGTATCGTAAATAAGCTGTATTACAAAATAATACATTATTATTAGTAAACAATCTTTTTTCCTCTCTGAAGAGGAAAGGCTATATATAACCCCCGCCGCCAAATGCAGTGTAAGCTATATAACTAAACTCAGCCTGAGCCGTTGATGTTATTGACCGTATTGACCCAATGACTGAAGTGATGAAAAATAATAAAATAAGATTCGTCAAAAATAATAAAATAAAAACAGTAATCATCCAAAGGAATATTATAATTGTGAAAGTAACTCCGTCTCTCAGTGTGTTATGTTTTGAAATAAAATAACTATATCGATTTTGATTAAATTTGGCATGGATATAATTTGGGACCATATTGAGGCACCTGTAGCACCTCATTTCGCGGGTCTTAAGGACCTTCATCATCTCGGCGGACCAGCCCACCAGTAATCTCTTGCAGGCGGCGACTTTCTTGGCCGCCAACCATTCGCCCCATCAACCTGTTTTGTAGCTCCTCGATGTCGTGAGGAGATAGAGCTGTCATCACCAAGTTTATTGGAGCTGGAGGGATAGGTGGTGGACTGTTCTATTGTATATTGTGAGTACGTTCCTCCAGCTCGCCAATCTTTTCGTTCTAGGCCTTAATCTCTATACTTCAAAGCTACTGCAGGCGCACAGTCTCCTCTGAAATAATGCGCTCGGTAAGGCTTTTGGCGTCCTCCCAGTATCGATTCACCGCATTTTTCAGCGCTTTAACAAAGCAAAATAATCTCCAGGGTGCTATTGATGATGCTAATGACATTTTTTTTTAAATCTATCCCAACTATCCCATCCCAACTAATATTATAAATGCGAAAGTGTGTTTGTTTATTTGTTTGTTTGTTTGTTTGTTTGTTACCTCTTCACGCTTAAACTACTGGACCGATTTCAAAAATTCTTTCACCTTTGGAAAGCTACATTCTCCCCGAGTAACATAGGCTACTTTTTATCCCGGAAAAATCGACAGATCCCACGGGATGCGCAATAAAGGCTTCGCTCAAAAACTACTGCACAGATTTTTATGCGGTTTTCATCAATAGATAGAGTGATTCTTGAGGAGTTTTGCGGCATTTTTTATCTCGGAAAAACGGATAGTCCCACGGGAAGCGCGATAAAATCTTCGCACCATAAACCGACTTCCGCGTATATGTAGCCGTGGGCAAAAGCTATGACCCTTAACCCTCTATACACCCAATCCGAAATCCACGCGGGCGAAGCCGCGGGCAGAAAGCTAGTAAATTAATAAATATTTCTTGCACTTAGGTACACCAACCAGTAAGCTCAGTAAGGGTTGCGTTGTGAGATCTAGGATGATAAATATATATATATAATATATATATAATATATATATATAGAGAGAGAGAGAGAGAGAAAAAACAACAATTATCAAAAGTACAAGAAGCGGCCTTACTGCTAAACAGCAATCTCCTCCCGGCTACCTTGATATATATTAACAACAATGACTAAGATACAAATGGTCGCATTCATCACACAAACATCTACCACCACCGGGACGAATCCAAAACTTCAAACATGGCGACTCCTTGAGATTGGTGTACCTACTAACGCCTCGATTACGGAGTTCGTTGTTATGTACCTCTGTAATCATACATAACTAGTCTGGCCATAAATACTTTTATTTTGTAATGTTTTTTTTCTTATTTCAACTTTTTCATTATTATGAATGTTGAACGCGTCTATATCTGTGTAAAGCTTAAACTAATTCTAGTCACTTCACACATTTTTAAATGTATGAAATAAATACTCGTATATGGAGTAAGAAGTTAAACAAAATAGGACCGCAGTAATCACATCATGACTGTATATTAGTATATTATACCATTACAAATATGATAATACTATAAAAATCATAAAAGTACAAAATGTCGATGTACTGTTAGAATTACAAAGGCACACAAACCGAAAAATCTCCAATAGAAACAAAATCTTATCGCGAGAAATGAAGATGCCCGCTTACGCGAGTCGCGTAAAATAAACTGTATTCATAAAATCTAGCATAATGCCTCCAACTCGATATGCAGATGAAAAACATATAAAAATTGCGATCAGCACTACAACAAAGTAAAATAGCAAATTACCGCCTTACAGTTCTAAAAAAATCATCATAGTCAGCGTCAGTGATGGTTTAATGGCATCGTATCGAGGAATCACAAACTGTCTTTTTTGTGAATACTCAATAAAGAGTTCATCGAGCAATCTCTATGAAGCACAATTTAAAAAAGTATCCTGGGCTCTAGTAACAATGTAACCAAAATTGCCTTCAAACCAATTATAGTATATAAATCGAGGTTAAACAGGTTTAGTTGGATAATATTTATTTTTTAGCTTTCAGCTTTACTACCACCGTACATTATTAGTATCATGTCTATTGTGCCAACATATCAGTTGGCACAATAGAGATAATACTGATGATGGTACAGTAGTGATGATATCTATTTATAGCCATAGTATTATTTATATGCAGCATTCAGTGCGTTAAAAGCTTTTGTTTTGAACAACATGGGTCAGGATACAATTCATTTGCTATTAAAACAATGAATAGTTGAATCTACTTAAATATAATTACATACGAATTAGAGATTTCATTTGCAAATTAATTTGCCATTTGTTAAATTTCTCTTGACTTTTTGAATAATTAATTCGATGTCGACGTCTGTAATTAGCCACTCATGAATAAATTAAATATTTAGTTTATACAATCAAACCATTAATCTAATAGAAAATATTATAAACATGTACATAATAAAAAGGTGATGGTTTTATTTGAATCAATTAGGTAAATGTGTGTTTTCTATACATTTCATCACCATGCACCATCATTATTGAAAAAGTTAATTAATAGCTAGGTGGTAGTTGCTCTTCCGGGAGGCCGCGTGCGCGCCTGGCTAACGCGCGCACGCCAAGGTGTGGGTCTCTCTGTCTGGGGGACTGTCCAGGGGTTCTCGGACAGTCCCTCCTTTGGCGGTGGCTTGACCATTCTGCTGGTCGAGCCGGTCCCGGGACACATGGCGGTCGAATCGCGAAAGCGCACCCCGCCATGTGCCCTGCATGGGCCCAGAGAACCTGGGGGGTTTTTAGTGGGTAGGCCGGCACTCTGCCGGAGAGCCCCACACACGGCCGCGCCTAGCCAGCGCGGCGTCAAGGTGAATAAGGAGCATTTTCCCCCCTAAAAAAAAAAAAAAAAAAGGTGGTAGTTGCTCTTACCGTGAGGCTGCGTGCGCGTCCGGCTAAGCGCGCACGCCATGGTGAAGTCTCTCTGTCTGAGGGACTGTCCAGGGGTTCTCGGACAGGGGTTCTTAAACATAGACATTGATTCGAACAGGTATGAACCGTTGAAAGCTAAAAGTCTAGAAAGTTTGAGCTGTCAACAAAGTTCCTGACTTTGAGAATGGAATGAAAACGCGATGAAACTTGCACATTGGATAATAAATGCTTTTTTCTCAAACATGCTTGGGAATTTGAGCATTATTTTGACAACCTTCTTCGAGAAAAATCGAAATTGCTGTACTGGCCAAATACATGCGAGCAGCAGCCGGCAAAAAATGTATGAAAATCCATATCTGTCGTGTTTTACCGGCCAAATAAACATACTTGTAAATTCATATCTATCGTTTATTTTAAAAATGTAACGATTTGTTGCTCCGAAAAATGGCAAACCAAGGAGGCAACTTATCAGAGTTTTCAAATCAACATAATCCCCGGAAAGTCCACTTTACATTTCAATAATTGTACATTCAATAACTGTATTTTCAAATAAAACTTCTGTTTGGTACTACTTAGTTTTAATTTCCGCGCATTATTTGAGTAAAGTACTATATAAACCTTGGCCACAACTAGGCGTTGATGGACTTACGAGTACATATGTGTGGCTCGGCTTCGCCTCGGCCCACATGTACACGTTCGTCCATCAATGCCTCTATTGCTGGCCGCTGCATTAATGTACAATAATTATCTCATTTAACTGGTCGGACCATAAATATAGTTACATTAAAACTATTCCACTTTTATTCAAAATAATTTAATACCGTAACCATAAAGTAACCTTAAGGTCGTAAAAAATCACGCATCGAAAATTTTCTAGAGTAAAATACATTTTATTATCCCATTTTGTAACTATTCAATGGTTAAAATGATGCCACTATGTAAAAACGAAACAAATTGTGTTCGACGGCCACAAAGTTTCATCTTCTGATGCAGTATAACTTTTCAAATATTATTTATATACCTGGTCAATTCCATAAACTTTTAATAATACGGGGTGAATTTGCTGCGGCAACATTATATAGAAATAGGATTATAATCCTATACCCATATAATGTTGCCTCAGGTTCTCATCGCATGGTTCTGACAGGAATTTTTCTAGGAACCAATGTCCAACTACTTAGGTGTGAAGTTCATAATTTCTGACTTTCATTGTGTACCAAATTTTATATCCATCAATAATTATATTGTGATCTTTATTTATTATTTTATAACTGCGAATACTGTATTAACCTATAATTGTCCTTAACAATACAAAAGTAAACGTCATTTGATTATAGACTGAACTTTTTCAATTTTTTTTTTGTGTCTTTACAAAAAACACATTGATCTGCAAAGATTTTATATGATTTTATTCACAAAATAATTAGTTGTCAAACGGATAACAATGACCTGCTGGAGTACATCTTTATTTCTGCCGTTTAATATGCCCCACTATCCGATTGACTAAATCCCTTCGTGATCAACTAATCTGGATGCTCATGTTCCTATTTATGGAATGTCTAACCTTCGCAATATCATAAATCGTGGATATGACAAGGCAGATATTATTCATAATTCGTTTTGTTCTTTCGTAATATACTATTATTAATCATATTTATTAAATGAATTATTTGTTTTGTAGTTTGTTACTTGACAGCGTTGTATCATGACAAATTGTTTGCATCAGACTAATAATAGAGTACCTAACTATCCAAAGTTAGCTCGAAACTAACGTTTCAGACTTTATTTGAGAGCTAAGGACTAGCCATTGTCTTACTCAGTCTGAACCGTCTAAGGTCTCTAAAAAAAACTCTGAAGCACATAGTGACTACATTCTCCGTAGAAACTGTAGGTACATAAATTCAGAATTGTTGCAAGACACATTAAAAACCTGTATCAAAGCTAAAAAGTGGCCATTTCAAACAATTATATTATTATATGTTATTTTTTTATTGAGACGTCAATAATTTTATTAAGATTACATTACGTAATAAAAAAAAGAAATACATTTTCATTTGTAACGGAACCTATATAAAAACGAAAGTAAAGAACCCGCTATATGCCTTTACTAAAAATTACCTTTAAATACATAAAACAAAACCGTGGTTGTGACGTATTATAATTTGTTACTTATTTTATAATTCATAACTCATAAGTAGCTGAACCGATTTAAATATACAAATATTTATTCGATTCGTCTCCGTCAAGAGTAGTAGCATAACTATACAAATATTACTATATAACTATAAAATATTGAGGAGAAAACTTACTTTGACAATACATTCATTGACAATTTGGTGGTACGATGTTGGCCGGGGATATTGATTATTCAAACACGTAAAAATATTTAAAAGTATATAATGTATTACTTAGATAATCTTAAAAGTTGTAACTATAGTTGTGAGACGAAGACTCATAGCGTTTCCTGGAGTCACCGTGGGAGGGCTGGATTCATAGTGTTTGCAGAAAGGGACAGTGCCTGGGACTTGTGACTCAGGTGTAGGTTTAACCTAATTATGCATCAGCACTCACTATTACCATCCTGGCTCCTCCTACATAGCCATATCCCATGTAACCCCGTAATTGCACACTATATGATTTATGTAAATACTGAGAATTCGTGTAAAATATGTATAATAAAGATTTTATTATTTATTTTAATTGAATTTGATTTATTAATTTTTATTGTATATAATCACGATTACTACTTTACTACTAGTGATTACTACTTCGTGTAGAAACCAGCTACGAGTAATATAAGCAACAGCAGTGACATTACTTGCGTACTGCTGAACTTTTCTTGCTTGAACCCACCCAGGCAGATCACTCAGCGAAAACGCTTTAACCCCTTGACTTCCGACATAACATAGTCATTATAATCTTGAGTGATTATACTAGAAATAGATAAAACAGAGATACTCGTGTTGAGCGACCCAACTCTGGTATAGAACCTCCTTTAGTCATTCAGTCCTTTGGTCAGGGGCTATCCATTAAAACTATATTAAATTATTATTAAAAACTATATTAAATACTATATGTATTCAATTAATAATGTTTCTTTTTCAGGTGCGTTAAGCGATTTAACATATGACACAATATTTAACAGCACCAAATACGCTCAACTGCAACGAGTGAAACCATATATACCTGTTCACAGTATTAGCAATAATCACATAGATGATAGCTCCAATGTAGAAAGTAATGAGATGGAAGCAGAACAACATGATGACGGTGATAAAAATGAGATACTCCTGATTGGTTTCGCTAGAGATCCTTTCAGGTATTCCATACCTGAGAAAGATTATTTAAGAGGCGTCAGGTAAGTACTTTGCTTTAAATGATTGCTTAATTTTTTAAAATAATTAATACGATATTATAAAACAAATATGCAAACGAAGGGATCACACCAGCAAGTAGCAACATAAACAATTATGAATAATTTCATTATATCAGAAATATATCCCAACAATGTCTACTTGATTCCCGCATTATAAAAAAAGCATAATACTTTTTTATCTTTTTGAATTTAGAATTTGAAAACAAAAACATGTTTTTAGGTCGGCCGAATAGTTTTATTGTATTGTCTATTCAAAGGTGACAACAATTCGGTTGTTAAAATGGAAATGTCTATGGAAAACTTTCGTGCGATAATTTTCTACAACTTTCAAAGAGGATTGTGATGCAGCACCGTGTCTTAGGACTATAGAATGCTGGTATTTGAAATTTCTACGTAGGCAATCTAGCCTCAGTGATATGACAAGTCACGTGAAGGTCGTCTAAAAACCGCCACGATGCAAAAGAATATCGTAGCTGTGCGTCAGCTAATCCTCGAGGAACGTCATGTGACATACCGTGAAATAGTGGCATGCGTACATTTCAGGGACCACCGTAAAAAAAAATCTAGAAGAACTTGGCGTAAAAAAGTTGACCTCCCATTGAATACCACATTTGCTTAACGACGACCAAAAAGCAGATGTCGCAAAATTCTGCAGCGATTCAATCGACGAGAGTCAAAACATGTTTATAATATGGTTAGTGATGACGAGTCTTGGATATATGCTTATAATCCAGATTCTAAGCAGCAATCTACTGTCTAGATCTTCTAGGTAGAGCCAAAACCGACCAAAGTTATACGCTCATGGAGCACTTCAAAAAAAATGGTTTCGTCCTATGTGGCAAAGGGTATTTTCGTTACCACTATTGTATTAGAAGATCACGATTAACGGTGACTGGTATATCACTGTTTGTTTGTCACAAGTCATCACCGAATTTCGAAAAAACAATCCAAGACGTCATATGATGCTGCACCATGATAATGCAAGTTCGCACACTGCCCGCTAACCAAAAATGTTTTGAGCACACAAAATGCGATATTTTAGACCATCCGCCTTACAGTCCTGACTTAAGCCCTAGCGAATTTTTTACGTTCCCCAAAATTAAGCAGTCTTCATAGTCAACGTTTCAGCTCCCCCGAAGAAGCTGTTGATGCATATGCACTTCGGAATGAAATAAATGTTTTAATAACTGGTTTGAATGCATGCAAAATGTGTTAAACATCGCGGAGAATCCATTGAAAAATAATAGATAGTAATAATATATTAGAATGTCTACACTTATTTCAAACGACACAACTTAGAAGGCAGCCCACTTACATGTAAAAAATAAAAATAAGACTATAAGGTGTGGTGGCTGTAAGTACTATAAGGTGGCTGCAGTGGTTCTGATTTGCACGGTAAAGGGATAATGATAACTTGAAGCGTTAACACGGTACCGATACCAGCATTGCTAAAACTCCCCAGACGGCGGACACTAACCATAGACTGATTTTGGCCCTGACAATTAACTACGTATGAATAATGCAAACTAAGAAGCTGGTGGAGCTACAGTGTTGTCACACTATACAAAAAGAAGGTAAGGATAGGATGGTCATAAAATCCGGCAACCAGCTTAATGAAATAGATAGGTTGTCATTAAAGATAGCGAAGTCTGTTCTAATGTGATGTCGGGTTCAATCTCCACAAGTCTCACATGCTGAACACTGTTGAAATGTACATATAGGAATTGTATCAAATAGAGTTGCACAACTAATATTTAGAATCACCAAACGCTATACTTTGAAAATTTATGCTCTTCCAATCATAGACATTTCACGGGCAATACGCTTTACTTATACAATTCACTACACCATTTTCATGTAAGATTTCAATGCTTGGCTAGGGAAACGGGTCGATGATAAATTAAAAATGGTACTATTTGGTGCTGGAACCCAGAACTACCGTCAAAACTTTGCAACTACATGAAGAGAGAGAGATACACTATATAATGGCCTCTTTCTTATGGATCAGTGCTTTAAACATTGGTAGTAATCACCCTTTGCTAAGAAGTACATTTAATGTTAATATCAAAGATGAATGGTATCGACTGATGAATTTTACGCATCGTCCATTCTGAGGGTTCTGAGGCAATCTGAGGTTTTAGAATATGAATGACCTTATTCATATCCTAAAAGCTCAGAATCAATCCTAAAGTTCAGAACCAAAACCCGAAATAGGTTGCTTAATATCACCAAAACTATTCACAGCTGCGATGTAGGCTATTTTAAACAGGAGAAGATTTAGCATCAACATCGATAGCGAGAAAATTACTAACCTTCGTTTTGCGCATGATATCGCAGCCATGACTATGACAATGAAAACTTGGGACAATACTCGAGAGATCAGTAGAGATACTAGAGTGCAACATGGGTAAGACAAAAATACGTTCACGACCCATCTACCGCAGTGCCTCAAAACGAATATTTTAATAGGTGTCTGATATCAGTGGTCAGGTTATGGTTTCATATCAATAGCAAATTTTCTACGACAGGTGGGGAAACATTCAGTAGATAGACATATGCCAGGAAACACAGCGTCGGTAGGCTTCCCACAAGACCGCCTTGTCCAGCATGTTGTCCAGCATGTCTAGCTATGTCCAGCAGTCGCTTGAAATAAATAAAGAACTATCAGAAAATCAACCAACAATTATTATAAAAATGTGCATATAAATAGATGTGCGTTGATAGAGTAATTACAATAACAAAATAATTAACTATTTCGCAGATACATTAACCCGCAATCGCTGAACAAAATAGATAACAGAGGGAAGCGCGGCGTATTTCACCTGTACAACATGTTACAATGCGCTACGGGCTGCGAACCGTTGACATACAAGGGATACGGCTGCTACTGCGGCTTCCTAGGCTCAGGACGACCGGCTGACGGCATTGACAGGTACAGGGAAAGTTCTAATGACGCGTAGCATGTATGGGGAACAATGTCACTTACATATATCGTGTATAAGGAGCAATGGCATCGATAAAGTTTTTATGGAGCCTAGTGGCATTAACAATGTACGTAGAATACCCCTGGGTATTGACAGAAACTGTCATATACAGTTCAAAGAAGTAGTTTCGCTGCAATAGAGTTTTATAGCTGCCGTAGTGTTGACAAACAGATAGCGTATATGATCATCCGTGTATTTTATTGATAGCAGAAAATCACTTGAGACTCGCAGTTGAAACACACAGTGTAAGCGTTGACGGTTTCGCGGCCACTTAACTGGCGAGCACACTATTTGAAAATAAGTATGTTTATGCAAAGCGGATCAGTTTTTAAACATAGATTTGCGTTATTATACTAAAAAATCATTACATACTGTTTTAATATAATAAGTATTTACAAATAATAGGGTAATAAAATCTTTTGATTGCTATCCAATAATAGGATATCCTTATGAAGCATAATTTGAAGTCTCGCTTATTGTGCATCATGTTAATGATGGTGGGTAATATTTAACTCAGATCCCATCATCAACCCATTTAACACTTATAGAACCGATTAACTATTATCATTCATGGAAAATAAATATGTGAAATCTACTTACGAGTCAATTTTCATGCTTAATTTACTCTTCCAAACTTCTTTATATATTTCGTGGTAAGAAAAGAAAAATCTTTTTAACAAGACATATATTTGTCCCCAGATGCTGCAAAATGCATGACAAGTGTTACGAAAACATTTACTGCCCGTTCTTCACAGTATACTTCCAACCTTACTACTGGACATGCTACAGAGGTGATCCTCTCTGCGCAGTCGAGAATCATAAATCAGACCACTATTTCATCAATGGCTGCGCATCCCGACTGTGTGACTGTGACCGCCGGTTTGCCATGTGCATCAAGAAGTACAGCTGCCCAAGATCAAGAGCTTTATGTAGAACGTCACCTATAAGATTATTGCAGAATATACTGATGAAAAATTTATGAAAAATGTTGTGTAAATAAAAGTGCGAAGCTTTATGAATAGTTGGCAAATGTGAATCTTATTTATTTATTTATTTATTTCCGCTGTGACACATTTTAACATTTATATACACAGAAAAAAAAACAAGTTAAATTAAATGTGACACGGAAAAGGATATCTACTCAGCATGTCAGGGCGTCGCATAGACCCCCTGACGCTGGTCTTCCGTAGATATCCCTCCAGAGGAACTGTTATGAATCATAAGGTATTCAAAATTATTTATTATTTCTGCGTTATCAAACTGCTGATCATTCTAACGAATGATAATTATAAATGTATGTTTAAAAATATTACGATTATAATTAATGTATCATTCAATACATAAGTTTGGACACATTAGGAACCAAGGTTCTAAATCCGATTTCATATCTCTAGGATACAAATTATTTCTCAATATTGCTTTGAAATTCTCTAAATAGACCCACGATTTGGAGACTCAGACTATAGACAACATGGAGGTCGAGGTGGTTTAGTAGGTATACCCTACATACCCTACAAACCTGCAGTGTGCGGAAAGGGAACACTATATAACAGCATGCCATACCGTTTTAACCTAAAAAATTATGAGCACCGCATACAGCGACAATAATAAAATGGCGGGATCTTTCCTTCTCGCTCACTCTTTTTTACAAAAGCATGACATCCCGCTCGCACGCATTGAAACCCTTGGAGAATAATAGACGCCGACCAAACGGAATGGTTTTTTGTTACTACCTGGTACCTTGGTAACTTTTATCAAAGATTATTCCAAGAAATCTAATAGCAGCCTACCTTGTTATACCTTGTTGAATAGCTAATGAAACGTAGATATTTTTAAAGGTGTCTGCAGCCTACGTGTCATAGATTTTTTTTTATTATTGCTGGTTGAAGTTTGATTTGTATACTGATTTTTGTTTGATGCTATAACTATCAATCTTCTATCTACAACCTATTTAGTTGAGGTAACTCTATTTTTATTTTGCATTATGATGAACAAACTAATCTGCTACACAAAAATAGTATAAAACTAAATATTAGAATTATAATAAACAAAAAAAATGGGCCAATAGACAAAAATCGGACATTTTTTCAAAAAAGTCTTTAAAGCCTTATAACTTGAAAAGGGTTAAGTTGGGGGGCGGGGTTCCAAGGGGAAATCTGTCAGAAATGGTGGGAACCACGACCCCCTAACGGGGTTCGCACTCAACTTACCAGATAACCCTGTATATATATATATTATAATAATTTTAATAATAGTCCCGCAAATCGGGTAACACTTCGCGTAGGTATGTTTTTTTCCTACTGTTTAGTATATGCGAGCGAGGCGATGAAAAAATACAAACGAAACGAAACGTGCCGTACCTACTCTGTAGGAGTCCACTACATGCCTACGTAATTCACACCGCAGCCTATCATCATGTCGCTCATCCAAAAGAATATTGACGTAATTACGTTTTTGCGATTTTTCAGGAGAGCGTTTTAAAAGTTTGACATCGAAAATATTGTGTATTTCCAATCATTCTATTGATATATTTTAATAGTTATGTTGTATTACTTTATTAACAATAATATTAC
Organism: Scirpophaga incertulas; assembly: GCA_036419045.1. NCBI lineage: Eukaryota > Metazoa > Arthropoda > Insecta > Lepidoptera > Crambidae > Scirpophaga > Scirpophaga incertulas. Next base: position 19,595,492 of record CM071630.1, on the reverse strand, counting down.
ATAAAAAGTTTGCGAGAAACCTCAAGATAACTATTAAAAAATACCAAATGAAACAAACCGGACGTACATTTATGACATTTTGTAATTTAAATATTACAATTATGACATTATACCAGGTTTGGATATGGGAATAAATCATGAATTTAAACTACATAATTCTTAATTTGTTTTATTTTTATAATACATTTTATGAACATGAGACGTAAACTTTTTCAAAAGCTTAACTATTTTTTTTTATAAGAATCTTGACATAAGAAAACAAAAATAAACTGTTATTAAACAATTGTAAGTAAATCTAATATTAAAAATAATAAATCTATCTAAGTAGGTACCTAGGTAGTGTTTATAATAATAATGAGATCAATTTATAATAATAGCGAGACAGACCTTTAACCAGGTACCTTTAGTACTTGTACTTATCGAAGAAGAGTATGATCGTTAAGAAGCATAAAAACTGGTAGGAGTTTATAATATATCACAAAAAATTGTCTTAATCATTCACCACTCTAAATAGTATTTATCAAGTATATAATGTGATTTATAAATTGCGTACAACATAAAAGTATTTAAAATAATCGGAAATAATAACGTAAAATAAACTTATTGCAAAATAGTATTATAAAAAGCCTCATAGTATTTTGGTATAATATTAATATTTAACAAATGCAACAAATCAGCTTTTTTACGATCTGAAATACAAAGTTTAGCATTACCTTACGAATAATAGGCCGAAACCAAAACGACAGTGACTCTCTCTGTCGGAAACTAATGGAACAAAAAATCTGTCGTTTTTACCACAGATAAAACGTGCAAAACACGAAGTTATGGTATCAAAAACTCATTTTCGACTTTTTGGTAATTATGTCAATATTCTTTTGGATGAGCGATGTATGTGTTTGTTCGACATAGTAAATTATATGTCAAATATAAATGATATATAATATTAATATTTATAACGGTATCCTAGAGATGAGAGAAGGTGAAGAACACTACAGAACAATGATGAAGGTGTTCGAATTAATTAAAGAATACAAAATACCATGTCAGAATATCCTGGTTGTCATCCAGTTCCTTCATTTTTACCAGAAACAAATGCTCCTATGGAACGAATAATTTCGTTAGCTATCCAAGGTTTTACCATTTAAAAAATCGTCACTGAAAGTGTAAACATCATGAGTAATGCTAATTGTAAAATTTAATACGGGCAATTCTTTAATAGTATATTAATACCAGTAATGTGAAAAATATGTCATTAATAACAAATGTTACTTCAGTAGTACCTAGTGTTGTTTTAATGCACCACCAACACATCCTCAGTATTCTTTTGTATTCAAAAGAATACTACTACTAATACCGTGTCCCGCATTAAATTCAAATCGTCGAAGTCGACATCTTGAAAGATAGTAGAATATTAATTATCTTATAATATCAATAATCTCAAAATAAATCAAACATTGCTGTTGCTAATGCTTTTTTGGAATTTTATTCCTAGGTACATACCCATTGCCTGTACGAGGGCGTCGTGCGATCCGTGGCCATGTATGGGGCTCCCGTGTGGTCGCAAGACTGCGCGAGGTCCCCCCGCTGCAGAGCTCTGCTACGGAGCCTGCAGCGGATAATGGCCATACGGATCGTACGAGGCTACCGTACAATCTCGTACGAGGCGGCGACGGTTCTGGGACGCTCCCCCCCATTCGACATCCTGGCCGACATGTACGCGGCGACGTATGCGTCGCGGCGTGTCGACCGGGGGAGCGATGGGGGGAGCGCCCTGGAACCCACGCATGAAGTGCCTAAGCGGGAGTAGCACCGACGGATTGTGGCGGCCTGGCGTGCGCACGGCCGGGGGGCATCGTCGGTGGTGGAGATCGGGGGAGGTATTGTAGCCTCCCCCGAGGAGGGCTCCCCTATATCGGCGGGGTAGCGGAGGCAGGGGGTTCCCGGAAATAGCTTGGTGTTCCCGGGGATGGCCTTCCTCAGGCATGTAGGGAGCACATGCCTGAAGAAGGCCATCCCTGAGGTTTTAGTGGGTAGGCCCCCCCTTCTGGGGAGGAGAGCCCCACATAACCGCCGACTCGCCACAGCCGGGGTATGCAACTTAATGCATTTTCCTCAGGGGAAAAAAAGGCATACCCATAAAAACTATGAGTGATCTGAATTTGTACCCCAAAGTGGCTGTAGCCCTCTTGGAAGGGAGTGTAGAAAGGTGCAACAAAGTCTGCAAACCTAAGCGTCTGCTCGAAGTCGGCCCCGGTCGTGCGACGAGCGTCTCACGCCGCGACGAAGGCTGGTGCAAAGGACCTCATCGAATGGGAGGTTCTATAAGAGAGATCCTCAAAAGAACCAACCCTTGCGGAACGCCGCACTCGATCCCTCTCTCCGTTTCCGTCTCGTTCTTTCCCCTGACTCCGATCGTCCTGTCGCCGTAAATAGGGCCGGACCATGGCCCGCAGGTAGGGGGGCAACTCGTGGTTCAAGTGTACTGGCCCCTCGGGAACAGCGTATCCAACACTCTTCCTACGATATCAGGGTCCAGGGTTTCTGTCAGCGGAAGAACCCATGGTCAGAGCTTGCCCAGTACCATTTTGTACAGGCGTCCCCATGAATCGCTCTCCAGTCCCTCCAGGAACTCGATCCAGGGCCTCGCCTTGGCGTCGGCGATGGCAATTCTGATCGCCTTGGCTGCGGCTGGGTGGGTTTTTAGTGGTTAGGCCGGTCCTCTACCGGAGAGCCCCACACACGGCTGCGCCTAGCCAGCGCGACAAGGTGCATAAGGAGCATTTTCCCCCCGAAAAAAAAGGTGGCAAAGCGGTCTAGCCAGCCGCTCGAGCACACTAGTTGTAAGCGGGTGAGCAGTGTAGAAAACTGATTAGGTAGCCCAAGACTGATTGGAAGTTGTCGTAGGTTATCGGGAGAGTTCCACACTGACCGAACAGCGAACAGGTAGTGAGTGCAGGTAACTGCGCGACTGTACCGTACGATTGACTGACGATAAATGTCCGGCTAAAAAATGACTAAAAATATAGTTTAGTTTTTTTGTGCGCTTCTTTATAGAAGTCTTAATATTCCATTGGTGCTCGGACGACTTTACACCAAATACTAACCGCAACAGGTCTATGGCGTGTGATTATGTTGGACTCTGGCAGAAAGCCAGTCTACCAACTAAGCACTGCCTTTGGCCTGGCAGATAGCCAGAGGCCTTATCGGCTCTAACTGATAGCTCGCCCTCTCAGAGTGACGCGTAGAATGGCAAAGACGTACGTAAGCACTCTTTATTTCGAAGTGACATTTTTCAATTTTTGCCTAACTATAACTTAATTTATTTTTTAGACGGACCTATACTGAAGCCTCAGATGGCAATGTTCAACTTTGCAATGAGTATGTTTGGTGTGTAGCTTGTTAAATAGACCTAGGAGTATTATTCCGAAGATAGCTCCTGATCTTGCCATAGATTGTAATATTAACGTATCGTATCAAACATAAGCATTAAATTAAACAGTCATAAGATTATTTCTACTTTTAATGAACAAGTCTAATCGATTTTTACGGGTTTAAATTAATTCACAACGCAACTGACGAAATTTGTTTGTATTGCAAAATAAATTGTTGGGATATAGTCAAGAATTTTTTTGTAACATAGCAATAATAATATTATAAAGATTAAATCTATTAGATTGAAATCTAATCAGTAAGTGTTAAATAATTAACATTTTAGCAATTTAGGTTATTCTGAAATCTCAATAAAATTATATTGTAGTAAAAAATATGGCGAACGTCGGTGGCCTCATTCGTAGACTAGTGCTGTGAACTGCTGTGGCCTCAGCACTGGTCTACGAATCGGACGATGCGGGGGACCCGAGATCGATCCTGTCATGTTCCAATGTAATTTTCCTTCGCCTGTCCCTATGGACGAAATTGACAACAACAACCAATGTAATTTTCGATTTTCGAATTTCATATGTCTGACCTGCAAAGAAAATACAACGTGATTGACTAAGGCCCAATCTCCCTAACAGTGGTGGCGTGGCCCCTCTCGGCGACAAGGCTTATGGGATGCTTGGGCGGTTCGCGAACACGCCTCAACAACAGCCGATAGACAAGTTAGTTCAGATTTCAAACCAACCGAAACAAAGCCAATATATAATAATGTTAGTATTGGAACGCAATGTTTACCAAGATTTTTATAGATTTTACGAATACCCTAACTCGTTTTAGCGTATTTGTCAAAATTATTAAATAGTTGACCGTTTGAAATTAGAAACATTTAAGAAAGATTAAGATCGGCAGCGTTATTAGTTGAAATTGACAGTTCCTGCATAACTAGAACATATTTAGATTTAGCTTCTCCCTATACAACAAAATGTAAATTTAGAGTCACTTTTGATTTGAATTCATTATCTACTTACAATTAATTTACCACCTTTGTTTATTTTTATTTATCTATTTACTAAAATAGATTATTATTTACAGATGCGGAAGTTATTGGGAATTTGCGTAGTAGTCATTATCTTAATATCCTATGTGAAGCCCGAAACCTCCTTAACTGTAACCCAAACAGCACAGACAACCCATCCTATTTTTACCCATATTATGTCTACCCTCAATACTATTATTTCTACCCTTACGCATACTATTATCCATTTGTTTTTTTATGGGTAAAGTTAATAAAAAATAGATGGAATTTAAAGTTTTAAGTCACGCACGTCCAAAAATCACAAATCGTTTAACGGTGAAGAACAGCACAAGATGATGAAGGTCATGTGCGCAATATATTATAAAAAATAACTGTTTTGTATAATTTATGTGGGGTCTTATTCCTACAAATTTTCGCCATCGGTTCCCTTCACCAGCTAAAGTATATATAGTTAGTATAAAGTTGCGATACATATTTGATTTGAAGTTAGGACAAATCTGGTTAATAATAACGGTAATACCACCACCACCAACCGATTATACATATATTTTATTTTCTATACTATTATACCAATGTTTTAGTAGAATCACAGCAGAAATTGTTGAAATAAATATCGCTAAATCACGAGATGAATAGACCTTAGCATTTCTAGCTTCTTCAAGTCTGCACTATTGGCAGCACCTATAACAGCACACATTTTTTCCCCCTCTGGAGATTTCATTTCAAGACAACGAAAGCATTAAACAAACGAGTGTCTAAATAGACTTACGTACTGAGTTCAATCAGATCAGAAGGCGGCCCTGGGAGATTTTTCTAGCTATTTTGAACTGGACCCCGGTGGTCACCCCGAGTGAATAGTACACCGGTTTCAAGGTGTCGCCATCTCCGAGGTCCCGGGTTCGAATCCCGGTGGGGGCAGATGTTTGTGTGATGAATGCGAGCATTTGTACCTTAGTCATGGTTGTTGATATATATTTCTATAAACAATATTTATACAATATGTATAATATATGTATGTTTTTCCGTTACCCTAGTTCCCATAGCACAAGCCTTACTGAGCTTAGTTTGGACTAGGCTAATTGGTGTAAGTGTAACAAATATTTATTATTATTTTATTTATTATAAAGCCCTGGATCACATCTATACTAGATGTATTAGATTGAGGACATTGAGGTGTATTAGAAACAAAGACAACCTCTATAAAATATATAAAAGATCAAAAATTAATAAAATCCTTAATATGAACTTTAAAAGGTATAGAAAGTATTGCATTACTGTGCTTAAAAAAGTCAAGAGAACCTATTAGTAAAATCAACATCGAGCAGCGGGTTCAAACAGTAAAATCGGTCTATTAAAGATATTGCTTATTTCACAAGCAATAAGTACTCTCGAGGGATCTACTTCTTCTAAACCGTCTTTTCAAGAATCAGTTAGTCACGTGAATTATAGAAGAGAATTACAGAAAGTATAATAATAAGAAGAGAAATATACGCATTAAAAGCAACATCTACTGATTCTATTTTCTTAAATTATGTTAGAAACTATTCAAAAACATTTAAGAAAATATGCAAATCTACAAAAGCATTATAAGTATGTTAAAAAAATTAACTTGTCCCAAAATAAAGTAAAATCTATGTGGAATATTATAAATCAAGAAATCCGCAAATCAAAGAACACTGTAAATTCCTATATACTTAATGCACATAAACAAACAATCAAATCCGAAGTTTATGTTGCTAATGCTTTTAAGGATTTCTATTCCTAGGTACCCATAAATACTAGTGACCTGAAATCGTACCCCAATATAGCTCTATCCCTCATGGAATTGTATAGAAAGATGCAACAAGTCTAACTTTACTCACATTACCGCGGCCACTGTCTGCCATTTTAAGAACATTAAGATTAATAAATAATTAAAAGTGCTAAAGACCTTTGTGGCATTTCAATCCACAAAATGAAATCAATAATACCGGATATTGCTCCTAACCTTGTATTGTTTTTTAAGTATTGATGAAGGCGTCTTTCCTGAACAAATCAAGAATAGCAAGTTTATTCCATTTCTTAAATCTGGTAAAAAACAGACCCATCCAATTACAGACCTGCACTTAGTAAAATTTTTGAAAAAGTAATTTCTAGTCATACAAACCAATACGGTTTGTAAAGGTCGAAGCACTACAAGTGCTGGCATTACACTACTAAAGCACATTTTTGGTGCTTAGGAGCGTAAACAGGATGTATTCGGTATATTCTGTGACCAGTCAAAGGCTTTTGACTGCGTTAGTCATCAAACTCTTTTGAAGAAACTCATACATTATGGTGTCTCTTCTGAAGTGGGTAGCCTTAATGAGTGATGTTTATTGAATGAAGTTCAGAATATTGTCATTAATGGCACTGCGTCTGCTGGTAAACCTATAATTATGAAAGTGCCCCATGAATAAATATTGGGACCATTCATTTTCCTGATCTATATAAATAATTTTCCATACTTCACTAGCGACTTGTGTGATACAGTAATGTTTGCAGATAATACATCATTAATATTAAAGGTTGACAAGGGAAGTAAAAACATTGACGTTGTGTAATATAACTAGTACTAAATCCAAAGCATTACACTAGTTCACGTCCAATAATTATTTGTAGCTTAATCCTACCAAAAAAAAAAATTGTGACCAAATATTACGACTGTAGATAGTTATGAACATAAATAATGAAATTGTTGCATTCACAGATAAAACAAAACTCTGGGGCACTAGATTTTCGATTGCAATGGCATCCTTATATCTGTCACCGGAAAATAATAAGATCTGTAAGTTTATCAATTTACTAGGAAGTTTATAAACTTTCGTAGGATTCTAAACAGGAGATAAATTTTACGTGCACATTTTCGTAAAATTATCAATTTCCGACGTCACACGGTAAATTTATAAACTTTTATATTATTATTCGTAAAATTTTATATAACGGATCTTGTTATTTTCCGGTGACATATCGATACCTTCCGTCGGTTTTATTACCTCGGTAGCTGATACACTTAGTTCTGCAGCATATGCAGTAAAAAAGTGGGACAACTTACTAATGATGAAAAGGCTACAATGATTTATTTTATTTATTTTTATCGTGTCATAATCTAGAAAGTATTTTAACCATATTGAAACCTTAACAAGTCAATTCATTTATTAATATTTAATGAAATATTATATGATATATTTAATAAGAAATTTTAAATAAATCAAATAAAAAAAAAACCAAAATTTTCAAATAATTTTTTTGAAACTTCAAACGGTAAAACGCGCTCAAAGGGCACTGTTAAAGGTATATTTAAGGCGCGATGTCAGATAACCTCCTTGAAGTGCACCCTGGGCAACGTCTTTTGACGGCTAAAAGTCTGACACAGGGCCCCCGAGAGGGGAGGCGTGGGTAACCGGGTCCAACCGGCGGGTCGCTTCTGGCGGCCGGAGGATGGCCGGATGGTATGGTTCGGGTCGTATGGTGCAGGTGACATTTCGCCATACGCCGACGGAGTCGTGGTAGTTGTCCGCAAAGGTTCTCAGCTCTCCTTCGGAATGACGCGCTTGCGCCCAAGCGTAGTGGGAGGGATCCCTGAAGTTTTTAGTGGGTAGGCCTCCCCCTTCTGGGGAGGAGAGGCCCACATAATCACCGGTTAATACATGGTAATACTTGATAACCAACTAAGTCGCTCGTGACTGTAGTCATCAAGCGCCCTTACGGTCGCGTCCGCGTAGGGCCGTTACGAACAATTTATAAACTTTTCGAACCATAAGCCTTTCAATTAGACTTCTTCTTTTAGAATTCTTAAAGATAATAAAATTAAATACTGTCTTATGAAAACATTAAATATATTTATGTCATAATGTAACAAATTGGACAGATTACCTAAACACATGATTATTTTATAAGAACTTGACTCCCCCAATAATATTTACAGGCCTGCCTTTATATTTCTTCGATATATCATTTTCAATCTGTAAAAAAAAATTAAAGTCTACATAACAAGAATATGAAAAAAAATCGAAAATATGAATAGATATTTTAAATAACATAAATATATTTTTTAAACAAATTATAATTATTATTTCTAAAACTATTATATACTAAATACAAGAATCAGAATTGAAATAAAAATGTATATTTAGCAGATTTGTATACAGAACTACACGATTATGATTTAATTTGACATTCAAATTCACACTACGATACGCGCTTGCGGCGACCACAGCTCCCCATAGATAGACAAATGCTCCATAGTATCACTCACGTTGACCTATACTTCCTTAGGAAGGTCCATGACAAAAGCCAGCAGCGGCTGCAGCTGACCTCATGCTAAATAAACATTATTACACTTACGCTGGCCTGTAGTTTCTTAGAACAGTTCACTATAATGCACATGCACTGACCCTATCTTACACTATAACACCCACTAACGGCCGCTGCTCACCTATATCAAATAACCAATCGCTTCATCCTAAATATTGTACATCACTCACTTTGGCCTGTACTTCCTTAGTGCAGTTCACTATAAGAGCCAGCAACGGCCGCTGCTCACCTATATCAAATAACCAATCGCTCCATCCTAAATATTGTACATCACTCACGTTGGCCTGTAGTTCCTTAGTGCGGTCCACTATAAGAGCCAGCAACGGCCGCTGCTCAGCAGCTCGGGCAGCAGCTGCCTCACGATGCTCAGCCGCACGAGTTGCCAGTTTGGACAGCTTATCGCACAACGATAACTTTTGTTTTATCTGCGCCGTCAGGACGTCTACGTATCTAGCAAGAAATGTAGTAAACGTCATTAAAATTACCATTTTGTACTATAGTTATAAGGATTAACTAAATTAGAATTGGCATCTGGTAGGACTTCTGCGTGTACTAGGCTGGTAGTACTTAAATCCTTATTAACAATGTCAATGTAATACAATGAGAAACCTTCAGGTAAGAAATGATTGTATATCATTTTGAGCTATTGTCTATGAACTATATTTTGTTATCCCATAGATAAATATTACATTGGCTATTATTAAAATGCTTAAATACTTTTACTATTATTTAATCCAATAGATCCTATTAAGAGAAGCACACAAACCTAGGCGAATGTTTCACATTGTGAAGGTGCGTCAACTCTGGCGCAGTGAGACGCGCCGCTGCCACCTGTACTGCATCTAACATAGCAGCTAAGGCACCGCTGCTCTCGGTCGGTAGCTCCTGGATCAGAGAGAAACCCTGCTCCGTTGTGTTCGTCTCATATAAACGCATCTTCAGGAATGACTCTAGCTGTTTGCAAAAAGATATATTATGTTTGTTATTCATATTATACCACACGTCACTATCAAGTAAGTTTCTAAAATGTGACAAATAATGTTTTGGTCTCATCTTCATTGCACACTGAAAAACACTCACTGCTCTTAGGCCTCCCCAAGAAACTCTACACAAATCGGCCTCCTGCATGGCTTTGATCTCTCTTATAAAGTCCAAGTCGCAAGTGTAAGTGGTCAGGTTTTGATACATCTTTTTTTTTGTCTTGTTTATGTTCATTATAAGCTACACTTGTTGGGGACTCCACTCTACTACACTCCTTGGGGGAGATCTACGAACATTAAACAAGCCTTTCATAGTGAAACATCCCCTCACCCTTTAAATTGATGATCATTTATATCCTATTAAAAAGTATAAATAAATACATCCTTCATTGCAGCTGTGGACAGTTTCGGCGATATCACATCTTACACCATGCTAGAACCTATATAGCTATTGGTGGGTCATTTAGAACAGTGTATTTTAAATACATCAACCAAAATGAAACATACATTCCTTGAAACCTTTCAACTAATTACACAAAGGGTGACCTTATCATTAACTTCTTAGACCTTAACATTATTATAACGTCTACAACTTAAAAAAAAAAACAAAATCAACGAATATATAACAAATTGAACAATTATAATATATATTATTAACGTAATTTTCTGACATTTACGAGTAATGTTAAATTAATATACAATTATTTGTATAATGTCATACACAAAGCAGGTATTTTGAACTCCTTGCATATTAATAATGAACAAACATCCAGAGAATCTATAAATTATTTATCCAATGTGACAATTACTTACCTATTAGTAATTCGTACTTCCTTACTAATATTATAAAAGCGAAAGTTGTAAAATGGTTTGTAAATTTTCACGTAATAACTATTAAATATAGATATTAATGAAACTTTACAATAATATAGCTCATACACCAGAATAACAGAACAAGCCTGATATAAGCTACACGAAGTATTAATCCTACGTAGACTAAGTTATGGGCATCAGCTAGTAAAATATAAATATATAAGGAAATGAATTAAAGTTTTATAAGATTTAAAATATATGGTATTAATATATGGCCTACATTAATTTAAAGTGTAATAAAATAAGGTAACAAAGAATGTATTAGGCAACCTTATTTAAAATAAACTTTACCAATAATCACTAATAATGCTACAATATCATTGTTTATGATCAAAGCTGATGTGATATAGATATATTAAATATTTCCAAACTAATATTGTTATCAGCACAATAGGTAAGAACTTTTACACAATTATCGGGAAGAATTATGATCCCTTTCATGGGTTGATAGAGGCCAATTACCAATCAAATTACCCTACAATTATATAAATATACGGGTGAGAAGTGAGGTATACTTATAAACACATATGTCTAAAGCCTTAATATAACGATATTTATTGCAAACTAGCGGACCCGACAGACTTCGTCCTGTCAAAAAGATTTGTAAAGTGGCAGTTTTTTGTTCCTACTTATATTATACATAAGAAATTTTTCCTGAATTTTCTTTGCAATAAAACTCACGGAGCCCGAGACCTTTCCAACGAATACAAATCCGTGGAAATCGGTTCGTGCGTTCTGGAGTTATAGCGTCAGGAAGGAAAACCCAACTTATTTTTATATAACAGATAGCTGACCCGGTGAACTTCGTACCGCCTAATTAGGTATTGGAGGCATATTTAGTAAGTCACAAACACACGACACAATACTTTTTTAATTTTATTGAAATTTGTTGCTTTTAGATTTTTAGGAATATTAAGGAATTATAGTATAGGTGCACAGCAAAGAGGCGTTTACATTTCAAGTGACATTTTACCATAGACAATAGGTTGGCACCCATCAAATATGTCAACACATTAATTATTTTTATATTTTGAAATTTAAATACACGATGTTATAAGCAAAGTTGATATTATGTTGTCGATTCAAAAGTCTTGTTTTAATGCGTTCTTCAATTCGAGTGGAACTGAGAGTACAAATACCGTCAAATGTTTGACAGAAAGTAAGTGATCAACTTTTATATGGGAAAATGAAATTGTCGTCTTACTCTATCTTACTCGCAATTTTCCCTTATTTGCTCACCGTTTAGACCTACCCTGGACTACGACAAACATTTTAAAACCAAAATCAGCTCAATCGGCCCAGCCGTTCTCGAGTTTTAGCGAGACTAACGAACAGCAATTGATTTTTATATATATAGATGAATAACTGATTGATACAATTTATAAAGTTCATCCTCACCTCAACCAACTGATCAATAAACTGGTTTCTGGTCGATGGATTATCCAACAATGTCAGTGCGTCCTTTCCACGTGCAACTCCGCCTCCCATCCCTTGTTCTTCGACCACAATTCCAGATTCATCCAATGACACATCTACTATATTCTCTGATAGATCCTAGAAAAATATTCAAGATACACATTTCATATCACAAACAAATTACTATGTGATTTATTCAGAGTGATGAGGGTATTAGAGGATAATAATAATAATAAGTGTAATCCCGAATCATCTCTTCAATAGCTCAAAAATTTTAAATCTCAAAGATACTTTGTTCATAACCCTACAAAAAGCAGCCATACTTAACACATGCCGCATTGTTAGAAAGTTTTTGCAAACAGATGAAAACAATATTGATTATTCACCAACCACACTACCAACACATCACATTCTGTAATTTACTTGGCTTACGCCCGTAATTACAGTTAGAACCAGCACTCACGCTGAGAAAATTAAATGTATACAATAATAATAATAATAATACTACTTTATTCATTAAAAATATATACATTTTCACCTACACACAATGCTTACTTACCCTCCGTACTAGTTATTAACTGTGTTACGGCAAGGTAATGAATGACGATAGTCCTATCAGTGGTATACATTTTTGACCGATAAAAATAAAACTTCACTTATACTATTAACAGACAAGATACGACGAAATTAATACAAAACAACATCGTAAACATCATTACACACTCGATATGTCAAGTAATAGAATAACAACAGTCAAAACAAATTCAACTTCTCACAGCTCATAAATATCCTGCCAATTTCCTAACAAGGCTCGAAGACCTATACACATAAGTCATGCACACTTACATACACACATTCATAGACACTAACATCATTCATATATTTATTTGGATGTACATCTAATTTGTTAGCTGTTGTATTTCATTGAAATTCTTAATTATAATTGTTTTGTGTACCCTTAAATTATTGTATGCAGTTTAGTAACTGTGATAAAGGCTTTGCCTGGTGCGGTTACTCTCACAATATCAGGCTTTACCTGATCAGGAAATATACATCTCATTTCAAGATTTTAGAATTAACTTAGCAGCTTCGGGTCACATTCACACAAAGCTAAGTCAGCTGATATGGTAGACAATTTAATAGTATACTAGTATATATTATTACTATTCATTCATATCTGTACCCAACAGTAAAGCATTTGATCACAAATTATTAAAAACTGGTGTGTTCAGCAATTGTTTCTGTTGATTTATACTATATCAATTAAAAAAATTACTTATATTGTAATTTCTTTTCACAAAATATATTTTCGAACTTACTATATTTTCAGTATTGATATCATCAATATTGCCCCAATCTATCTCATTGCCTGCATCACCATCACCAAAATCTATCGGAGCTGCTGTTGTATCTATTGCTCCAAAATCTATCACACCTTCACCGAAATCAATCTGAGAAACAAAGCAGGGAAATAACAGCATATATCTATACTAATATTATAAAGAAGTAAAGTTTGTGTGTTTGTATATTTGTATATTTGTTAAATTGTAAGGGGTAATCTCGGGATCTACTGAACCGATTTTAAAAATTCTTTCACCAATAGAAAGCCACATTATTGCTGCGTGTCATAGGCTATATAAAAAAAAACGAAAAATAAATAGGCTTTTACGTGGTAGTCCGTTTTGTAAAGTGAATCAGAGAAAAAAACGGGCAGCGGATGGCGCGCGATGGCTTCTGTTTAATTCGGTTCGCGTTCGTGCTCGCTTCGGGGATTATTAATATTATGCCCAACGAAGTGGGCGCGGGTCAGCTAGTCATATATATTCATTGATATAATGAAATGAAGCAACATAGCTACTTAAGTTACCAATGTAAATTGTGCATAAATACATATCTTTCAGTAGGTCCAATGTGACATAGCAGGGAAAGTGGATTTGACACAATTGGATGCCTATAACACCAATAGCGTTTTTTTTATTTTGAGTCAAACATAAAAGAAATTTTTGTCACATCTGCAGACTTTTTAAATGAGTTATTAATAGATTTGTATAGAACCAAATAAAAAATTTACTTATTTTTGTTTCTTCAGGTATAAAAATACATATTATTTTATTAAGTACTTAAATACTACATTAATACATCTAAACTAGAACATATGTATGACTGTATACATAATACATAGAAACTCATATATTACTCATTTGTGTCCATTGTGAGTCTTTGTTCCATAGTAATTTACAATGACCTTTATAAATGCATGTTTCAATATTTATAGAATGTAATGTACAGAATTTTAAATGCAGAATAAAATTGAGTATAAAAATGAGGAATCACTCCTCGTAAAATGGCAATATTTAGCATTACAAGATTATTTTAATATATAATAATTACTGATAAATATTTCAATATTTTTACCAAACTAATATTTTATCAATGAAAAATTCACACCTGATCACCAGCTGCATTCTCTTCGTCCTCAACTACAATGTGTATAGGATCAGGTTCCACAGACAAAGGAGGCTCGCCATAGCTCCATTCATAAACTGTTGTATTACCATTCTCAACCACATACTGTAACAGTGGTAGTACAGCTGTCGCCTTGTCACCAAGTACATACTTTGTAAAAGCTGAATAAAGTTCTATACCAGACAACAGTGGCTTTAATGTTTTTCCAATCTGCAACATATTTTTGCTAAGAATAGTGGACATAACCTGATAGTCATACTAATATTATAAAATTTCTGCAAGTTTCTTGATCACATGAACCAAAACTTAACTGTTTAATTTTCACATCTTTCATGCATTTCAGTTGTATTTTCTAACTAAAAAATATACTTTATCATTTTCTCTTTTTTTCTATGATATTGGATATATTGTTTATATTACCAACATTCAATGCATAAATAGAAAGATAGGCACAATCCTTCAATTTATGCATTCAAAATTCAATTGCAAAGTGTCATCGTTAATAAACCTATCATACAATAAAATGAAAAACATACCTTATCATAAATATCTGGCAATTCCTGCAATCTAGCTACCAATTCCTTTTTGATTTTGTTACCGTGAATACCAAGTTGCTTACACTGATTTGTAAATTCTAATTTGCTTGATGTTTCATTTTTTAAATAGTCACTATATTTCTTTTCATTTTCCTAAAATTGAAAGAATTTTGTGTAAATTTTTGACAGTAAGTAGTAGTAGGTCTATTACCTTAGAGCCCATATTAGTTCATCCTAAAACTAAGCCAACTTCAAGTTAGAAAAACTAATTTTGTTTTAAATTTTTCTGATGCTTTGTAGACAGGTAAAAAAATAACAAATTCATTGTAGATTAAAATATTTCAGGGAACTTAATACTTATTTATGACTCCACAGCAAAAACAGGATGTTGCAGATCATCTAGTGCATCAATAAAAAAGTTCTATATATCAATGTCTACAAAGATTGGAATATAGACCGGAATGAACTTTATCCTTCCACTCTTGCCCATTCCAGTTTCTTAGTGAAGGACAAAGAACAATAATAATTAAATGCCATTCTTGATAACAATAATTACTTAGCTACTAAGTAAATATTGGTTTATATTTAAGAATACAGACAGATTTGGAAACATCAGACCGTCTTATGTGTTCAGTGGAAAAATTTGAACTATACATTAGTACTAATACCTCAGTATATACTAAAGGTAAGAACTTACAGCTTTCATTTGTTCCTCTTTAGCTATCTGTTTTTTTAGTCCTGGTATTTCATAATTTATATTTCTTACTAACATCTGTGCAGCCTCTGCTAAATATAAGTTTTCTTTTTCATAACTCTTCACAATATCTTGCCAGTCCTTCATTCTTTGTGAACCATATCTACCAAATAGATTCTTTGTATCAGCTTCTGTCTCTTTTAATATATCTATTATTTTTAAGCAGTGAAAGTAATTAATATAACTACCAGATAGAAGAGCTGCAATATCGTTGTGAGCTGGCATATCCTGGATAGCATTATTTATTTTTTCTCTCACCGCTAAGATACTCTTCTGCCACTCTTTATTTACATGTCTTCTACTCACTAACCAATCTTGCAGTTTTCCAATATTTATATCAATCGGGATATTGCTCTCCTGAAACGTTAATTTATACAATCGTTATACGCTGTTATTTTATTAGTCATATATACGTACAAGTAAGGATTGTAAGGTGCATTTACTTACGTCCATAATAGAAATAAACTGTAACTTTCAATATGAAATTATATAAAATCTGGAAATAAACAAATTCAACGTTTTATTGATGTACTGTCAATATGACACGGGACATTTTTAGCATGATGTGTCGAAAAAGAATACACGCTTTCTTTTTTTTTTTTTATTTAGTTTAACGACACTGGGTGCAAGCCCTTTTGTGTCAATTTTACACGCTTTCTTTTTGTTTTTTATTAATTTATTCATGACTTGGATACATGGTCCTTAAGTCGCATACATATAGGCAATTAAAGTCGGGCCGCTCTAAGATTACCGATATGACACTTTACTTTTTTTGGTTGTACATATAACTTTGTTATGAGGAACACATTTGGAAAATCGTTTAGAACAACTTTTATCAATACAATTTTCTGTCAAAATATCAAAGTTACGTAATTGTATTATTATTTGTCTTTTAGTACTTTAAATAATTTAAGTAAAAAAAAACTTATAATTTCCCCTTTGTATAGCGTTTTTACAAAGTTACTTCGTTGGTCACGCTTTCATAGTGATGTGCTCGGTAATACTCACTGCGTACTTTTGTGTTCCGGAATGTATTAGAATGAGGAGGTTTTGGCGCGATTTAATAGCGGCGGTTTGCATTATTTTTATCAATAGTTAAATATTGTTTTTTTGTGATATTTTTACGGTAAATGTGGTATTCACGGAATAAAAAATCAGATTATAGTTAGACTGAAAAAAATTAATTAGAATGATAGAAATATTACTTATAGCACTTGGAGGTTTCTTTTATACTACATTGCCTTGCGAGCATGAAACTCGATAAGCTTCGATAAACTTGACATTGACATTAAATATCGATGAAATAAATTATTGCATATACAGAAAAAAATATACATTTAGAAATTTATTTGTTGCTAATATTTTATTTAAGGAATTGGATTAATTTTGACATTGGCAACCCAGCTGCTGTGAACGACTGACAATGTCAATCGTCCAACTTAGTCGTCTTTCGTACTCGTGCGCATAGACTACGTCCCTCAGTGTATTTGTTATTATTGTGACCCGGCTTTCTCCAGTTTATTGATTATCCTGCTTTTACGTTGACTTTGGCACGTTATTGGACTCTGATTTTGCTTTGTGTTTGGACTTTGTGTTTGGTTTAAAATGTCAAAACGAGGAAAAACATTGAATAGTTAATGTCGGAAGCTTGTCATAAAGCTACAGGACTATTTCGAGCGTGAGTCACAAAACGGCGGACCCTTATTGCCCGTAACTCAAGTACAAGAGCGGCTATCAGAAGCTCTTGGAATCAGTGCCAAAACAATATATAATATCAACAAAGAAAAGTTTGGTGCATCAGGCAGTGAAGAAAACATTCTAAGGACGCCTAAGAAAAGACGCAGACAAAAGCCAGTAACCGGTGTTGATTCTTTCGATGCTGATGCAATAAGGAATCATGTTTATAATTATTATACCCGCAATGAATATCCAACCAGAGGTCTGCTTATGATTTCATTAAAAGAGGCTGGCTTGTTTAGTGGAGCGAAAACCGCTTTATCTAAATTGCTACATGGTATTGGTTTTGAATTCGCCAAAACCAATAAAAGGAAAATGTTAATGGAAAGGTATGACATATAATTTTAAAAAGATGTGAATTTTTAAGAGAGGCTCTAAAAATAACTGATTGGGAGAACGTTGTTTTTATTGACGAGACATGGTTAAACGCTAACCACTCTGTGTCACGTACTTGGACTGATGGAACACATGCATCTACATCAAAAGTACCTATTGGCAAGGGATCAAGGCTCATTATTTGCCAAGCCGGTTCTGCTGGAGTTGGCTTTATTGAAAATGGATTGCTAGCGTTTGCATCCAAAAACACGTCGGATTACCACGAGGAAATGGATGCGGAAACTTTTAAATCTTGGTTTCAAAACCAATTACTCCCCAGTTTACCAGAGCCATCCATTATAATTATTGATAATGCGTCATATCACTCGGCGCAAATAAACAAAGCACCCACTCAAGCTAATAAGAAAGCAGATCTGGCAGGTTGGCTTGAAAAAAATGGTATAGAAACCAATCCCGAAATGTTAAAATCGGATTTACTCAAATTGGTGTTTCAAAAAAAAAAGAAGCAAAAAAGCTATATGACATCGATGAACTAGCTCTGGCACACGGACATCGTGTCCTGAGAATCCCGCCTTACCATTGCCAATACAACGCTATAGAGTTAATATGGGCGCAAGTCAAAGGTAATTTGTTTCTTCTTTATATAAACATTATATTAATACTCGTATTTAAACTCTGCATGACTGACTTGGTAGACTAAAAAAAATAAACAGCAGGACATACACAGTTCATACATAGAAATATTAAAAACTAAATGATGAAAAAGTTATAAAGAAACAAATATCCAGACTTTTAAATTAAATTTTAGTGCTTCTAATACTAATAATAAAAATTATGTTACAGGTTACGCAGCTTGTCATAATACGACACCCCCGTTCAGCACGAAGAAAATGTTGAACCTACTTAAAGAGGCATGCTCCAAAGTGACCAAAGAGGATTGGGTCAAAGTGGTCGAAAAGACCCGAAAACTAATATTAGAAGATTACCAACGAGACATAAGAGTTGATTCTATTATAGACAATGAAATTGTGATTCGAGTAACAGATAGCGATAGCGACTCTATAAGTGAATCTGAAAGTGAATAAATCTTTTCAATCTTATTTTTGTTTTAATTAATCCTTACTTAGTTATTAAGTAGAAATAACAGTTACTTAAATGACTCGGTAATTTTGCCGTAGTCCCTCACTAGTGCTGTCAATCTGACATATGTCAAATCGGTAATCTTAGAGCGGCCTGACTATACACGCTTTCGATTGGGCAGGGCTGCCAGATCATATATTTGGATACAAAATATGTATCCAAAAAATCATAATCAGAGTATATGGATACAATACACGTATCCAAAACGTAAACTTCACTATTGCTATAGAAATTAGAACATTATCTATCTACGATTGAAATTTTGCCAATACTACAAACGGGCAAGTTTTCGATTATTTGAATATGACTAGTATGAAATAGTATTATCCAAACAAAGCAGAACTCAAAACAAATACTGTATGGTTTATGAAGTTATTAAGAAAAATCGATTTATAATAATTTTATATAGTGCAGACACTAAAAACGTATAGTTAATATTTATTCACTAGCAATCCAGCAGCAGCACCAAATGGGTTATTGAGCCAAAATCCACGACGACCTCCATAGTCGAGTGGATAGTACACCGGTTTCAAGGTGTCGCCATCTCTGAGGTCCCGGGTTCGAGTCCCGGTGGGGGCAGATGTTTGTGTGATGAATGCGAGCATTTGTACCTTAGTCATGGTTGTTGATATATATTTCAATAAAAAATATTTATATATGTATAATATATGTATGTCTATCCGTTACCCTAGATCCCATACCACAAGCCTTACAGAGCTTAGTTTGGGCTAGGCTAATTGGTGTAAGTGTAACAAATATTTATATTTATTTATTTAAAATCGACAAATGACTAAAAACAAAAACTAAAAGTCCGACTTAACTAATTCTTTTTTGTTTTACTAGGTATTGTTCAACTTAGAGATTAGGGGGACTGGTTCACTGCTGAAATGCGTGGAGAGTATGCGTGGATTCCTATTGCCGAAACAATGTTAAAAATAAAAAAATTAAAAAATGTTTTGCCGTCATCGCGGATATTTTTTTTTTTTAATTGGCTTTTAAAAAATATCATGCAAACCACTTTTTTCTGCCGGAAGGATCTGGCATACCTATTTGAAGTATGTGATGAAAGCTTAAATTTCTCCATCACGCCGGATAATTTTTTTTTATTATTATGAATTTTTATGTAATTTTTAAAAATATCTCGGAATGCGCGCTCAGCTCAGAGTGGTTACTTTGAGGCGCTCAGAGACTGCCGGAAAAATCCCGCATACCATCTACCGCTATGACGGGTCTTTCAGTGTTACCGGCTCCCCCCTATGTGTTTTTATATTCACCGTAAATATTTTTACTTAGAGTCATTCGGATCAAGTGGACGCACTTTCCTCATTGAAGCCCCAATGTGCACCAAATACAATAATCATAGAAATTAAAATATTGTATGGAGTAGAGAATTTATTTGGCTTCAAATTGATATAGTGATGACAACATGAAATATTTTACTTAAAAAATATATATTAATAATTAATGCAAGTCGTAATGCGTATACTTGACCCGTATTAAGGGTAAGCGTGCGTACACGTATGGGGTAACTAAACGCAGTTGGGGTAAGTGAACACATGCAAGAATAAACCATCTCTTAGTAAGATTTATAATATTTTTTTTAAAATAATCAATTGACAATAGTACCAAAGCTGACCAGTATTGACCAATAGATCGAACCAGGCTAGGCGCTGCTGACTGCGGAAGTGCAAGTTGAGGATGACGTTTCAAAAAGCATTCAACCCAGTCACGGCCAGTCATTTTCGAAGACTTGTCAAAGCGATTCTCAATGTTATTAGCAGATGCGTATTCAAAAGCCAAACGTCTCAAATCATTTATAGTAAACCCGAAATATATCTCATCCAGTTGTTTGCAATAAACTACAAATTCTGCCTCTTGATTTTCATTAAATGTTGGCTTGAACCGACCCTTTGAAGATGCAGCTTTCTTTAATTTTAAACGTTTTCGAAGACATGACTCGCTAATTCCAATAGCACTTGCAGCAGCTCTCTTACTTTTTCCTTGCTCTATAAGAATTTTTGCTGTAGAAATTGGTTGTTCCGTGATAGGTGCAAGTTCGGGTTTATTTCTTATATAAGTTCGAGGCATGATAATAATTACTAAAACAAAAGAAAAATGAACGTAAAACATTTATCAACTAAAACATCACAAATGTTCTAATGACTTAGCCCAGGGGTAAGTGTTCGCATGCGCTCACTGACCCGCGCACACTTTCCCCGAGTACCCTAAATCCAAATAAATGACCGTTGAACTAGAAGCGTTGAACATAACCTCTAATTACGCAAACTTATTTCAATAACAATATGTGTACAATTAATAAAAATAGACTTACCCTTGTCACTTTAGAATGTTATGAGTAACAGTGTTTTCCTAAATACAAAAAAGTTGCAGTGAAACACTGTTTTGTGAATAAATTTAAAACCGTGGTGCTGCGTGTGGGCACATCGCGTTTGTATCTCTTCAACAGCGCCCCTAAATGCTCAAAACATCCCCCGCCTCCCGCGTCCCGCTCTCATGATACTGGCACTGCACTCACTTGCCCACTGCGCTTGGTTACCCCGAATGACTCTAAACTACTTTTAAATTATATCTTCGTCACTTGAAAAAAGAATTAAGTCCTCCAAATCACTATTGTCACTATTGGGATCAAATTAAATGCCATCTTTTCGACATTAATCAACAAATCCAAAAAATGCATAATTAAATGTTGCAAATTTGGATTGAAAACCAATAAAAACAACGTCAAAATTGGCTAGATATTTTATGAATGCACTCGATCTGTCATTTTAGAACAGAAATCAATTCGTAATATGAGATTAGGCAATTAATTTGACAATTACCTCCCATGGATGGTCTCACCCACAGATAGTATTTGATATCTGTGGATACATTATTGACACAATAAACAAAACTTTAGATTGAAGTCGCAATCTTGGATAGTGAAAAATGTATTAGAGTTGAATATTAATAACGGGCGTTAGTCGCTACGGTATAAGGGTCGGCACTCTCATAATGTCTTAACCCAAACTATGAATGAAATTGTACTACCCCCCCCCCCCCCCCAAATTACATTAATGGCATCATCCTCTGCTAACACTTAAAATGTTACACTAGGGCTTGATACTTCTAGTACCGACTGCTTATCAATATCGATAAATATGTGAACCATAGGTAGCGCTGTGCTGTGATTTTTTAATGTATAACGAGTAGTAATAAAAGCAATTTAAAAATAATGTTAATGATAGAATTTATTCTTTACCATTAGATGATAGTAACCCAAATAGTTTATATAACAGCGTCTTTAATGTTATCAAAAGTGAATCTAGTAAAATATTTAAACAAAAGTCCATTAAGATTTACACGAGTAAAATTAATGTTTCAAAAGATAAAGTAAAAACTGTTTGGAAAGTAATAAACCATGAAACAGGGAAAATAAAACAAAACGAACATACTTATTCGCTAAAGGTTAAGGATAAGTTAATTCAATCTGATAACGAAGTAGCCTCCGAATTTGAAAGGTTTTTCCACCAAATACCTATAGATACTACTTGTAGCCTCGGATCATGTTCAAACGGTGCGGTCGCCCTCCTTGAATCAAATGTAAACAAGATTAAGGAATCTTTTCATTTTAGACATATTGATGCTGAATTTATCCTCAAAACTTTTAAATCACTTAATAATAAGAAAACAGAGGATCTGTGGGGTATCTCAACTAATATTATTAAACCAATTATCTCTGAAATTGCGCCTCACCTAGCCCTAATTTTCAATAAATGCATTGATGAAGGGGTCTTTCCAAATCTTATGAAAAATAGTAAATTAATTCCACTTTACAAGTCTGGCGATAAGAGTGACCCTACTAATTTTAGACCCATTTCTT
Source organism: Scirpophaga incertulas (assembly GCA_036419045.1). NCBI lineage: Eukaryota > Metazoa > Arthropoda > Insecta > Lepidoptera > Crambidae > Scirpophaga > Scirpophaga incertulas. The sequence goes on along the minus strand of CM071630.1, from coordinate 19,572,625 downwards.
ATTACCAGCCTTGAGCAAAATCTTTGAAAAGATTATTTATAATCAGTTATCATCTTATTTTACCCTTAACAAGTTATTTCATTGCAACCAATATGGTTTTACCAAGGGTAAATCCACTACAGACGCTGGAATTTCACTTTTAAAACACATTTTTGATGCTTGGGAGGGCAGACAAGACGCTATAGGTATTTTCTGTGACCTTTCTAAAGCATTTGATTGCGTAAGTCACGACACATTAATGAGGAAATTAGGGCATTATGGTGTCTCTATCAAATCACTCGGCCTTATTAAGTCATACTTGTCGGATCGAATACAAAAAGTTGTTATTAATAAAACTGAATCTGCTGGAACTTCACTAGTTATGGACGTGCCTCAGGGATCAATATTAGGTCCTTTACTATTTTTAATATATATTAACGACCTTCCTTACTATACAAGCACTTTATGTGAAACAGTGCTATTTGCCGATGATACTTCTCTTGTTTTTAAAGTTGACAGAGGCAGCAATTGTTCGGACGAGGTAAATAGTGCTCTATCAAAAGTTCTACAATGGTTTACATTAAATAATCTTTCATTAAATTCGAGAAAAACCAAATTTGTTAAGTTTTCTATACCAAATGTAAGGCAGGTTAATACACCCTTAAATATTAATGGTGAAGTGGTATCTCTTGTTGAGAGTACTAAGTTTTTAGGCATACACTTAGATTTCAGATTACAATGGTATACCCATATTGATGCTCTGTCAAGCAGACTTAGCTCAGCTGCGTATGCTGTTAAAAAAATAAGGCTTCTAGCTGATGTTGAAACAGCAAGGTTAGTTTACTTTAGTTATTTTCATAGTGTAATGTCTTATGGCATTTTGTTATGGGGATCAGCTGCCACCATTGAAAGTATTTTTATACTACAGAAAAGAGCAATTAGAGCTATATATAATTTAAGACCAAGCGATTCCCTTAGGGATAAGTTTAAAGAAATTAACATTTTAACATTGGCGGGGCAGTACATCTATGAAAATATAATCTATGTACACAAATATTACAATAATTTCATTAAGAATAGCGATGTTCATAAATTAAATACAAGAAATAAAAATAAGCTTGCTGTTCCAAATTTTAGATTACGTAAAACACAAAACTCATTCTTGGGGAAATGTATAACTTTTTATAACAAGTTACCACACAGTATTGTTAATCTACCTTTTAATAAACTTAAAACTCGAGTAAAAAAACTTTGATGAGCAAAGGATATTATCGAGTCCAGGATTACTTGGATGATCGAAGTGTCTGGGACTAAAAAACCCTCGCTCGTTGAAATAAACAAATTGTTAATAAATTCTTAGGTAACTGTGTAACATAATAATATGTATATTTAACTGTACCTATTATAATAACCTTTTGTTACTTGTATAATACATTATTGCTAGTTTTTAAATGATTGTATGCGCGTGTCCTGCGGTTGATTTTTTTTTTTTTAGTTGTGCTAATTTACACGGGTACCTGTTTTTGGTAATTTGTATCCTTCTGTGGCTTAAGGGTAGTCATACTCTCATTAAAATCTCTTCGGCAGTGTCGTGTGAGGCGGGTCGTTACGTTCCCTAAAACATGGTTGAGCGAAGCGATGGCTGGTTCATGCGTCATGCTCGTGAACGGGTGCTGCCAGCGGAGATGAGTCTGCTCTTTGCTATACTGGGTACTACTCGTATTTATTATAATTTTAATTTAACTTTAATATATTCTTTTAAAACTGTATGACACGGCATTCCTAATATAGGCATGTTTTCAAAATATTTTTTTATTAATTATACTATGTAATGGAAAGTGACTTCATGAATTATCAATATTGAAGTCATTTTCCAAATTGACGACTCTGTATCTGTACGGGCCAATGTCTGTACATTCCACGCGGTCAGCGCTTTACGCCACCGAGCGGTTTCATAATCAGTTCACCTACATCATACGTAGCGTACACTCATATAGCATATAATATCAATATCAATTAATAAAAGTAGTGTTCAAACATTCTCGTATCATTTGATCAGTACGGTACCCGTACATATTGGTCCTTCGAACCTTGACCTTTCGCGCGCGTTGGTCAATACAAGGGATCGACGTCGCGTCAGGAGAACCAGGGACAATCAGGATACGTCCAGCATCAACAGCGGTGACTAGGCAAGCAGCCGCGTGTCATCTATCAAGTAAGATCGTTCCAATTACTTTATCATAATGGAAACCTTACTATTAAATCAAGAGCAGACAATCGGTGCCATGGAGCAGATTCTCTCGTCGTTTAAAAAGACGGGAAGCGATCGGCGCACCCCCGATTATATCAAGAAGAAGTTGAACACTTTAGAAGAATATTGGCGAGAATTCGAATCAAATCATTCTCGTCTCTGTGAGTATCAAGACGAAAATATCACTTATTTTCGTGACAATCAATATCAACAGGCTCTGGATTTTTACGTGAATGCCAAAGCATATATTCAGCAATGCCTGCCGAAATCTCTCACTGTGGGTGGTGTAGCGGGTAAGACAAATTCCAAATCACACCCCAGTATGTCGGGTCCATCAACACAGGCTCCGGAAAGTAGATCTCAAGCTACGGATAGCAGAACAGCAGAACTACTAAAAAAGCAAGCAAGTAATTTCAAGGCTTTCAGTCGTACAGTGGGTGACTTCGATCTCGAAGCAGTGACCGAGAAGTGGGAGTTTGAAGATCTTCTACATCAGCTCAACTCTAGGTGGTCAGTAATAGATTCTATTCACTGGGAGATCGATAGCGAGCTTAATGGTACGAATGAGGAGTACGAAAGGTCGTTCACTGAGAATGAAAAAATGTATAAAATACTGAAAAAAGCAATTAGCGGCAAACTTTTTTCAATGTCTCATAGGGAAACATCTACGCCAAAAATAGAAATGCGTGAATGCAATGACTCACACAATACAATTTTGCACGAAATATTTAGCAACACATCTCAAGATTATTTAAAAAATGATGCAAATCCTGTAACATATCAAAAAATATCCCACGTTACGCAAACAACAGATAACCCTGAAATTTTAATTACTACAGCCATGATACGCGTACAATCAAGAGACGGCACTTACCATAAGATGCGTGCCTTAGTCGATCAGTGCTCACAGATGACATTGATTACTGAAAATGCTGCACAAATTTTACAGTTGCCTAGAAAGTCGTGCAAGGGTATAGTGTCTGGCGTAGGGGAAAAAGAGAGTACTTGTAATGGTATAATAACATTAAATTGCTCTTCACTTTATAATTACAATTTTAAATTTAGTGCTGAAGCTTATATCATGAATAAGATTGTAAAGAAGCTTCCAAGTTGTTCCATAAGCAAACAAAATTGGCAACATTTGGAAGGGCTTGAATTGGCAGACAGAGACTTTTGTATCAGTCGCCCCGTTGATATCGTGCTAGGATCAGACATTTTTCCACGACTCATATTAGATGGAGTTCGTAAGGGTTCGAGTCATTTAATGCCGATAGCACAACAAACGGAACTCGGTTGGATAATATGCGGGACATCAATGGCGTCACCATTACAAACACGACAATGTAACGTCGTTGTTGCCAACATGGAGGATTTTGTTAGATTTTGGGAGACAGAAGATATCACCGAAGACACGTCTCTATCATCAGAAGATCAACAATGCGTAACCTATTTCGAGAATACGACAGTGCGTAAACAAGATGGTCGATATGAGGTTCGCATTCCTATCAAATCTGGCTGTCGAGATCAGCTCGGATCCTCAAAATCCATAGCAATTGCACAGTTTCATCAAATAGAACGTCGCTTTATAAAAAACCAAAACTTGGAAATTAATTACAAACTATTTATCAATGAGTACATTTCGCTTGGTCACATGAAACCGGCTACTGTTACAAACACTTCCGATAATTACTTGCCACATCATTGTGTATTAAAAGCAAACTCTGAGACTACGGCATTAAGAGTGGTTTTTAATGCTTCTTCTAAAACTTCGAATGGCACGAGCTTAAATGATGTCATGGCGAGGGGTCCTAATTTGCAGAAAGATCTCCAGTCTCTCATCTTGAAGTGGCGCCAATATCAAATTGGTTTTACTGCAGATATTGAAAAAATGTTTAGACAAATTTGGGTAAATGAACAAGATCAAAACCTACAGAGAATTATATGGAGAGACTCACCCCGTGAAGCAATCCAGGAATATCAATTAACTACGGTCACGTATGGGACCAAGGCCGCACCATTTTTGGCCATGGCAACTCTTCAGCAGCTAGCTAGAGATGAAGAAAGTCACTATCAATCAAGTGAAGCTATCAAAGCTCTGAAGGAGTCCTTTTATATGGATGACGTACTTCACGGCACACATACAGTTCCAGAAGCAATGTTATTACAAAAACAACTTACCGAAATACTGCGTTCTGGCGGGTTTAACCTTCGAAAATGGGCCTCTAACTCTGCGGAGCTCTTGCAACAAATCAACTCTAATATTAGTAATGATGAACAAGAAAATTACACCTTTAAGCAAGCCGAGTCTACCAAGACCTTAGGGCTTCGGTGGAATTGCAAACAAGACGTTTTTCTATTCGAATCAACAATAAAACCTAATATATCCCAGCCCACAAAGAGAACCATGCTGTCAGATATTTCAAAATTATTTGACCCTCTGGGCTGGCTATCACCATTAACAACGAGCTTAAAAATTCTTTTTCAATTAGTCTGGCTTGCCAATCTACAGTGGGATGATCACTTACCTGAAAATATAAGGTTGCAGTGGGTTAAAAGCATTCAGGATATCGATAATATCACACATTATCGTATACCAAGATGGTTAGGTATCAAAAGGGATAACAAAATAGAATTTCACGGATTTTGCGACGCATCCGTTAAAGCCTACGCTTGCGTTATATATTGTAAAATTATAGGCAACCATCAAAAAATCACATTGGCGGCTGGGAAGACTAGGCTAGTTCCATTAAATAAGAAAATATCATTACCTAAGTTAGAACTCATGGGTGCACATTTATTGTCTAAGCTAATGTTAAAGATAATTAATAGTTTTAATACTTACGATATACAGATATTCTGTTGGAGTGACTCAATGGTGGTTTTGGGGTGGTTACACGGAGAACCTTCCCGTTGGAAACCATTTGTTGAGAGTAGAGTCAATAAAATACGAGAGATTATACCACCAGAATCATGGAAGTACGTTAGATCCAACGAAAACCCTGCCGACTGCGCTAGCAGAGGCATGACAGCAACACAGCTTCAGAACCATTCCTTATGGTGGCATGGACCTAACTGGCTTCAAACGCCAAACATTAACTATAAAGATCAGCAGCCTATAACATATATTACTGATCTCGAAGTTAAAAAATCTACAAATCAGGTCAATATCATAACAAAGCAAGAGCAATATGACGTTGTAGCGACCCTCATTCACAAATTCAGCAATTTTTCATTTATAGTACGTGTGATTGCCTGGCTACGAAGATTTATCACAAGAAAGCAAGCGGGCACAGCAAACTATTTATCAATTAGTGAATTAAAAGAAGCAACAAATATCTTGATTAAGCGTCATCAAGAGACGGAATTTCAAGATGAAATTAATGATATACGAAGTGGAAAAAGCATTCAAAGGAAAAGCAAAATAATCAGTTTATATCCTTTCTTAGACTATCAAGGAGTCTTGCGAGTCGGTGGCAGATTAAGACACGCCTGCTTAAATCAAGAAAGGAAAAATCCTATCATCATTTCTAATGGAAGATTAGCGGAGTTACTAATTGATCAGGCACATAAATTAACATTCCACGGAGGAGCAAAATTATGTTTATCATTTATTCGACAAAAGTATTGGATCATCGGTGGAATGAGAATTGTTAAGAAACGTTTGCGTAATTGTGTAACTTGTCGAAAACATGACCCACGCAAACTGCAACAACTAATGGGCGACTTGCCTCAAGCTAGATGCAACGCTTCGCCCAGAGCTTTCTATCACACAGGTATAGATTTTACTGGTCATGTCAATGTAAAGGCAAATAAAGGGCGTGGGATTAAAACCACAAAGGGATACATAGCGGTCTTCGTGTGTATGGCAACGAAAGCTATACACTTAGAAATTGTGTCTGATCTCACCGCCTCAAGTTTCATAGCATCGTTACGCAGGATGGCAGCTCGTAAAGGTGCACCATGTCATATTTACAGCGATAATGGGACCAACTTTAACGGGGCCAACAATATAATACAAAAAGAATTTTATCAATTGCTACATAACAATCAGGAGATAATGCAGGTCATCACTGAAATGAATATTCAGTGGCACTTCAATGCCCCCTCATGGCCGTCAGCAGGAGGCTTATGGGAGGCAGCGGTCAAAAGTTTGAAACACCATCTCAAACGAGTTATCGGCGATCAACATCTAACGTTCGAAGAGTACACAACCCTATTAGCTCAATTAGAAGCCTGCTTGAATTCAAGGCCATTGTCTCCACTAACAGAAGACCCGGAAGAACTAGATTATCTCACTCCAGCACACTTTTTGACAGGAGGTTCAGCCTTGACTATTATAGATACAGAACAAGACCTTAGAACCCGATGGTACTTGATACAAAAATTATTTCAGGATACCTGGAAGAAATGGCGTAGTGAGTACCTTGATCAGTTAACAGCACGAAGCAAATGGAGGCAAACTCAAAATCAAATTAATATCAACGACGTTGTTCTAGTCCATGACGATAATTTGCCAGCAGGCAAGTGGCTTATGGGTAGAGTTACTGAACTGCACCCAGGAGCAGACAGCATCGTCCGAGTTGTCACTCTAAAAACCAAAAACGGCTTCATGAAACGCCCTATAACAAAGTTGTCAATACTACCAGTAAACGCCGAAGATCATGAACAGAAAACATCGTCGCAACAACCGAAACAAAACACAAAAATCAAGCAATCTCTATCACTTAACTTCGTCGCAATGGCACTGCTATTTTTCATGACATTAATTTGTAACGCATCATGCTCATATAGTTTATCTGAAATAAAAAGCAATCACATTTATTTCGACAAAGTTTCAGACATGAGATTGATCAGAGACGAATGGAAAATACTAGCATATTATGACATGAGTCCTTATCGACAAGGAATAATCAGTTTAAATAAATATATATCATATTTAGACAATCAATGTATCAAATTAAACAAAGATATCCGCTGCGACATACTCCTGCTGCAGCTACGTCACGGTTATAATGAACTTGACCTCAATAATCGCATGCTGTTAAGTCAGCATACCCGGACGCGCTCCAAGCGCGGGCTCATTGATGGTGTCGGTTACGTCGCCAACAGCCTATTCGGCGTGCTAGATCAACGATTCGCTGATCAATATGAGAAAGACATACAACTCATAAAAGAAAATCAAAAACATATGGCATCATTATGGAAAAACCAGACATCAATTATAGAATCCGAATACGATATACTCAAAAGAACCGAGAGTTTGATTGACAAGCAACACAAAGCCATAAATCAACATCTGATGAACATAGATAAGGCAACTAACGCTTTGAAGCAAGATATTCAAGAAAGTTTTGATATGAATACATTTACACTTACCGCACTTATAGCTAACAATATGTTACAAAATATTCAGCACATTCAAAATATTTTGTCGGACACTATTGTCGACATATATCACGGACGATTTAACCCACATCTACTGTCACCGGAACAACTAAAAAATGAGATAAATACCATTTCCAGTCAGCTGCCGAAAGAATTAGCTCTCCCCGTAGACGACGTACAAAATGACATTAAAAAGATTTATCCATTATTAACGATAAAAACTAGAACTTCAGATCAGTATTGTCTTTTCGAGATTAGGGTACCCCTGGTAGATCAAGATTTATTCGAAATTTACAAACTTATTCCTATACCTCAAACATCAAATAATAATAAAATCAGTATATTACCGAATCAGAACATATTGGCATCAACCTCAAAAAAGACTTGTATATTACGATGACTCATACTAACTTAAAAGAATGTTTTCATTTGAAAGGTATATCATTATGTCGTTTACAGAAACCTATTAATACTTTGTTAAGTGATAACGACCTTTGTCAGCTTAATCAGCAAAATAATCAATGTCTAACGAAAACAGAACCATGTAGCAATGAATGGATTAAAATGAATGCAATTAATTCATTCATATATTTTTGCTGTAGCACGTGTTCAGTGCGAATATTATGTGATGATCAAGTTTCAGTTCAACAGCTGATGCGCTCGGGCATTCTACACCTCGGTCAAGGATGTATGATCAAAACAAGAAATCTCACTATTTACTCGCACAGAGAATTAAATAGCGATATAAAAATTAATACTGTGCCTGAAATTTTTACTGCATTTACACCACCTATTAATCACTTAATAAATATATCTTTGCCTGAAACACTGGATATCGGGAATTATTCCGAAGTATCTGAAAACAAAGAAAAACTTCGAGAGATACACGAAAAAATCAACGTCCTGAAAGCAAACCAAGAGCAAGTGGATAGCATATCATATCATGACATTCACCACTACACAGCAATATATATAATTTTGGTGGTCGTGCTAATCCTCATAGTTGCTGTCGCATGGCGGTGGCGAGGATACCTTTCTGGCAGAAACGTAGCAAATTACAACATAACGTCGACGGCGGCGGCGCCGGCGCCGGCGGCGCAGGCCACCGCCACCGCGGCGAACGCAGCGACGCCCGGCCTCTCCACTAGTGCAAGTGATGATCATTCATATCAGTGTATAGTGAAAAGTGGTCGTTTAAGTGCGCGTAAATCGAACACAGATCGCAAAATGAAACAAGACAAAGGTACTTCACCCTTTGTTCAAGAAAGTGTTTTTAAAGTGTGTGAGCAATCGGTTTGATTAGATAAGCAATACTTAAATCAACTTAGATATTAAGAACAAATTGAATCACCTTGTCTCATCTTCATTCATGTATCATCACCATTTGTTTTTATAATCAATATGTTTTTCTATAATCAATATGTTTTCTATTTTTCTCCCCCGGGAAGATGTACGGGCCAATGTCTGTACATTCCACGCGGTCAGCGCTTTACGCCACCGAGCGGTTTCATAATCAGTTCACCTACATCATACGTAGCGTACACTCATATAGCATATAATATCAATATCAATTAATAAAAGTAGTGTTCAAACATTCTCGTATCATTTGATCAGTACGGTACCCGTACAGTATCTATTTAATACAGGGAAAAAAAAAACAGCCCTTGCTGAGTTTCTTGCCGGTTCTTCTCAGTACAAGGTCTCCCGCCGTAGATTTGCGAACCGATGGCGTAGCTTTTCGACATTCACAAGTGCTTGTAACAGCCCAGACTGAATAAATGATTTTGAATTTGAATTTGAATTCAAAGTGATTTAAATTAGAAATATTTGTATCTTATAGCCTATATAACATTTTTCCTTACTTTAGTAAGAAACATGTCCCCCATCCATCCACCTAGTATCCAATAAATACCGGAGGAAGGACTGATTCTCGCATAATTCATAATAATAATACTTGTAAGTAATCTACATTTTTCTAAAGCAATGCAATGATTACTCTTAGTTCAGCCAATCATCATACCTAGAGCACAAATCAAATAACCAGTAAAAATGATTATCGCCTTAAGCAATTTATTGTTTATTTTCAAGTTGGGTAGTATATGACAAAATTTAGATATCAACATATGTATCATTTATTACGAATCACTTACGGTAATAATAATTTTCACTTATCATTTGAACTACATATATAATGAGCCTGTTGAACACAGAATGCCGCATGCATTGTCTTGAATGTTCGGGAGTAGTGAACATAAGTGGGTCTTAAAATGAAATGGCCAAGGCAAAGTCCAATTTCCAGAAAGAGGTCATATGAGTCCAGCCTACTTTGGCAGCATTCGGTAAGTTACACGGCATATTCACAGTCTATCTACTGCAATGCCTTAGCACAAATTTAAAAGCATCAATCTTTTATTTACATTAAAAATACTGATTCAGCTATTCGTGGCGATGACCTATCCATTCTTTACACGGCTTTGTTTACGTATACAATAACTAGCTACATTAAAAAAATAATATAGAATTCTAAGAGTTTTAGGTACTCCTAAATAATATCAATGTTTTGTAAGAATCGGTAAAAACCGATTCCACTCGGTAGAAACGGCAGAACTCGCTCTGTGCTCTGATTATGATTACAGCTAGAAACAAAAATTTTAATCCAATCTCTTGCGAATCGGAAAGGATTAGGCCATCATGATTCTAGTTCGATGTGTTTGAACAGTACGCATACGTCACTCAGTTAAACGCTCAGGTTTATCTAAAGTTACCTACCTACTGTAAGGTATATAATTTAGTGTTAACCCCTAATCATTTCCCCCCTAAACAAAAGAGAATCATTTGATATAATATATCTTATTCGACACTTGTAAGTACAAGTATTATTTGAGATACAATGGACCTGCCTATGTCTTTTTATTTGTCGGGAATCGAAACATATTAACGGGTTCACTAATGAACCATTATCAGCACTGTAGCATGCTTGATAATTTTGATAACGCTTGCTAGGCATTACGTGCTATGTTATGTTTGTAATAGTAATACAAAATATTTAGCGCTAATAAGATTATTTTATGGCTTAATAATAATGTATGTAGTATATATATATTAAAAACCAGTTCCTTTCCAGTGATAACCAACTCCTTAGCATTAAACTTATAGTACCAAGGTAACCTACTTCTTAAGGTATTGTAAAAATAACAATCGGTTCTTATGTTATTAGATAGTATTCTAAGTAAGTAATTATAATTACATTGCAGATTATTTTGTTGAAGAATCAAATAAACATCAAATCATACAAGAATATAACTATATAATATTTCATTGTAACTATGGAAGAATCACTTTCAACTGAAACAATAATGAGATTAAGGTAAGAATCCGCATGAATATAATATTTTAATGAAAATGGCATGACACTAATAAATCTTCAAAGATTTTGATCTAATTATAATAATATGAACGCTTATTAATTTTAAGAATTTCATTTTGGATATCGAGGTCCATTTTGTGCTAGCCAGTCTCGCGAAGTAGGTTTGGTTACAGTATACAAATGCGTTTTACATCAAGTACAGTTAAACTCGTGAACACCATCATCACGTGTATGCACGGCTAAATAATAACATTATTGAAGTAATTATAATACCTTGATAGAATTTACAATCTAGAAAATCTGAAGCACCTATGATTTTTATTTAGATAGACAATTCTAACTACTGAGTACGGATATTAGCTAGTAGGTGTTGTAATTGCCACTGAACAATGCGCGACTGTAATTATGTGCATGATTTAGAATATTTTCACAAAGTATCTTGACGGTCAGTTTTTTCTACCTAATGACACATGAGATAAAAATTATAGACGTACTACTCAAACGTAAATAGACGTGTACGTGTTAATTCCAAGATAATAATAAATGTAAGAACTTTTAAAATGTCTTTGTCACTCGCCAGCTGGGTATAATTAGTCAAATACATAACTTCATTAATCACTAATTTGTTACTATAAAATTCAATGCTTGCAAAACTCAGCTAACTCTTCAGCGCTAAACACCCTTTCGGCATGGGTACCACTTTTCATAGTGTACTCTTGCCTTTAACGCACAATTAAATCTGCTTAGCGTTAATCTTACATGGAATCTCAGCTTCATCATATATAATAACAATAACTACAACACACACATACTCGTAGAACTTACTTATAGTTAAGAATTTTAAAATAAATAGCTGGTGAAGTTTTAGTCTTTCAACATTATTTCTTGTATTAGATCTCAGATTTCTCTCAAAGATTAGAAACCCTATTAGTAAACCAAAGGTCCTGGCCAATGTCAAATGGCATTTATTAGGGAGAGCATTTGGCATTTATAGTGAGTAAAATAAGGAAGAATGTAGAAAGTAAAAAAGGAAGTGAATGAATGTTGATGGGATATGACAGAATATATACAATATAAGGATACCAATTCCCCAAAGGCCAGGAAGAACAAAAGTAATATCTGTATGAAAGAGATTGTAGATGCAATGAATAGTATGAAGTTGGGTAAGGCTGGTGGGTATGATAGGATTACGGTCGAGATGCTGAGAGCTGGACAGGGCGTGGTAGCTAGTCAGCTGTACTGCTTTTTCAACCTTTGTTGGAGGAGCGGAAAAGTGCCAGATGACTGGTGCAAAGCCGTAATTCCGTTATATAAAGGAAAAGGGTCGCAGCAAGACTGTAAAAACTACCGTGGCATTAGCTTACTGAGCGTCGTCGGCAAACTGTATGCAAAGATACTGACGAAAAGAGTGATGAATGAAACTGAAGAGAAGATTTGGGATGTACAAGCAGGATTTAGGAGAGGAATGGGGTGCATGGATCAGGTCATTTCCTTACGTAGCATAACCGAAAAATGTTTGGCACATAGCCAAAAGGTCTATTGAGTTTTCGTGGACTTGGAAAAGGCCTATGACAGAGTGGTGAGGAATGAATTGTGGTCCATATTGTCTGTTTATGGAGTAAACGGCACGCTGATACAAGCACTAAAATCACTTTATGAGGGTTCCAGTGCTTGTGTCAGGATAAACGGAACTTACTCAGACTAGTTTAGCATCCGTCAGGGTGTTCGACAGGGATGTGTGGCTTCGCCGTGGCTGTTTAACCTATTTATAGACGATTGCTTGAAAGATTTGAAAGATAGTGAGTATGGACTAAGAATGAATGAGTTGATCATCAAATGCTTCCTATACGCCGATGATCAAGTTTTATTATCATCGTCGGAGAAGGAGTTGCAAACGATGGTAGACATAATGCATGGTGCTTTAACAAGCAAAGGAATGAAGGTGAATGTAAGCAAGACGAAAGTAATGGTTTTAGAAAGAGAAGAATGTATGACAAACTGTGACATTATGATTGAGGGACAAAAAGTAGAACAAGTGAAAGAATTTGTATATTTGGGTTCACAGTTTACGAGAGATGGCAAGTGTGATGGTGATATTGAAAGGGAATCAAGTAAATGGGGCACTTCATAACTTCATGAATAGCCAGAACATATCACAAAGAGCACGATTGGCTGTGCATGGATTTTGATTTTGATTCCCACATTGATGATGGTAGTGAATGTTGGGTGTGGCAGAAGAAACATGAATGTAGAATTAATGCTGTGGAAATGAGAAGCTTGAGAAGTATAATTGGAGTGAATCTGAAGGACAAAGTCAGGAACAGTGTGATAAGGGAGCGATGCGGCGTAGTTGAAGATGTAGTGACAAAGATAGAGAAAGGGATGCTTAGATGGTTGGGCCATGTTGAAAGAATTAATGAAGAAAGATTAACGAAAGAGATACACAATGTAAGAATGATAGGACGAATCGGTGCAGGTCGACCTAGACGGACATACCTCGATCAAATCGAAGATGTCCTAAAGAAAGGCCGGGTCAAGAATACTCGCAACCGACGAGCATGCATGAAGATGCTCATGCAAGTGGAGAGAGGTGGTCTCTGCCTACCCTATTGGGAACAAGGCGTAACATATATGTATGTAAAATATGTAAAACATATTTCAAGAAAGATTTTAATGAACGACGAGAAAATTTAAGGCGAGAAAATTTGAATGAAAAATATAATTGGAATCTAAAGCTGGAAGATTTAAGTCAATAAAGATGTAGTGCAAGAGATTATGTTAAAATAAGATACATGAGAAATATGACAACATTAGAAGAAGAATACATGAGATAGGTAGCTCACGGGATTAAAAAAGGGGAAGCTTGGAAACACTATATTCTTGCAGTGGTATGAACATTTTTGAAAACGAATAGATGAATGTAATTGACTTTATTTTTTAGTAACTATAGGAGACGTTCCCAGACAAATAGTGCAATAGTTTTCTGTAGACTATTTTGAAAAGCAAAAGTGATATATAACACTGTGGAAACTATCGAGGAATAAAGCTCATGCCACATATCTAGGAGAAAAATACAAATTGAAATAAGAGGAGAACGTGAAGTCACTATAAACCAACGTGATATGAGTGTATTATGCGGAGGGGTTTATATATATATTCAAACCCCACAACTTACGACCATATTATAATCCTACTTATAAAAAACTGCAAATCTAATGCAGTTTTCAAAATAATTAGTACTAAAACTAATTATTTTGAAAACTTTGATTATCATATATTATTTTCATTCATTAGCTTCCCAAGTACTTCATCAGGCCACACCGACGCCAATTTAGTGACTGCAGACATTTCTCAAGACCTAATAGTCGACTCATTTACTTATATTTCGAGACCGCCTTTAACTGCAGATATTGTCACGTATGCTCTCTCATATTACTTTAATTCTTTATAAGTAATTGATAACGACCAGTATGCATAGGATGAAGAATATACTTGTGCATAGATTACATATCTTAATCTTAAAACTTATTTTATTACTCAATAGAATTTATTTGAAATATATATATACAAATATTAACATTTTTAGGTTCATTGGAACTTTCATGTCAATTGTTGTCAAAAGAGAAAGAAGAAATAGATAACCAAGTTAATTTTATATTATTGCAGTGTACCTTATTCATAATGAAATCTTTACAATTACTTTCAGATTATTGTTTGTTTTGGCTAGCACGTGTATAGATATAAATATTGTATATAAATTGCATGAATAAATATACATTATTTCAACCACTATTACAAAATAAACTAAAAATCAAGCATGTGCTATAATTAAATTACATAATATTTATAAAAATTTAACTGTTTTTAATTTTTCACTTTACAGTTGTTCTGATCTGGAGTTATTTCACGATCAAAAAAATGTATTAAACTTAGCTTATGAAGAACTTGATGAGATACCAGAATGCATTGTTGAAAATTTTTCGGCTCACATAACGTATATAGACATCAGCAACAACTCGGTCTCGTATGTATACCTACTCATTATGGTTCCCTTTATATATATCGATATTTAAAGATCATGTCAAAAAGATACATGAATAAAAGTTATTATTAGGCCATTAACAGTCATTCATTTGCTATTTCCTCATAATTTATTTTTATCTTTGGCGTCGCGTATTATTGCATAATGAAAAACATAAAATATCGGTATATTTACGAGTACGAGTTTTACCGTGGCACCAGTGCTGCAGAAATAGCTCGAAGGATCGATAATGTATATGGCGCTAGTGTCGTGGACTGTATTATCCCATTTGAAGCAAAACGGGAAAGGGTATCTTTGGGTACCTCATTGAATGAATCGCTCTAGCAAACACGCGTCGACTGCTGTGTTACTTTACTCAACCGCCACAATAATGAAGGGATTTTAAATCGAATCATTATTTGTAATGAAAAGTGGAGACTGTACGATAATCGGAAGCGATTGCCGTAATAGTTGAACCCTGGACACCCAGCCAAATCCTGCCCTAAACGAAAATTAACTCAGAAAAAGTTACTTGTAAGTACTTGATGGACTAACTGTGGTATCGTTCACTGCAGCATTTGCTGCAAAATAATAAAAATGGGTGAAAAATACCAATTTTTAAGAATTATAGCCATTTTAGGATTTGAAGTAGGATTTTATTGTAAAATACTTTAAGTACGAATATTTTAGAAAGGATTAACTTTAGGACAGTAGGTCTCATAGTAAAATCGGCTGAAATTATCCCATACTATCCTATCGGCTGAAATTATACCCCTTAACGGCTCCGCCACAAATTTCCTGTCAACCTGTATATGATTGTCTTAATTTATGTATTAAAGTGGTATTGAAAATGACAATGTAAATTTCAAGAAAAGATAAATAAATTACTTACTTTGTGAAAATTGTACGTTGATTCGATTTTTTTTTTGAGAAAATGTGAAATATCACAGAAATTCCAAAATCAAAATCGACTAAAACTTATTTTACATTACCTTACCTATCTAATAGAAAAAAAGAATGTTTTCTAACTAACATAATACTTGTGCAGTGACGAGTTAAGGCCTACGCACTCTTCTCGGCACTCAGGCGGCAGTGACCACTCATAAAACATAATTGTTATGGGTACAACTTGATACTTATGCAATTAAAAAAAATTCATTACATTTTCAAAATGTCCACCGCGTTCTTGCAAACACAATGTTGCACGAAGAACAATTTCATGAGTAGCTCGTCTTATAATTTCTGCTTCTGATAAAATTAAAATATGGCAAAAACTACTACTTTGTCCTTCATTATTCATAATGCAGGCATTTTTATAAAAATTAAATAAATCCAATTTATAAACAATAGTACAATTGCCTAATAAGAATAAAATAACGTATTAACATAAAATAAGTACTTATAAGGAGAATGGTAAAAGTAGTGAATTCTTCAAATATATATAACAATTCTATCTTATTACATAATTTACTTATTATATAAATTATTACTTATTACATAAAGCATTTTTGGTAGTTGGGTAGACCTTAACTGTCCCTTATTTTACTGATATTAAAGAATAGCTCTTATATCTTTACGAATCACGGTTGAGGTTCTCCTATAATTTATATATTTTCTCCGAAATTTACTTATGTAATATGTGTGTGAATGTAAATGTGTATGTTCTTATAGTTGTTAAGCTCGGCTAAACAGTATATGAAGGAATCTTAAAGTGCAAATCTCTGTTAAAAATGGATTCCTTGCCGAAAATCTTTTTTCGGCATTTCGGACCATATTTCACATACACAACAAAAACAGATTACAAATCCTAAGGCAGTTGTTTCTCTCAAAATTTATATGAATCTTAACAAATGCTATGAAATATCAATATACATATATTCTAAAATTTCAACATTTCAGTAACTTGGATCCTCTTATACACTTCAAGCACGTGACAACATTGGTAGTTGACAAGAACCCTATTACGGAGAGGTGTTCACTGCCACCCATGACAAAATTAGAACTTCTATGGTAAATAACATGTCCACTACAACTTTCTAAAGTACCCAGTTTCCAAACTTTGACATATAAGTACGAGGGCTGCCTTTTAAGTTTTTTTCATCTTTTCCAAGCTTTTTAATCTTTTTGAATTTATAATTACAGAATAATCTTTTTAGATTGGCCGAATAGTTTTATTGTATCGTCTACTCGAGTCGGTTGTCAAAATGGAAATGTCTCAGAAAAATTTTCGTGCGATAATTTTCTACAACTTTCAAAGAGGATTATCGCGACCTCAGTGCTTTGAGGAGATCACTTCTGTGTTTAGTGATGCAGTACCAGTAGCAGTAGTCATAGGACTATAGAATGCTGGTATTTGGAATTTAAACCGGGGCAGGTTATCCTCGTCGGAAGGGAGGTTTGGGAAAGTCGTCCAAAAACCGCCATAACGCAAAAAATATCGAAGATCGTACCGTGAAAGAGAGGCACTACTGTCCAAAAAATCCTACACGAACAACTTAACGTAAGAAAGTTGATCTCCCATTGGTTGATTGGTTATCACATTTGCTTAGCGACGACCAAAAAGCAACCCGTGTTAGTTGGTGTCACAAAACTCTGCAGCGATTCAATCGAGGACAGTCAAAGCATATTAGGTTAGGTTATGGTTAGTGGTGACTAGTCTTAGATGCTTACGATCCAGATCCTAAGCAGCATTTTACTGTCTGGATTTTCCAGGTTGAGCCAAAACCAACTAAGGTCATACGCTCACGGAGCACTTCAAAAAAACTTTTTTGAAGTGCTCCTTTGCCTCCTTTGTGGCAAAGGGTGGTCACGTCGTCAGTATTGTACTAAAAGATCGCAAGACGGTTAACGCTGACTACTTGATACCACTGTTTGTTTGCCACAAGTCATTACCGAATTTCAAAAACACAATCCAAGTATGATGCTACACCATGACAATGCAAGATTGCACACCACCCGCCAAACAAAGATGTTTTTGAGCACCTAAAATGTCAAAATTTTAGACCATCCGCCTTACAGCCCTTTTTTACGCTCCCCAATATTAAGCAAAGTCTTCGTGGTCTACGTTTCAGTTCACCCGAAGAAGCTTTTGGTGCATACAAATCAGCCATTTTGACTACCCCCACTTCGGAGTGGAATAAATGTTTTGATAACAGGTTTATATACTGGTAATAATCTATTCAATTGCCTATACTTATTTCAAACGACACAACTTAAAATTCAGCCCTCATAATATACATACCTTTAGAATGTTTGTTTAAGATCTTGTTATTAATTTGCATCCCATTTATTCTTATTTTACTCATTCATATAAGGGGCTAACAAACATGGTTTCTTTTTTAATAGTCGTTTCCATACGTGATCGTAAACACTTGAAACATCAGTGGGTGGTAGAATAAGCCAATAATTGACAGATATTAGTGCCATCCCGCGATGGGCTGCCTGTGTACTCTGAAGAATTCAGAAATTAGTGCGAGGGAATTCTCGATAAACAAAATTTGACAGCTAAAATCGTCTTACTTCTTTTCTCACTTTCTCTCCGACTCTGCACCGCTCACTTGGTAAATGCAGAGTCGCAGTGAGATGTCGGTTTGGTGGCATCAGTGCCCAGTTTGTTTACCCCTAATGATCGCCAGATCATTCTGTTATAGGAGACCCTGGCTTTCCCCGAAGCGCCCGATTCTGGCAAGAACTCAATATGGACCCCGTACAGAATCCTTCGGAATTATTCTCCTGAATGATCCTGTACAGTGTGAGTTAAGATGAATTTCCTCCTCCGTACCCTTCCATTGTGGAATGAGGATTTCTCGGAGGGCTACTGTATGGAGTTCTTCAAAAAGGGAGTAAATAGGTTTTTAAAGGGTCGGCAACGTACGAGTGACACCTCTGTGTCACTCGTGCAAGTGTGCATAGGCTATGGTAATCACTTACCATCACGCGGGCCGTAGGCCAATTAGCCACATTCGTTGTATAAAAAAACCTCTCCAGGGCTCTTTTGGCTCCTTGGGTCTTTCGGGAATGCCAAGTCAGAAACTTAGAATAAGAAAGAGTCTGAGACAAGACAACTGTATTTCTCATCTTCGGAAAAAATTGCAAGATAGCGTAGTGACGTATAAAAATTACCATGTCCTTAAAACTAAGTATTTGTATTTTTCTATATTTTTTTTATTTGCAGGGCGAACCATTGCCGCATATCATGCCTGTGCTCTTGGATCAGCAAAGTGACAGCATCCAGTCCTCGTCTTCGCTTCCTTAGCCTAATGGGCAACCCGGCGGCGCCCAGCGAAATCAATGGAGGCACATTCTATGAAAACTTGCAGTATAGGTCAGTTTATATGAATTGTGGATGGATGAATTATTATTTTTTAATTAAAGTATCAGCTTGTACGATTGCTCTGTAGACAATTCGAGTGTGCGATCCCGATTCTCGACTCTTCAACAGTTTAGGTGGCGTTCCTTAACCTGTAGTCTAACGGATAGGCGCTCGGTGCGTTTGCCTCTGACCGCTGGTTCAATCCTCTCAACACTTCACCACAAAGTTTTTATACGCGGGTCGCCGGCGGGCGCGAGGAAGTCGCGCCCGCTGATACAGCGACCCGGGATGGACCACGCCCCTTCCGTGGCCGGGGGGCGTCGTCGGTGGAGGAGATCGGGGGAGATAGTGTAGCCTCCCCCGAGGAAGGCTCCCCTGTATCGACGGGGGAGCGGAGGCTGGGGGTTCCCGCTTCGCGTTGCCGGAGGCTCCCTACATGCCTGAAGAAGGCCATCTCTGAGGAGAGCCCGGAGCCCGGGAGAGGTCGGATGCGCAGTGGTGGCATCGTGTCCATCCCTCCCGTCCTATTCGACGCAGATACTCACCGAAGCAGCCGTGTCCGGTGAGTATCTAAGTCAATCGGTTGGTGACCTCCTCCTTCCAAGCCAAGCTTCGAGGTGCGGGAGTACGGCACCGACGGCCCGCTGGCGCGCACATCCAAACTCGAGCTGCGCACGCCAGGCCGCCACAATCCGTCGGTGCCACTCCCGCTTAGGCACTTCGTGCATAGGTTCCGAGACGCTCCCCCAGTCGCTCCCCCGACCGACACGCCGCGACGCATACATCGCCGCGTACATGTCGGCCAGGATGTCGAACGGGGGGGAACGTCCCAGAACTGTCGCCGCCTCATACGAGATGGTCACCGAGTATTCATATTACCTAATCCCTGAAAAGTTCTAACAATGTCTATAGACGTATTTAAAAAATTAATCGATAAATCTAATATTCATACTCCTTCCACATCAACAGGTTATACGTAATCTCTCACCTACCACGACTTGAACATCTAGACAACAAGCAAGTAACGGAGGACCAAGTAACTGAAGCACTGCGGCTGTACAAGAGGCCGATAGTGGAACAACTGGTGCCACGTGGCCCTGGCACTCTCAGCCTACTAGTGCATACCTCAATATCATGGCCTAGCATCAAAGCCAAACTAGCCACTCTGTGGCTTAAGCCGAAACAGACAGATAAGAACTTACCTGTATGATTTATAACACCATTTCGCAACCTTGGATTGTGGTGCAACGCTAATTTCAAACTGGCTTCCTTGAGGCTGAAGCCGAAGACGACAAATAACAACTTACCTAACTATTAAAAATACTTATACTAATAATATGTATATATCGCACTAGCTCGTACAGACTAAGGCATTCAAATTCAAGCAATTTGTAAATAAATTCAAGTAATAACGCGTGTTCGTGTATAGCTCCGATTCTATTTAGTTAGCGCAATCCCTCAACCTTCAGAGATAAGTAAATACATATCAAAGCGGATCAGATTTTAAAAGTCGCGTAGCATTGTTATGTATACATAACCTATTAGTTAATTTTTCATTGCCTACCTAAATCAATAATTGGTAACACTATCTGCATACATAGCTAATAGGGTATTACGCACTATGAAAAATAAAATCTAAATTTATGTTTTTAAAGTTCATTTATGAAAAAACAAACGAAAAATATTACTTTCTATTCATAAAACTGCAAAATAAATTAAATATTTCAATTTGAAAATACAAGTTTTTTTATCTGTGCTTCGAATGTCAAAAACGCTGTACGCCATGTTTGCATTCGCTGTGACGTCACTGGACTTGTAAATAAACAACCTCGGTTTTTGTTGTACATGTCTACTGTGTAATTTATTAGATTAACGAAGTTTCTCAGTTATTACGATCACGTTTCTTGATATTCTGCACCTATACTATATATATTGACCATGGAAGACGGCTTTGTAAAAGCAGAAAGTACTAATCTTCCACGAATAAATACATTGATGTGGCGAAATTCTTCGCTTGCAATCCCGACTTCTGTTCTGCGGAATTAGAAAATGTCAAAACATCTATGTAAGTATTAATATACCTACTACAAACTTCCTTTAATAACAACAAAACTTTACGATTATGCTTTATTTTGCGATCATAGGTATTATAACCTAAAATTTCCTTTCAGAAAAATATAACCTATAAAATATTAGTTTTGTAATGACAAGAATTTATTTTCACATGTTTATATGAGCTATTAAACTGCATACTTACATCGAAATGATCCTCACAAAAATAGTATTTCGTTTTTGTGGACAATGACTTTGGATCTCTTCGTGCTAATTTCAACCACGTATTTCTCATTTTTAAATCTGTTGGCACTTGTATCCATAACTTTTCCGGTGTTTTAACACTTGTATTCTTACATTCAGACACAAGACACCAATGATAAGGACTATAGCCACTAGAACTCATTATTTATTTCGAAAATATGTTTATTTCTTTCAGCGAAGCGTAATGTTTACAATGCCCGTGACGTCACAGATATGGCGGCCTGAGAATTGGCGTTTTCGCGCCCAAATTTGAATTGTAAAATTAAAACACGTTTTTATGAAATAATTGGAAAAAAAAAATGTATTTATATTTTTTTGTGGTATTTTATCAATAACAGATTAAATTAAAACACTTTTTGAATTAGACTGTAATACCCTATTGCGCGCGGAACCGGATGGTGTCCTGTCTAGTTAGGATCAAAGTCATGCCAAACTAAACAATGTATCATCATCATCATCAGCCCCTCTTCGTCCACTGCTGGACATAGGCCTCTTCGAGTGTACGCCACTGAGATCTGTTTTCGAAACAATGTATAGTACTGCAGAATAAATTATATTGAACGTAAAGACATTTCTATTAATTAATTATTTCGGAATATGACGAACCGAGAGTTGATATTAAAAAATGATATATTTTTTCCTTGTGCCTCATTTGTGTTTGTTTATTTATTTTCAATATATCTGATACAATTAAAACAATATACTATGTAGGTATAGAAAACAATAAAGTAGATGTTTCATATAAAACTAATATTGTAAAATGATTTTAAGGCATATTTTGTTTATGATTAAATCAAATTGCAAGTGTAGTACTAATTAGAAGTAGTAACATGTTGAGCAACCAACTTTGAAATAAAATACAATTATTTTCAATATGTATTGATACATAATATTTATTTTGCAATTATTCTGTATTTATGTGACGGTGTATTCTTATAAATTTTAACTAAATATATTTTTCTTTTAATTTAAAATTTTTCGAGTAACAGAGTATCTTACGTCTAGCTTCATAAATTACAAACAGTATCGTTATATATATTCCAGGGAATATTATTTCGTGCAATATAGCACAATTTTCACAAAATCATAAAAAAATATATTTAATAGTACTGTACTTCGTTTAAATAGTGTCTGGATAAATATATACATATTTACGTTTTAATATTTCTCAAAATAATTATTAATGAATGAAACAAATTAGGCATAAAGTACGACACGAAACGAAATACAAGTATAAACAGAAGAATCGTGTTATATAAATCAACCTATTTGCTATCTCATGTACTAAAGTAAGTTATCTTATAACCTACAAACAAATCGAACATATTTCTTGTGATCGTTTTGTAATGGACTGTTAATTTCTATATTCATGATGCAAACGAACATTCAAATAATATTAATAATAAATACGAATTAGTTGCATCCTTTGATTAAGTGAAATTTTGATGAGAGAGAAGATTTTGATTTATAAAGGACATTCCTACATTGAACAATAAGTGTCAAAATATATTCGCTGAACGTCTTGGGTATATAATATATATATATATATATATATATATATATATATATATATATATATATATATATATATATATATTATATATATATATGTTATATATATATATATATATATGTATATGTTTATATAATATATATGTATATATATATATATATATATATGTATAGTATATATGAAAAATGGGTCATAATTTTTTATAAATTTCTTAATTACGAATTCATATTTTAGACAAAATAAAAGAACAACTTGTAACGCAACACAAACCACCATATCCTTAAGTGACTTTAAGTGAAACCGCATCTTTTTATCTATAGATAATATGTTCTATATTACAGGATTATTTGTATTCAGATAATCAGTCAAAATAATTCGCAATACATAACCTTTTAATATTAGTGACAAACAAGCAAAACAATAATTTGTGTCTTAAAGTTTCTCTTCCAACTGATTGATCTATAATGTACGTTCGCTCTCGTAAGTCTCTCTTTATTCTTGTAGAAAATAAAAAATAAATAAGTATGTTTTATAAAGTAGTTATTTATAACTGTGACTACTTTAGTAGTCACATACTATAAGTGTGTGAATTTGAATTTGAACAGATCAGTGTATATATATATATATATATATATTAGGATAGTGCGATATTAAGTGTAAACTAGCATTGTATCTGAATATAATAGCGCCACCTTTATACTATTAAGCCAACTATTTTATTTTTGTTAATATGCTGTTAGAAATTTAACAAAAGAATAGCACATAATTACTTTTTATCAATAAAAATTATTTAAATCTTACATAATCCAATTTACTATGATGCAAAGCGCAACTAATTATTTGATTAAATAATACTACCGCATATAATGTTTAAACCTTAATGAGTTGACCATGCAATGCTCTAGGCGAGTTAACATAATCAAATATAGTGCAAAACAAATATATTGTAGTTTCCATTTGTAGTAAAATTTTGTACCTACTTTATTTGATATTAAAATAACTCTGAACTCAAAATTCAAAACTCTTTGAAAGATTGGTCCATAACAAAATATATCCAACCTAACAAAGGGCTATCATTAAGGTATAAAGTTTTGTTAAACGAAGATCGGCTACTGCTAACTTGCTTGTATTTATTAACATATTATTTAAAAATGAAAGTATTCTTTTAAAGTAAGAACGGCTTTTGATAACGTGAACCATGAGCTACTTCTTAATAAACGCATTCAACGGGTTTCGTAGAAATTTATTACGTTGGTTTGCATCGTATATCCAGAATCGGTCTCAAAAGGTTTTAGTTAATGGGTATCAGGTCACGTTTTGGTCACGTCCGATGTGCCATAGGGATTCATTCTCGATTTGTTATTTTTTCATTTTTTTTTTCTCTAAACTTCCTATTATATGCAGACGATCTAAAAATGTACAAAACCATTAAAAATGTGGTAGACTGTGTAGATTTACAGGCTGATCTTGAGAGGTTAATGATTTACTGAGAAGTTAATTAACTACACTTGAATATCCCACTATCACTTGAATGTCATTATATTAATTTCACTTGGAAGACAAATATTTCTCACTATTCTTATACACTTTGCAAATGAAATTTATTTCAAGTTACAGATCTCAAACATCTATCTAGGGTCTTATCTTCTATAGTTGAATAATACGTGTAACTCTCGATAGCTTAGCAGTTCGAAGCTTTCTGAATACCTATATTTGTCTACTCTTACGGTGATAACACTCTCAGTCATCCCTAATTAAAAAGGTAACATTATTAACTATGCCATTAAAAAGAATCATAGAAATAGGTACATAAACACCAAAGTTATACATGAAATACGCTAATAATAAGCCATCGCACATGAATACTAAATCATGCTACTCGTATAAGGATTATTTTTGTATAAGGCCGCGAAAGAACAGGCAGGCGGCTTGCTTAGGGCGTGTCCGCCTGATTTGTCTGTTACATAAAAACTACTGAATCATGAAAAAAAAGACATAGGCAACATTTTTATATGACTTATAAATATGTAAAAATTATATGAAATGTGGCTTATTTGATGAATTATTAAAAATGCTACCTACAATTACGATTCCACGCGGACTAAGTCGTCGGCACAGGTGAATCGATAGATTCACAAAACAATCTGTCACCATTCCATATCGTGTCTCTAATAAGGAACAAATTCTAAAAAGTACTTAATGTCATGCAACAAACATAAGGAAATACCTCATTTTTAGATAATACTTATTTATTGTTTCATAAAGGCATGTTTTGATATATCCATAAGAGGCGTGCTGGTTCCAGCACTTATGTATGGAAGTGAATGCTGGGCGTGGTAAAAAAGGATAACAATAGAATTAATGTAATGGAAATAAGAGCTTGAAGAGGAATAGGTGGAGTGAAGATGAAGGATAAATTGCGAAATATAGAAGGAAATAAAATAATGTGAAAGAAGATGTAGTTACAAAAATCGAGAAGGAAATGCTTAGATGACTTAAGCCCGTAGTAATGAAAGACGAAAGACGATTGACAAAAAAAATTATAAGGTATATGTGAATGAGCAAATAGAAAATATAAAGAAAGGTCTGAAAAAAAAGCAGGTCAAAAGTACACATTACCAACGGGCGTGCATGAAGATATAAATATATGAATGTATGGCCATTTTTCTCAACACATAACTGGATTGAACTGCATTGCAAGAACTGTACTGTATTAAAAATCACAATATTATTAATTCCCTTTATAATATTTTCCAAAGATCGATTCAAATCAACAACCTTGCAAGCCACGGCACAAGGTATTTCAATAATTTTTTCCCAAACTGCTAAACCAACTATTCAGCTGTTATGACTTGGGCTCAAGTGGTCCACATTCCATCATAAATAAATGAAATCAAAATAAAAATGTGATTCTTAGCAAAAAGAAAGATTTTTGAAATAATCAAATTATCGATTTTTTTTTTAAAATCGAGCAAATGACACCTTTGAGTGCTTTTGGCTAATAATATATAATCTGTATATGAATCGACTAGTTTGAAAGATAGCAATCCAAAATAAGCGAGAGTTCTTTTACACGTGCGTTCTGTAACAATAGACGTAACATAGTTGCTGTGTGTTCAACGTATTTTAAATGTATTTCGAGTAGAATTTAAAATTATATTTAAAAAAAGGCCAATCTCACTTGTTTCTAGTAATATTACACGAAAACAGAAAATTATTCAAAAACCTGAGCTAAAATTTTGCGGTTAGTTATTTTACACTTTGATTAATGTCAAATATTCTTAAAAATTTGGCTTCACAATGTGATATCTACAAAATCATAACTACTGATGGCCTGTACATAATAAATACGTGCCTTTGTTATCGGTCGTGTTAGTTATTTGACATTATATAAAAACAACTAAGCATTAAATAAGCTATGATAAGTTTTTATTATATTTCTCAAAATTTAGTAAAGGATCAGATTGCCGTCTTTGAAATTATTCGATTCATAATATATAAGTAAAGATTACATTTTTACTGTCCTCAAGCATTGTAGCTGGAATATCGAAAACATTGAAAAATATTCCAGTCCCATCAATATGTAGTTTGTATTTCATTATCCAATAGTCAAGAAAAAAAATATTGTATACTACCTGAACCTTGTCTATATAACCTATATACTTCATGTACATACTAGTGACTATAACATCGCTTTAAGGATTTATTTAACTCTTACTCTAGTAAAGCTCTTTTACTGGCCCTGGGGTTAGTCCATATTCATTAATTATAATAGTCCATTCGTTTAGATAATGACGACACCCGCACGCACTTGTAGTTATTATACAACTTTCTTATATTATATTATAGTACAAATATGAGAGTAAAATACAGATAATATTTTACTATCTTTTTCAACACTATTCCATATGTGTGTTATTTTACTTTTACGTGATTTTGTGTAATATTGGACTACGATATATAATCAAAGCCAGTACAGACTATCCCCACTATTATTGAAGTGAGAAGTCATATTCATTGTTATACTAAGTTTTACAACACCCTTTCTTAGTTACTGGTCACCCGGTGCTGGGTAATGTTAAATTGAAACTTTTAAATTTAACCACATGTACTATCGGGTGAACGTCCTACTTAATTTGTACTACGACGGTATCCTTTATAAAGTGATACGTAAGTTTGCGCGACACAAAAATGGCATACAATAGCGATTGGACTTTAATCATGATGTTAACACCACTACCAACGTAAACTAAAACCTAATTTCTTCACATTAACGAATGTTCTGAAAACATGGTCCCATATTTTACTGCTGATGCCGAAGGCTGTAACAAAATAAGTAATTTTAGTAATTCATTTATTAATTTTTTGTTAAATTAGCCCTTTTAATTTAGACGTTGTTGGGCAAAAAGCATTTTAATTGATATATTTTTTCTGCAATTTTAGCATGATAAGTCACTTCTCTAAAAAGTTGTAGCAATTTTATCAAGAGAAGATAGTGATTGCCAAAAAAATAAAGCGCAATAATTTCATCAATTTCTTTTTCCTTTTGTTTTTATCGATTAAAATAAAATATAATTTCTCCTCTCTTTGTTTGTGCACTTTATCAAGACTCACACACTGTATATAATTACATACCAATTATCTATTGATGAGAGATTAAAGGGAGAGGTGAAAAATACTTAAACACTAACTTCAGATTGAAAATTAAGTGAGCGTAATTAAACATGCGTCGGTATTTCAATACTAACGATCTCATGTTAAATTTAATTTTATACAACAAAAATTGAGGATATCTGATGAATACAATCCTAAAACGAATCAAATAGCTGATACTGTAACAAATCGTATTTTAATTTTATTTGTTGAATTTAAGAGATATAAAGTGCAAACATTGAAAGAGTGAATGTTCTCTGCAGTGCCTTTGACATGAAATAATGTCAAATAACACAAGTATTTGTTCCGTGCTGTCCGCTTACCTTTGTTATGATTAACAAAGTGATGGTTCGAGTGGTACCGCTTCATGGTGTAAAGATAAGAGCCGTCCTTCGGGCATCCATGGTGCACGTAGTAATGTATCATGTCATATGTCAGGTAACCTGTAATCAATGAAAATTAAATGTTTATCGTTGTGATGTACGACTAACCACATTGTGCATTAAAATATTGTAAAATTGTCGAAAATTTAGGTTGTTGCAGTCAAATGAACAATGCTCCTTAGATACATATGTATACACATGTATATATGTATCTAAGGAGCATTGTTCATTTGACAGCAACAACCTAAATATACATATATACAATACATGTGTCAATATAGGAAAATATAAATACAGAATAGAATTAGATATTTTATAAATTAAATTCACGTTAAATAACGGGCTTTTTGAATAGCCTATGTAGTTTCACATTTATAACTACTTACTCCTTACTTTAGTTATGTTGATTACATCGTCATATTTATATACAAAGATCACTTTTTACAAAAGACTCTCTTTACAAACTCTCTTTACAACAGTAAAATGAGTGAGACAGAAAAGAGTGTATAACATTATTTCCTTTAGATTAATTTATCGATTGGTGTCTTTAATAATACAGAATGTTTTTTTAATTATATTAAAAATATTATTGTAATTAATTTTTTCCCATTGCTGAAACGCAAAATTCTTGGCGCTCCAAAGGTCAAAAGAATATCAATCAAGTGATAAACAACTTCTGTAGATCATTTTGATGCTCACAGTCTTAAGGTGACGCCGCAAGATAACAAAAAACCGGCCAAGTGCGTGTCGGACTCACGCTCAAAGGGTTCCGTACCATTGATTTATGAAATTAAAGGAAGCGGTTTACGATTTACGAGGTATTAAAAAAACTACTTACTAGATCTCATTCAAAACAATTTTCGTTGGTAGTTTTTATAATGTTTTTTTTTAGATTTTTTCATTTTCTTATTTTAGAAGTTAGAGGAGGTTCATGCAAACTATTCGGTTTAGAAAAAAATATTTTAGAAACCTCGATATCATTTTTGAAGACCTATCCATAGATATGTTTGAGACACGTATATGTTTGATGAAAAAAAATTGAGTTTCAGTTCTAAGTATGGGCAGCCCCCTATATTTAATATTATTTTTTTATTATTGCATCAAAATCTTAATGCGGTTCACAGAATACATCTATCTACCAAGTTTCAACAGTATAGTTCTTATAGTTTCGGAAAAAAATGGCTTTAACATACGGACGGACACACGGACAGACAGACATGACGAATCTATAAGGGTTTCGTTTTTTGCCATTTGGCTACGGAACCCTAAAAATCTGAAAGTACGCCTTCCACACTGCACCATACATGTTTTTTACGATTTACGAAATAACAGTCGCTTTTAATATTGAAAATTATTATATGTAGTGTTATATCTAACAATAACTACGAATATAAATACTTAATAATCCATTATGATTTATTTTGTATATGAATTAACAATAATGGTTGCTAGGCAAATATAGTCATGTCATAGACATGACACACCTCCGCCGCGATTCCTGGTCCAGGGACTCCAGGTGCAGGCCGGAGTTGATCGGCATGTCGCTGCCATACGTTCCCGCTGTCCGTGCGGATTTCATAGTGTATGCGACCTAAACGCCGAACTATTGTTCCGAATTCCCACTTTCGGTGCGGCGTGGCGTAATTCCTCGCTTGTACTCTATCGCCTACATAAAACACTTTAGTAAGAGATGGAACGTTTGGGACATCTTTACGATTAGTAGGAGGAGCTTGCATTCTAAACATAACATGCAGTGGTGTTCTTATTTCGCGTCCGAACATTAGCCCATATGGCGTCATTCCAGTAAGACTAGGGGTCGATCTTAACCGAATATTAATAGCTCTTATTTTATCAAAAATGTCACCCCGCTCCCCCTCCATAGAGCGCAAGGCTCGTTTTACAGTTTGTACTGTGCGCTCTGCTAAGCCATTTGTAGCTGGGTGATACGGTGCTGACGTTCGATGTTCTGTACCACACTCATCTAAAAATATTCTGAACTCTTGAGATGTAAATTGACGGCCATTATCGGATACCAATATGTAAGGATTTCCAAACGTACTAAAAATTTCCTTTAGCTTCTGAATACACCAGGTACTAGTTGTTGTTTTAGTTGGTATAATTTCAGTCCATTTTGAAAAAGCATCAACTATAATTAATAGTTGATATCCTCCGATCGGCCCAGCAAAATCTATGTGAATTCTTTGCCATGGTTTCGAGGGGTTTTCCCAATGGTGCAATGGTACCTTTTTTGGTTCATTTAATTGCATGCAGCATGCTCGGCAAGATTGTACATGATGTTCGATATCTCTATCTATATTTTTCCAATACACATAGCTTCGTGCTAATAATTTCATTTTGACAATGCCGGTGTGACCAGCATGCAATTCTTTAAGTACGCGAGCTTGTAGATATTCTGGAATTATAATTCTTGTACTTTTAAATATGCACCCATCTTGCAATGTAAGCTCATTATCTTTATACCCATATTCTTTCAAGGACTTTCCAGTTTCTAACGCTCTAAATAATGTTTGTAAATGATTGTCCTTTTTAGTTTCAACTGCTATTATTTTTGGAGATATTTCTAAAGTATATAGTTGCTGGGTCTGGAATATATTATGTTGGTCAAGTTTGTCTTTCTTTGTTATTTCGATTGGAAATCTAGAAAGATAATCTGCATTGGAATTTTGAATCGAATTTCTGTACTCTATGGTGTAATCAAATCCTGAAAGGAAATGAGCGTAATGAAATAGTCTCATAGTACTTAACGTAGGTAGTGTTTGATGTGGATTAAAAATAGAAGTTAACGGCTTGTGATCAGTGACTAATATGAATTTTCTGCCATAGCAGTAGTGAAAGAACTTTTTAATGCCCCAGTAAATCGCTGTAGCTTCTTTGTCAATTTGGCTATAGTTCTTTTCACTACTTGACAAAGTTCTTGAAGCGAATGCAATTGGTCGTTCTGATCCATCCGGTAATCGATGCGACAATACGGCTCCCAAGCCTGTAGGTGATGCATCTGTAGCAAGTATTAATGGTTTGTGTGGATCGAAATGAATCAATATTCTCTCACTCAAAATTTCTTTCTTTATTTTCTCAAAGCTATCGTCACATCTTGCTGACCAAGAAAATTTTTTTCCCTTTTTGAGAAGTTCATTTAATGGACTAGTTATCGATGCTAAATTAGGAATAAACTTATTGTAATAGTTAGCCATGCCTAGAAATGTGCGGAGCTCAGATACGTTTGTCGGACGACTTGTATTGGCTATTGCTTTGGTCTTGTCTGTGTTTTTATGCAGACCGTCTTTATCAATAACATGACCAAGGTAATTGATACTATGCTTGAAGAAATGGCATTTTTCTTTATTTAATCTCAAAT
Organism: Scirpophaga incertulas; assembly: GCA_036419045.1. Taxonomy (NCBI): domain Eukaryota; kingdom Metazoa; phylum Arthropoda; class Insecta; order Lepidoptera; family Crambidae; genus Scirpophaga; species Scirpophaga incertulas. Next base: position 19,541,069 of record CM071630.1, on the reverse strand, counting down.
TGCTATCTTTTAGTTTTTCTAAAACAAACTTTAACCGTTGTAACAATTGGTTTTCAGAAGCCCCTTGTATAATTATGTCGTCAAAGAAACATTTAACTCCTTCTAACCCTTGTAAAAGCTGATCCATAAATTTCTGCCACAGGCTTGGTGCTGTCTTAACTCCGAACATTAGTCTATTGACTTTGTACGTACCTTTGTGTGTACTTAGTGTCTGTAATAAGGCGCTTTCTTCGTCCATTGTCATATTTAGGTAAGCTTGTTTAACATCAAGTGTACAAAATAGCCGTCCACCATTCATTTCTGAAAAGATATCTTCTATAATTGGTATCGGATAATTGTCGTCTTTTATAACTTTGTTTAATGTTACCTTGTAATCAGCGCATAGGCGAATATTCCCATTTGGTTTCATAATTGGAACAATAGGTGTTCCCCAGTCTGAATGGTCTACTTTGGTAAGAACTCCTTCTTTACAGAGTCGTTCAATCTCATCATCCACTTTTTGTTTTAGTGCATACGGAATTCTACGAGGTTTAATAAATATAGGTTGTGTATCAGCTTTCAAAGTGAGATGTCCTAGATAATCTGGTATTTTTCCAAGACTTGTATGGAACACGGTAGATGCATATTGTTCGAGGAGTTCATCAAGTTTAGGGATTTGTTCCAATGATAGTAATCTAATATCCGATAAATTTATTTTAAGCTCCTTTATCCAGTTTCTTCCGAATATCGCATCTACATTTTTGTCAATTATATATAATTTACCATCAAACTCCTGTTTATTGTATGTACATCTTACGTAAGTAAAGCCTTTTGGCCGAATTATTTCACCAGTGTATGTTCTTAATTTGATGTCGGTTTTAAATATTTTCTTCGTAATATTAAGCGTTTTAAAAACAATTGAGGCTCATTGTTGATAAGGCAGCTCCTGTGTCGAATTCCATACGTATTTTTTTGTCTTCAATTTGAACGGTTATCATAAATTTTTCAGTTGTATCACTTTTAATCAGGTTGATGTCAGCTAAACTTTCAGTACTTTCTGATTTTGATATATTATCTAGTTGATTTGAAACATTTCTTTGTAGGCAGACCCGTGCTAGATGACCAATTTTTTGACAATGTTTACATTTTATATTAATAGCTCCACACTTATTAGCCCTATGGTCAGTATTACCACATCGGAAGCATTTCCCTTTAAGATCTTCGAATGTAATTGACTCTCTTGAAAACTTTTTTGTACGTGTTTGTATCTGGTTTGAAGTTTTATTGCTTATGTTGCCCGTGGATACTTTGTTAATTGAGTCTGATTGAATATTTTGTAAGCAGTGATTCATATTAAAATTCTCTCTTTTACCCATTTCCATTGAGGTTGCTATCTGAACCAATTTAGAAAATGGTTGTGCAGTGTCACTTTCTTGTAATATCTTTGTTCGGATGTCACCATCAACAAGTCCTCTTATAAATTGTAATGACATGAAACTTTCGATTGTTGATTTATTGCAATGCTGACATTTGAATTCACAGTTTGCTGTGAGTCTTTTGAGTTCAGATGCATACCGTCCTACAGATTCATGTGGTTGTTGTAATCGAGAAATAAAATTATGTTGTAGTGTCCATACTGAAGGTTTTGGGTCCAAATAGTCATCAAGTATTTTAACTAATTGTTCGAAAGGTTTAGTCAAAGGATCCTCCGGAGAGCATAGGCTGTAAATTCTTTCATGGAGTTCTGGTGTTATTGATGATAAAAGGATGTATACTTTCGTTTGTGGTTCTACGATTTTATTGAGTAAAAAGAAAACAGATAATCTATTCCTAAAATTTAGGAAGGTTTCTCCATCTTGATAGGGTAATAAATTTATTTTTGGAATTTGTTCTTGTTGCCTACTTACTGTAGTCTCGTTTGCTAATAATGTGGATGTACTCGGCGTGGCAGGTACCTCATTTGCTTTAGTTATCGAACGAAGTGTTAGCAGTTTGGTTTTTACGGTAGTGCAAAGTTCCATAAAATCATACCTGTATTCACTCTCCGTATCAAGTTCGTCATCTGCTGTGTTGGTTTCAATTTCATTTTGTACTTCGTAAAATTTATTGATTATGTCTTGTAATGTTTGTAATCTGGAATCTATCTCTTCATTTGAGATCTCTTTTTGAGTATTTAAGTAATTTTGCGTCCTTGTAAGGGTGCCGCGTAAGCATGCACGCACTTTTTTTTGTTTATCCATATTTTCTCGTCGCCAATTGTTATATCTAACAATAACTACGAATATAAATACTTAATAATCCATTATGATTTATTTTGTATATGAATTAACAATAATGGTTGCTAGGCAAATATAGTCATGTCATAGACATGACATGTAGGTTTCTATTTTACAACTTGTTTGTATGTTTAAGTTACAAATACAAATTTTATAAAAACTTATTTTCAGGGTTATATAAGAAAGTAATAAAATTCCGTATCTCATAAATAGTATTATTTACAGAAAAAAAAAAAAAAAATGAAAAACACGTGTTAACATCAAGAGATTAAAATTACCTAATATTGTTTTATATTGTTGTAAGGGGCATTTTATTTCCACAAGTATGTCACTCGACATCGAACTTGATCGAAAACATCGATAAACAACACACATTTCTCAAATTTGATATTTGACATTGCCGACAATTGGTCTAATGCAACATTTTCATATTTTTTGTCATGGTTAATTGATGAAACGTGGTCAATGTTGAATTTGTAAAGCAAATTTCTAAGTTCTGGCATGTATTGGTCTGTTTTCTTTTCATAATTGTACCAACATTTGAGCAGTTGACATATTTCGAACTAATTCTATCCACTCTTCAGTTTCTCTTCTTAAAATAGATATTTTTAAAATATTTCAACTTTTTCTTAAATTTCGTACAAATTATTTTTTGCCTTGAAAGCTTCATCATGTAAATCCGGTTTATCTACTATTTCACCATAATCTAAATTTTGCGTTCTTAATACCAATATTCAATTCTTTTTCTTGATCCTCGCCGCGGTGCGAACTTTTAAAATTTTGTTAATATTTTTATTTATTTGTTATATTTTTTATACACTTTTTACTACTTCTGCCTATTATGTTTTGTTAGTGTTAAAAGATATTACAGCTCCTGAGCACCTCGATTGGTAAGAAAGTTTTTGCAATTATTCCAATCAACGTTCAATTTCATTGCAATCTACGTTTTCAATTAAAGTTTAAGCTTTAACAGCTAACTGGCAATGCAATGATTTTAGTTTCTGCCAATTAATTTTTAAATTTAAAAATATATGTAGATCAGGGGCATGTGGAAGTCGCCGGCGGGCGCAAAGAGATCGGGGGAGGTATTGAAGCCTCCCCCGAGGAGGGCTCCCCTGCACCGTCAGAGGAGTGGAGGCTGGGGGTGTCCGGAAGTCGATTACCGTTCTCGGAGGCTCCCTACATGTCTGAGGAAAGCCATCCAGGATGTTTTTAGTGGATAGTGTCCCTTGGGCGCCAGTCGGCGCGGGCGCGCACGTACGCGTGCGCGCAGAGGGTGGCGGGCGCTCGGGATGAGATCCGTTCAGTGTCGCTGCCCTTAGGGCAACGACGTCCATAAATGGGAATTTTACCTGATAAAAAAGGGGGTATCTGGAAGCATTCTTTTGGATAATTGGCGGTTAGTTATTGAATCGATCAAAAGAAAGTGAAACTAATGTATTTATGTCATTATCTGAAGCATCCACATTTTTATGATGCTTGTGTACCTACATTTATTGCCCCGCAAATACTTGTTGATAGTTTTTCTATCTATGACGCTATATCGAGTATCGGTTGTAAGTTGTTGTAGCTTATTGTAATGATTTCGTAATAAATGATTACGAAAGTATATATTTCCTACTGTAATGCTTGGATGTGGCCGAGCCACTATTATTTTGGAATATGTACTACTGTCACCATCTGCGTGTTTATGTATGTATTATTCGGCGTGTTACATAAAAACTATATTATTCTTATGAACAAAAAGATACTTTAAAAAAAACTACGCCCCACTCTGTCATATCTGTCTCGTGCGGGAATCAATCCCGCGACCTATTGAGCCGATCAGTAAATTTTAGCATATATTATATTATTAATATTAAATATGCACAATTATTGCAATAAATAACTAAAATTGTTTCAATTTTTTCTATGCATATTCTTACCTATCAGCCCGCCTGTCACCTTGATTAGCGGATGGGCAGTGGTTAGCCTGAAGGGCACATAGATGATGCTAGTTATAACCAGCGCTGGGACAGGTGGGAAAACCTGCCGCAGACTGTCGAATGGCATCTGAAAAAAATAGAAAATATAAGTAAGTATTTTCCAAAATACATTATTTTGTGCGGCACTTGATTGAAAAACAAAACAGACTAATGGTGGTTGCAATGGCCTATAGTATGTGTGGTTTTTGGTAAATTAAGAAACCACAGTGTACGTTTCCAACCTTGAATAATGAACTTTGCACATTATTTTAAAGAAGATATACTTGATAAAAAGAGAAATGTTACTTGCTAATAAGTCTTCAGTATTACTACTTTACATTCTCATTCTAGACATTATTCAAACTCTCCGACTTGCAGAGTGCCCTTCCACTAAATTCACTGCCATATCATAATTTTCAAACCGGACACAGCAATGTGAACTGTTGTTTGGCGTCAGAATTCTGAGGCTTTATAATGGCGATTCAATTTAGGGTCTGAATTAAGTAGAATCTTAAATATAGCAGCTACGCTTATATTCGGCCCAACTTAAGCTTAATATCATTTGTTCAATTTTATTTGTGATTTCATACCCCGACTAGTCTGGAATGCTCGTCTGTAAGTGAGTCTGATGAAATCCTAATTAATAAACTGCTAGAGTGATTTGCAGTGTTTGATCAAAATATTATCAATATTATCATCAAATTAATTGCAGCTAGTGATCACAAAATAGTTTAAAATGTCGGATCAATTAAAGTATAGAATAGAAATAAATTAATATGATTCAGATAGAAGACAATGGTTGTACAAAATAATACGGCGGAGTTTACGACCCGGTAATGAATGAAAGGAATTTGAATTAGTTAATAATTACCATAGTAGTGTTCTCCTGTATTCGTAATACACGTAGCAAAATCGCGGTGATAAATCGTGTTATATTACCAACTAATGTGGTAGGTAAAGGGGAAAATCAATGAAAAACTCCCCCGAAACGGACTTACAATAATAATGTTATTCTTGCTTTGGGTATTATGTGATTGAACTGTTGTGTGTGTGTTCCACAATCTATTGCTTCTCTTCTTTTTTCACAATCTTTTTTACAGAATGATAATTGCAGTAAAACCACAAAATTAGATTATACGAATAATGAACACAAAGTTTACTGTTGTTTGCAAAAGCCTTTATGCACTATTGGTATATCATTTATTGGTATACACTGGTGTATCAAATTCAATAGAACAATCTATTGAAATTCGCTACCGTGTTTGCAGTTGGGAGAATTATATTATACCTTATGATGTAATCCGTGTATCAAAAAGTGTATCTGGATCATCTTGAGTGACGAGCCAGGATCTAGGTGGAACACCCAGCGGTGCAGAGAGTACTCCAACACCGTCCATGTGACTAACCCAAAAAGTAGATGCGCGCAGTACTGGACGACAGTCAGTGAGTCCTCTGGACATCGATCTGCAACAGGCAGAAAACTATGGCTAAGGTTTAGTGACATCGTTTAGTTGACACTACAGACTTGTTACTAACGTGCTCAAGTTTAAGTGCTAAAGTAGTGAAGGAGTTGGATGTCATTATCGATAGTCGGCGTTTATGTGGGCTCGTGCAGCACTGAGTGCACAAATGCTATGCTGGCGTGCAGTGTTCATCCATCCGTTACATAAGCTCAAACTAGGATTGAAATTAACTTCTTGCAATGTAGAAAAATAAGATATATGTAGGCGATCTATGTATGTACGTATGGCTCTTGTGAGCTTCGTTCAAAATTTGTAAGCCACAGAGTACATTGGAAACTTCCGACAAATGTTAAGTGACGCACGCTGACCCAATAACTTTACGATATCCTAATTTTATCCGAAAAATAGTCGAACCGCGGATCTCACCGCACTAAACAGATAGAATAGATACAGACAAGTCGAAGATGATAGCGCAGGGAGAGCTACCAATCGTCATAGACAAGCCGTTTCGGTCGGGATACGATATACAAAAATGAAATGAAAAGAAAACCAAAAACTTAAAACAATTTGCAACTCAAAACTTCGTGCCTCATTAGCACATGATCAAAAAAATTTTACATCACTCACACGCAAGACTACAACACGCTGTTTTTTGTTAATGGAAAGTAGAGATATTCCCAGTTGGAATAACTTTCTCAGTTATTAGATTAGCATAAAGTGCTAATGTAATAATACTTACTAGCTTTTCGCTTGTAGCTTCGACTACAATTCATATAAAAAAGTCCAGAAGAATTTATTTAAAAACCGGTTATGTATTTAAAAAAGTATTTGCGGGTAATAGACAGAAAGTTATGATTTTTGTTAAAAACAAATTGAAGAAACAATTCAAAAATACAGGTAATGGGCATTTTGTTCTGGTACAAAAAATAATTCACACATCAAATAAGGGCGAAGAACAAGCAATAAGTCTCTTATGAAATTGGTGAAATTAAAATTACAGCGTTAAACGAAAAAGTCGGTTGCAATCCTAGTAAGTACCGGATGACAATTCTTAAAATGTAGAACACTACAATATAATATATTCTTAGTTATCTTGTAGTTAATATAAATATCACTACGTTGGATCAATTGTTACAATGCTATCAAACAGATTGTCGATACTTCCCCGATAACACAAATTCGTCAGATACGTGCTCACCTAGACGTTGGCGCTCCATTTCTTAAGAACATTTTTGTTCTATTAATCAGCTGATACGTAATCTACAATTATTTTGGGTTGATATAATTTCGTGGAATACGATAAATAAATGTCCTAACTTAACTGTAACATATTTAATTAGGATACCACTGTGTATTTTATAAACTATTTAAAATACCCTTACCGAAATCTAGTCTATTAATATTCCCGTTAAGTATTATTCTTTCAGACCTATACCTATATCCTATAGTCGAAGCCTATATCAGAGAAATGGAACTGTCAAAATTACAAATTTCTCTTAGATGGTTTAATGATAACACTTTTACATATTTTTTATTTACAGTAACCTGAAGTAGTGGGTCGTATATCGTTGTAGTTGTCTTCCTACTCCTAACACTAAAGTTACAGCGAGATACGTGGCTAGGATATATCGTATGCTAAGAGTACAGTGTAGCTGCCATGAGTTTATATTCGTTTGCAGTTGATATTCACAGCGTAGATTTTCCACAGGCACAGGTCCAATGCGTATGCACTTACATAAGCGAGCGGTTTATTTCTGTAGACAGCACAAATTTTTGAATGATTTAAAAGACGGTGAATTAAAAACTTATTACATATTTAAAAATGAAAAGAAGTTTCCAAATCTGAAAATGCTAATTCAGCCTTTTGCAATGCAGTAGCTGATTTTTTGTTTACAGCCAACAATGTATACTTTGGTCACTCCAAACGTAAGTACACCATCCTATTCTGGCAACAAATCGTTTAAAAGCTCTTATGAAGGAATCAGAAGGAAGGTCGCGAACCAGTTCTAAGAACCAGCCTTTACAAGGAGTTATTATGAAATTAACAATATAGGTTTTTATTGTTTTATTACCTAAGAATGTGTCCAGGACCAGCAAAATCTACACCACACCGTGCAGAAAAGCTCTTCGTGCTGCTAGTCTTTCCTTAAGCAAGTCATTTCCATATTAGCGTTCTCGATATGACGAAATGTCTTGTACATATCAGACATTTATGAATATATGTTAAGTAAACTTTATAATCTTTTTTTTTTAATTCAGAATTTGAGTGCCTTTTACAACGATCTCACCTGATGTAAAGTGATGATGTTGCCTAAGGTGGAACACGCAAACTCAAATAGTGCCTATTTACTCTCGCCTTGAAAATCCCTATATTATAGGTATCGGGGAACAAAGACGCAGGCAGGGAATTCCATTCCTTCGCGGTTCGCATAATGAGGGACGAAGCGAACCGAGAGGTACGGAGAGGTGGAATGTCGACCACATACGGATGGAGTCCCTGGCCGCGTCTCGTCGTCCGATGGTGGAAAAGTGCAGGCGGAATCAATTCATGCAATTCCTGAGCACACTCCCCGAAATGTAACCTGTAGAAAACGCACAGACATGCGACTTGGCGGCGATGTTCGAGGCTCTGGAGAGTTTTGTTTGCTAATGCCTCGTCGTTTATTAGTCTTTTGGCGCGTCTGTCAATAGCTTCCAAGGCCTCAAGCTGGTAGCGGGCTGATCCATCCCAGAGGTGCGAGCAGTATTCCATACAACAGCGTACCTGGGCTGAATAAAGATTCAGCAATTGGCTGGGTGTGAAATACCTGCGGACCCTGGCAAGGACTCCCAATTTTTTGATGCTGTCTTAGCCCTGGATTCTATGTAATTACCAAAATTTAGGTTGGATGACAAGTCCACGCCTAGGAGATGGATTTGTTTGGTAATAGGTACAGGTACATTTCGGAAAGTAGGAGCCAAGGTGAACGGGTTCCTTTTGGCTGAGAAAAGACACGCCTGGGTTTTCGCGGTGTTGAAATTGACAAGGTTGTTGTGTCCCCAATCAAATACTGCCCGAAGGCTGGAGTTGGTACGTTCAACCATTGCCAATCTCAGATCGTACATTTCGGACTTGTTAGCCCTTGCGCTGGAAAAATATCTCTCCGAGACAGTGCTGTCGTCTGCATACCCAAAAATACCGGGCTTAAGCAGATCGTTGATGTGAATTAAGAACAAAGTTGCGGAGAGAACAGACCCCTGAGGTACGCCAGCATTAATCGCTAATAGATCAGACGAGCAGCCATCAATGACCACTCAAATTGATCGTTCCCTCAGGAAGTCAGAAATCCAGACACATATCTTATTATTCAATTTTTAAAGTTACTTTGATTTATATAAATATGTTTTCATTAGATTAAATCCACTATGTAAATCTGCATCACATATAATTAAAAGGGTAAGTTTATTTTTATTTTCAAGTATAATAGGATGTTTATCGAACTCGTCAATATATGGGTGCCAAAGTCGTACACCAGCTCTCATGAATCTCATGTTCAACTAGGTAAGGATCTAATGCTTTTGATTGACTTCCACTATTTTCTTTTTTTGTTTAGTTCTTTCTCTTGCATATTTTTCTCTCTGCACTATTCTAACACATTTTCATAATAGTTCTTCTAACTGGTTAGCTGTAAAACTGAAGGATCACTTTCAACGTTGATATTTCTAATACATTTCGAAAAGCTTATACAGTATGCATATAGTTTTAAGGAATTCAAAAAGATTTAAATGTATTCAAAATGTTTTCGTACTACAAAGCGTTTTTCAGTTGCAATAGTCAAATCAACTTAATTACTTTGAATATTATTAAATTTCAACTCATGATTTGTCATTGGTATGTCAGGTATAACAAAATTGATATCTGTCTCAGATAACCAATTTGGCCCATTCTGCCACAATTTGTTATCTATCAGTTCTTTGACTAACACTCTAGATTAAATAATAGTAGGGTTGTGTTTGGATTAAACATGAAACCAATTCTTTGGTGGTATTACGTCTGTAATCTCAACAACCCATGTTTTTTTTTTGTTCCCCCTGAGGAAAATGCATTAAATTGCATACCCCGGCTGTGGCGAGCCGGCGGTTATGTGGGGCTCTCCTCCCCACTAAAAACCTCAGGGATGGCCTTCCTCAGGCATGTAGGGAGCCCCCGGGAACACCAAGCTACTTCCGGGAACCCCCAGCCTCCGCTCCCCCGTCGATACAGGGGAGCCCTCCTCGGAGGAGGCTACACTAACTCCCCCGGTCTCCTCCACCGACGACGCCCCTCGGCCACGGAAGGGGCGTGGTCTATCCCGGGTCGCCGTATCCGCGTTTATTTCAATCTCATAATATTATTCCGCAAGTCTTCTTATAACTTTAAACCCATAAAATGTTCGTCTTTGAATGAGATGTACTTGTAAAATGTTTCCAAGTTTTTTTTCTTTTTAATTTTCCAAGTCGAGCAAAAAAGCGGCACGGCCGTACCATCCTTTTCTCGAAGCAATTCAGGCCATTTTCGATCCCCTGTAACTTCGTTGTGGATAAAACTAGAAGATTTAATTTTCAGTAACCATGCAGGCATTGTAAAGACACGGTATATTTAAAGTTTCATTCAAATTGAACTAGTAGTTTTCTTATTATAACGGGTCAAATTTCTTAATTTTGTCACTCACTGACTCAATGACTGACTCACCTATCATCAAAATTCTAAGGCACTTCTAGCAGACCTAGAAGCTTCAAATTTGGAATATAAGTAGTGTTTGGTATATGAATCAAGGAAAACTAAAATATTTGGGGGCACGGTGGTGCAACCGCTAGGTCTAGAAGGCTACCTAAAAAAATAAAAAAAAGTTTACACTTGTTTTCATGCGTTTAGCTGTTTCATTCAACATTATCTCTCTTGGGACATAAAGTTTTGCTTCAAATTTAGGTTCCAATGCAATTGAACATGTCGAGCAGGTGCTAAAGAAAAAAATACAGTTCCTATCAGAAGTAATGTATTCCATAAATAACATCATCGATGTTGTTCTTTGATTTTATGATGATATATATAATGATTAGGGAACCCAGCATCATTTGAAACCATCAACGACGGGACAATGTTTTGTATGTCTTATAGTAAGTCTAAGATATTCATGAGTAGGTCAGAAGTAAACAAATGTACAAGGGCGAACTTATATCTAGAAGAGATCACCTCCAGCCAGTCCAAGTAATAGTGCGATTATTTTTTACAGCGGAATAACAAAATATATACCTATTATAAAAAAAAAATCATCTAAAACGGTTCAAAAATGGCGAAGTAGTCGGCGAACAAACATAAAAAACAAATATATACGGTCGAATTGAGAACATTCCTTTTTCTTGAAGTCGGTTAAAAAAGAACTTAAGAGTTCTTTTTTTCGAATGAATTATTAAAATTACAAAAAAATATATTGATGTAAATTACTTACTGTAACTTGTGTACAGTAAATATCTTTATATACTAATACATATTTAAACTTCGCGATAGGTGGACATGACAATCGTGGTAGAGGTAAGACAAGAAAGAAATGACACCCTGTTATTTTCCCAGCCATACTAGACTAAGCGATCACGCCGAATATTTTTTTACTTCAGGGGTAGAGAGACAGACTTCTCCACGTGCCACAGAGATAATTTTGGACTCTTTGACTTTTACTAGCCGAAACTCGTCAACTAGTATTGCCTTTCTACTAAACATTTCCTTAGAACCTCGGTCCTTATGACCTAATGGCTAACAACAAAAACGACCGCTTCTCAGGAGAGGACACGGTACAAAAAAGGGCACTTGCATTTGCTGAGTAGTTACTTGATATTAATTTCTTAATGGTTTCGCAGTCTGATAAGGTTGTCTACAAAACATCTATCATATACACCAATCCGGATACAATTACAATTATTAATGAGACGTTAAGGTTTAAAAATTATACACTATTAATAAAATAAATAAAAAAACATTACAGGTACGCTTATGCCATAAGAAGTTTTGTATCTTCTGAATTATTTTATTTACCTTCTACTAGTCGCATTATAAATGGTGCTACGAGTATATTTGTGGTGCTAGGGATTTAAAATTCGCAGAATTTATATCATTGAAATTATATAGACACTTTATTATCAGTTACTTACTACACTATACTACATGATTACTACACTATACTACATGATTCTTTTTATAATTTATCGACAAATTTAAGATGCGAGATAGAGCCAGGATCCAGATATCCAGATATGAAGTTCAGACGATCTAAGAGAGGCTCTGGAAAGACATATCTAATCACCTACACATATTACAATGTCTATTTTTGCCGATAACTATGCTTGTCTGTCACTCTTACCTTCACAAAAAACGTTCTTTAAAAACTGTGTGACACCCAGATACAGGATGACGGGTACCCAGAACACAGGCACTAGGTACCAAGGGGTGTAGGTCAGGCTTTCCAGGAGCGGGTTCTGGAACAGGCGGCAGGTCCGGAACACCGCACTGTTCACCCACATTTCGTAGTCGGTCGCGATCTTGTGCAGCTGTGCCAGAAGCGGCTTGGACCAATCTATCCGCGACTGGAAATAAGATAACATTTCCAGACCTATAGCTTTATTTATTTACTATTTACTACTGAAAGACGTCAATGGAATCTAGGTATACACATAATAAAATTTGTTATAATTATAAAAATCATGATTTATTTATCTCTGTCTGTCTGTCTCTTAGGAATCTCGAGAGATCAAAAGAAGTGTAATCTTCTGGTCACCTGTTTTGAAAGTAAGGATTCTTTCAACAATCTGAGTAAATAATTCAAAATGTGTCACTAAGCACAAACCTCATAAAGATTCGGAGTCCAATCCAGCCAAATATCAATCTGTCTTTTTTATATTTACTCTAGGGCCTAGGGTAAATATAAAAAACCACATGAATATCAACATTTCAATGCAAGTACATAAATAACTCTACCTAATTCCGACCATTATACATAAAGTATACAAAACGCTTAGTTACATACATGACATAATACATGTAACAGTAAAATGTACATAGAGGAAGGGAGGGTAAGATTCAAAGAGCAGGCAGGATGGAACTATTTACCTGCAAACTGCACAGCAATACGCCCGTGTTTCTACGTACATAGATATAAGCGGCCATGTTGTATATATGCGACTCGCGCCACCAAGCGACTAGTGCGACGCGTTTAGTATTTTCGCGCCTAATGATTACGAAACTTTTGTACGTCACTAAGTGTATCATTATAGTATGTGAAACAAGTCGTTTTTCCTAATATTTGCTTGAATTTCAAAGCATAAATCTATTGTAAAATAATCCTTGTTGGCGAAATAAGGAATACTAGGTCTTTTATTTTTCTATGTTAGTTTCACTGGTGAATTTCATTTCAAAGTGTGATTACTCATACTCAAGTAAGTAATATTACTATTTTGTTTTTCTATAAATACACTAACTCTTTAGGGATATATTGTATGAATTGCTATTTAAAGAGGATAAATCTTAAAGGATTTTTGAAGCGTTGATTTTATTATTAATAATGCGTATGTGGGCAAGATAGAAAATTGCAGTTAAGGGCAAGATGGAATAGTTTCCATGTCGCCCGCGTGCAATTGTTTTAATTAATATTTTTTTCAACTAATTGAGAATGATTAAAGATGGCGATCAGGTATATAACAGAGAGAGAGAACGGAGAATCTTGGACTGAAGAAACAATGCAGATAATGATGAATGGCGTGGACTACAACATGGATGAGACTGGTGTCAAGCCTGTAAACCTCGAACAATGTCTATAAAAGGCAAAAACGAAGCCTTTACAAGCTTTCCATCTTACTCTCTTTTTGCTTTTTTGTTTTAGAGTCCTAACAATTTTTATACTCAATTTTATTAAATTGTCAATAACTATTTTATAAACGCAAAAGATCTCTCTAAAGTTAGATGATAATAAAGTGTTGATATAATTTTGTTATATTTTTTTTTACATTTTAAAGTTACACCTTCCATCTTGCCCTCCCTTCCCTTAAATACCAATACAAATGTACATGTATTGGTTGCCTAGAGGACGACCCCATAACTTCTAAATCATCCAAATATTGAAGATCAACTATCAACTTTAAGGTAAGCTAGCTGTCAAGTATGATATTCAAGAAATAAATCCAACTCAAACCAAACTATGGGTATGCCTAGTTTTTCAATAGACCTATATCAACCTCGATCATAGTTAGAACTCGTTTCGTAATATCAATTTTCCTTAGAACTAACAAAAACTCGTTTGGATTTTTCCTTTAGTCTAGATTTAAATCATATCGTGATTTTACAAGCCATATAACGCCTGATTTTACAAAGGAAGAGGCTACTGCAGTGATAGAAAACCTTATACCCACATAAATCAATACCCTAAAATCATACAACAAAAAAAAATTGAAATCGGTATCAGAAAACTATGGAACCTTCAATATGATGATGCGTGTATTTGATGCTAAAGGCAACATTAAGTACTAAGCATAATGTACATTTTAAGAATCACAAGAGACTAACATCGTTACTCAAAAGAGAATGATGGATTTAAATTGAAAAAATCCAAAAGTCACTTCGCACGAGGTAGATAGCTTAACCAATCCCCTGATGAAATATACTAATGAAAGAGCCTGATAAAATAATAATGCAGGTAAATAAATATGTTTAATTATTATTTCTTCTATGTCCCAGAAAACGGAGGCCATAACCTTCCCCGTCGAAATTGACACTTTGAATTTCTTCAGCATCGCTAAGGACACTCGTTTCCAAGTCATTGACTGCTGTTCGTTTCAGATCGAAATGATGGATCTTGGTTGCATCAATGTGCACAAAACGTGTCAAAAAGTTTTCCTGGTCAAGTTGGAACTTTTCAATATTAGCCCTCAAAATATCTTATTATTTTTTCTTTTGTTGGTCTGTTAACATTCTCGGTACCCAACGCACTAACCCCTTTTTCTTATGCAATTCGTTTGCGAAGATCCTACCATAGATAGTACCATATGACATCCCTGTGACCTCAGCTACGTGCCTTATGATTACTCTTCGATCTGCCAATACGATATCTTCTTCCCTTTTCACATTAATCTCAGTGAGAGCGTCCGTCAGTGAGGCGAACCGCGAGGTTCGTCCTCTGTGGACGTTTTGCCCACCTTAACTCCTTGGGCCATTAAACCTTAAACTGTAGAATATGGAGGAGCACAGTCCCCCAATGTGTCCAGCAAGTCGCTGTGTGTATATTTGGTAGACATTTTTTACAAGCATAGGTTACGGCTCTAATTTATTTTTTCTCCATTTTGATGATCTCTCTCCGAAAATTATGACTTATTTTTATTATTTTACTAGCCTGAACTAGTGGGTAGTACTTGTACAACAGTATATTCTTTTTCTTTTTGATTTTTATGTCCACTTGAAATAGCCGATTATGATTACTTTTGATCACCCCTTGTGGTGAAACTACGTGGCACTAAAACCAATAATTTTATTTTTTATTTACATAGGAAGTGTCTTCGACAAGTAATTGGAAAAAACAGGATTTCGATTTTTTTCTAGTTTATTTCTTTCAGCTCATATAAAAAGTACAATGTTTACCTTAGGTTACACTTATTTAGTCCCTCGAACTGCACCAAACCCAGTCTCGGGACTAAATAAGTCACTATCACTCTTAGGGTAATAATGCCTCTACTATTAAATAAATAAATAAATATTTCTTACACTTACACCAAATAGCCTAGCCCAAAGTAAGATCTATAAGGCTTGTAATATAGGAACTAGGGTAATGGATAGGACATACATATATTATACATATATAAATATTTTTGATAGAAATAAATATTAACAACCATGGCTAAGGTACAAATGCTCGTATTCATCACACAAACATCTGCCCCAACATTAAATTTAAAATATGAATTTTGCTATCCTTGTATCAGATTAAGGATCAAAAGAGTGCATTTCGCTTTTTTTATGAAAATCTCAAAATGTTCTACAAGTCGGATCATGTCATTACTTCATTACCGACAGAGACAAGAAAAAGTCATCGAAGTAAATTCTTCATTTATATATTTTAATTAAATGTAAAAGAACTTTCAAAAAAAATGTATTCAGTTGACATATAAAATGCGAAAAAACTAAGTCACTATGCCTGAGACCACCTGTTTTCTTAACGCAATTGTAAGCTGACTCTTCACTATGGCATATATTATATCCAGAAAGGTCGGTGAATTAAAAACAATCATCAGTTTGATGGTCAATATTTCCTGATATTGGGGTTATAATATATTTTATATCCTATAGTAAGCAGTTACTATTATTATGGTTATGAATTCTGTACCAGTCTAGTTATAAAACTTTGGAATTTATTAGGGATACAACATATCCACAAGGTAAATAGCGTAAGAAAAATTTGCCGACAGTACTTTGCAGTTAATCTTGTTATGTAGCAAAATATAAATTAGGAATTTAGGTTTAAAATAAAGTGCATCAATATCTACCATCTATCTTACCTCTAGTTCCTCAAGGAAGGCAATATCTTCAGCCTGCTTATTCCTATCGTGTGCGGTTACTATCCTGCCGTTAGCACTCACTTCACCTGTCAGACTGCTCTGGAAAGCAGTGTCCACTTTAAAGTCGCACAACATATGGTACGCACTCACACTGTGGCCAAACGTTTCCATGGCCTTTTGCACGGACCTTCCCTTGTACCTCTCCAAAGTGTTCACGCCGCCCGGATGGTCTTGCAAAAACTGTTTTATGTCATACTTCTGACCGCTGTAGAGTATAGGAAAGGTAGCCATGGCTCAACCGTCTTCTAAGGCGATCACGGTCGGTATGACACCGTGAGATAATACAGATGTTCGCGGTACTATTGTACCGATGCGACTTCTTGCAAGGTGCTTGCGAGTGTTGTACGCACGTAGCAAAATATTACTGATACGTGTAATCGCAGAACTTAGATAAGCGCGTCCTTATACTGATAAGCGATATGACAGGTCGGATAAGTGAGTTTCGGTCGAAAATCTGAGTCACAGGTACTTCGAATAAGACATAAGTTTGATAGTGTCGCAGGTGAATAATAAACTTTATGGTGAATCTCATCTCTCTCGGGATATTTGTATGAAAAATATCAAAAATGTCCATCCAACTATAATACTGTTAAGAGAGTTCCGATTAATAAAGCATAATATCCAACTATAATGCATTATAATGTACTTCCGGAATTATAGAATTAGATTGGTTTCCGTATGTCTGTCAGTCTATAAAAACCCGTTTTTTGGCAACATGTGGAGGTAACAGGTGGTGAAATCAATATTCAGTAGGTGTATTAGGTAGGTGTATTGTTAGTAGGTAATACAGGAGGTGAAATCAATATTGCAATTCTTTGAAGTAGTAAATAGATCAAACAACTGAATTCACTCAATCAAAAGATATGGCCTTTTATGCTCCAATCATGTCGCATATATTGAAATTCTCAAGAATATCAAAATCTACAGAATCCTTTCTGACGTTAAATGCCTATGACATAAGTCCGCCTTTGGACACAATACATTAAATATAAATAAATAAAAAGTCACCACTGCATAGTGGAATGACGTTATCAGGAAGTTATGGACTTGGAATTTTTGAACGACAACTTACCAGAGAAATAATAGTAGATACAACCCTACCCTACTATTATTGTACCCTACTATAATTTACTTGGCTATGATTAGGTCGACGTCATTTTAAAAATCACATTCAAAGAGTTTTTTTATAAGTTAAATGTAATAAGTGTATATTGATTTACTACGAATAAGGTATAAGATAAAGTTAACACTACTAAGTATATAAGCAGTGTGCGTACAATATAATTTCTGTTGAAGTATCTACATCGACAAATTAGTTGCACATAACAATAAATTAGCAATTAGAGGAGCCTTGGCATCTTATTAGCAGTGAAATTTTTATGACTTCACTGATATATTGAACTTGAGCGGTCACGCCACACTTAGTTATGTTGTTATTGCCCATTAATAAAATACAACACACCACAAATAAGATCAGTAAATGACAAATTTCACCTTTTACTTGATTCTTAAATACTTAAACCCAACAAATCAATACTCTGGTTATAAACTATGATTAGATACTACTACTAACTATGATTAGATACTGTAAACAGCATCTCAGACAATCACAGACTAATTAGCTATTTGTGCGCGGTTAATAAATAATCAGGAATTCAGCAGTACCGTGCTACCAGCAGACAACGCAATTTGGCGAAGGTTTTTATTCACATGAGATCGACGTTATACCTATTAACTACCAAACAGACCGCTTCTTCATTTATTGAGCGAATTATGATTATGATCGTTATGTGTCCGCCTATCTAACAGAAATAAATTTGAGTGATTTGGCTTGCTTCCTTCCAAAATTTTAATGGTCTTTTCAAAAGGCGAGGAAACCTTAGTAATGCTCGATACATAGATTGCGATAATATAACGCCTGCATTAAATTATACATCGAATAACTTGGCTTCGCAGCAATAAAGGTACTCGTACGTATGATGCGTCAGTATCGACGATTGGCTCGACTGACATGTCAAGTTTTACTATTTCTTTTGCAATTAAATTGAGATATTTGCGATAAAAATATTTTACTAATAACGCTTTTTAACGATAACGATAAGATTGTCCACCTATAATATTTTAATTACATCTGCCTAATTATATCTATCTAATTAATATAATATTTTTTATGAAAACAATTAAAATGTGTTGTAAATGAAATAGGAAGTGTACATTAAAATGTATATTGTTTTTGATTAGTAATTTAATTAATAAACCATGATTATAATATTTATTTATTTAAACTTTATGTACATATATCGGTGTACAATGGCGGACTTAATGCTAAGGTCAGGAGACCTATTTTTGAATTACGAATGCGACTTCGAAATCACCGATGTGACTAATAATCACCGACTACCTTAGTCACAGGTGTGATTTCATTACGAGTGCCCTCACCCACTCGTAATCAAGTCATACTTGTGGAAATGTTATCTGTGGTGGTCATATAATTAGAAACACTCCATACAATCGCATAAGCATCAACTTGAACTAGTAACAATCATTAATAATATTAAGAAATGATTTAATAATTGTTATGCAACAATGTTGCCACTACATTTAAATATGCATACAATTAACAAAATATAATCCACTGATTATTTTGAATTTTAAATGAAACTTTACAGAATTTGATAAAATTTAGATACTGGCAGTTTGGACAAATAATTAGAAACATAATCTATTGTACGTTCTTATTTTGAATTAAAAAGAATTAAACTCCTTTCTTTGCTTGTTTATGATTTAAATCGTGTTTTGGCGGTATTTTAACATCAACTTCAGTTTCGGGACGGTCAATTTTGTTTAAAATAGGAAAAAATAAAAGTTGTGACGCGTCAACTCGCCAAATAATTGTTAATTAGCATTTGAAACGACAGAAGAATAGCTGACCACTTTGAATGCTCCGTAAAGAAGGTATTTAATGCTATTGACCATTACAAAAGATATGGAACTACGGAAAAAAGAAAATAAGAAAGCCATGTCCAAGGAAAACGACGCCCCGGGAAGATCTGCATATTGTAGGTACGTCTTGCTAAACAAAACCCGTTTAAAGGATCCATTGAAATTAAAAATAAGATGCTTCCACCAAATGACCCCAGAAACGTATTATCAACACTAATACACAGGCGATTACTTGAAGCGAAACTGTTTGGGAGAGTTTCCCGAAAAGTCCCACTTCTTACCAAGCAACACAGAGAGAAGAGATTATTGTTTGAAAAGAAGTACAGCAAGTGGACAGTACATGAATGGAAAAAGTTTTATTCTCAGATGAAACTAAAGTAAATATGGTAAATTCCGATGGTAAGTGCTACGTTAGACGTCCATTAAAGCATGCTTTTAATAATATGTACACAAGAAAAATGGTTAAGCATGGTGGTGGAAACATTGAAGTATGGGGATGTTTTTCCGGCTACGGAGTTGGAGCCGTTCGAAAAATTGAGAGGGTTCGAAAAATCAATACCAGTATAAAAATATCTTAGAGGAGACAATGATTACCTATTCCTATGATAATTTACCGATAACTTGGATCTTTCAACATGACCACGATCCCAAACACACGGCCAGTAAATAAAAATATACGAGTATGTTAAGTGTTTCCTTAGGGAACAACAAATTTCTATCTTAGACTGGCTCGCGAACAGCCCGGACTTAAATCCGATTGAAAATCTATGGCATGATGTGAAGAAAAAAGTCTCAAGTAAAAGGAACTCTAGTCAAAATGAGCTGTATGAAGCTTTTGTAAAAGTATGGACGTCGATTTGGGGCGAAAAATGTCTGAAGTTGATTGAGTCAATGCCTCGTCGCTGCAAAGCTGTTATTGACAACAAAGGCTACGCAACTAAATACTAATAAAGCAATAAACAAAATGTGTAACATGTAAGTAAATAAATATCTTGAGTGAGTGTAATCTATACTAATATAATAAAGCTGAAGAGTTTGTTTGTTTGTTTGTTTGTTTGTTTGTTTGAACGCGCTAATCTCCGAAACTACTGGTGCGATTTGAATAATTCTTTTTTTGTTGGATAGTCCATTTATCGAGGAAGGCTATAGGCTAAATAACATTACGCTATGACCAATAGGAGCAAAGACAGAGCGGTAAATGTGTAAAAAACGGGGAAAATTATTCATTTTTGAAGGCTTTCTTTGCGTGCGCTGCGAAAACGGTTCAAGATACACAAAAAATATGTATGAAAGAATTATTCCTCTATACATGATCTAAAAAAAAGTCCGCGACGGCATATGTCTATCTTTTAAGGTTTAGTCACAATGACCGTTTTTATGGTACCAAATTTGGATATGTCGCGTTGTCAAGATCGGGTAACAGCTGAGGTGCGCAAAATAACTATTCCACGCGGACGAAGTCGCGGGCACAGCTAGTATTCCATAATAGACTGAACAAAAAATCGGGTGGGGCTGTGCCGGGGCACACGGCCGTTGGTTTTAACGTGAAACGTCTATGTTAGGGAATCGCTTTTAAAGTAAAAGATTGAAATAAAAACAAGATTGACGGTGTTTTAAGTATTTTAATAAAAAACTCAATGTCACAACAGCGAGCTGACCACATTTTTGTTTCAAAGACCAATAGTTTTTTAATTATTACGGTACGATGATATAGACCTTTTCGTTACGGTCCACTTTTTAAACCTGGTACCCGTATGTTTCGGCGCGATTTTAAAGACGTTTCACGTCAAAAAGGGAGGGGTGTACCGTATCAGAATGGTGAGAGGGGCATTTAAGGAGGCCATTAGAGGCAGACATTTTCAAAACACACCTCACGTAATTTATGGGCGCCCCCATAGTGTCATCTATATTTCTAAGTCAATGGAAATTGCATATATTAAACACAAAGGTTCCTAATCCTATAGACTTTAAAAATCTTCACCCTATTAGTATTTTACCTTTCCTGTCGAAAATTTTTGAAATAATTGTTTAAGCCCAGCTTACTAAATACACAAAATTTTACCTGTAAGGCAATCTACTTTCAGAAATGGAAGGAATTACTGCTATGTTGGATGTAATTGATTCTATATTGGCTGTCCAAGGCGATGGCATTGGGACGATTGTGTTAGATACTTTTGCTGCGTATTTGTCAATCTTAATATTGGACTCAGGGCCATCTTTACCAGGGGGTGCAAGGGGTGCGGTGCACCCGGGCGTAGAGCGCGTGGGGTCACCTTCCAAGCGCTAACGTTTTAGATATTTCATCAACAATAATTTTTTTTTTACTTTTATTATGCTTTCAGCGCTGTGTTTCAGCGCTTGTCTTATCGCATTACTACACTACACAAATAACAAATTTATTTAATACAACACGCGTGCGGCAAAATAACTAATCCAAAGAAAGTGTATGTATGAGTACGTATGACACGTTGCCGCCCGGTCGCCCGCATTTGAAGCAAAATCATCTAGAGATCATTTTGCTTCAACTGACTTAAAAGTCAATAGAGTGTAACTTCGTTAGAAACGGGTGCACGGCGCGGCACCTGTGCGTCTGTGATACGCAAGTAATTGCGCATTTTAACATTGTCGCCCGGTCGCCCGCACTTGAATCAAAATGATCTCTAAGTCAATAAAGTGTAAAATTTAAAATAGGCGCGCGGTGCGGCTCCTTTGCGTATGTTGCGCCCTTTAACATCACATAACCACTCGAAAAGTCATGCGATCGGTTATGTCAATACCATACATTTTTTATTTTAGCGATGCGATTACGAAAATAGAAAGGCATCTTATTCGTCTAGGCCCTCTGATTCGACTTCTCGCCAAATTATCCTAATATGATATTAATGTCGCAGCCAACTGGTTAAAATAGCCGTTCAATCAAACAGTAAGTGTTATGCTTGATATGCTCAGGACTACGCAAATGCTATTAGCTATAAATCATAATCTACTAGAAAACTAATAGATGGACAGATATATTTATTACTTTATAGACTGATTTATATGTATCATTGACTTCTCAGTTGCTACCTACCTATGTAATCTTTAAATGTGAGTCTTTGGTGTAACTACAAATAAGAATGTCTCAACTTTACCTTAGAATAATATTTTATTTCCAATTTAACTGTGTACAAATGCGTTTAATACTTATAAATCATCTTATATTATGTAATCTTGTTGTATCACTAAATTGCACTGTTTTTGGTTTATAACTTTCACTTTTAGCACTTTTATTGGACTGAATACTTGTAATTTACTTTTTACTGTATATTTGTTATAATTTCTTAATATTTTCAACGATTTCTCTTGGTTTGTTAAGAACATTCTCGATTTTGACAATGTATGACAATGTATGACCGGAACAATTACAATCAATGGTTCCTCAGAACTTGGGCCAGCATTTGGACCATCAACAATTGCCGGCTGATTTGGAATCTAAAGCATGGAAAAACATTATTGTATAGATCACAGTGTTACATATATGAGATTATTTAAGTTTTATTTACCGCAGCATCACTGTCAAAGTTGTTTACATTCATGACAAAGTCGTGAGGAGCAATTGCCATGATTTGTAAGTTTTCAGGAGAAGGCAATGGGGGCTTACTACCAACTCGCGTTAAAAATGTTTCTTTATAGTGGTGGGACAAATTGGCTTTGGCTGCTAACTTCATTCTCTTCCAAGCCAACTTAATCTCAACGTTAGTACGATGTATCCCAGTTATTTCCTTAAATCTAAAATGAATACATTTGTTATATCACCCTCACAACAAACATGGTAAAAGAAATAATCTTTTCATGGACGCAAACAATCAAAACTTACTTATCGGCAACATTTCCCCACTCTTTCTTTTTTAAAACATTAATATTAGTTTTAGTCGACTTATCTTCTAATATATAAGCTGACTTAGCAATAAGTTGACGCAATATTTCCTAAAATAATAAATATATTCGTATTAATAATAGCATGCAACTTTTAAATATTTGGAGGTACGTAAACTGCAATTACAATTAGGACTAACCTTTTCTTCTGAACTCCAATTTTTACCCCTTTTTATCTTTTGTTGTTCCATTTTTTTTTTTGGTAATTTATTATATTAATTAATTTTACAGAAAACAAGTTAAGGCTCACAACAATTAAATTGCAATGACAACCAACTAAAACGACGATACAAAATCTTTTCTGCAATTTGAAATATTGCGCGCCACGTTCCATTTTTTTATACATACGTACGTTGAATCAAAAATTTCAGTTTTACTAGTACTATTTTACAATAGTGTAACCTCTCGTGTTATAAAAACGTTATATTTTAATAACCTTTACTTTTATATTAAATATTTCTAATTTGAACTCTATACTTAAATATAAAAATAAATATTATTATTTTAAACATAACAAATATTTTGTGAAATGGAACGTTACGTCTAATAAGAATGAATGATTGAATGGTGTAATGACATTTGGCTGTTTCTATCTATGATTACGATTAAACCAGGGACGATCCTTAGTACTAAATAGTTCTTGGCAAAATGTTTTTTTGTTAAAAAACCATTGCCATTAACAAAATTACTTACTTACTAAATAGTTCTTGATTGGTTCGAGATTTGTAAAAAGAATGCAATTTAGTCCGAGGTTTAACTTTAATACCGATAACCGGGTTCTTGGAAAGTTTTTGAATAAGAGGGCATATGTCTAAATTTAAATTTATTCATTATTTTTTATGCCATGTTAGACTCCTTTTTATGAATTTTATGTCATAATTTTAAATTTTTGTATTTAGTATAGAACATCATATGTGGCTAATATAAAAGGCGGTCCAGGTCTCTAGGCGGACATTCTACTTCTGATTCTGATTCTACAAACTACTTTGTATACTTACTACCTTAAGCTCTCTATGGAGATAAGTCTTCAACTTTAAAAGTACTGTGTGAAAACTCTACTGCATACTACACCAAAAGAATCTCAACCGCTAAAATTTGTGCCACGTATTATTGCTGCCTCCTCGAGCCTTCTACGTTGTCGACCTGTCAGCCTGCTGCTGCGAATCTACCAGCCTGCTGCGGAATACCTGCCAGCCTGGTGCGGAATACCTGCCAGCCTGCCGCTGAATACCTGCCAGCCTGCTGCTGCACACCTGTCAGCCTGCTGCTGCGAATCTACCAGCCTGCTGCGGAATACCTGCCAGCCTGCCGCTGAATACCTGCCAGCCTGCTGCTGTATACTTGCCAGCCTACTGCTACTTTGTCTGCTAGTAGCTGGTACCGCCTTCCTTTTTCCTTCTCTACCATTTTTATTATTATTGTTTGTAATTTTAATTTAGTTCTTAAGTTTAGGCCGTGCTGTAATAATATTTCTTTTAATATAATAGTTTCTTGTATTTATCTTTTTGTTTTACCTTTCCCTATTTTGCTCCGTAGCCTTCCGCTACGTGACAATATTCTGTAATTATGACCTAAATGTATATCACTGTGATGAGCCGTTAACAGACGAAGATTCGTATCACCCCGCTCTGATTTGTCATCTAAATATTGTCGTTTTACCGAGCTTAGAAACTTTGGCTAGACCTAGTATTTATATAATAAAGGAAACTATGAGGCTCTTAATAATGATCTTAATAGTCAGAACGGACAGAGTGTTTTATCCTGCGATTCGTTGGACCAGGCAGTTGCATGTTTTAACATTATTCTGGATTCAGCGAGAGACAAATCCGTACCTTGTAAATATATTAATCCTACTCGATACCCAGTATGGTATTCATCTTCATTGAAAAAAATACTAAAGGAAAAAAATAAACTACATAAAAAAATAAAGTTATATGGTAATAAGGTCCACATTGAAGCTTTTAAAGTCCTCCGTCGGCGTGTAATAAAAGTTGAACAAGAATGTTACGATAATTATATTGGGAACATTGAAAATGCAATTTCAGACAATCCAAAAGCATTTTGGTCTTACATTCGCACTTTTAAACCACACAATTCTTATCCTTCTTCTATGACTTACAATGGTGTGAATCTGAACACTGGTGAGTCCACCTGTAACGCGTTCGCAGAATTCTTTTATTCAAATTTTCAAGAACAATCTACAACAAGAACGTTTCATAATTTACACACATAACATAACCGATTCTTGTGTAGATATCTGTTCTATAAAAGATGACCAAGTACACAAAATGTTAAAATCTCTGGACTGTCGGCTGGACCGGACGGACATCATCCTTATTTAATCTCGAAATGTGCAAAACTCCTCCTGTTAGCTACTTATTTCGACGGTATCTTAGGGAAGGTCTTGTACCAAACATTTGGAAAAAAGCTATTATCACACCCATTCATAAAAAAGGTTCTAAACGTGAAGTTGATAATTGTGCCGGTCATGAGAACGTGCACGTATTGAGACTAAATATTCCTTGAGATAATCATCTCAAGGGTGCTAAGTAAACTAGAAATACGCACGTACCATATTAGTATATAAGCCTTACTGTTACCAAAATAAATCGTTCTGCACATAAACGAGAGTATAATTATATCTCCCGATCCCTCGGCATATTTGGTGACCCCGACGAAAAAAGAAAATAATCATTATGCCGCCGACCTGCGTCCCTGCAAAGCTAACACATCCAACGATGAATCGCAACAAATCGCCGCCACTACAACCGTCGCATCAAGGAATATTTAGTCTCAATACGTGCACGTTCTCATGACCGGCACAATAATTATCGCCCTATTTCCAAACTATGTGTATTAGCAAAAGTATTCTAGAAATTAATCCAAGAACAAATATATGCCGCTCTTAAACAAACATTTATGCAGGAACAGCATGGTTTTTAAAGGGCAAATAAAATTAAACGACAAGCAATCTTATAGTTTTTACCGATGATATGTCTTCAGGAATGGAGTCGGGGGGTCAAGTTGATGTCATTGTACTGACTATACCAAAGCATTCGATCGAATTCACCACGTGATCCTGCTTGAAAAATTACAGACAGCCGGTATACATGGAGATTTACTAAGGTGGTTTAGTTCGTATATTAATGTCGGTGCCAAAGTAAAGATCGATGCCAAACTGTAGTTTTAAATGGCTTCTCGTCATATTCGAAATTCAGTGCTGTTCCTTCTGGCTTCCCACAGGACTCAATACTGGGGCCGCTTTTGTTTCTCCTATTTATAAATGATATTTGTTTGCCGACGATCTGCAAGTTTACAAAAAAATTAATGCATTTAATGACTGTCTGCTACGAGTACTACAGCAAGATCTTGAAATGCTGGAAAATTATTGTCGTGCTAATAAATTAACCTTTAATGTACCTAAATGTAATAACTTTCGGTCGATCCCGTAACACATTACAATTTAATTATATTTTAAACCAGCAGTTACTTCAGCGAGTTGACCATATAAGAGATCTGGGTGTTCTACTAGGCTCACAAGCTTTTATTTGATAAACATATTGATAGCATTACATCCAAAGCTACAAAAACTGTAGGTTTTATTATAAGAAACACAAAAAACTTTTGCAATGTAAAATCGTTAAAGATCCTTTATTGTGCTTTAAGGATGTTCGTTTCTACACAGTAAAAGCGGTCCGGGCATAGCCGCTCGAAGTTTGCCTCCCTTTCCGATTGTAGTCTGTCGAGTCCCGTCTCCAGCTATGTCACATCTCTCCCTGGCTCTGCCTAGAATCCCGCTGACCAAATCCTTTGGTATAGCAGTCAATCTATAGTGCTTTAGTCAGAAGCCTACTTGAATACGCGAGTACAGTCTGGAATCCACAGTACGGGATCTATGCTGATAAAATTGAAAAAATTCAAAGAAAATTTCTGCGGTTCATAAACTTCAAACACAAAATTACTTCAAAATCTATAATGTAAATTAATATAAATATTAATGACTGGTAAGCACCGCGATCTGTTAGGTACCTCTGAGTCTTAGAAGAGAAGCTACTGACCTAAAATACTTACACAATATTGTTAGTTGAGAGTAGCGAGACACTCTCAAGAATTTACTTTCAAGCGCCAACTCGTACCAATCCCAGGAGAAACTACCTTAAATTCTATACTGACCCATGTACAAATTATAGAAAAAAATCATATTTGAATAGGGTACTAGTTAATTTTAACTGTAATCACTCTATGCATGTTGATTTATTCATGACAAAACACAATTACTTCGTTCATAAGATTAATACTGACTTCCTTGGAAATGTGACACAAAATTGTTTAAATAAGTAAGTTTAGTTCATATCAAGATATATTATAAGAGAATTTAACATTGTTATTAATGTTGTAAGATATAAAATCATTAGGTACTATTAGTGAAAACTGCATAAGGCATGTTTGATCCATATTTTTAAGTTCTACTTTTTGTAACAAATGCTGTTTGTATTCTGTGAAAATAAAAATAATAATAATAAGGAAAAATTGATTAGGACATGCTAGATTTATGAGACATCACATAGGACATTATTGTTGTCTCTGTTTTACTCTACCTGCATACATTTCAAAAATTCTATAGTCATAAATATACTTACGTATTTTTTGCTCTATAAGGGTAATAAATAAAAAACATAATTGTTAAAATAGTAATCTTATGATAAAAAAATTGTTATCAAACATTTTACATCTTATAAGATATATTCACATTATAATACTTAACTGGAGTAAAATTCAAGCTTTCTCTTTCAACCCTACAGATACCCTCACAAGATTGTTTACTGTTTAAGTATTTTATACAGGCAGAAGTGTAGCATTGTGAATTTTTTAGTTCCATGATTTGTGAACAAAGAGAATTTGTTTCTGTTATATTCAAAATTTCTTGCAACTTTGTAGAATCAAACACCTTGAAAGGACATCCTCCTTCCAAACATGAGCTATGTTCACTTTGCATTTTTTTACAATTAACTGAAGTGTAACTTTTTCTACAGCCTTCTAACCCATACATATGCCGTATTCCATATAGAAATTTCTTTTCATCTCTCTCCCAACTATGGCTACAATTGTGATTGCCACTTGGACCTTTTTGGTATTCCATTTTCCAGAAATGTACAGCCTCATCTATTGGCATACCAATGTCTTTCAAAAATAAACTATAATATAAACGTTGATAATGTGATAATCTGTGTTTTTCTCTTAATTGCCTGTGTAAATTTAACATACAAGGAGGAAATTGTGATGATACACCATCTACTGATTTGCTCAATAACACATGTAGTGTATAGCTTTGGCCAAACAACGGAGTTATTTCTCCCTGGAGCTTTAAAAGCAACTCTGATATCCGTGGATCACATTTCAGTGAATCTACATTTGTAGATGTCAATCTGTGATATAAATTTGTACAGAAAAGCATTGATAGAAATAGTTTCCATTTACCACATGGCACAAGAGCAATTCCATTTTTGAGTTCAACTTGCCTCTTAGCTATTAATGATAAGCAATGTTTAAATTTAACAGATATGTTATGACATGAACAGTCATAGCTATGAATAGGTAAAGAAATATGTTGGGCTAGGTTCTTTACCATTAAATGTTCACATAAAACTTTTAATGCATCTATAAAATGTGGTGTAGTAGATTGCTTTGATATAGTTTTTAATATTTTCTTTGAGAAACCTCTTAATTCATAACCATTCAATGCTTTTATCCTTGATTTGAATAGAGCACTTTCAGTCTTCACCAAGAAACGAAAGAAATCATAATTTTTAAAAATAATAGCAACAATACATAGTAGGTAATGACCAACATTGTCATATAAGCTACCTTCCACCAAATATTCGTTATAAATCATGTAATCATCTTTTAAAATGGCTTTCAAATAACGCAACCTTTCAGAGGCAATTACATCTATAGTATGCGCCGGAATATATCCTTTGACTGTAGTTAAATAAAAAAATGACATAATTGTTTTAGCTTAATCGATCATACAACTTTAATTGCATTCCTCCGTTGTGTCCAATTCTCATTGTTGTTGTTAATATCGTCGATAGGGACAGGCGATGTCCAATTCTCAATAGATTCGCCTCACCAGTTTCCAGTTTCGCTTCACTCCAGCAATGAGTATAGTACACAGATTAGGTATAGTACACAGTATTTCACAGATTAGTATACTATTATAGTCGGGCCGCTCTGAGATTACCGATATGACACTTTACTTTTTTTGGTTGTACATATAACTTTGTTATGAGGAACACATTTGGAAAATCGTTTAGAACAACTTTTATCAATACAATTTTCTGTCAAAATATCAAAGTTACGTACAGATGACGGCAAACATCTTGAACATTTTTCGGCATGGTGGGGGAAATCTTGCGCACGTACACTTACGAGCAGTAGAAATGCACTCTTCCTTTTTAATTCTTAGTGTATATAATTACTAAACATTAAGTATACTATTTAATTCGTTATGTACAGAATAAGAATCAACATTTTTCAATAAATGTTAGCTTAATTGAAAAATTCAATAATACAAAATGACAATATTATATATACATTAATGCTTAATATTAATGAACATCGTCGTTATACACTGTATAAAAAAATAATATTAATTAAATTAATAAAACTGAATTATATTAGTAAACGTTTTCTTTAATATATAAAACTGAATATTATACATACAATATATATAATAATACAGTAATCTTATAATAATATTTTGTATAGATTTAGGATAGAGATTTAAATCGGTAT
Organism: Scirpophaga incertulas; assembly: GCA_036419045.1. Classification (NCBI taxonomy): domain Eukaryota; kingdom Metazoa; phylum Arthropoda; class Insecta; order Lepidoptera; family Crambidae; genus Scirpophaga; species Scirpophaga incertulas. Next base: position 19,511,123 of record CM071630.1, on the reverse strand, counting down.
TTGTTATTAATGGTGTCCATAGTGTTAATAAAATCAAACTCACAAGTTTTTATAAATATATTTACTATATATGTTTAGGTACATATTGATTAATTAGCAAAGGTGACCCCTTCCATGTACTCATGATCGTGAAGTGTCGCGCTAGTGCTTGGCATTGGTTGATTTTGATCATCATCATCATCATCACCCCTATAAATAAATATTCTCTTGCACTCAAGTGTACAAAGAAGGCTAGCGGGACGTAGACACAGTGCGGAGGGCAGGGGTCGACTAGCTGACGTTTAGCTGACCAATGGCGCGGGTCAAGCTCCCTCACCACCAAGGAGACCCGAAATTTGTGTTCTGCGCATCTTACGCCATTATTCAAGATATTTGCCGGCAACTGTAATTGTATTATTATTTGTCTTTTAGTACTTTAAATAATTTAAGAATAAAAAAAACTTATAATTTCCCCTTTGTATAGCGCTTTTACAAAGTTACTTCGTTGGTCACGCTTTCATAGTGATGTGCTCGGTAATACTCACTGCGTACTTTTGTGTTCCGGAATGTATTAGAATGAGGAGGTTTTGGCGCGATTTAATAGCGGCGGTTTGCATTATTTTTATCAATAGTTAAATATTGTTTTTGACGTGAAACGTCTTTAAAATCGCGCCGAAACATACGGGTACCAGGTTTAAAAAGTCGACCGTAACGAAAAGGTCTATATCATCGTACCTTAATAATTAAAAAACTATTAGTCTTAGAAACAAAAATATGGTGTGAATATTTCACTTATGTATATACATACATAGTCAGCTCGCTATTGTGACATTGAGTTTTTTATTAAAATACTGAAAACACCGTCAATCTTGTTTTTTTTTTTCAATCTTTTACTTTAAAAGCAATTCCCTAACATAGACGTTTCACGTTAAAGCCAACGGCCGTGTGCCGCAGCACAGCCCCACCCGATTTTTTTTGTGATATTTTTACGGTAAATATTACGGTACGGTATTCACGGAATAAAAAATCAGATTATAGTTAGACTGAAAAATATTTATTAGAATGATAGAAATATTACTTATAGCACTTGGAGGTTTCTTTTATACTACATTGCCTTGCGAGCATGAAACTGCTTATGATTTTATTAAAAGAGGCTGGCTTGTTTAGTGGAGCGAAAACCGCTTTATCTAAATTGCTACATGGTATTGGTTTTGAATTCGCCAAAACCAATAAAAGGAAAATGTTAATGGAAAGGTATGACGTAATTTTAAAAAGATGTGAATTTTTTTTAAGAGAGCCTCTAAAAATAACTGATTGGGAGAACGTTGTTTTTATTGACGAGACATGGTTAAACGCTAACCACTCTGTGTCACGTACTTGGACTGATGGAACACATGCATCTACATCAAAAGTACCTATTGGCAAGGGATCAAGGCTCATTATTTGCCATGCCGGTTCTGCTGGAGTTGGCTTTATTGAAAATGGATTGCTAGCGTTTGGAGCCAAAAACACGTCGGATTACCACGAGGAAATGGACGCGGAAACTTTTAAATCTTGGTTTCAAAACCAATTACTCCCCAGTTTACCAGAGCCATCCATTATATTCATTGATAATGCGTCATATCACTCGGCGCAAATAAACAAAGCACCCACTCAAGCTAATAAGAAAGCAGATCTGGCAGGTTGGCTTGAAAAAAATGATATAGAAACCAATCCTGAAATGTTAAAATCGGATTTACTCAAATTGGTGTTCGAAAATAAAGAAGCAAAAAAGCTATATGAAATCGATGAACTAGCTCTGACACACGGACATCGTGTCCTGAGAATCCCGCCTTACCATTGCCAATACAACGCTATAGAGTTAATATGGGCGCAAGTCAAAGGTAATTTGTTTCTTCTTTATATAAACATTATATTAATACTCGTATTCAAACTCTGCATGACTGACTTGGTAGACTAAAAAAAATAAACAGCAGGACATACACAGTTCATACATAGAAATATTAAAAACTAAATGATGAAAAAGTTATAAAGATACAAATATCCAGACTTTTAAATTAAATTTTAGTGCTTCTAATACTAATAATAAAAATTATGTTACAGGTTACGCAGCTCGTCATAATACGACACCCCCGTTCAGCACGAAGAAAATGTTGAACCTACTTAAAGAGGCATGCTCCAAAGTGACCAAAGAGGATTGGGTCAAAGTGGTCGAAAAGACCCGAAAACTAATATTAGAAGATTACCAACGAGACATAAGAGTTGATTCTATTATAGACAATGAAATTGTGATTCCAGTAACAGATAGCGATAGCGACTCTATAAGTGAATCTGAAAGTGAATAAATCTTTTCAATCTTATTTTTGTTTAATTAATCCTTACTTAGTTATTAAGTAGAAATAACAGTTACTTAAATGACTCGGTAATTTTGCCGTAGTCCCTCACTAGTGCATATGTCAAATCGGTAATCTTAGAGCGGCCTGACATTGTACTTAGATGCACCTTAGATGAAATAACGATAAAATACACAGACTACTTAGAGATACTGTTTAGTTAGTCCAACAAATTTGTTACATTATGACAGCTATCAAAGAAACTGACTTAGTGTTGTGAACGAAAAAATCGATACCCATTGTAAAGTTATATCGATATCTATTTTTTGGAATCGGTAATCTATACAAGTAATTCCCGAAAATGATTAGTTAAAAGTGAAATAAAGTACATGGCACAGTTAATATGGCAGTTTCTTGAGCGGCGATCGACTCAAAATTTTAAGACGATAATATTGTTCTCCTTGACGAGCTGATCACGAATATACAAGTTTTAGAAAAAGTTAACAACAATAATCGCCGCTAGGGAGCTCTGAAGTTGTCGGTATCAACTGTCAACGATTGCTTCTTCTTGAATTGATTCAGGCTCAGTAGTGTTAAATATTTGAAATTTATTAGACTATAATAATTGTTTTACTACTAACTTACTACTTACATTATTACCATTAAATATGTTATAAAGATATTGTACTTACAGATTTTTTAATTTTAATTTTTATATGCCCGTAAGCAAATTATCTCACTACTAGCGTTCTGCCCGCGGCTTCGCCTGCGTGGTTTTCGGGATTTGGTCTATAGAGGGTTAAGGGTCATAGCTTTTGCCCACGGCTACATATGCGCGGAAGTCGGTTTATGGCGCGAAGGTTTTATCGCGCTTCCCGTAGGACTATCCGTTTCTCCGAGATAAAAAATACCGCAAAACCTTACTCAAGAATCATTCTATCTATTGATGAAAACCACATAAAAATCTGTGCAGTAGTTTTTGAGCAAAGCCTTTATTGCGCATCCCGTGGGATCTGTCGATTTTTCCGGGATAAAAGTAGCCTATGTTACTCGGGGATAATGTAGCTTTCCAAAGGTGAAAGAATTTTTGAAATCGCTCCAGTAGTTTCGAAGCCTATTCATTACAAAAAAACAAACAAACAAATCTTTCCTCTTCATAATATTAGTATAGATTATCTCACTATGATGATATTTCTTATTTAGACATGTACGCTCACTGTGATGAGGTCTGCTGTAATCAGGTATTGGTGATGCAATCAGCTATATCATGGCAACTAATGTTCTTTTAACCTTTTTTTTTCCTCTGGACAGGAGAGGCTGAGAATCCTCATCACAGAGATCCTCAAAGATGCCATCGCAACCAAGTGTCATGGTGATTATATGGGACTTCTGATGAATCAAGGCGGCTCGACCCTAAAGACCTGCCGACTAAAGTCATTCTAAGCCATCGGAATACCTTTTATCGCGATGACAGTGATAACGCTTACCGTAATTGCCATTCGGAACTCTCAGAAGGCGATTGTATAAAAAAAAGCTACATCAATCAACAAAAAATGACAATAACTTGGGGAATTTATGAGGTGATGTGTAATGATTTTACTCCAAAAACCTCAATATCGAATGAAATCTGATTTTTATACAAATACTACTAATTAAACCTGGTAAATACATAATTCCCTTTATACTAGACATATTACAATCATGTAATTGATTTTGTCTTGAAGATAACGAAAATGTGCGTTGTTTGTCAGCCATGTACTTATCGGAATTTCCTAAATAGAATAGACATTTCATGTCGTGCCCGTGTTTAAAAATAACACCAGTGCCGTGATATAAAAAAGCTTCAGTCTTATCTACGCCATGGTTCTTTTAATATATGTAAGAGATATGTGGGTAATATTCCTGTTTTTCGGAGGTGAGTTGGTTGTTTATTTTTAAAAATATACGTACAAGATATTTTTTTTATCATTTAATCAAAAGGTCTTCAATGACAGTTTTATTTATCATGTTATGTAGTAAAAATACTACATTATTATTGTGATAACAAATTTTAACCAATGTATGTATTAAAATAATAATTTATAGTGGTCTATATATATTTTTTTATATAATAGCAATAGCAGTGGCAGCCCCGCCTACGGATGAAAACCTTCCACCACGTCCAAAAGAGGGGGCAGTGACTACAAAGTTTTGTGAACACTACAATGGAACCACACCCTTATGCGACCAGGGCAATGACTCTGACTGTGCTTCAAATGTTTCAATAGAGGACTGTCAACCATCAGAAGCTGACAAGAGTACACACTGTTTTGTACTTTGGCAATATGATAATGTTACAAATACTGCTTATCCGAAGTTCAAAGGCTGCTTCCTTGATACAGTCTCATGCACAGACCGTAGTCACCTGTGCAGAATACACAATACTAAACTGCCCCTTTTGCATTGTTGCTGTGAAGGTGATATGTGTAATCAAAACGCTACCTTCCCAGGCCTTGATGTTGTACTATCTCAAACAGATGCTCCAATCGATCACATACCAGCGTCTGTTGTGCCTGTAAGTGATGATGATACAAAAGCTGTAATAGCATACACTTTGACTCCTCTGTTCTTGCTGTTTATAGTATTGATAGCTTGCTATTTCTTGTACCGACGACGTAAAGGTAGCTCATTTGCTGAACTTGCAAATGGTGAGACTTCGCTGTCGCGGCCTCCTTCAGCAGGAGCTGGTATGGAAAATGAAAGTGGTCTTTTGGTGGGACAAGTAACACTTTGTGAAGTGCGAGCTCGTGGTCGGTTTGGAGCTGTGTGGCGTGCTAAATTAGGACCACTGGATGTTGCAGTTAAAGTCTTTCCCTTACAAGATAAACAGTCATGGTTAGCTGAGCAGGAGATCTATCGTCTTGCAAGAATGGACCATCCAGATATCCTGCACTACATTGGTGTTGATAAGAAGGGAGACAACCTTCAAGCTGAATATTGGCTCATTACTGCTTATCATGAAAAGGTATGATAGTAACCCAACTATATATTGTTAAAATTTTTACACAATTTACTTAATTAGAACTTCATGTGTCAATAGAACATAAATTATAGAACATTATTGGAAACTACAGCATCTTCAACCTGTGATAAAATTGATTTAATTTTGCAAAACACTTTACAGGGCTCTTTATGTGACTACCTTAAAACTCATACCCTTACATGGACTGAGGCATGGCGAATAGCTGTCTGTGTAGCACGTGGTTTGGCCCATCTCCATGAAGAAGGTGGTGGAAAACCTGCTGTAGCACACCGTGATTTCAAATCCAAGAATGTGCTTCTCAAATCTGACATGAGTGCATGTATTGCCGATTTTGGTCTTGCCTTGATCTTTGTAGCAGGTAGAGGGTGTGGAGATGCACATGGGCAAGTCGGAACAAGGCGGTACATGGCCCCAGAAGTATTAGATGGAGCTATAAATTTCACAAAAGATGCATTTTTAAGGATAGACATGTATGCCTGTGCACTTGTCTTGTGGGAAATTGTTTCTAGGTAAGAATCTTATTTCAATCAGAGTCTTGTTGACTAAACAAATTAACATTATTGATATTAATTCTTAATATATTATTTAACAATAATAGTTTTTAAGTATATGGTTCACTAAAATCTACATAGCACTGTGATTGAATAATAAAACATTCTTAATTTTTGTACTTATTAGATGTAATGAGTGTGGCACAGAGGTGGCTACACAGTACCGGTTACCATTAGAAGAAGAAGTTGGCTCACATCCAACTCTAGAAGAAATGCAAGAGGCAGTTGTTCAGAGGAAACTACGCCCACTCATACCAGTGCAGTGGCGAGACCATCCAGTATGTAGAAAACAAATAATCTACATGATAATAATTATATCACAAAAATATTTAAATAAGGTGTTGGTAGCTACCACAATCTTATCTAAACTTATTGTCATAATACAATTGTTAATAGCATTTTTTTTATTGAACATTTCCACAAATCTAAATGATAATTATGTCATTGATATTATTTACTTTTTTACATGAATGGCAACCCTTACATTGTCTATGCTTGAAAACGAAACGCATTTTCGGGGATTCCCGCAATTAATGCATACATTTAGGCCCTTGCTTTAGAACCTATTAAGGGAATTACCTCCCGCTATTCACTTATTTCGGTTGGATACTATAGTGAGTTGGTTTTTTATAAGCATAGTAGAACAAGTTGACATTTGTGTTACCGTTGTTTCCATTAGCCGAAGTTTAACGTTTAAATAAGATGTCGTTTCCAATAGACAAAACCAAGTAATACCAAAAATTGTCTGAAGGTTTTAAAAAATCTCATTCAAGTACAAAATGTAGAAAAGTTAGTTGACGAAGTGTCGGGACATTATAAATTGCAATTACAGTTCGACAAGGAACTAGATATTATTGTTTCTAAGAGAAATGAAGAATAATTATTCTTGCAAGCAAGTGGCGACTAAGAATAAATCCAATTTACTACATTTTTGTCCAAGGTGAGTGACAAAATCATTTTAGCTACTTATGAGTACTAGAAATATAGGCAAAAAATTTTAACGTATTATGATTAGATAATATTATGGCCTATCTCAAATAATAGAGATAATATTCATTATATTGATTTCTTAAGATTGACTCCGTCAATTGGTCACAAAATACAGGATGTAAGTTTTCTGTATGTGATGGGTTCGATTCCTGGATTATTTAAATAACCTTTAAATGCAGTTTATCATTGCATAGCAGAACCAGGCAACAACTAACTGCAAACCTGTAGAAAAAACAAATTTTACAGCCAGCTTCAAATATTAAAATAAAAAACAGGAAGATAATAAATTAAAACCTGGTAACAAATAACAACAGCAATGCGAAAATAATGATAATGCAGATAAATAGAGAGCAAAACCTTCTCAGGAAGCTATGAAAAATAAGATTGCTCTACTCTAAAAAAATCTGAATGCTTTCTATTCTGCTAGAGATATTATGCCAAGCCGTGCTGGAGTTGAGATCATTAAGTTGCGCGAGAAAATAAAAACAGTAAAATAGTATTTAAATATTAAGATTCAAAACGCAGTTGCCAGGATGAAAACACAGGGATGATATGAACAAAAAGTTAGAAGATGTTTGTCATGAAAATCCAGAAATAAAAAAAAGAGTATCTCTGAGGGATTCAGTGGGACGTCCTAATCTTGAAAGCGATCAACCATCACTATTGAACACAATTGCGGATATAGCTTTATTTAGGAGTGCAGCAGATGATAGAAGACGATCGTAATTTACTAACAGCGTAAAAACTCTTGATAAACTCACACAAGAATTACATAAAATAGGATTTGACAATAGTTGCAGTGGGACATATCTTCGTTTGATTTCCAGAAAATCTAATTCTGCAGACAGACGAAGACATATATCGACAGTCTCTGTTAAGCTAAATCGGGCTCAAACTGATCACCATACGGGGGCTGCTACTTAAGTATCCGGAATCTGGGATTTCAACATTTTTAAACGCAATATATGACCTCCATGGTGAAATTCGTTCTTTTTTTTTAAATACTGGCCGCTATTTTTTTTTCCCTAATGTACGCTAGTGTTTTGTTTCTAATGGGTTTAAAATGTCATATCGCTGAAATGATGGAACTCACACGTGAAAATATTTGTGCTATGATTTATTACGATTTTCGACCTGGTTTAACGCAACAACAGTGCGTAGATCAATTAACTTCAACTTTTGGTGTTGAAGCTCCATCAAAACCACTGTGTATCACTGGTTTAGTGAGTTCAATCGTGGACGGAGTAAGCTCACGGACGAAGTTAAGGAACATCGCCCGAAATCAGTCGTTGTGCCACAAAACATTGAAGCTGTACGAAAACTAATTATGCAAGGCCGTCATGTTACGTATCGCGAGATAGAGGCTACTCTGGCCATATGTATGACAAGCATTAATAATATATTATATGAACATTTGTTCGTAAAAAAAAAATCGTTCGCGTTGGATACCGTACAACTTAACTCAGCATCAAAAAGAAGCTCGCGTCGAATGGTGCAAGAATATGTTATAAAAATTTAACGGAGGTGACTCAAAATCTGTTTATAACATCTACACAAGTGATGAATCTTGGATCTATGCGTACGATCCCGAAACTAAGCAACAAGCTACAGTTTGGGTGTTTCAAAATGAACCGAACCCTACGAAAGTGACTCGTGCAAAAAGCACTTTAAAGCAAATGGTGGCCTGCTTATTTGGTATTAATGGTCATGTGGCTACAATACCACTGGAGAATCGTAAAACGGTCAATTCGGAGTGGTACACGACCATTTGTTTGCCGGAAGTATTTGAAGAAATACGTAAAAACAACAAGCGACGCAGAATCATTCTACACCACGACAATGCCAGCTGTCACACATCACGCGAAACAAATACATTTTTGGAAGGTCAAAAAATAGAATTGATGGGTCATCCACCGTATAGCCCAGACTTGGCACCTAATGATTTCTATTTATTCCCAAATGTAAAGAATAAATTACGTGGTCAACGATTTTCGACCTGTGAAGATGCCGTCGACGCGTTCAAACAGCACGTTTCAGAGATACCGCAATCAGAGTGGAAAAAATGGTATAAAAATTGGTTTCAATGTATGCAAATATGTATCGATCATCGCGGAGAATACTTTGAAAAACAATAAACCCATATTTAGCCATATACGTTTGTTTAATTTTTCTATTCCGGATACATAAGTAGCAGCCCTCGTATGGACTACTTACAAAGCAAGTTCGCTGAAATATCAATCCATTATTTAGAGAAGATACTTACTTGGCCCAGCCTATGTATTTTTCATATCTCACGATGATAAAGCTCGAGTCTCTTTGACGTAACTGCGGCAAATAAGCAAGCACCTCTTCTAATAGACATGGAATATAGAATCAAATTGCGTGACCACGAGTGGGTAAACACTGAGCCATTCCCTGCTGATTCTCAATGACGTCATTGAGAATCAGAACGATCATTTTCCGATTAATACCATCACTGACCATGGATTTTGATGAAATTGACAATATAGTCTTTTTGACTTCTCCCTTTGTAACCTGTCGAAACGAAAACGAATTATAGCCAAGTGGGGTATTTTTATAAAGTGACAGTAATGAGAAAGCTTTAGTAGGCTCAGCTAACTTACCCGATTCTGAAATATGTCTACTAAGCGCATCAATATCAAGAAAGTTACTGTTATCATAAATGTTTCTGCCTACACCCAATGACTTCAGAAATTTCTATGTTTGAGTAGGCGAGATTTTCAAGTGAATGTAATGGCGTTTAGCATTAGTACACATTCTGTTACGTTTATTATGCAATGATTTTCTGACTTTAGACTTATAAGAAAATTCTTGAGCTTAAATTTAATAAATTCTCTATAGATTCCAGCTTAGGGGAACGAGCATTATTGAACATTCGCTTATCAAAATTACATGATCGCGCTTAGAGTTTCAAAAATACACTCAAAAGAGTCAAAATATTTGACTTTATCATTAGAACTATTAGGCCAGTCATTAAAGCCTGAAACCCGAAAGAAATTAGTAACTCGCTAAAATTTTGAGGGGTCATTAAGGAAGGTGAAATACCTTACCGTGTGATTTTGCAGCGCTCTGGAGTGTACGGAAAGGGTTGAAAGGGATGAAAAGTGATTTGTTTGAATTGTTAATATCATTGTCAAAAAAATTTGTAACACGCTGCAAACTTAGAATTAGGTTGTTCTCATTGTTTTGTAAGGTGTATTAATTTTGCAGCGTTTTGCAATGTACGGAACATTGTTTATTATTAAAAACAGTAAAATTTGTTAATAACAAGGGTAAAAAATTAGTACCACGCTGCAAAAACTACTTTTTTCACCCTTGTTATTAACAAATTTCATTGTTTTTTAATTATAAACAATGTTCCGTATGTTGTAAAACGCTGCAACATAAATAGACATTACGAATTGGTAAGAACATAGTTTGTTCTTCCGACATCAATCGATTCCTTGCTGCCGAAATCTCTTTTGGTTTTGCCGCCAAGGTAATTCCCCTTTGTAATACCGCGCCAACAAAGGGAGGCGCAAACAGGGGACGCGGCGTTCTTTGGCAGCGTTACAAAGGACACCGACCGTGTTTTTAATTTGTGTGTGCGGTGTTGGCAACATTTTTTCTACATTGCAACTCTTAACCGACTCTTTGACGATTGTTACTAACTGAAATAATTGTTTATATGGTACCTATTAAACAATGTTCCGTTTGTTACAAAACACTGCAAATTTGATAGTTACTATAAAATGCTGTACACGAGGTAGGTAATTACAAATTTACAGCGAGTTACTATTTTTTTTACCCTTGTTATTTAACAAATTTCATTGTTTTTTAATTATAAACAATGTTCCGTTAGTTGCAAAACGCTGCAAAATTAATACACGTTACAAAACAATGAGAACAACCTAATTCCAAATTTGCAGCGTGTTACTAATTTTTTTACCCTTGTTATCAACAAATTTTACTGTTTTTTTTTTAATAATAAACAATGTTCCGTACATTGCACAACGCTGCAAAATTAATACATGTTACAAAACAATCAGAACAACCTAATTCCAAATTTGCAGCGTGTTACTAATTTTTTTGAAAATGTTATTAACAAAAATCACTTTTCATCCCTTTCAACCCTTTCCGTACCCCCCAGAGCGCTGCAAAATCACACGGAAAGGTATTTCACCTTCTTTAATGACCCCTCAAAATTTTAGCGAGTTACTAATTTCTTTCGGGTTTCAAGCTTTATATAAACAACTTAAATTAAAACCTTATTGTGGTGCAATATCACCACCAGAAACATGTTCAAGTGAAGTGTGAAAGAACATGTTATATTTTTTTTATATTTGCAGATAGAGTATGCTGACAGGAAAATATATTATAGGACTGGGATGAGATCATGAGATCATGTTGATAATATGATAAAAGTTGAAAATATTAACAAGAAATGAAATACTTAATATGTAATGTAAATAATATGTAATTTTCCCCAGGGCTTGGCGGTGATATGCGACACTATAGAGGAATGTTGGGACCACGACGCCGAAGCAAGATTATCTGCATCCTGCGTAGTGGAGCGAGTAAGCGCACAACGAACCGGGGGGGTGTCACCGGACACTGCTCCCTTACTAATACATGAACTGTCTGATACCTGCTGACCCAGCCCCGGCGACCTGCCACTCATACAGCTCTGGTGAGCTTGAACTTTGCGTATGTGCATATAAAGATTTAATATTAAAATTAAGTATCGACGATAACGCTGGTCTTAAAAATGCTAGCGCAGCTCTTAAGCTGTCGTCGGTTTATAAGCAATACGTCCCTTGTGCACTTAAATTACTGTGGTAAAGAAAACATCTCGCAGCAATGCTAGTGATCGATGGTTGTCAATATTGCGGATGCATTATTGCAATTACATGCTTATTTGTGATACAATGCTTGTAGCAAATTGTCTTGACGCCAAACGTGATATGGACTTAGCAATACAATTTGTATTCGCAAAACTTAATCGTGAAATCGTGATAATTAATGGACGAAATATTAGCAATAATGTGATTTCACCATAAAGCTCATGAGCTGATCTTCGAGTATCTCCCTCCATACCCTGTGATTACTGTGTTAAAATAATGTCTTGAAAAATTTTCAGTCTACAAGTTGTATAGCTCATGAGCTGTTGGGCTATTAGCAATACTTTGTTAAATTTACACCTTAATGAAATCTATGAGCTATGGTCCATTTCTCTGAATTGGCAGCCTAAGTTCTCAACTGTGGCAGTGTTTTGATATGGTTTTCATTGCCATATAACAGAATCACAGAGCTGCCGTAGTGTTGAACTTAATTTTGCACTTGAACTCCAATATAAAGGAAAATGCCCAAATTTGCCCCACTGGTCCCAAAGCTATAACAAAATGTAAATAAATATAAAAATATATAACGAATTTTAGTGGCATTTATTTCGCAAATAGGCGTGCGAGAGAAAAACACAATAAAACAAAGTGTTTCTTAGAAACGGAAATGGCAATATGACATCAATGCGAAACCATTTATATGGCCGATTAATATGGCCAAAAGTCAAAACGACGCAATAAATTAATTAAAATTCTATTATCAAACTGCACATAAGTTACTGAAAATCAATGAAAAGGCTAAAAATACTGTAATTCAAACTGAATAAACAAGCTTTCTTTTTTCATTAATAAACTTATTTTTACATTGCATATGTGCAATGTAGAAATATGTTGTCTTTTTTACACTATGGTGTAAGCTGCTAAAAATACACGAAAATGCTAGGAATATACTGTCATTCCAACTAATTACACATAAGTACCTTACTTTTTATGAAAAAATATTTTATATCAAACAAAATGCATATCGTCGTCTTACAACTTTCCTTATAAATATTAGTAGGCGCTCATTTTATTTGTCTAATATCTTTATTTTCGCATGAAGTTTCGAATTATATCACGCACACATTAAAAAAATCTCATTAGTGGGCATGCCTAATTGTGACTGGGGCACAACTCTTTATAATTTAGGCATTGTCCTTTAGTATTGTCATTTATATTACTTCACATTGAAATGGAACTACTTTTAGGATTTATCTTAAGTATATTTTGGTGTTAACACATTTATTTAGTTAACCAGACATTTCAAATGCTTTCCAGCATTCTTACGAGATGACTGAAGGACCATCTTACACGAAATAATTCCAAAAAGTTTTTTCATTTTAATATGCAATGTAGTTCGTTAATTTAATGAAGTAATATTATTGTTTTGAGCTGTTGGATAAATAATTACATCAATAGTTTTATGTAAAATAACATCGCGATCGAATCTCGATCTTGTTATTCATAGTTAAAGATTTTAGGCACTTTGTAATCATGACTAGTCTAACCCTTTACAAAGAAGATTATGTCTTAAATTACATAGTTCTGCATTATTGTCAGTATCACAAAAAGCAGAACCCGAAACTGTCGTACACAACCTAGCCTAGAATTAATCGGAGTTGGTTGGTTTTTGTAATTCGACCTTATATACTTAGACGTAAGAATCAGTAGAAATGTTTAAAAATGTCTTAGTATGTATTGAAGCGTGAACTTTTCCTAATACAATATTTTGAGTGTTAAAAAGGCACTAAGTTAATGAAAGTGAACCAATTTTACAGGTGATTAAAATACTCCAAACTTAATAGTGACTGAAAGTTTTAAAAAATAATTAGTTTTTTTTTATACATTTTTTAGTGTTCTTTAATGTTGTGCTATGGGCTAACTTTCATAAGTTGTTCCCAACTGAAAGAAGGTTGGGTGTTATACATATTACACACATTTACTCCAGCAGTTAACTTTAAAAGTAACAAAGTTACAGAAAAAATATTATTAATTAGAGAAATTATCTGTTAAAATGTATGTAGCATTTTATTTTATTACTCAGACCTCCAATTTAAAATAAATATAAGTGTTAACATTAAATGGTATAACTATTACCAAAAGCATTTGGATTAGAATTCAAACATTATTACAGTATATTCCATATAACAAAATAATGGTCAAAGTATTTTGAATATAATTAGCAAAAAGAATAACATATTAAAATATAATTTATTTTTATATGCCTTTTATTATTTAAATGTGCAAAGCAGCTGAAATTTGCAAAAAAATCATATTTATTAACTAGTTTAGTACCTATGTTGATTCTTTTGCAAAAAAGAAAATATTTTCTCTATTGTTCATTTAGGTATAAATTAGTGATGAAACGGATATCCGGTAACTATCCGGTATCCGGCCTATCCGGCCTATTTTCACTATCCGGCCGGATACCGGATAGTAGGGCACTATCCGGCCGAATACCGAATACTAGATGTTTCCCGCGATACCGTTCGCGCTGAGTGCTTTACGCCCTAAACTCGTCTATATCGCGCTTTTCTGTGGTAATACAAAAGTTTTTAAGCCTATCTATATTGTTTCTCGTTGTCTAATCTATCTCTGTATCAAATTTCAGCAAAATCAGTTCTTTAGTTTAGGCGTGAGAGAGTAGCAGACAAACAGACTGAATTTATAATATTAGTAACGGATTATTTTGCACATACACACACATATATGAAACGCGATAAGCGGCCGAATATCCGGTGGCCGGATATCCGGCGCTCCGGCCTCGTAGTTAGCCGAATATCCGGTATCCGGTATCCGGCCAAATCACTATCCGTTTCATCTCTAGTATAAATATGAATTAAGAAAACACTTGTTATATTCTTGATTGGCAAATAATGCTCATGGCATGAAGTGGAACTGTATCGTGTTGTTATGTCTGCATATGTAAATCAAATACCATTTAAATATCTTATATTCTGCCTCTGTGGGATGGGTGTGGTTAGATAATTTTCAAAGATTTTGTAGTTTGTAAATGAGTTTAAATTAAATGAGAATTTTAGTGATAAATATTTAATGCGCTGTTATCCAAACTTATTGCTAATGCAACCCCTTTAGACTATAACATTTTAAAAGACCTCGTTTTTCGAAGCTATTTTAGTATTTCAGATATAAAGCATAAAATTTAAAATCCATAATAAAGATGGTCTAGGTCACGTTGTTAAGAGGCTGCAGTGAAATGCAGTGTGATGACATGAGTTGATCAATAACGAGCGTTTAATGTGTAGTCGCCAGCACACAAAGCTATGCTTTTTGCCAATCTGCAGTCCGCAAATAATACAAAAGCTGTCTCAAATTCAGCCTGAATCTTAAATATTTTTAAAGAAATTTATAGACGTGGATACTTTGACATTTTATTGTCCGTACAATGCTGTGTGCCAATGCCGTGTTGATAAAAAAAATAACTAAAACTTCATAATTCTCCCCCGAGGCAGGACCCCTATATGACAGATTTTCGATTATATGTTTAATAATGTGGTTATTTGTTCTAAAAAGAACTAAAATAAAATACAACACTCATTTTAAGCTACTTTTTAAATTGTGATTTTCTGTATGACAGACAAAAAAGTGCAGCGTAGATGAAACCACCATCCTAAATTTTGTAATGGCATGTTCCACACAATAACAGTAGTATTTATAAAATTTCATAGATTACAACATATTGCTTATAACTTTGTGCAAATTAGTATTGACATAATTTTGAACAGTAGTGTAATATCAATACATCTTTATCTAGATCTTACAATCTTTATTGTTATACCGAAAATCCCATCAAGAAGTTAAATTTAAAAATTAATATTTTGTTGCAAATAGTTTACGTGCAAGTTTTATATGTATATAGGTATTTGTATATTTAATTATAGTGAATTTGTATTTAATCATTAATATGTTTCAAAAGAATAGTATGTTTTCTAACCATGTTAGTTAAATGTTTTACTATAGTTTGAAGTTATATAACTTTTTCATTATTACTGATCAATATATATTTGCTGTTGCATACTAATTTAAAAGCTTTAAGTTTCTAGTTAATCTGTTAAGTGTGGGGTGCACTTTCTATTTGAGGCCCCAAATATTATGCTCACTACGGCATAATTATACATATCTGGATGCGTAAGATCTTGGTTATATATATACCTTATTAATGGGAAGACTGGCATTTAATTTAATCAAAGCTTTTTTGTGTTGAATATGCGTGAATTGTATCAATTTTAGTATAATCTAATTAGTGTGAGGTCATATAGCCATAAGTCACTAGTTTCCATCATAATCAAAAGTAAACCGTATACCGTATATATCATACTAAAAATAACATTATAATTCTTCCCTCCCATAATACATAACATTACTGAAATGCCACTTTTTGCTTTAGACATATATTACTTATTATTGTTAAACTAGCATAACGTCAAATTTTGGTCTACTTTCTTTTGTTTTCAAAAACGGTGAACAATGGACACCGATTTTATCAGATTTACATATCTGCCAAATATCACACTTTGATCGTATGTCTGAAGTATATTTGTCGACTGTTTGCAATTCGCGCATAATCTGAAATGTTTTTATTATGAAATAATATTATTTTCAGTAAAAAATAACAAAGTGCTAATTAACGATGAAATTGAAGCAATGAATTTAGTGTAAATGTCACTTGTTAAGTTATGAATTAATAGTTATAAATTATTGTGATCGCGGATAGAAGTAGGTGTTGTAAAATGTTTATAATTACACACTATTATGTTATATTAACATTACGACTTATTTTGCAATGTAGATTATTATTTATCATGCTCACGAACAAAATATGCATATAGTCTATAGAATTGCAAAGACAGTGTACGTAGGTATGTGATTATTTGAAATGCTTTTGGATGCTTATAATATATAAAATAAGTCGTAACAAGATATAATTAAGTCATATGTATATCAAACAGATGTGTTTGTTATTCTTAATGAGTACATACCCCATAGGGCGAAAGTTATCTTCATTGATTCTAAGCACTAGAGCGGAGCGAACACAAACGGGTATAACTTACACTTTTATCATACTCTATTTATTCGTACAAAGGTGTCCCAAAATTAATGCATGCAATTGTAAAGTGTATAGAATAGAGCAATTATAAAGTAACATCAGATAAATGGCCACCACAATTGTGCTGACATATACTTTCTGAGAAAGCGTTATGTTAACGCTAACTTGTTAACGTTAACTAATCGTTTAACGCACTGTATGACATGTTGCACAAACCACGTATCGAGAACTCTTATCATGTATTGAGTACAAGTAACAATCACTGTTTGATTAGCCTGATTTAAAAATATGCTCTAATGTGAAATCCAAAAACTACCGTAAACACCGTAACAACGTTTACGGTAAGTGTGATAATCTTGCTGGTTTACAAGACTCTCAAAATGAAAAAGTGCTCATCACATCATCACATAGTATCATTTTTGCCCCAAATATCAGCATTTTCAACATCTGATTGCGTATCCCAGATTTTTTTTAAATTTCACAGTTGACGAAGTCAACACTGTTCTGACCATATTTAGTTTGAATTAAACTTTTAAACATTTTTGAGATAATGTTCAACTATAAAAAATTGACCTTTTATCTAAACTCTTCATTTTTACTGACAATTGGCGACAAATTGAAATATTACATTACTTACTGGTTAAAAGTTATTTGTCTGTTTACTTACTGGTTAAAAGTTATTTCATCTGTTTTCCATGACGGGAAATTTTGCTGTTCCTTCCACACTATTGAATGGTGTAAATATTAGATATTTACTAAAACTATTAAAACTTGATTGCACACAAACGCTCAGATCCGTAGTCGGTTGTAAATTTATGTATGTGCCGTATGTGGTCAATGGTTATTCGATACATCGTTCGATTTGTAATAATATTATAATACAATTTTTATATATTTGTTTTCATGTTATAATACAAATTTTCATGATTCCTTTCATAGCCATAACTACCGTCTCAACAGTATTATTAACTTTCTGTCCATTGTAATTAAGTAAGATACTCATGTACAAACTTCAAATATTGTGTACTAAATCCGAAGTCACATTGATGATATTTCGGTCAAATATACTCGCAAAAATTGAAGATAATCATATACCTTATGTTTAAGTTGTGTAACAGTTCCTTATTCATGGGGTATACCTTAAATATCCACGCAAATACCGCTTAAATATGCCGCAAATGCAGAAACCTTGAATATGGAATGTTAATTTACATGTGATCAGAAGAGATATACTAAGTACAAAAGAATATTAATACATAAGATTGTGAAAGCTTACAACAATATTAGTAGAATTAACAATTTGCCTTTTGAAGATAAGGTTTCGTGCCAAAGGCGTAACAATTACAAATTTGTCAGCTGTAGGTAAACTTCACGTAGTTTTCAAACTAAATTTTAATTTTTCAGTGTTTGCTGAACATGAATTCGCACGCACTTCGTTTGGTTTGAATACACTTTGTAGGTGAATTACAAAGATCCGGGTCTTTTTCTTAATTATTCAGAAGCACATAGAACTAGGCTACTTCTAAGCGTGATGTGACCAATTCACAAAGAGAAGAGTGAATTTCACTCTGCTCATTATCTGACAGTATTGTACTAGAATTTACTACTTATGTAGTTTGGTATTTTATCAAGATTTTTACTTACTTCTTATATAAAGCAGCCTGACTTTCTAAGTCCTTCCCCATTTGTTTTGAAATAAGTTGTTATAAAACAAATAATTGTTTATCATACAAAATACAACTTTATAGACTTTGTAAATATGATTAATAAACCGATTCGGAAATTGGGAAGCCTTCAATCACATCGAAGAATTTCATTGTAGTTTTCATTATACATTGATAAGCGCGTTGTTCACGTCTATAACAGCTATAACGGTACAGTGTCATGTTACTATTTTTTACACCAATTGCACCAAAATTTGCATACAGTATTCTGTCTTATTATTCGGACGTTATAACTAAATACTCAACTTTTAACTATTTCAAGAAATTAACATATTTTTATTAAAATTAGCTAAGTGAATGCTATTAAAGTTTATCCCAATTCACCGCTAACATAAGACTATTCTACGTTAATATTCCTTTTACTGAGATTTTTTGCTTGATTAATGATTTATTTATAATTATTGGAAAGAATGGAATATCTGCCAACTTCTCTATGCTTCCTTGCCTTTTTGATATTTAGCTCTTTGGTGTAGAGTACTTTATGAATTGATATAATACGATCAGTATTAGATTTTTATTTAATTCAAAGATCATTTATTTTTACATTATTTTTAACAATGATACATAATAATAATATATTATTGTATGACGTATAGCAAAACGTTTTCAATTATTTAATACAGGAAGAAGATATGCTAATCAAATTAAACTTGGTTAACTATATATTAGGATCGCATTGCTTGGCCCATCTACATTATGTCATCAAAAACGGAAGCACAAATTTATTTATGTAAAATTTTATATCATTAAAAATTGTGATCTGTAGTGATTTAATTGATTGAAATATCAATGGGGAATCAGTGTGAACGTGATTTACCTATGCTGAGTGCATATCACCATACATAGACTAAGAACGTTGCCAAATGTAAATAGACTTTAGATAAGATAGGTCTTTTCGTCCGAGTGTCACTTTTGTTAGTCTGTGGACACGGTAAAATGCCATAAAAGTAATGGGACATTCCCATTACTTTTTTACCGGGATTATTCCTGGATGTTAAAAAAGCTAATAATATGATGGAATTAGATGTATGCTCTTTGGATTTGTTAATCTAAATATAAACTGCAATAAAATTACCGACCGAGTGTTGCAAAAATTGACTTAATATTGATGTATTTCAATTATTCAGCTATAACGTCACAACATGGTAACAACCATTAGTACCTAATAAGAATTTATTAAGTGATGTAGGCGGTCGATAATATTGTTTAATAATCTCAACAAAATTACCTACTACCTACATTAGTCGACTAAAATAATTAAGAAGTTTTCTGACCGATATATTTACCCCCTAGTGTGTTCACAGCAATATATTGGATTATTGTCTATACTTTTGTAGTATAACATTGTCTTCGTAGTCCTAGGCTAATACATCGAGTTTGTCGTTATACTGTTGTGTGATAGATACTGATGTCCCAATTGCAACGAGAGGAAACATTTATCGTTCATTTTACGAATGTCTGTTGAAATATGATGTATGTAATAAAGTTATATTTTATATACATTTTTTATTCACTTTCCTTTTTTTATTCTTTAAAACAGATAATGCACAAGTTATTTCACAAAACAAGTGCACCTTCATTCTCATCAGGGCCGTCTTTTTAGGGTTCCGTAGCCGAATGGAAACAATGGAACCCGGGCTCTCTGGTCTGAGAGGACCGGCCTACCTACTAAAACCTCCCAGTGTTCTCTAGGCCCATACGGGGTGCGCTTTCACGATTCTACCGCCATACATAAATGATTTACCTAAAAAAAGAAAATGGCGTAGACCCTTTTTATAAAGATGACATTTTAAGTTTTCCGAATTAATTGAATAACTGAGCCGTGTGGCCGTGTGTGTTGAAAGTGGCCCAACTCCATTTATAGTTACATCAAGATATTTACTATTGATAATGTCGAAAAGCAGTGATGAAAGTAATTTCAATTAATTTGTATTTACAAGGTAACCTCATTTTTGGGACAATTGCGTTAGTTCATCATTAACCTGTACGTTTAATATAAAACTTAAAATTTAATATTAAATTATAGAAATGATTTCACCCATGAGTAAGAATAGTAGTAAGAAATAGTACCTTCCAACCTTCAAAAGACAGCTGTTAAAATTTCATGATATTCTTTTCATTATTTTGTGAGTTATTGTGCTAAGAGTGACGCTACTTTTGTTATTTTCAAAACAATGGACAAAAACAATTTCGTGTTTTAATTTTACACTGCTTGTTGATGGGAAAAAATACTGTTCAAGCGAGGCAATGGCTTGAAAAGTGTTCTGGGGACTCCGCTCCATCAGAAACAACAATAAAATGTTGGTCTGTTGACTTCAAACGTGGTCGCAGAGACATCGATCATGCAGAACGCAGTGGACGTCCAAATAAGGCGGTAACACCAGAAAACATCAAAAATATCCACAAAATCGTTTTGAATGATTGAAAAATGAAGTTGCGTGAGTTAGCTGACATCGTAAAGATATCAAAAGAACGTATTGGTTTTATATTGCATGAGCATTTGACTAATGACCATTATCGTCCTACAATGGACATCTGGGGGGTGGACCGTTTTTGTGCTATAGTTGTGGGAACAACATGAATAAAAACATTACAAAGTTAAAAACGGGTTTCAAAATAAATAAATCTATATATATAAAAATGAAACCCGTTTCGCGTTGTCACGGCATCACGTGTGAACGGCTGAACCGATTTCGATAATTCTTTTTTTTTAAATATTTGTGGAAGTCCAAGGATGGTTCTTACGGAAAAAAATATTAAGAAAATCTCTCAGAAATATTGAAATGTATACATTTAATTTTGCATATTTTAAAAAACGCGCGTTACGAATGTCAATTTTTTTTTTATACGAATGTCAACGTCATTCACAGCCATAGACTATATTAAAAGAGCATCGTTTCAACTATACAAAATAAAGTAGTGCATCAAAGCTACGCGAAGGCGGTACGAAGTTCGCCGGGTCAGCTAGTATGCAATAAAAAGTAAAAAGCAATTTCGGCAACCAATCATTCAGACGCCAAGATACTTAGGACCAGACATTCTAATCTGTGGTGTATATAAAGTATCTCGACTTCATAAGGATACGTGAAGTCACAAACGTGTTATACTATACCGTTACATGCAATAGTAATCTGCACATAAAATTTACAGTTCATGAACTTCATAATAATAAGATAGATAACATAATATTTTTTTTATTAAACTTAATTTGTACAGTAACCATTTATTTTTATAATAATTATGTGTCCAATAGTCTGTATTTAAAATAGCCGTAGTCGCATAATAATCGTGCTCGAAGTGTATACAACACATAAACAGTAGTGAAAGAATCTTCAAGAAAGTAATTAACATCAAGTTCATGCAAATTCGATAACCCAGCCAGCCTTACTCAGCAAGCCAGCCTTACTGAAAACTTGCCTCGTAAAACGCCAACTAGAATAAAACTACAACTACACCACAGATAACGCAAAACATTAATTTAAGGACTAAACCACAAGTACAAAAATATAAACTTAAAATTAGGTTACGTTTTCTTCTATGATATGATATGATAGGCTGTCCAAATATATTTAGTCTGTGCTGTAATGCAACTGGTTTAAATTGGTTACCCAGATTCCTACAATCTTCAGTTTCCACAAATACAGGATTGAATCCGTATCGAAGGCTTTTGAAAGATGAAGTCAAACAAGCAGCACGTACGGTCACAATCACAAGAACTACTTCGGTTGTTGATATTCTAATTCTGATTTCTAGGAAACTTTTAGCTTCTAGGAACTTTTACTTTCTAGGAAGCCGTATGTTGGAGACACATTCTAAATGAATGTCTCTCTAACAATATTCTGTTACTAACAGGGCTGGAAGGTTCAATATAGGATGGTAATCAATGATATTGAACCAGTCCCAAAGTTTGAACAAGGGATGTACAATAGCTCTTTTAATGTAGAAAAGAATATGTGTGATTGTATGAACCAGTTACAATTGAGTTATTTTGTGTACAAATTTACGACTATCGATTCAGGATAGCAGTTGGCTTGTCAACCCACAACACAGACCTGTCTCAAAGCTGACACTATAGATGAACTAATAAACACTATTACCTACTAATTTGTAAACGTAAAAGAAACGGTTAAGAAAAAAACTACATTGGAAAGTATACAAAGTCTGATTTATTATCAATTCATTTTGTTTACTGTACACAGGAAAGGGCGGGCGAACCGCTCGGCATACGCAACTTTTGTCTCACCAAATATTAATTCACTATAATGTATATGTACAGCGCTCGAAGACCAGTTCAGTTGACGTGCCGAGACGGGCGCCTCATGGTATCAAAGATCTCACTCAAAATTATACTTTATTTGAAGAAAACTAAGTTACAAGTATACAACGCCAGCTCTAAACTAGTTATTCAGTACATTAACTACTCAAAATACAATATTTGTCATTATAATTATTGCACGATAAGCCCAGAGTTCAAACACGTACAAGATTTGGAAATAGTTCATACAAGAATATGTGAAAGAAACAAACTTAAAAAAATAAAAACATTTTCCAAACGCATCAATAATATTTTCAACAACATATACTAGAACTCTTTGCCCGTCGTTTACCAAATTTCAATCTTTGAACAATAAAAGCAACAAATTGTGTTATTGCAAGCAACTGATCCAACTTCAACAGTACAGAAATGGGTAACAAATAATTCTCATTTTCGAAACAATCAATTGTTATTAATCAAAAACTTAACCTATAATACCAGTAAGAGTTTTAGTCTGCCAGGTCACGGAGGGAATTAGTCTGAAGGATTGGGAAGGTCTGTCTGAGTTCTCGAGGCAAATCAGACGGTAGGAAATATTAATGATACCTTTGTATCTTTTTTTACAATACCATCATTAATTGCAAGAAGTTCTTGTGTCATATTTAGTTGTGGTAAAAGTAAATGACAAAGCCACTTCAATTGACTATGTATCGAATTCTTTTAATGTCGATTAATTATTCATTAGATCTTTTACATACATTCAACAAATATATAATTTAACAATTAATATAGCAAGTGCCCGTTTCCACACATTTATTTTCATTGCAACACACTAGTAACAACATTTGATATAATTCATCGGTAGTCGCACATTTGCTTGATATAGTCTACTAGTCAAGTAATCCTCGTATGTCTATATTAGGTACTTTACAATATTTAAAAAACATTAATCTAAAATAAATCTCAGATAAGCATATCCAACCTTTTCCTTAATTAATATATTTCCATAACTAGGAATATGAGTATGTACTGATGTTAGGTGAAGTATCCAAATCCATATAGGTAAACAAATAAATGTTAAAATCAATGGATATAAATATGAATACTCACAGAATAGAATAACGATCTATACTGAGCGTGCAATAAGTCGAGGATACACGTTAGGTACGGTTTTCGAATTTTAATGGAGATATAAATCAATTAGGTGAAAGTATAAAAGTGATGAAGACAAACACTAATTTAGGATCAAGAACCAATATACCCATTGTGCTTCAAGAACAAAGACTGTTAAAGAATATAGACATTAAATGGTATGACGGTTGGCCTAAGATGCAGGTTAGATAAAAATTTGACTCACCATGTTTGATACATTATAGCACCATATACTTATATGACGTAGACAGAATTTGTTAGAAGATGAACAGTAAGAGTGTAACTAGAATATGTCTGTGTATCCTAGAATTCGTTTAAATATTGGATACGTGTGAACATCTTAGGATGCGCATAAGCATACTCATACCTCAAACGGCAATACATTAAAAGGTACAGACAATATCTAACTTTGAGTTACGAGTATAACGGCCAAAATATGTAATCGACTGTGAGTGATGTCGATACGACTCAAGTAAACTTGAAGTGATTAGAGAATGTACTGAATGTCGAGGCTAGGTCATTGCGTCGACGCAGACAGAAGCACGTATTGCTATTTCACGTATGCTGTCAACATCGTAATCGTCGTCAGGCATCGTAAAATGTAACACGAAGGTTTCTATACAAGGGCACACATTAAGGTTTGAATGTACGTGTTCAGTTTGCGCTGTCGCGTTTTTATTTCTGAACTTTGGCTCTATTTATCGCGGTGCGTACGCCGTGCGGTGTGGAAGGATTGACGCGGGGCTAGGAGCGACTGGCGTCGTTGTGCCGGCCAGCACCGGAGTCGTTGTGCCGGCCGGCGGCGGCGTCGTTGTGCCGGCCGGCGCCGGTGTCGTTGTGCCGGGCAGCGCCGGTGTCGTTGTGATGGCCCTCCTGGTTGGTGGCGCGAAGGCAGTCACCGTGCGCCTTGTACTCGATGGGCACGGATGACGGCAGCTGTAGTATGCGGCGGAGCGCGTCGCGTACACGCGCCGCCGCCGCAGTGTCCGCCGCCGTCCGATGCCAGACGGCGAGGTGGTCCTCCTGTTGGCGCAACTTTCTTATACAATCGAAAAGAACTACTTAGTTTCTCGTAATTAGGACACGTCTAAAGTAATTTAAATTTAAAATGATAATATATGTAAGGACACGTTGTG
This sequence comes from Scirpophaga incertulas, assembly GCA_036419045.1. Lineage (NCBI taxonomy): Eukaryota > Metazoa > Arthropoda > Insecta > Lepidoptera > Crambidae > Scirpophaga > Scirpophaga incertulas. Next base: position 19,486,033 of record CM071630.1, on the reverse strand, counting down.
GTTGTTGTTGAGCGTCGGTGGCGCTGTGGTCTCGGCACTGGTCTGCATAGAATCGGGAGGCCCGCGATCTAATCCCCACCGTGTACCAATGTGTTTTTCGTTCCGAATTTCATATGTAAATTTATCCGACGCTCCTACGGTGAAGGAAAACATCGCGAGGAAACCTGCGTACATCTGCGCAGCGATTCAAAGGTGTACGTAGTCAACCAACCCGCACTGGGCCAGCGTGGTTGAGCTCGAGCCCCTCGGTGGGGCCGTATATGAGCTGTGATGAACGTTTGTTCCCTTAGGTTTCTTTCTTCGCGAGTATTTATGTTTGTCTATAAAATACATTAATAGATCAGAAGATGCAGAGAAATTTGAAAGATGTCAATTGTCAAAAGAAAACTTTCAGAATAATTTAATTGTGAATTAATTTTTTATATTGTCGTAAATAAATAAGTTTATTGGCGGATGTATAGGCTTAAAATGTTGTTTCTTTAATTTTTCAGGTATGTATTTTTGTTATCATTTGTGCTTTTTTATGTTGTATGATGTAACAAAAATAATACCGAAATATGTCTTTTATTTTTCAGCAACACATTTTGTTTATTCTAATATTCGTATTATATATATATATATATATATATAATAAAATGATATGTCAGTGACATTCACAGTCACGTGAAAGTGAAACTCACAGTCAAGAGATTGATCACGAACACTTTCTGAACTAGGCATTAAAAAATATTGTCCACTTCGGGAGCACTACAACTTCATGTTAAAGCGATATACCTTGTCTCCGTCGCTTCGTTTAAAATTTAAAAGAACAACCGCACCTTATAATTTAGATATTTGCTTACTATAAATATATATATTATATACTTCCTATAATATATTTATATATACTATTTATACAAAATTCAAATCAAAATTGTGTACTACAACCCTGGACTATACAACCCTGGTATTTGGAATTACAGCGTGGGCAGTCTAGCCTCAGTGACAAGCCACTTGAAAGTCCAAAAACCGCCATGATGCAAGAGAATATCGAAACCATGCGGCAGCTAATCCTCGAAGATCGTCATGTGGCATCCGTGAGCATTTCAGGGACCGCTGTCCAATAAATTCTACATGAAGAACTTGGTGTAAGAAAGCGACGAGAGTCAAAGCATGTTTATGATATAGTTAGTGATGACGAGTTTTGGGTATATGCTTACGATCCAGATTCTAATCAGCAGTCTACTGTTTTCCAGGATGAGCCAAAACCGAACAAGGTCATACACTCACGGAGCATTTAATAAAAATGGTTGTCTCCTTGATGCAAAATGGTCACGTCTTGACTATTGTATTAGAAAATCACAAGACGATTAACGCTGACTAGTATACCACTATTAGTTTGCCACAAGTCATCACTGAATTTCGAATAAACAATCTAACACGCCGTATGATACTGCACCATGACAATGCAAGTTGGCACACCGCCCGCCAAACAAAGATGTTTTTGAGCATTCAAAATATCGAAATTTTAGACCATCTGTCTTACAACCCTAACTTAAGCCCTAAAGATATTTTTGCGTTTCCCAAAATTACGCAAAGTCTTCGCGGTCTTCGTTTCAGTTCACTCGAAGAAGCTTTTGGTGTATACAAATCGGTCATTTTGACTACCCCCACTTCGAAGTAGAATAAATATTTTAATAACTGGTTTGAACGCATGCAACACGTAAAAGTGTGTTAAATATCGCGAAGAATTCTTTTAAAAACAATAAATGGTAATAATATATAAGATTGTCTATACTTATTTTAAAAGACACAACTTAAAAGGCAGCCCTCGTATTGTGGTGAACCAACATCGTGGCGTTTTCGTACCCAGATTACAGCATGATATCGCATTAGATATTTTGGACTATAAAGAAAATAATATTTATTCAACATAGACCTTTACAGGCACTTATTGACGTCAACAAACAAAACAAAAAAAAAGCTTACTTAAATAAAAAAAAACAAAAACCTTGTCCGTATGTACGAATAAGGAAAAAAAAAAAGAAAAAAATATATTGCCTTCTCGAGAAGAACAGGCAAGAAACTCTGAAGGTCTATTTTTTATCTCTATAGATAGTTAGTTCTATAGTAGTTATACTATAGATAGTTAAGCTGACCTATAAACACGGTCACATGGTTGTCGGCAACTCAACAAAAAGATCTCGACGTTTCTGACTCGCGATATATACCAATTTTATATAGAATGTATTAAAGGGACTGTTTGGTCTTTGTCTTCATAAATTAAATAAAACACAAGGTTTTATTGATTTAAAGAAAGTCTGGTCAAGTTCGTCTCATGTAATAATTTTCCTTCTTTCAGTCCGCCTGTCATTCTTATTCTGTCAGTTTTAGTTATATCGTCGTCGGGCATAGACTTCGCTACGGAGGCTGAAAGCCGCAACATTCCCACCCCCAGTATCAGAAGGCTGATACTCAAACTGAAGCGCGAACGTCCAGTCTACATAGCTTAGTCGCCGGTCGTCTGTACAGTCCTTGGGCTGTCTTCACGTCCGCTACGCGCACCTGTCCGTCCTTACCTGGGTGTACGGTCACAATACGTCCTAGCGGCCACTGCGCCCTCGGTAATTGGTCGTCAGCCACTACAACTACATCACCTACTGCTAATGGTTTGTCTGTACCATGAAACCACTTGGTGCGTCTTGTCAAAGTTGGCAGGTACTCCTTGACCCAGCGCCTCCACAGTAAATCAGCCAGTCGCTGGGACTCACGCCAAGATCGTCTGAGTAAGTCACCGTCAGTATACTGTCCGAAAGGTAAGTCGACAAATTGCGTCTTAGGCATTAAAAAATCATTGGGTGTTAGTGGTAGGTCGTCCTCGTGGTCGATAGGTACATACGTTAACGGCCGACTATTTACAAAACTCTCAGCCTCGGCTAGCAATGTAAGTAGAGTTTGCTCGCCAGGGGCTCTTTCTTTTAATGTGGTACGAAGAGAAGTCTTAATGCTTCTTACCAGTCTCTCCCAACAACCTCCCATATGGGGAGCATTGGGAGGAATGAACCTCCATTCGATGTTCCTCACGCTGCCAAACTGCAGTAGCTGGTCTCTGTCTATCGCCTGAATAGAGGCTTTTAGCTCACAGTCGGCACCACGGAACGTCGTAGCATTGTCACTATAGATCACAGCCGGACAGCCTCGCTTGGCTATCAATCGACGTAAGCTTAAAATAACAGAATTTGTTGTTAAATCACTTACCAAATCTACATAGACAGCTCGTACAGTTAGACACGTGTACAGAGCAGCCCACCGCTTCTCGCGTCTTCGTCCCACCTTTACCATCATTGGGCCAAAGTAGTCGAGCCCCGTATAACTAAATGGACGCTGTCCCCCCTGAAGTCTAAAAGGAGGCAGCTGACCCATGAGTGGAGGTGAACTTTTAGCCCGGTTGTTCTTGCAGACTTGGCAGTCGTTCCATGTCCTTTTCACAGCATTGCGACAGCTAAGGACCCAAAATCGCTGTCTTACCTCATTAAGGACTCGCTCGCGTCCAACATGCATGGAGTCCTCGTGATACCGTAACAATAGTAGTCTGACAAAAGCGTCCTTCGGGTGGAGAATTATCGGGTATTTAGCGGCATTTTCAATGTTCGCCGCTCCAATCCTTCCACCAACACGGAGGATGTGTTGTTCGTCCAAAAACGGCGTCAAATGGCGGAGAGGGCTAGATCGGCTTACAGTACCTTCACATCTAAGAGAATTGATTTCGCCCGGGAACATGTTTATTTGTGTGTGTTTGATCCACATGTTTTCAGCTTGTCTTACCTCGGCGGCTGTAAGTTCATTGGTACACCAGTCACATTTCTTACCCTTGAAATTGCATACACCACGCTGAAACCAGGCGGTACTGCGGATCAATCGCCAGTACTTCGAAAATCGTCGGATGTCAGGCAACGGAAGCTCCGGATTATTTATGGTAAGTAAAACTAATTTCACCTCTTTGTCCTCAGGATCCAGAACAGTATCGACCTCTTCGATGTCAGTAGGCCACGCGTTGTCGGGCTTCGTAAGAAAGGTAGGTCCGTCTAACCACTTTATACTTCCTGGCGTGTCGAGATCTCGGGTGGCGCCGTCTGCGGCGTTGAGGTGCGTAGGTATCCACCTCCACTGATTGATGCTTGTCAGATCAGTGATCTCACTAATTCTATGCGCTACAAAGGCCTTGAACCTTCCCGAGTCTGATCTTATCCAGCTTAATACAGTCTTGGAGTCTGACCATAGGTTGACTTTCGAGATCGGAACTGTTATATACCTTTGTACCGAATGAAGTAGTCGCGCTCCCATCACGGCGGCCTGAAGCTCTAGTCTAGGAATGCTCATCACTTTCAGAGGGGCTACTCTGGCCCTGGCCATAAGGAAAGCGACATGCCATGTTCCGTCCCGCTTGCGTGAGCGGAGGTATAAAACACTAGCGAACGCTTTTGAACTCGCGTCGCAAAACACATGTAACTCGGCATAGTTGACAAAGTCGTCAGTCAGTACCCAGCGTGGTATTCTGACGTCAGTAGCTGTACTGAGTTCTTCTAGCCACTTACACCATCTGCTGAAGACGCTCGAGTCTACTTCGTCATCCCACCCCGTCTTGTATTGCCATATGTTTTGAAGCAGGATGCGCGCTTTGACAATGACGTTAAGCAAAAAACCTAGGGGGTCAAAAACAGACATAACTATCTTTAGTACCTCACGTTTTGTTGGTGTCTTCACGCCTGTTCTCAGTTCTTCAGAGATATTTTGCAAGTTCAACCGAAATAATAGTGTGTCGTCATCGGGATTCCACCTTACACCTAGAACGCGCTCCTCAATCTGGCCTTTACAGTCGCTGATTACCTTAATACCTGAAGAGGACAGTCTATCATCAGGAATGTGACTAAGGAGTGTCTTAGAGTTGGATACAAAATTGCGTATATAGAAGCCACCCTGAGCGTGTATTCGGATTACGTCGTTAACAAGCTGTATCAGCTGGTCTTCGTCGTTACCCGAATGTATATAATCGTCTACGTAATGATGTTCAATAATCGCGCGACAGGCATCAGGGTGGGTCGACTCATACTTACGAGCGTTCAGGTTTTTTACAAATTGTGCAGAAGACGGCGAGCACGCAGCGCCGAAAGTCATGACGTTCATGACATACTCACCATCTTCCCACAACAAACGTTGGGCCTGTCGGTCTTCGGGTCTGATCTTTACTCGGTGAAACATCTCCTGAATGTCACCAGTGACTGCCACTTTACCCATACGAAAACCCAAGAGGACGCCTGGTAATGATGTCAGAAGATCAGGTCCTGTCAATAAAAAGTCGTTAAGGGACTTACCTTCTGACCTCGCAGCGCAGTCGAGAACGAGACGTAGCTTAGGCTTATTAAGATTGTATACTGCGAAATGAGGCAGCCACCAACTTTTGGTTGTCCTTGCGGCAGCTTCCTCCGAATCCAACTTGGTCACGTAGCCCTTGTTGATGTGATCTAAAAATTGCTCCCTATACTTCAAAGCAAAATCATCCGACTTACGCATCTTAGTCAAAATACCTTTCAATCGTTTCTTCGCCTGAGGTAAACTGTCAGGAAGTGTAAAGTCGTCCAACTTCCACAACAGCCCCGTCTCATAGCAGCCTTCTGGAAGCAGTCGGGTTGTGCGTTCCATTATGTCCAGTGCCAGTTGATCCTCCCGGGAACGAGGGTTGTCCTGTATCACCTTTATACCAAACTCATCTATTGAAAAAGTTCGTCTTACCATCTCCGAGAGCTCGTCGCAGGCGCACAGGTAGATAACGGCCGCGTCGTTTGGTTCGGTGTTCAATTTCAAGTTTCCGTGGACAACAAACCCTAGCTTGGTGTTGGAAATAACAGGCCCATTTTTATTCATATGCATTATTTGTCTGGTTATTATTAAGTCTATGTTGTCTTGTCCTATCAACATTTTTATCTTGTCAGGTCGTACGTCAAAGTCAGTAACATAGTCTGTCACGTAAGGAAATTTATTTACAATCTTTTTATAATCAAAACTATTTACAAACATATTCAACTTACTTACACTTCTAGCATTATTTATACTATATACATTATTTTCGTTTAGTCCCTTTATACTGAACGAAACCGTTTTCGAAATCGACTCGGTTGTTGTCATCCCTGAGGCACCACGGAGTCGAAGCGGTGTGATCGGTCCCGTCACGCCAGTTTGTTCACATAGCGAAGAATCCACCAATGTCAGTGCTGCCCCCTCGTCTAGAAGCGCGTAGGTCTTGACTTCTCCTTTAGGCCCTATCATCACTACGGGGACGACTTTGAGCAATACGTGAGATTTCTCGACGCAGGTGTTCACCGGTGCAGCCATGGTCATTATGCCCTCAGCGTCAGGAGATCCTCGTGGTATCGCATGCAGCAATGTATGGTGTGCTCGCAAACAACCATCAACGCTACACCTCCTTTTCTTACGACAGGCCTTTAGTTGATGGCGTGACGACAAGCAAGAGAAACAAAGCTTCTTGTTTGTCACGAATTGCCAGCGCTCGTCAGTTGTCATCTTCTTGAAATCGCAACAGTCTTCAAGTACATGCTCCTTCCCACACAACACACAGATAGCCGAGGTCGACCCTGTTGCCATCACAGGTTTCCAGGTTCGTTCAGGTCGATGCGGAGCAGCGTGCATTTTATTAGTCGAAATGTTTCTTATAGGCATCGGCGCAACGTATATAGCCGCATTAGCGACCGTCATGAGCCAGGATGAGACTTCTTGCAACGTAACAGTTTTAATATTGCGTTCGACTAAATAAAAGCTCCATTGGTATCTTAGGGTTGATGGTAGTTTTTGTATAATGTCTCTAATCAATGTAGGATTATTAAGATGTCCAATCTCGTCAGTAGACTTCATGGTAGCAAAACAGTTTTGAACGTGTGTTGCGAATTCGATTAAACTATTGATGTCATCGTGGCGAATATCACGGAAATCGCGAATTTTATGCAACATAATTTCTATTAAATATTCTGATCTACCGAATCGTAATTTGAGTGTGTCCATAATGCTGTCCAAATTCGTAGCGCTCACCAGCAAGGCTGATACCGCATCTCGTGCTCGCCCTTTTAAACAACGAGATAGACGTGCGATGTTCTCATCATTACTGTAGCCACAAAGTCGTGTCGTTGATTTGAACTGGCTATAGAAAAGAGGCCACTCTTCTGGCTCGCCCGAGAACGGTGGGAGCTCTTTGGTGCTAGTCTGACGGGCCATAAGATTACGAATGTCTTTTTTAAGGTTAGTATGCGTGTAATTTTGTGGTTCGACCGAAATAGTATGATTGTAATCATGATCATGACTGTTGTTCATTAGAGAAGGATAAGGCTCTGTACCTGAAGGCTTCGTCACAATGACTGGTGGCGATGATGCGCGTGATGCAGCTATAAGCTCGTCTTGTACATCTTCGAGTAGCGCTTCTGTCTCTATCGCTAATTTTTCGGTCAACAGGCGTCGGTCAATTTCCGCGAGTTTCTCGGCGGTCTCTAGCCTCAGCTGACGAAGTCTTTGAGATTTTATAGTGGACGTTGTACTCGAGGTCGAACGCTGCGATGGGCTAGGCGACGTCGCGCGGCTACCTTGCATAGAACGTCGGTCTTGTCCCTTAGTCTCGGCGGCTGCATGTGTCGTCGTGGCCATCGCTCTTGTCTGGCTTCTTGTAATCACCATGGACCAGGTCGTTATAGCTCGAAGGACCACTTTGTTTGGTCTTTGTCTTCATAAATTAAATAAAACACAAGGTTTTATTGATTTAAAGAAAGTCTGGTCAAGTTCGTCTCATGTAATAATTTTCCTTCTTTCAGTCCGCCTGTCATTCTTATTCTGTCAGTTTTAGTTATATCGTCGTCGGGCATAGACTTCGCTACGGAGGCTGAAAGCCGCAACAGGGACTATAGAACGAAATTAAGAGTTCCATGTTCCCAAGAGATATGTCGCTTAGTCAGAATCTGCCGACGAAGTTGGACAGAAAACTGAAAAAAAAAACCGTAACATTCCGTTCCAATCGAACGCTTCAATACAGTTTTACGTGGTTACATCGCGACCGCTTCTTATTCTATTCAGATTATGAACAAATTGACACCAGGGGATGGCAAAAGCTGTCAAATTACAAATCCGGTGGGCAAAAGCTCTTTAATCCCGTCATCTCTCTCGTCTCTCAGACCTGACGACTCTTGGTGCGAAAAAATCTTCAAGTGGATAGTAAAACGCTGGTTTGGTAGCACCGAACAGACGTGTGCGTCCTGCCTATTTGTACATGGTAGTTAGTGTCGTTACCTGAAAGCGGACTGAGAGTACGACTCCACACAGCTCAGCGCCCACCATGAACTGCTCACCAAGCATCGCCATACATAGATCCTCCCACGCGCGCCCCGTCTGCGCCTTGCGTAACCGAACCACCTGCGAAGGAATACGCATTTAAACACTTTTATTCAAAATTAGCGTATAATTTAATAAAAAATCTATACAGACTTTTTATTCTGTATATGATAAGTGTACTCTTTTAGTTGAGAAATATTTTAGAAGTAACGTTCTATCTGCGATTATTACTTATAAAGCTGTGGTTATATGCACACTCAATCAATTTTTAACACCTTTGCTCGTAAATCTAATGTATTTCCACCGGTTTTAAATATATAAAGCGGGTCATAAAAAACGCGTGTGTTACCAAAGCAAATAGTTATGTTATAGTCCATACAAATTCTATAACAGTATTATTTGCCATATCAAATTTCGAACTAATCGCGCTAGCGCGCTGTTAAAATGGCGGGAGAGCAACAGTGTGCACACAGATTTATTTATTTATTTATTTAGATTTATTTAAATGATTTTTTTTTCTGTTTCCTCGCAAATGTGTTAAAAAACGTCGTACGATATACGTGCGTATTGGTTATAACGCACTAATATCGTAATGTACTATTACTTAACTATTAAATGATCTACACTAATGAACAATGCAGTGTTTATAAAAGGCGGATAAAAGGCCAGCGAAACTAACTAACATTGACTAATTCGACACTTCGTAGTTCGCTCTTATAACTTCGATATTCATTCCCGTATCGTAATACTGTGCCTGATGGTTTTTTTTTTGAACGGACCTTAGCTGAAGCCGTAGATGGTTATATCCAGCGGGAATTGAGCGCGTGGCTACTAGCTCAGACGCTCAAAATTGCCGTGTAGTGGAGGTGAGAACCAAATCGGCACGTGATGGTATCAGTTATATGTTATATAGTTATAGTATGTGTTGTACAATATGGTCCAGGTCTTTGCACTCGCGGAGAACGCGGTGTGAGGGTGAGATTCGCGGATGTGTGGTATATGGGACGAAGCGGTCGTTTAAAATATTCCTAAGTAAAAGTAGTTGACTGCTTTTTGAAGTGCGTGGAGGCGTTGAATGTGAATTGCTGCACTCTTCTCGGCGTTAACCTCGATTTGCCATTTTGTAAACTAGTCGCCAGGGACGAATCGGCGGCCAGTTGTAGGACTCTAGCAAATTTAAAGATTTTGTGACCGGACAAATACATAGCCGTGTTGTCCGAGATAGGTGCTGGGACGGCACATTGAGTTTGTACACCAAACCATAGTGCCAGACTTTGTCGAACGCTTTCGATACATTAAAGAATAGCGCCATCGTTGGGTGGGGTCTTTAAAATTGATTTAGACAATTATGGATGTGCTCAGTGAGGTGAATACAAGAGTGTGTGACCCTAAGGCCGAACTGCTCGTCGGGTAGATGGCTGGATTATATAAGGCGGGTCAGAAGGACGCACTCTTAGAGTGTACCTTTTGAGTTGACTTAGAGGCCTGTACCTAGTTGGGAGGGTCTTTTTGTAGGGGGCTCGATCTATATGTCTAAGTGACATAGTTTTTAGGTTAAAAATTTTCTTGACTTCACGAATGATGTCAAGGACCGCAACGACTAACGCTAGATCGTACGGAGTACGATCCCGCGTGTATATCCGATGTATGAAATGGAAGATAAACTCTCTCGCAAACTTTTTGAATTGGAATTTGCCAAAGCTATGGTAAGCACGACACCTACACGGAGTATAGGCGCACATTACTTACTCGTTTGTGTGACGCAATCGAATAAGAAACCAACCATACAACAGTCACAGCACTGGCAAAGCAAGACTCGGAATTTCGCGCAAGCAAAAGTATCGCGTGCACGCAGAAAAACGAAGTTGAATAATTTCTTTTACTTGCCATGTTTACAGTTTGAAAATTCCACCACAACTAAGAATAGAAAACAAAAAGTTAACCCATAGCAATGGAAGTTCAGTAAGTAAACATGTGCTAAGCAATGAATGAACACATTTCTAAGAATTCTATTGTATGAAATTAAATTAACATTATTCAAATAGCACTTTATAGAAAGCTCTTTTGAATCGTCCAAATTTTTTTTCCTACATATTTACGACTCTATATCAGTAACGTATTTAAATGTTAGTGAAATAAATGTTTGTTGTGGTCTAAATAGCGATGTATAAATAGCGAGTGGTTGCTAACGCTATAGTGCTCAATGCCAGGATAACAACGTAAACCAAACAAATCTAAGCAAACTCTACTTTTAAAGAGATTTTCATTAAATGGAAGCTTACGTTGTATTTACAAAAAACAAAAAAGAAGTATGCGATGTGTTTAATGTACATATTTTAGATGTTACAGGCCAATCCAATAGAAAAAGTCATTTAGTGATTGGTCCAAGAATATCGTTGAAGTCGTTGAAGACTATTTCAATTTGAACAAGTCGTTGAAGACTATTTCAATTATACACATTTTAAGCAGCTTCTACTGATTCTTTCTACTTCAACTATGTTAGAAACTATTCAAAAACTATTTAACAAATTATGGACTTCTGGAAAACCACTATAAATATATATCTGACAAAATTTACTTATCTCTAAATAAAGAAAAAAAGTGGGCAAATAATACCGTAAATTCCTTCAAACTTAATGTACATAACAAAAAAAATTACATACTGTTTGTTGCTAATGCTTTTGAAAAAATTTGAAAACTAGTGGTCTGAATTTATGCCTAAATGTGGTTGTGACTGTGGCTGTGGTTAGAAAAGAATGTAGAAGTAAGCAACAAAAGCTTTAAACTTGCTCGCATTACCGCGGACACAGTATTAAAAACATTTAGATTAATTAATAACAAAAAACTGAAGACCACTGGGCCATTTTTACTCACAAATCGTTGATTAAGGTAAAATTTTAATAAATGTTATAATTTAAATATTTATTTTTTTATAAATGAAGGCGACTTCCCTGAACAAATTAAGAATAGAAACTTAATACCATTACTTAAATCTGGCAATAAAAGTGATTTCCAGTCAATTAGCAGATCATTTCGCCTATAATAAAGTTTTTAAAATTCATTTTCCCTGCTTGGGAGCGTTAATAGGATGTAATCGGTATATTATGTGACCTATCAAAGGTTTTCCACTGCGATAAACAACTCTTTTAATTAAACTGACACATTATAGTGTCTCTTCTGAAGCGGTTACCCTTATTCAGTCTTAATTATCGAATAGAGCTCAGAAAGATGTCATTAATAACACTGAGTATGCCGGTACACTTACAATTATGAGACTGTCCCAAGGATCAATATTGGGACCATTGCTTTTCCTTATTTATATAAATGATCTTCCATACTTCGTTAGACTTGTGTGATACAGTACTGTTTGCTGAAAATATTTCATTCATATTTAAGGATGACAGAGGAATTAAAAACATTGACGTTGTGAATAGTCACTTTCCAAAGTATTACACTGATCCACAATTAATAATTAATCTAACTTAATTCTAGTGTAGATGGTGTACCTATATGTATACGAAAAATGTCATTGCGGAGATAACGTATTATAGAGAGTAATGGAAGTAGGACATGTTACGTCGAGTACACCTAAGAGTGGGATAAGGACAGATGAAATATATTTTCGATTAAAATATAGAGAAAAGACAGATTTCAACAGAATTTGTTAATAAAAAACTAACCTAATTGTAATTAAACTATTTACAACACTCACCCATTTCCCGCCATTAACATTAGCAGGATCTTCCCACATGGGCTTGATACCTAGTTTGAAGAGATGCAAGTCGGAGAGTGGTGGTAGCTCGGAGGGCCGCGACAAATGCGTGTACAGCCCCCACCACTGCTCGACACTGCCCACGCGACCCACCAAACGTAACGCCTGGAAACAGCAATGAAAATATTAAGACAAGGAGTGTAATTTTCTTTAAATCGTACTTTTAACTAATATTGTTTGACGGCCTCCGTAGCAGAGTAATTAGTACACCGGTTTCGCCTTCTCTGAGGTCCCGGGTTCGAGTCCCAGTAGGGGCAAATATTTATGTGATGAATTGATATATATTTCTATGTAAAATATTTATATATATACAGTATATAAATTTCTATCCGTTACCCTAGATCCCATAACATAAGCCTTATAGTGTTTACTTTGGGCTAGAATAATTGTTATCAGTGTAACAATTTTTTATTTATTTAGAATAAATTTAAGTCGATGTTTTAGTACTACTATTAGTTGCTTTCAAATTGATATACATTTCAATTGTTTCAATGATTTATGGTGCGTCAGCGCCGCTATACGTCATCACTATTTGTCTAAACTTGAGATTCGGGAGGCAGAGTCCACTCTGCCGCTTCTTGAATATCCACACAGCAACGCTTTACTTTACATATTTGTTGATTTTTTTTAGATTCGGATTGGATCGTAGATATCATTGACAAAAAAGTATGAGCGGTGGTATATGAATTAGACCATAACCTTAAAATATAATAAAAAACTGAAATATAATTGAAAAATGGATTTTTAGTGCGATTCTACGCAAATATATACTTTAAGCAGTGTGATATAAGAGTGTTACAAAAATATAAGATAAAAACTATTTTTTTTATTAAATTTTACGGCTTTGGGTAGAGAAATTATATTAAACTACTTCTAACACAATTTCTTAATTGTGATTATAGTAATCACAATATGTATTCAGGGAGTTAAATACTATCAGGTTTCCCAAGTAGTTCCTTTTTTTTCACCGTGACTGTCGTTTCGGTGACTTAAAAGTCACACCGAAAAATAACCGTAATATTATCACAGCGAATCATAACCTTGATTTTGTCACAGCAATAGCTCTATCTATCACGATAAACATACTATTTAATTATGTTAAATACAAAAATAAAAAACAAACAATAAATAAAAAAGCTCTTCATAAGTCTAAACTTTTTATGCGCAAATTTGCAATCGTAGGATGTCGCATAATTATTTTTAACTTTTGTTGTTTGTTGTGTAAGTACGTCGGAATTGAAGTACAAAATCACAGCAATCGTACAGAAAAAAATAATACCTACGCACAGTGCGACGTGTATACGATGTTACGTAGGTGACGCGGAACAATGTACTTTGATTAGGATCGTAGCTTCATCCTGTGACAGATCATAGTTTTCTAAAGGGACGACGAATTACAATGACTTTCTTACCATGACGTTATTTATTAACAACTTCTAGTCAGGAGTACCAACTTGGTCTGTACTTGTAAACGGTATAACCTGGGAAATAAATCTTACTAATATAAAAAATAATAATTAATTGTCACAAACAATATATTACTCACATCTATAATATTCTGAAATATGTCACATGATATTTCACATGGGATACCCCGTTCAGGTCCACAGTGAATATTACCAACATATTGCAAAGAGATGGAAAGAGCGAAGACCTTCCTCTGAGCGGCTAACGTTGTTGATGATCGAGTCTTTGCCATTGGGGATTTTTATTGTGCTTTTGCAAAAACTTTGAGAAGCCCCGTGTCAAATATAATGCTGAGATGTAAGTGAAGATTTATTAGACCCAGGTTTTGCTTAACTCTGCTCTTCACTTACTTCTCAGTATCACTGACTTCAGACTGCACCGAGATAGTTCCAAATACCACCTCCTTCCGTTTCTGTCAAAGAAAAAGAGTGAGTTCAAAAAGTATCTGGACAAACTCAAACCAGTGACTACTGTGACAGAATCATGTATAGAGCCATTAAGACTTGTAAAGTTCTTGAGGATGAATAAGGACGAAGTGCTCCCCACCCGCCTCATCGCGCTAGAACAGGGTATGGTTAAATACAAGCCAACGAGCTCAATACCAAGACCTTTGAGGAGTTACTCGCGGACTGGAATTGCCAAGCCCGTCGATGTGCTCGTCGCTACTATCTTCGATTGGTGCTTGTCGATTTCTACGCACCATAATGTGTCCACTGCAAGGAGGTCGATCCAATCTATGATCAGTTGGGCGAACACTTCAAGAAGGACGATGACGTGGTAATTGCCAAAATAGACGCCACTGTCAACGAGTTCGAGCACACCAAGATAGGGTCCTTCTCCACGCACAAGTTGTACACCACCACCAACGACTAGAATGGAGAGAGCACTCTAGCAGCCCTCACCAAGTGCCTGAAGCCCGATATACCAGCCGATGTCGCCGCGCTCAGCATGAGCGTATTATTACCAACATATTGCAAAGTGCACGTGATACCCTCGGCGTATTTACGCTATCCAGACTTCCGTAGCATAGGTTATAATTATTTTTATACCTAAACCAAACTTAACTTTGCACTCCAATCAATTTATTAATTTATGTAAGACCGAATAATTATGTTAGTACGACTGATATGTTTATTTATACAGGGTTACCTGGTAAGTCGTGCGAACCCCGTTAGGGGGTCGTGGTTCCCACCATTTCTGACAGATTTCCCCTTGGAACCCCGCCCCCCAACTTAACCCTTTTCAAGTTATAAGGCTTTAAAGACTTTTTTGATAAAAATGACCGATTTTTGTCTATTGGCCCATTTTTTTTGTTTATTATAATTCAAATATTTAGTTTTATACTATTTTTGTGTAGCAGATTAGTTTGTTCATCATAATGCAAAATAAAAATAGAGTTACCTCAACTAAATAGCTTGTAGATAGAAGATTGATAGTTATAGCATCAAACAAAAATCAGTACAAATCAAACTTCAACCAGCAATAGTAAAAAAAAAATCTATGACACGTAGTCTGCAGACATCTTTAAAAATATCTACGTTTCATTAGCTATTCAACAAGGTATAACAAGGTAGGCTGCTATTAGATTTCTTGGAATAATCTTTGGTAAAAGTCCTAAAAGGAGTAGTGAAATTAATGTAAAATTTATCAATTATGTTACAAAATAAAATAAAACAATTTAAATTAGGTTAAACAAATGTATTTTATTTTATCTTTCGTCTTCAACATGTCCACCTCTGTTTCGCACACACACCCGCATTCTGTTTCTAAGTCCACTTTTAACCACCGATGTTGTTAAACGTCTTCTTATTTGTTCTGCTGCCATTAGAATTGCCTCCTCACTGGATCCCCTTCCTTTATAACATGTACCGGCGTGTAATGATATGGGTACAGGCCGGCAGTGTTAACAATGAACCATACTCTCCACTGCGAAATTCCAAATTCTCGGGCAACAACTGTAGTTTAAATTGTAGGATCTGATCTAAACCGTTGAACTATTTCATTATCTTCCAACGTATGTTCGTCATTATCAGATACTCTTGGTCTACCCAAGTCTGATCGTCGCCTTGAAACACTGCCAGTCTCCGTAACAGAGCAACATATCAGCATATTCCTCGTTCGTGTAGGTCGCCATCTTCAACTGTTCCAAACGACAAGCACAAATCAGAGTCCAGTTTACAAGCAGGGTCACAGAATTAAAAGAAGTCCAATAAATCCAAGCCAAGTCAAATAAGAAAGTAAAGAGCACCAAAGAACACATTTACTACGGACGGATCGCACACAGCGACAATAATAAAATGGCAGGATCTTTCCTTCTCGCTCGCTCTTTTTTACAAAAGCATGACATCCCGCTCGCACGCATTGAAACCCTTGGAGAATAATAGACGCCGACCTAACGGAATGGTTTTTTGTTACTACCCTGGTACCTTGGTAACTTTTATCAAAGATTATTCCAAGAAATCTAATAGCAGCCTACCTTGTTATACCTTGTTGAATAGCTAATTAAACGTAGATATTTTTAAAGGTGTCTGCAGCCTACGTGTCATAGATTTTTTTTACTATTGCTGGTTGAAGTTTGATTTGTACTGATTTTTGTTTGATGCTATAACTATCAATCTTCTATCTACAACCTATTTAGTTGAGGTAACTCTATTTTTATTTTGCATTATGATGAACAAACTAATCTGCTACACAAAAATAGTATAAAACTAAATATTTGAATTATAATAAACAAAAAAATGGGCCAATAGACAAAAATCGGTCATTTTTATCAAAAAAGTCTTTAAAGCCTTATAACTTGAAAAGGGTTAAGTTGGGGGGCGGGGTTCCAAGGGGAAATCTGTCAGAAATGGTGGGAACCACGACCCCCTAACGGGGTTCGCACGACTTACCAGGTAACCCTGTATAATACTACAATCATAAAATGTATCTATTTTAGATTGAAATTATCGATAAATTGAGTATCGATATTTTCAACAAGAGTTTTAGAAGTACCTAATTTGGTATATGGAATACTATAATTCTAATTGATATCGGAGGAAAATATATATTTTCTATGGACCGATATTATAAATATTTTCACCATTAGAAGACTTTATTATTCCTTATAAACATACGCTATGGTATAATTTTCACTACGGCAAAATCTCTATTTGCCACCCGTGCAGCAGGGGCGGGCCGCTAGTTTTCCATGATAAATGGATTAGGAGAAATATAGACCATTAAAAATATACAAGCTGTTCTCGTCCATCATACTTAGTCAAATAATAAATAGATAGCAACTAACCAATTCAACACGCAGTATTCCGCGAAGATTACTCAACTATCGACCACATCAATTTTGAACAACTTTAATAAAAATAGAAATAATTTAAAACTCATTCAGAATGTTATTCAGAATAATTTAAAAATCATTTTGTGTTGCTTTTATAGAGTATTCTAAAACATGCGACAACATTACACACACATCTATATGACATACACCATAATTATCAAAGACTAATATTCCTGTATAGAAATGAAAGGTTTTTAAATAAACAAGACGTAAGGCAAAGTGATCCTTCTTCCCCGAGTCCATACATAGTATTTCTTGGTGTCCTTCAAGATATACATTGGGGAAGAAGGGAAGGGAAGGGCTGTTGAACTCTTCAACATGTAAAATTAAGTAGTTAAAGACTCTTGTTCTTGCTAGTAAAAAAAATATAATTTAATTTCTTTTTTTCCGTTTTATTGTGATGTTTCAATTCGGATAGCAACACTATATCCAATCAAACCTTCTCTTCTTCTTCTTTTGGGTTTGATGGCGGTGCCCATAGGATTTCGCCAACCTCGAGTTTTTTTGCTTAGAATACTTTTATTAATTAAAGTATGCGCGACTCATGTTATTATCCAGGCCGTGAAAGTACAAGTGGATGCAAAATTAAAATTAAACAAGACAAATAAAAAACAATATACCCTGTTCGCTGTCTATAAAGAAATATATAAAAAAGTTAAAGAGCGGAAACCAAATCAGAGAATAAAAAGATACCAATTAAAGTTTAATACGATTGTAGAATAAATAATGACAAAGAATATTGATGAAGGAGAATTAACATAAGAAAGAAGAGAGTTAAATTGACACGGCTTAGGGATATAAGGGGGAATGACATCATACAATGAATATGAATATTTTGTACAATCGAAAAATATATGATCAGCCGAACCTTCGTCCAAACCACACTCACATAGGGAGCTGTCTTTAACCCTTATTTTTTTCAAGTGCACCGGTGTACTTGCATGCCCAAGACGTAACCGACATATAGTAGATATGCAAATTTTAGAGGCCTGCTTAAATTTAAAAAACCAAGGTTTAGAAGGAATTTCCTTTTGAATTTGAGCATAATGCCTTCCTACAACACTGCTGGATTGTCTCCATTTAATATCCCATGAAGAGGTCATTCGCTGTCTTGCCAGACCTAATAGGTCATGAGAATATGTTACATAGTGACTAAGGCAGCCGCTATGAGTGGCATCCTTAGCAACTTTGTCTACTGTGTCATTGCCTTCAATGCCCAAATGACTTGGGATCCACGCAAGCACGACTTTTGTTCGTTGGAGATGACAGCGATATAAAATTTCTCTAATCTTTAAAATCAACGGGAATTTGGATTTACTCTTAAATGGATTTGATTTAATTGCTTGTAAACAACTTTTTGAGTCTGATGTCTGAGTTGAATATGACTGAAAAATTTAGATTGTGGGATTCCACAAAACGAAGAGCCTCCAGGATTGCAATAGCTTCTCCTGAAAAGACAGAAGAAGAGGGAGGACATTTAAATTTTAAAAATATTTGACGACATGGGATCCACACCGCAGCACCAACGCAGTTTTCTAGCGACAATCTCGAAGCATCTGTAAATATTAGACGCCAATCACTGAACTTCCGATCAATAATAGATTGAAAAGCAGCTTGAGCATTGACTGTATCCTTATGGAGACCAAAATCGATTTCTATCTCTGGTTGATGAAACAATGATTGGAAAGGTTTATTAAATAATGGGAACAAGGAACATTGATAAACTGGATTAGGTAGCTGGAGAAATTTGATGAAACTATTAAAAAGGCACGGAGGCGCCTTATGATGCCAGTAATTGTCAAATGATATATAGTCAGAGAGTTGATGCAGTTTTTCGATAAGAGGGTGATTAGAATACTGAATAGCTTTGAAAAAATAATTATCCGCCAAATATTGCCTTCTGATTGCTAAAGGGGGGTCACAACACTCTACTTGAAGAGCATTAATGGGGGACGATTTCATAGCACCCAAAATTATGCGCAGACAACGGGATTGAATCCGATCTAAACTGCCAAGAGCTGATTTAAGACATGGATCCAATAAAAACGATCCGTAATCTATATGACTGCGGATAATCGCATTGTACAGAATTTTCTGACAGAACGGATGAGATCCCCACCATACACCAGATAAAGAGCGAAGAATATTAATATTTTTCTCGCATTTTTTGAGAACATGAGCAATATGAAAGGCACCTGACATCCTTGAGTCAAAAAATACTCCCAAAAATCTCACAGAATTACAGTTGCGAATGGGTTTTCCAATAAGTTCTATAGATACATTAGGAATATTCCTTAGACGCGAGAAAGTTACAACACAGCTTTTCTCAACAGAAAGCGATAAACCATGATTTGATAACCAGTCCGAAAGATAGGAAAGAGCCATATTAAGGCGAGAGGAAGCAATTTGAGCATTAGAGTTAGCTACATATAGGGCTAGATCATCAGCATATTGTAGTACATTACAGAATGAATTTACAGAGAGCTCAAGATCGGATGTGTACAGACTATAAAGAAACGGACTTAAGACAGATCCTTGAGGGAGACCTTTCCATATCGTTCTCGGTGAAGAAATAAAATTATTAGAACTAATTTGTATATTACGGCAAGAAAAAAGATTGAAAATAAAATTCACCAATCGAACAGGAATGTTAAAACTCAGTAATTTGTTTCTAAGAATAGGAAGTAACACGTTATCATAAGCACCTGAAACATCGAGAAATGCCCCTATAACATTCTCTCGCCTGGAGAGACCGATCCACATATCTATCGAGAAGATGCTCAAACTGTCCATGGTGCCCATTCCTTTGCGAAACCCAAATTGGCTTTTTGCCAGTAGCCCTTTTCTCTCCGCAAACCATTCTAGTCTGTTCTTGACTAGGTGCTCAGCAATTTTCGCCATAGTGCAAGAAAGAGCTATAGGACGGTAACCATTGTAATCAGAGGCCAGTTTACCAGGCTTTAATACAGGAATGATGATTTGGGTTTTCCAGTCATCAGGGGGAATACCAGTAATAAAAATGTTATTAACAAGATCGATAAAGAAATCCTTTGTGAAATTGCTACTTTTGGAAATAAAGGAGTAAGGAATGCCATCAACCCCAGGGGCCGAATCTTTAAGATTTTCCAATACAGCATAGAGCTCAGCTCTAGAAAATGGAGAGTCAAATTCCTCCAAAGAAATATGGGCAGAATCGTTACGATATGTCTCAATCTCACCAAGGGAGGGGACTGAAGGAGGGGCAATCTTCTGGCAAAATTTATCAAACCAAACTGATGAATCATTAGATGTAATATTAGTTGTAGAGGAAAGTGAGCATCTACACTGGTGGACAAATAAATCGAGCCACTCTTAACTCTTGAGTTCAAATGCAATTTCCTTCAAATGCATGAATACAATTTTGATGAAAGTGGTATCATTAGATAAGTAATTTTATAGGCTTTACAATAAAAGTAAATTGTATGGGGTAACACCTTAATTTGTTGAGTACGTGCCTCTAGAATGAAAAGTCAATTAAAAGAAAAAGTAAAACGTTTTAAAGATTTAATTTTTAAAAGTAAAAAAACAAAGAAATAACATCGGAAAACAAATAAAAATTAATGTTTTAATAATGTGTATTGCCGCCTCTAGCTTGGACAACTGCTTGCATCCGTGTACCCATTGATCTTATCAATTTAACAATTAAGTCTTGAGGGATGTCGTTCCATTCGTCCTCTATCGCCATTTTGAGCCCAGAAAGTGTTGAAGGAGCCGGAACCCTGGCTCGAACCCTGCGTTTTAACTCGTCCCACAGATGTTCGATGGGGTTCAAGTCAGGGCTCCGTGCTGGCCACTCCATAGCACGAATGCCAACGTCCCTAAGATACTGAGTAACAATTCTCGCTGTATGGGGTCTTGCATTATCATGCATTAGAAGCATCTCATCTTCGATATATCCTGAGTAAGGTACCACATGATCCTCAAGAATATCACGGATATATCGTTCTGCAGTCAATCCACGTGACGGAGCATTGGATTCGATGAAAACCAGCTCTGTTCGTGCTGTTAGAGAAATGCCGCCCCACACCATCACAGAGCCACCACCATATGCAACCGTTTCTTCGATACAACACTGAGCGTAACGTTCTCCAGGGCGACGATAGACTCTCTGTCTTCGATCACTTCCGTAAAGACATACCCTTGTCTCGTCAGAGAAAAGAACATGTGCCCATTGATCCAGTGTCCATTCTCTATGCTCACGAGCAAATTGAAGGCGTGCTCTGCGGTGAGCTACTGTTAATTTTGGGCCTGTTGCAGCCCGTCGAGGTGTCAAATTTCGTTCGGCCAACCTTCTCCTGACTGTACGCGCACTTATAACCACTCCACGTTCGTCACGAAGCTGTTGTTGCACCTGTACCGCGTTCAGACGCCGATTCCTCAGGACATTCAAATTGATGTATCGATCATCTGCGGAGGTTGTAGCCCGTGGCCTGCCTGTTCCTGGGCGTCGATCGAAGGCTCCAGTCTCCAGGTATCTTCTATAGACGCGCTGCACCGAAGAACGACTTATTCTTAACATTTGAGCAACCCGACGTTGACCAATGCCCGATTGAAGTAATGCGACAGCTTGAGCAGCTTTCTGAGGCGTAGTATCCATTATTACCAAGAAAAGCAACCGCAATCTGCAGACTAATGACAGAGGAAGCAACAACGCAAAAAGCCACAAAAAAAAATTCAATCTACCGACTTTTATACACTCAAAACAAACAAAAATTTTTATGATAATACCGGCAAAATTGTGATAATTTTTTTAACGCGCATTCTACCCTCATAAGATTAATGGAAAGCGTTTGTGTTTATTATCTCCGTATTCGATATGACTTGCCCTTGCTGCCAACATAATTTTTATTTATCAAATGTACATATATTTGAAGGAAATTGCATTTGAACTTACGGGTTAAGGGTGGCTCGATTTATTTGTCCACCAGTGTATATCTTTTAATGTTTCTCCAAACTAAAGATGGATGCGATCTGGGAGAGAGGGCCTCACAAAACTTGTGCCAACCTTCTTTTTTTTTTAAAGATAAGACTCTAGTAGCTTTTGCAGCAGAAGCACGAAGTTTAATAAAGTTTGATTCAGTCATATTTTTTGCATATTCCAATTCCGCGACTTTTCGTTCCTTACATATAATGGAGCATTCGGTGTCCCACCAGGGAGGAGAGGAAACCTTTCTCCTACATATATTTTTGATCTTGAGCGTTTTATCAGCAGCTGTCAAGAGAGCTTGTCTAAAATTCAAATACACAGAATGCACATTTTCTAAATTAGATTGAGGAAGAATTTGAATTTCTTGATCTAATGCAGCACTAAATGAGTCCCAGTCAGCATTACACAGACTATACTTAAGACGAGGACAGGGAAGATCTCGCGATCTGCCATTAGAAGGCATAGAGAGAATAATCGGAAAATGATCACTACCATGTGAAGTTGAAAGTACAGCCCACGATAACGTTAAGGAAAGAGACGGGGAGCACAGTGACAGGTCTATTACACTTTTCGGGTTTTGCGAAGGAAGGACCCTACGAGTGGGAGATCCATCATTTAGGACGCAGAGGTTCAAGTTGTCACACACCTCTAAGAACGATGATGACAGATGATCACAATAGTGTGAGCCCCATGATGTGTGATGAATGTTAAAGTCACCGAGAACTAAAAGCGGAGGGGGATAGATGACAGAATGATGGATAGCTCTGAAACACATGAGGGGTTTGGATGAGGGATGTACACCGAGATAATAGAAAAATTCAACATTTTTACAGCGACAGCGTTAATAGATTCACTGCGCTGGGGTAACAGAATCTGACTAAAAGTATAATCTTTGGAAATAAATAACGCGGCACCCGCGTGACCATCACTTCTATCGTCACGGAGACAGGAATAACCAGAAACGCGGTAATGGTTACCTGGCTTAAGTCTCAATTCCTGAATAGCAAAAGCGACGGGAGAGAATTTATTGATTAAAAAAAGTAGTTCATTTTTTTTATTTTTAATGCTTCGACAATTCCATTGAAGAATTTGAGCCATTAAGAGTAATAAATTTAGAGAGCTGAGTCAGTTGTTCACGGATTTTGTACGGTAATTCAATATCATCAAAACGACTAAGAATACTTATGGCCGATGCCAAAAGCATTTCAATGAAGTGATCATTGTTGTCTTGTCTATGGTTACCATTCTGCAGACAATGTCCATCTGGAGATTGAAAGCTGGGAGACCTAACAATGTTAGAGAGGGCCTGTCTATCATAACCTGGGCTAGCAGCTGATTTGGGAAGATTTTTTGTAACGTAAACTGTTTTGCGGTAAGAAGAACTTGTGGGTATGGAAGGAGAAGGTTGAGTTGAAGGAGGGAGAGATGAGTCAGAAAGAACAGGCTCGATAAATCCGGATCTTACAGTATCTGTGAAGGATTTTCTTACTCGGGGAACTCTAACCGAAGCTTCAGAGTAGGTTATGTTTTCTTGGGACATTATAATTTTTAATTGTTTTTGTCTATGGTGTTCAGGACATATTGGGTTATTAGCTCTATGATTGCCTAAACAAAGGAGGCAAGTAGGAGTGACCTGAGAGCATGAAGATCCGTCGTGCGGCTGGGCACATACAAAGCAGCGAGGCAGAGAACGACACTGCGATTGGATATGACCAAACCTGCAGCATTTATTGCACTGAATAGTGGGGAGAATGTAGGTTTCAACCGGAAGAGAGGTGTAAAAACAGTAAACATATAGAGGAAGCTTTTGTCCTGCAAAAGTAAACACAATAGTTTGAGTGGGAATCCACACTGGAGGGCCATCTGTAAATGTCTTCCTGTTCAGTCTTCTGGCCCTAACAATGGATCCGAAACCTTGCGGGATTTCAATGGCATCTACTATTTCCTCCAAAGACCATTCTACCGGGACTTGACGAACAATGCCCATTCTCGTAATATGATGGCTTGGGATGAGAGCCTCATATTTGGCTAATGCAAGTGCTGGGTGATCTAGAAAGGCATTAGCATCATTGTACGATTTAAACTCGACGGAAATACGGTTTCTACCGATGCGCTTCACACCATCAGGTTTAATGTTCTTTATATTATTTTTGTGTAAGAACTGACCGAATTTAATTGGGTGTAAAACAGCTCCTGATGAGGGGTCTGAAGAGAGTTTATTAATGTAGACAATGAAAGGCGCGGAATCATTTTCAGAGTATTTGTTCTTATTAATAAGGTCAGGGCAGACGTAGGTAGATTGGATAGACGCAGTGGCCTGAACTAAACTCGTTTTTTTTGACGGCAGCACTGAGTTTTGATCGGAAGGGCCACGTTTACGCGAATTACTAGATGGATTTTCGACATCTATGTCCATTAGGGGCGAGAAAAGAGGCGGCGATGAATCAGCGTCACCCCAATCTCCCCCACCCGGATCCAGAGGATCAGACATTAAAATTTACAGGGCTAACCGATCCTTAATGGGTTCATCCAGCAGGGTATTACAGCAAAATTTTGAAAGCTGAAAATAAAAAATATTATTTAACTTGAAACAACTACCACTTGTAACAAACACTTAACCCAGACGCACAGAAAACATTAAAACTATATAAAAATTTAAAATTATTGAGAGCCGATACTAAAACCGTTGCTATGGAGATCCTAAATAGCCTCCAATCAAACCATTTGAAAAGACTGTTTGACATCTTACACCGTAACTCACTTCCGGGGGCTAAAGCCACAACTAAACATGTTTATAAGTGACTCGTATGGCCAGGAGTGAACTCGAGTAGTAAACTGTGGGTAAAAGCTTAAATAAAACTTCCGTGGTCTAAAGTAACCCGCCACATCGTTACAACCCAGGTTCTTTTGCACCTTCGTCTTACCCTGTTGATGATGTGCATCTTGACAAAATTGTTAAGCATCTCTCAGAGCTGTATCGTTATTGCTTTACATGCGTAGATCGTTTTTCAGTGTGGCCGAGGCATTCCTGCAGAGTAGCAAGAAACAGATATGTTTGCTTACACATTCTATTCTAATTAGGTTGCACTCATCAGTATCCCTTTTAACACTTCTACAGATCAAGGTCGACAGTTCGAATCACATCTATGCAGAGAACTAAATGCTCTGACAAGTATGAATTATAACTAGAACACCATTTATGCCCAGCAGCTAACAGTATATATAGTGACTTCCATCGCTAACTAAAAAGCCCAATTAAACGTCAAACGTTTCTATACGCATTAGTTGATCAGGACTTCTTCCATCTGTAATGTTAGGTATTAGAAATGCATGGAAGGAAGGTTTTCAAGCTACTTCGACAGAATTAGTCTACAGATAAAGTGTAAGCCTGCCAGGGGAATTCTTAGAGACTGCTATATAAATACCTAACCTATTCAACTTAGGCTAATCTGTGGAACTCAGCATGGTCAGAAAAGCACTTACAAATACAAAAGTCTAAATGCATCTAATTCCGTCTTTGTTAGGTATGATACTGTCAAAGCACCGTTACAACAGCCATAGCATGGGCCGTATAGAGTAATAAGTAGGAAAGAAAAAACATTCATACTAGATATATATACGTGGTTGTGAGGTCATGGTATCGGTTTGTAATGCTTAAACCGGCGTTTAAGCATTACAAACCGATACCATGACCTCACAACCACGTATATCTAGTATGATTTTTTTTTTCTTTCCGTATTAGGTACATATTATAGTCAGGCCGCTCTAAGATTACCGATTTGACATATGTCAGATTGACAGCACTAGTGAGGGACTACGGCAAAATTACCGAGTCATTTAAGTAACTGTTATTTCTACTTAGTAACTAAGTAAGGATTAATTAAAACAAAAATAAGATTGAAAAGATTTATTCACTTTCAGATTCACTTATAGAGTCGCTATCGCTATCTGTTACTCGAATCACAATTTCATTGTCTATAATAGAATCAACTCTTATGTCTCGTTGGTAATCTTCTAATATTAGTTTTCGGGTCTTTTCGACCACTTTGACCCAATCCTCTTTGGTCACTTTGGAGCATGCCTCTTTAAGTAGGTTCAACATTTTCTTCGTGCTGAACGGGGGTGTCGTATTATGACGAGCTGCGTAACCTGTAACATAATTTTTATTATTAGTATTAGAAGCACTAAAATTTAATTTAAAAGTCTGGATATTTGTTTCTTTATAACTTTTTCATCATTTAGTTTTTAATATTTCTATGTATGAACTGTGTATGTCCTGCTGTTTATTTTTTTTAGTCTACCAAGTCAGTCATGCAGAGTTTAAATACGAGTATTAATATAATGTTTATATAAAGAAGAAACAAATTACCTTTGACTTGCGCCCATATTAACTCTAAAGCGTTGTATTGGCAATGGTAAGGCGGGATTCTCAGGACACGATGTCCGTGTGCCAGAGCTAGTTCATCGATTTCATATAGCTTTTTTGCTTTTTTATTTTCGAACACCAATTTGAGTAAATCCGATTTTAACATTTCGGGATTGGTTTCTATACCATTTTTTTCAAGCCAACCTGCCAGATCTGCTTTCTTATTAGCTTGAGTGGGTGCTTTGTTTATTTGCGCCGAGTGATATGACGCATTATCAATAATTATAATGGATGGCTCTGGTAAACTGGGGAGTAATTGGTTTTGAAACCAAGATTTAAAAGTTTCCGCGTCCATTTCCTCGTGGTAATCCGACGTGTATTTGGATGCAAACGCTAGCAATCCATTTTCAATAAAGCCAACTCCAGCAGAACCGGCATGGCAAATAATGAGCCTTGATCCCTTGCCAACAGGTACTTTTGATGTAGATGCATGTGTTCCATCAGTCCAAGTACGTGACACAGAGTGATTAGCGTTTAACCATGTCTCGTCAATAAAAACAACGTTCTCCCAATCAGTTATTTTTAGAGCCTCTCTTAAAAATTCACATCTTTTTAAAATTATGTCATACCTTTCCATTAACATTTTCCTGTTATTGGTTTTGGCGAATTCAAAACCAATACCATGTAGCAATTTAGATAAAGCGGTTTTCGCTCCACTAAACAAGCCAGCCTCTTTTAATGAAATCATAAGCAGACTTCTGGTTGGATATTCATTGCGGGTATAATAATTATAAACGTGATTCCTTATTGCATCAGCATCGAAAGAATCAACACCGGTTACTGGCTTTTGTCTGCGTCTTTTCTTAGGCGTCCTTAGAATGTTTTCTTCACTGCCTGAAGCACCAAACTTTTCTTTGTTGATATTATATATTGTTTTGGCACTGATTCCAAGAGCTTCTGATAGCCGCTCTTGTACTTGAGTTACGGGCAATAAGCTTTATGACAAGCTCCCGACATTGACTATTCAATGTTTTTCCTCGTTTCGACATTTTAAACCAAACACAAAGCAAAATCAGAGTCCAATAACGTGCCAAAGTCAACGTAAAAGCAGGATAATCAATAAACTGGAGAAAGCCGGGTCACAATAATAACAAATACACTGAGGGACGTAGTCTATGCGCACGAGTACGAAAGACGACTGAGTTGGACGATTGACATTGTCAGTCGTTCACAGCAGCTGGGTTGCCAATGTCAAAATTAATCCAATTCCCTAAATAAAATATTTGCAACAAATAAATTTCTAAATGTATAATTTTTTCTGTATGGCAATAATTTATTTCATCGATATGTAATGTCAATGTCAAGTTTATGGAAGCTTATCGAGTTTCATGCTCGCAAGGCAATGTAGTATAAAAGAAACCTCCAAGTGCTATAAGTAATATTTCAATCATTCTAATTAATTTTTTTCAGTCTAACTATAATCTGATTTTTTATTCCGTGAATACCACATTTACCGTAAAAACATCACAAAAAAACAATATTTAACTATTGATAAAAATAATGCAAACCGCCGCTATTAAATCGCGCCAAAACCTCCTCATTCTAATACATTCCGGAACACAAAAGTACGCAGTGAGTATTACCGAGCACATCACTATGAAAGCGTGACCAACGAAGTAACTTTGTAAAAGCGCTATACAAAGGGGAAATTATAAGTTTTTTTAAGTACTAAAAGACAAATAATAATACAATTACGTAACTTTGATATTTTGACAGAAGATTGTATTGATAAAAGTTGTTCTAAACGATTTTCCAAATGTGTTCCTCATAACAAAGTTATATGTACAACCAAAAAAAGTAAAGTGTCATATCGGTAATCTTAGAGCGGCCCGACTATAGTAGTTAAAGACATACATATGAAACTAACGTATGATATTGGCGTTTTGTACGGGAGGAATATATAGTGATTTTTTTTATATTTAACTAATCAAAGTATGTTGTTAACGCCGAATATCCTCTTAGAGACACTCACAAGCAATTTCACCTTCATAAATCTTCCCAGTCAACCCATTCGTTGTATCGTTTTAGTTGTGTTTTGCCTGTCAGGGCCATACCAATTTCATTATCACTTTTATCGCTGTTGAAGACACGTCGTTTTATTTCGTCTGTCTTATTTTTCACCCGACATGGCCCTCCAAGACCAATATTTATGAAGAGTATTGTTGAAACAAGCGCAAATAATATTTGATAATAACAAAAGCGGGGAATATTTAATTAGAAATATGGAAGTTGTGACCAAGTGCAATCATTAAAAAAACTTTGAAGCTAGATTTAGCACAATTTGTCGCTCTCATATATCCAATACTTGATTTATCAGTTATTATTTAATGTGTAATTCAACTGGCAAAAAGTTAGTAATAATTTTATTTATTTCTATAATAAGTACTTAAAATTACTTTTAGAGATCATAATCACAATCATATATTTGTTGCCACATCTACATGTTAATTAAATTATACAGTGATCCATATGACACTGTATTTTTTAATTGTGTAGTAAAAAAAGTATGATATGAATACGTAAGTAGTTGATAAGTAAATTAATTAATAATTAAACTCAGTCTAATGAAGTTGCTGAGCGCATGAACCGAACCCTGTACAACAAGGCGCAAACATTCATGCAAGAATCATGTTTGCGAAAATATCTTTGGGGAGAAGCTGTCAAATGTTCAGCCTATCAAACTAATAGAGTTCCATCTTCTGCAATTAATTTTAAAATTCCAGCAATGATAATGAAAGTAAGAATAGATATGTCTAAATTAAAAGTATGTATTTGGAGCAAAAGCATGGGTTGTTAGTATAACTAAGAATGACAAACTGGATAATCTTTTATCCAGTTTGTCATTCTTTGCTCTTGCTACGCGATTTGTAGAGTATCCGCCTAATGGTTATAGATTATGGGATCCTGTTAATAATAAAATAATTACATCTAGATATATAAGATTTAATGAACTACAGATTAAGTATTGTCAAGAGGAAAGAAAATAATGAAAATAGAATAAATACATATAAAATAAACGAAATGGAATATAAAGAAGATACTGAAAGAAAGGAAGAAAATGCAATAATGGAGAGAAATGCTAAATTAATCAATGATGATGAAACTAAAGGGGAACATCAGACTAGATCAGGTAGGAATGTGAAAACACCAAAAAAACTAAAGGCAAATTATGAGTTATATACAGCATATTGCTTATTATCTGGAGATCCAGCAAATTATGATGAAGCTATTAAAGATCAAGACTGGGTAAATACAATTAAGCAAGAAATACAAGCACAGAAAAATCTAGGAACTTGGGAAGAAACTATATTACCAGAAGGATGTAAAGCTATTGACACAATTTTTTTTTAAATAAAACAGAAGGGCAACAAAAAAGCAAGGTTGGTTGCTAAAGGTTTTCAACAAAATGATGTATTTAATAACTATGCACCGGTAGCAAGAATATCAACAATTAGGCTTATGATGAGTCAAGCAGTGCAAGAAGAATTACCACTAATACAACATGATGTACCAACTGCATTTTTAAATGGAACATAAAATGCCCAAAAGGACCTACATTAGCTAAAGGAAAAGTTCTTAAATTAAAGAAGGCATTATACGGGTTAAAGGAAGCACCCAGGTGTTGGAACAGAAAGTTTCACGAATTTATTATTTCTGATGGATTGATACAATCAAAAAATGATTCTTGGTTATATAAAAAAAAAAACATGGCTATTACTATATGTTGATGATATTTTGTCTGCTTGGGAATGGTGATAATATAATAATTAATTTAGAAAAAGAGTTTAAAGTAAAAAATCTAGGACAAGTAAAGAACTATTTAGAACTAGAGATAACAAGAAAAAAGAACAGTCTAGAAATACAATAAACAGAAATGATAAATAGACTTTTAAAAAGAAAAAGATAAGATTGTAAAGGTAGCAAAACACCAATGGAAGTTAATTACATTGTTAAAATAAACTCATCATCAGAAATCATGTACCATTTAAAGAGCTTATTATAGGCTTGCTTATATACTTATCTATACACTCTCGTCCCGACATCACCTATGCAGTGTCATATTTGAGTAGATTTTTAGACAGACCAGCAATGGAGCTATGGAAAGCTAGTAAAAGAGTCTTCAGCTACTTAAAAGAAACTACTCAAAAGGGGCTGTTATATAAGAAGACACTAGACATCCAGTAAAACTTGTGGCCTACTCTGACGCAGATTGGCCTGGTGATAAAACAGACAGGAAAAGTGTAAGTGGTGGTGCTATGTGAGTGTGAGTGAGTGTGACTTGTAAGTGGTGGAAAAGTGTAAGTGTAGTGGTTTCATAACGAGAACTTGATAACATGGTTTTTGTCATGTATTAAGTGTGGGTACTTGTCACTTTATTAGTAAATAATAATGCTGATATAGTGGGTAGTCATGGATGTGCTGTAACTTCACTTATTAACAAGCTACTGAGCTGAATAGATGTTGTAATACCTATTACTAGTTTTAATTACATTTCTTGAACATAATATTGGCGACGAAAGGTGAAATTGAATAAAATGGCCGTAAATGCAGTGAAATTTAGTGAATTTAACCCACAAACAGATAATTGGGACATTTACCTGGACAGACTTAATTTTTGTTTTGAAGCTAATGGCATTGTTGAAGAACATGTTAAAAGAGCTAATTTTGTGACAGTGTGTGGTGTGCGTGTATATGAAACTTTATTGGCATTAATTACGCCAAGAAGAGCTAGTGATGTGACATTTTCAGAAATAGTGAAAATATTAAGTAAACATTACAGTCCAAAACCGAATGAAATATCTGTGTCATTTCAGTTTTATAAGCGCGATCAAAAAAATGGTGAATCGGCAGCGGAATATATCGCACAATTACGAAAATTAAGCTCAGGGTGTAACTTCCAAGATTTAGAAAGAATGTTAAGAGACAGACTGGTTTGCGGAATGTGTGATGACAAACTACAGTATGAATTATTAAAAAAAGATAATTTAACTTATCAAAATGTTGTTGATGCCATGTTATCGTCTGAAAGTGCGGGGCGAGACACCCGAATGATACAAAATGCTACACATTCGTCTTTTTCGAACACACCCACTACTTCTATGCCGCAGAGTACATTGACACCTCGCGAATCAACTTATGAGCCGATGGATGTCAATGCAATGCAGATGAAACCATACATACGATTTTGTTACCGTTGTGGGGACCGGCACCAAGGAGAATGCCGATTTGTAAACACAGTGTGTCGATATTGCAAGAAGAAGGGACACATTGAGAAAGTTTGCATAAGTAAAAAGAAAAATGTTAAAAGTGTTAATTTCACTGTGGAGGAAGATGATCATTTAAATGGTATTTATTGCGTGCAGGGTAAAAGCCGCACACCACCTTTTGAAATTGAAGTATTTCTTGCAAATAATAAGGTAAAAATGCAAATTGACACGGGAGCCAGTATATCGATAATGAATGAAAATACTTGGCACAAAGTATGTGGTGGTCTACCTAGGGATGCCTTACAGCCAGTGTCATTATCACTACGTACATGGACAGAAACACCAGTAAAATTGTTAGGACAAGTGACATTACCCGTATCATATAAGGGAGTTTCACATGATATGAAGATGATGGTGGCTAAGGGTAGTGGACCAAATTTATTAGGCCGTGACTGGTTTGGCCCGCTCAACATATCTTTAAACTTTAATTTCATAACAGATTCTGATTTATGTGATTTGAATAATATATTGCAGAAACACCAGTCGGTGTTTAAGGAAGGTTTAGGTACATACCATGGAAAACCAGTTACAATTCATGTTAGGAACGGAGCGACACCAAAATTTCTTAAAGCTCGACCAGTGCCATATGCTATTAAACATAGAATTGAGGCAGAAATAGATCGATTGGAAAGAGAAGGCGTTTTACGCCCTATAAGTTATTCAGAATGGGCTACACCAGTAGTACCCATAGTGAAAAAATCAGGAGAAATTAGACTTTGTGGTGACTACCGTAGCACAGTCAATGAAGCTACAGAATCAGACACATACCCCATGCCCACAGCAAACGAAATATTTGCAACTGTAGCTGGTGGGATTTATTTTACGACCTTGGATTTGGAACGAGCATATACACAGGTGGTCGTGGATGAAAGCACTTCACGGCTCCTAACATTGAATACGTGCAAAGGATTGTATACTGTACACCGATTAGCCTTTGGTGTGAAGGCATGTCCTGGCATATTCCAGCGTTTAATGACTTCATTGATGGCTGGAATACCAGGTGTAGCAGTGCTAATCGACGATATTATCATTAGTGGCCGTACCATGCAGGAAATGCTAGAAAGACTCAATGAAACTTTAAGAAGAATTGAACAATCTGGACTACGACTTAATAAAAAGAAATGTAATTTTGCAAAGGATTCTGTGGAATTTCTTGGATTTGTAATAGATGCGAAGGGTATACATCCAGCATCTAGTAAAGTCGAATCGATAGTCAACACACCGGAACCAAGAAATAAACGAGAGTTACAAGCTTTCCTCGGGTTATATAATTTTTATGAGAGATTTATACCAAACAAGGCTACAATCTTGGAACCACTACACCGTTTACTAGATGCGGCACAGCCATGGAGATGGACAGATAAAGAACAAAATTCTTTTGACACAGCTAAACGGATGCTTACATTTGATTTAACTCTTATACATTATGATGTAAATAAACCATTGATTATCACTTGTGACAGTTCAGAATATGGGGTAGGAGCAGTATTGTCACATAAATTAAATGACGGGAAAGAACAACCAATAGCTATGGCTTCAAGGACACTGCATTCGCATGAACGTCGTTATTCCCAATTGGATAAAGAGGCTACTGCTATAATGTTTGGTATTACAAAATTTCACAACTACATAATGGGAAGGCATTTTTGTATAGTGACAGACCACAAACCTTTGCTTGGAATATTTGACCCAAAGAAGCCAATGCCAAACATGCTATCACCGAGATTAACTAGAATTGCGATAGCGTTAACCTCTCATGACTATGAGATAACATATAAACCAGGCCCTCAGATTGGAAGTGCTGACAGTTTAAGTCGCTGGCCTCTACCAGTACCGGAAACACCAGAAGAACAACCAGGTGAAATATTATTAATGGCAGAGGCACCCGA
Organism: Scirpophaga incertulas; assembly: GCA_036419045.1. Lineage (NCBI taxonomy): Eukaryota > Metazoa > Arthropoda > Insecta > Lepidoptera > Crambidae > Scirpophaga > Scirpophaga incertulas. The sequence continues at coordinate 19,452,548 of CM071630.1, read as the reverse complement.
TGATTTCCCATGTGATGTGGAACAGATAGCTAAAGAGACAAAGCGAGACCGGTTATTAACCAAAGTTTTTTATTACATACAAAATGGTTGGCCCATTAAGGAGAATAATGTTGAGATGCGACCGTTTTGGTTACAGCGCACAGATCTATCCATACAGAATGATTGTATATTGCTAGGTAACCGTGTAGTGATACCCGTAACTCTCCGTCAGCCTACATTAAAAGTGTTACATAAGATACACTCAGGAATTGTGCAAACTAAGGCATTAGCTAGAAGTTACGTCTGGTGGCCAAGGCTTAATGATGACATCGAAGTACTGGTGGGATCTTGTACCAAGTGCTTGGAAAATCGACACATGCCGCCCAAGTCGACTCATGATTGGATTACACCCACTAGACCTTGGTCCAGAGTACATGTAGACTTTGCAGGTCCATTTCATAACAGATATTTTTTTATCATGGTTGATGCATACTCCAAATGGCCAGAAATATTTGTGGTGAATAATATGACTTCGGCCACTGTGATAAGATTATTGAGAACAACATTTTCTACACATGGTTTGTGTGAAATATTGGTTTCGGACAATGGGACATCTTTTGTTTCGCAGGAGACTGAACAATTTTTAAGAGCAAATAAGATACGGCATATAACTACAGCACCTTACCATCCAGCAACAAATGGGTTAGCTGAACGTATGGTGCAGACAATTAAGGAAAAATTGCAAAAAATGGATGGCTTGTCATGGGACATTAGAGTTCCAAACCTCCTACTTGGTCTCCGAGCTACACCATGTACAGTCACAAATAAAAGTCCCGCTGAACTTATGATGAATAGGAGATTAAGAACCCTGTTGGATACATTACACCCAAATAATTTGGATAATAAAAGATTAGAGAATGAAATAAGAAACAATAGTCAGCAAAATCATCGCGAGACAAATATAGGTCAAAAAATTATGTACAGAAATTATTCAATGGGAGGACCGAAGTGGTTAGCAGGTACAGTCTTAGGAAAATGTGGTCCATCAAATTATAAGATTGAAACTGAGAGTGGAGTAATAATCAAGAGACACATAGACCAATTAATAAAAATTACACCTTCTAGTACTCAAGAAAAAGATGATCGAAGCTTTCCACTATATTTGCCTGATACAGTTACAGCTGATGCACATACAGAGGGGAATACCAACAGGGATGAAACTGATAATATTGAAAATAGTCAAGATCAAGACATAATAATAGAAATTCCGGATACAGAGAAATGGGCCGATATGCTCGGAATTCCAGTGCCTACAAATTCTACAGATGGGACTGTAGGGAAAATAAAAAATAAATTAAACATCCATTCTAAAAGTCCATATTCGAGACCCAAAAGGCATGATGATAATAATTACTTAAATTAATAGTATTTCAATGGGATTGATTAATATTTTAGATTTTTTTTTTTTTTGTGTAATTTTTGTTTGTTTTTGTGAGATTAAAAAAATTAAGAGGGAGGATATACCTAAGACTAATTGTCCTAAAAATGATTAAGAAAAGTTTACAGTGTATTCTTATTATTTAAGTGGTTCAGAGATAGCTTAATAGTTAATATTGTGATTTTTACATAGGGGGAAGGTATGTCATGTATTAAGTGTGGGTACTTGTCACTTTATTAGTAAATAATAATGCTGATATAGTGGGTAGTCATGGATGTGCTGTAACTTCACTTATTAACAAGCTACTGAGCTGAATAGATGTTGTAATACCTATTACTAGTTTTAATTACATTTCTTGAACATAATAGTTTTCAAGAAAGCAAACTTGTATTGGTCTTTCTACAGCCGAGGCAGAGTATGTGGCTGGTACACATACGGTAAGTGACCTCATTCACATCAAAGGTGTTCTATCAGATTTTATTTGTGAAAATAATAACATTTCTGCTCACTGACAATCAAACGACCATCAAATTAATAGAAAATCAAATGAATACCAAAGCATCTAAACATATTGCACATAAAATACCATTAAATTAAACACATAATTAACTAAAAACTTGTATTTATATCATATGTACCAACAAATGATAATATCTCTGATATTTTACTAAAGCCCTACCCATACAAAAGCATACATATTTATCAGAAAAGTTAAATTTAATTTAATTGTTAAGAAATTATTAATAATAAGTGTACTTTACTAACATATACTTAGTAAATTTTGTTTTATATAGCTATTGATATCTTTCAATTGTTAATTTAAGATTAGTAAAAAACTAATTTTCCTGTCTAATCTTGTTTATTAAATTGATTTATAGTACTAGTGTTGTGTTAGTTTTACTTTTCATATTGTTGTTATTAATATGCAAGTTATAAAACAAAGTTACATGTTTTAAACTTGAGGGGTTGTGTTAGAATAGTAATTTATCTGTGACACATCTGTCTAGAAATATATGTAATCTATGTTATGTCTCTCTGCTAATAAAATGTCTTGCAAACATACATGCTTTTCAATCAATTCTAAGTTTAATAGTTTATACTGATTCTGAAGATAACATGGAACCTATACAAAATACAAGGTGTCTTGAACATATAGTGCAAGCAGGCCTAAGTCATAATTCTAAAGATAAGTCAAAAGTGATATATGGTTGTGGTGATTACCTACTAGTCAAGCTATGTGTCAAGAGTGAGAAATATCGCTATGCTGCAATGTTATGATGACGAAGGAGAATTATCTTAAACTTTTCTTAAAATTTATAAAGCACAGGAAAACTTGTTTAAAATAGACGAAAATGATGTGCCTTATGAGGATTTATTATAAAAAACTGCCAATTCCTAATTTCATTTCAGTTTTATATTTTAAAAAAGCTATTGATGTTTTTGAGAAGTGAAATTCTATTTTATTGTAAATACTTAATGAGTCATTATTGAAGTTTAAAGTGAAATTTTGTTCTATTTTAATTACTATAAGGTTAAAATATTTATTACAATGAAGAGTGTGATTAGTTGTACTTAATTTACATAGATACCCTATTTTATAAAATTATATAATGCGAGATTGGATCTCAAATGACGTTGCAGCATTCAAATCCATCCCTGCAGAGCTATGCGCAAACAAAACAATCTGTCTGTTTAGGTATTTTTTTTACCACAGTTAAGAGCTTTGCCTGGGATGCTAACACAGATACTTTATGATTTCGAACTGGTATTAATGAACTATGTCAACATTACTTATTCTTTGCTTACACAATATAATATAAAGATATAATACGCTGTCAGGTCAGTGGCCCACCAATGTCTATTCTGCAGAATTCCTGATGTTTCACAATTACGGGTTTAGATTACTTTTGACCATTGAAGTGGCGATTGGTTGTATAAGAGAGAAGTGTTATGTCGCATTGTTTACCTGCACAACGTCCCACCACCACCGTGACCACTTAGAATTAGTACCATACTTCATTTACAAGGTTGTAATGATGAAAAAATAGGATGGTGATATATAAAACATTTATCAGACTGATCTTAGAATATTTTTTCGGGGGAAGAGCCATGCTTCGGCACGAATTGGGCCGGCTCGACCGGAGTGATACCACGGCCACACAGAAAATCGGCGTAAAATAGCGCTTGCGCTGTGTTTCGCCGAGTGAGTGAGGGAACCGGAGGCCCAACCCCCCCTTATTCCCTTTTAAAAGGCCGGCAACGCATCTGTGACTCCTCTGGTGTTGCGAATGTCCATGGGCAGCGGCTATCGCTTACCATCAGATGATCCGTTTGCTTGTTTGCTGCCCTATGCTATAATAAAAAAGAGCTTTTTAAGTCTGCAACCCCTATTTTAACAAAGAATTCCATTAAAAATATTAACTGAAAAACACAATAGTGAGTTTAATCTTGTCAACCAATCAGCATGGTATATAATGTGAGAGTGCGTAAGTTCAAGGACACAAATTACAGTTATAATAAGTATATCAATAACAACATAAGAAATGTAAATGTCAGATTATGTTGGCAGATTACTGTAAACTGCATTAAATAAATTCAAAGTAATTCTTTAATGTAAAACAAAATCAACTTTTTCAGCACTGGAATAATGAAATCAACTATTTACTTAACATAGTCCACCTCTGAGTTCCTAGCATTTTGGTGGTGGTGACTAGTAATGGCAATAACGACTGTTTTGTAATAACGAATAACACTGTTGTGTTATTTTCCTATAACTGTTATTGTAAACTGTTGTCTGTTATCCTGTTATATTGCTGTTTTGACAAATGTTGTTGGGTACGATTGTTATTGTTATTATAGCTAGCTTATTATAGCTAGTTATTCTTAACAATGAACTTTCCTTCATACTTTTTCAGGCTTAGGACTGTCAGAATATTAGGCAGTAATTTAAATAACTTAAAACTAATTAATCAATATAATATTCTGGTGTATTTAAAAGTTCATTGATCTGTACATAATTTGTTACTTACTTTCAATATGTACATTATTTACATGCAATATTTGCAATATTCTTCCATTTCCATTTATTTACAATATCTACTCTAATTAATGTTAGTTACTTCAAAAGTACACGGCACTAATTATTGCAACAAATAGGTAATTTAATTTGCATACGCGATCACACAAGGGTAAATCCAAACACGACACAATTTTTTTTATGATTACACAACTACAAATAATGCGTAACTAAAAAAATAACAACAGCTTAGGCACCAAGCAAGCCTAACAAGCCTAACAGTTTACCTAATTATTATTTCAAATCAAACTGTAAATCAAAATGAGTCTAATTGTCATATGCGCGAAGGTACAAAATTGTGAATTTGGTATTAGTAAAATTACTAAGAAATAAAGAAATAGGAACTTTATTTCCTTGTGAGAAAGGTTAATATTGTAAGAATAAGCAGTCAAGCAACAGAGCGAGCGCCTACGCCTACACAACGGTTTCAAGTGGCAAGAACAACAATGCGACTAGGAGATTCTTTTGTCAACAGCAACAGCAGGATAATAGAATAAGCCGTTGTTAAATAATGTGTTATTTGTTGAGGGAAAATAATTCATTATATTATCTGTTATTGAAATAACAACCATTACTACTGGTGACATTAAAATATTGTATTGAAGACATAAGTGCACTTGTTGGCTTTTTACTGTGTTACTTGAATATAATATGAAACACTTATCTCAACAACTGACCTAAACACTTTTATTATACTAACCTGGCCATAGCCCGTAGTAGAGGCTGAGAGGTCACGGGCTGGCGGCCGCCGTGAAAACCACATCCAATAACTGTACTCCAGCTTGTGTTCATGTGCAGGAACAAAGGGTGGTATTGGATCATCCGGATTTCTATCGTCATCCTCGTGGTTCCCGTGATTTTGCAGAGCATTTCCCAGGCCAATCTCTCCCGACCGTCTTTCAGGCACATTCAAATTGTAAAACTTGCACATTTTTCTTTCAGTCATGTTATGCTAAGAATGGTACTAACATGTTTCGCTAACGGCCTAACCTAGGACGCGTTGCGGGAATAAAATTAATGAAATATATACGAAAATAAATACTGTCAAATAATTACACTAATTCAAGGTTATTCACTCTTAATAAATTAATTAAAAATACTATTTTTACATCAATATAATCTCTATTTTTCTGTTTATAACCTTTTTCTTTCCGTCATCAAATTCAAACTGTCAGTTGACAGCATACATTTTCTTTTTTCGTATATTAATAAAGGGATCTCTCTCTTTCATGCATGTATCAATTTTCAATCGTTTACTAATATGAAAGAAATTATTTTGCTATCAAATATTATAGAAATTCTCTGCTATCTGCAAGCAAATAAATATCTATAAACTAGGTTTGATGTAACGGTTCGAGATGAATACGATAGTGTATGCAGTATTAGCATGCTACTTCATGCGTTCAATCAACACGATATTTGTATCTGGCAATTTCGACATTGCCGAGTAGCAAAAACACGGTTTAAATGAATATTAACGTGAACAACTTGCCAGTTGGGCTAACTGTGGTCAAAGCAAGGCAAACATTTAATCACAAAACTGTGTGATATCTGTGGGACAGAAAACTAAATATAACATTTGTTATTAAATGTATGTTTGAAGTGTTTACGTATGTCAACACTTTTGACAAAAAAGAAAGTTTTTTTCGCCAATTTTCGACAGACCACAATTCTTGTCGAATTCGGTGAAATGTCGAAAATTCGGTGAAACCTGTCAGAAACGCATTCTCTTAGCGGCTGGAGTTTAGGAGTATTGATTTGAAAAAAATCGAAGATGCAGTTTTAGTGTTTATTAAAATCGGGCCCGAGCCTCCTTGAGTACTTTTTGCTATTCCTCATAATTTCGGACTTGGCCACCTGGCAATCTGATTTCACGTCATTATCAAGCAACCAAATAGCTTGATTTTTTGCAAAAAGGCTGGTTACTTGGAGTCAGCGACGAATCTGTTTTGATTTGTTTCTTCTTGCTTTGTCTTTTAATCAAAGCAGGTATCATTGATATTTAAAAAATATATATTTAATAAAAAGTATCAAATTAGTTATTCCTACTATTTTCGGTGTTACCGTCCCTATATTTTTTTAAAGGAGATGGCTAAGTACAATATGGGCAATTGCCCTTTCAATGTATAAATACTGAATGTAGTTGCATCTTATGCTGTGTACCTGAAAGTTCATATGTAATATAAAAAAAGTTCCATGAACTTTTCATATTATTATAATCTTGAAAAACATATCACAGAGACTCCTACGATATTGTGGTCGCAAAACTACAACTAGAGATAAACTTTAGGTAGGCATTTTAGTACAGATAAAATAACTGGGTAATATTTATTGGCTGGCTGGCTATTGTAGTGAATAATGGATAACTATATTGTAACGGTGTATTTTTATTACATACGTGTATATAATATAAAGTATCTACCTACTTTTATGTATTTAATCTTACTTATTATATTAGACATATTATTATTGTATTTATAAATAAATATAGTCAATAAACCATACCTATATACATTTATCAAATAGGCGCATAGTAAATAAACACGTAAATACTTCTACTGATTAAAACCTCCTTGTAGGTTTTAATCAATATTTTTAGACACATAAGCGGTGACAGCGTTTCCCGGCGCTGGTGAAAATATTTCGATGTTTTTTTGTTTTTTTGCTTGGATTTGGCGTTTTTACAGCGGCTTGCTGAGATATGTTTATAAATGATAAATATTTTCAATAAAACGATATTAATACAATAAAAATATAGCATTTTATAGTGAATAAGATAAATGCAATATTAATTATATAAAAATTAATACTCAAAACAGTTATAACTTGTCGATCGGGTAAGTTTATATATTTTTCATAGTAATACAAAACCATAATATTTATGTTATTTTGTATATTTTATAAGTATTTATTAACACATAATTTATTATAATTGCAGTATGTACCACCAATTTGTATATGAAGATCTAAGCTGGATGTTTGTATTATATTACTTTTTTATGGGCGAGGCTGAGGAGAGATTATTTTGATATTGATATAACTATATCTTGATTATTAAGATTATTTTGTTATCTAGATAAATGATCTATTGATAATTGATCTATTGATGGATATATATTTTATTACTTAAATGCCTGTAAGTTATCTAACTAACTTACCTATTGATGTCTACATTCTCTGTGTGGTTCCGGAGTAGAATAGCACCACCCCTACACGGGTCTCGTAAAAGGCGAGTAATGTCTTTGGGGATGCATATTTTCATCTGTGCAGTAGGGACTGGTCATGGGGGATCTGACCATGAGGTATGAGTTCGAAGGGCCGATGCTCCACTCATATCCTCGTGTATATTTTGTAAGTATTTTCTTTGTATATAGAGTTTAGATTTAGTTTGTTAGGTTAAGTAGTAGTATATAAGTAATGCACATAAATTGTATAGATATGTAAATTTTGTAAATTTTTATGTTGTTCAGTGTGAGACGCTGCGTGTGAGTAACATTTAGATACTCATCACTAGGTTGTCACTCATAGTTATTGACTTATTTTGTGCCAATATGACAGGGCAACCGGTTTTTTAAGCCTACACCAGAGCGGTTGGTGACTCTTTAAATAAGCCTACACTAATAATACAAAAGACGGAGCGGATGGTGACTCTAGGGTTCGACCTTGAAGTTTTGACACACAACTAATTCAATACTTTGTAAATAAAAAAAATGTATATAATAATTTTATGTAAATTTATTTTTAAAGATGATGGATTATGGTTTCTAGGTTTTTATTAAAGTTACTGTGTATCATTAAAGAAGCATACACTTGAGCGGGTTATGACTCAATAAATAAGCCAACATTACATTATTTGCGATACAGGATTTTCCCATGAAAACCTCTTTTCTGTTTTGTGAAAAGTTTTCAATCACTATTCCTGACTGTTGTTTAGGTATCGGTTTTGTATTGAATTTTGGTATTCCTGGAAATTCTACGTTACATCTTTAAGAATAAGTTAGTAGAGTAAATAAAACTAATTTGTTATTTTTTAAAAAAAGGTGGTGTAATAATGTGTATTTTTAATTTTTATTTTCAATTCTAATAGAGAGAGCAAATATTTTTCTAATCTATAGGAACCCATATTTTATACACTTAACTCTTTGTTGTCTGTTGTTGTGTTTTTCTAAATTTCTTGTAAATGTATTTTGTTAATATCTTGTACTAGTTTTATTTTCTGATCGCAACACTGCCTTGTCTTAGCCGGGCCAGGGAGTGATGTGACAGTGGCGCCCAACTGAGTGGCCTATAGATATTATTTTTGCTCTCTTTGTTCATACAACTGTTTTTTTTTTAATTCTATTAGTTATATGTTTTAATGTATTGAATTTTGGTGTTCAAATTCTACGTAGCGTAGGGTTCGCAAGTTCTGTTGATAACTTTTTTTTTGTCAATTTGTGAAGTTTTCCTTAATTAGAACGCTGAGGGCAGCGTATAATTATAGTTTCTCCTTGCGTTCGAAACTTTCATTGGAAGGGGTGTACTGTAACGGTGTATTTTTATTACATACGTGTATATAATATAAAGTATCTACCTACTTTTATGTATTTAATCTTACTTATTATATTAGACATATTATTATTGTATTTATAAATAAATATAGTCAATAAACCATACCTATATACATTTATCAAATAGGCGCATAGTAAATAAACACGTAAATACTTCTACTGATTAAAACCTCCTTGTAGGTTTTAATCAATATTTTTAGACACATAAGCGGTGACAGCGTTTCCCGGCGCTGGTGAAAATATTTCGATGTTTTTTTGTTTTTTTGCTTGGATTTGGCGTTTTTACAGCGGCTTGCTGAGATATGTTTATAAATGATAAATATTTTCAATAAAACGATATTAATACAATAAAAATATAGCATTTTATAGTGAATAAGATAAATGCAATATCTATACTAATATATAAAGCTGAAGAGTTTGTTTGTTTGTTTGAACGCGCTAATCTCCGAAACTACTGGTGAGATTTGAATAATTCTTTTTTTGTTGGATAGTCCATTTATCGAGGAAGGCTATAGGCTAAATAACATTACGCTATGACCAATAGGAGCAAAGACAGAGCGGTAAATGTGTAAAAAACGGGGAAAATTATTCATTTTTGAAGGCTTTCTTTGCGTGCGCTGCGAAAACGGTTCAAGATACACAAAAAATATGTATGAAAGAATTATTCCTCTATACATGATCTAAAAAAAAGTCCGCGACGGCATATGTCTATCTTTTAAGGTTTAGTCACAATGACCGTTTTTATGGTACCAAATTTGGATATGTCGCGTTGTCAAGATCGGGTAACAGCTGAGGTGCGCAAAATAACTATTCCACGCGGACGAAGTCGCGGGCACAGCTAGTTAATTATATAAAAATTAATACTCAAAACAGTTATAACTTGTCGATCGGGTAAGTTTATATATTTTTCATAGTAATACAAAACCATAATATTTATGTTATTTTGTATATTTTATAAGTATTTATTAACACATAATTTATTATAATTGCAGTATGTACCACCAATTTGTATATGAAGATCTAAGCTGGATGTTTGTATTATATTACTTTTTTATGGGCGAGGCTGAGGAGAAATTATTTTGATATTGATATAACTATATCTTGATTATTAAGATTATTTTGTTATCTAGATAAATGATCTATTGATAATTGATCTATTGATGGATATATATTTTATTACTTAAATGCCTGTAAGTTATCTAACTAACTTACCTATTGATGTCTACATTCTCTGTGTGGTTCCGGAGTAGAATAGCACCACCCCTACACGGGTCTCGTAAAAGGCGAGTAATGTCTTTGGGATGCATATTTTCATCTGTGCAGTAGGGACTGGTCATGGGGGATCTGACCATGAGGTATGAGTTCGAAGGGCCGATGCTCCACTCATATCCTCGTGTATATTTTGTAAGTATTTTCTTTGTATATAAAGTTTAGATTTAGTTTGTTAGGTTAAGTAGTAGTATATAAGTAATGCACATAAATTGTATAGATATGTAAATTTTGTAAATTTTTATGTTGTTCAGTGTGAGACGCTGCGTGTGAGTAACATTTAGATACTCATCACTAGGTTGTCACTCATAGTTATTGACTTATTTTGTGCCAATATGACAGGGCAACCGGTTTTTTAAGCCTACACCAGAGCGGTTGGTGACTCTTTAAATAAGCCTACACTAATAATACAAAAGACGGAGCGGATGGTGACTCTAGGGTTCGACCTTGAAGTTTTGACACACAACTAATTCAATACTGTGTAAATAAAAAAAATGTATATAATAATTTTATGTAAATTTATTTTTAAAGATGATGGATTATGGTTTCTAGGTTTTTATTAAAGTTACTGTGTATCATTAAAGAAGCATACACTTGAGCGGGTTATGACTCAATAAATAAGCCAACATTACATTATTTGCGATACAGGATTTTCCCATGAAAACCTCTTTTCTGTTTTGTGAAAAGTTTTCAATCACTATTCCTGACTGTTGTTTAGGTATCGGTTTTGTATTGAATTTTGGTATTCCTGGAAATTCTACGTTACATCTTTAAGAATAAGTTAGTAGAGTAAATAAAACTAATTTGTTATTTTTTAAAAAAAGGTGGTGTAATAATGTGTATTTTTAATTTTTATTTTCAATTCTAATAGAGAGAGCAAATATTTTTCTAATCTATAGGAACCCATATTTTATACACTTAACTCTTTGTTGTCTGTTGTTGTGTTTTTCTAAATTTCTTGTAAATGTATTTTGTTAATATCTTGTACTAGTTTTATTTTCTGATCGCAACACTGCCTTGTCTTAGCCGGGCCAGGGAGTGATGTGACAATATATTGAAGAATGTCGACTTTAATTCATGATTGTGATTAAAATACGCAAGACCATTATTTAATATGTATATCTCAGAGTAAATAGAACTGGAGTAGGCATCAGTCAAATTTCTCGAACAAATTTTTCTGTCATATCTTGCGGGGGGCGAGGTTACTACTACACTCTAAACCAGCACACATATACAGAAAATTTTAACGTTTTTACAAATGCACACATGACACACAATTATGAAATTCACGCAAACAAACCTTAAAAAAGTACGTTGACGTTCTATTCGAACACAAAAATGTAAAAGTGTGGGAAGTAACGAGACATCACCCAAAAGAATGATATCCATAAATCGCTTTCGTTCAATGAATGAATGTTAACTTGGCGTTAATATTTAAACATAATTAAAATATCATGCTTCGACATTTAGTATGTAGTCAATATAAAATTGACAGATATCGAAGGTTAATAAAATGCAAACTTATACTCAGTAGTTTATTATAGTAAATTATAACATCTAATAATTTTACCTAATTTTTGTGTCTTTTTAACTGCATATTTGTTATTTGGTAGGATATTAAGGTAAAAATACGAATTTTGTTGCATGAGAAGCTACAGAAGTCCTATTAAACCGGAAAATAAAATAAGTTTTATTGACACCAAGTTGCGGATACAACAAAAATTGTATTTTTACGTCAAAATTAGATACTGCAACACCGACATTGTTATAATAACATTAAAAATGCGTTTTCTAAAAGAAATATTTTATTGAAAAACACGTTTTAATACACACTATAAAAATAATTGAGTTTTTTGACACGGGATTGACAGTTAGTTCTTTTATTCCCATGTATGTCATTATAATAATTAAATTAGTTAAATCGTATTAAATACAACTAAATATCAGATAGGGATCTTAAAAATACTTTAACAATCAACAATATCTCTTAAACGAAATTTTTTGATTTTTATCCTTAACATGTTAGCAATAATTTTGAGTAATTTTTTTTGCAGATTTATATTGGGTTATAATATTTTGTGAACCCCCATGCTCCGGTCACTGATGTAATTAATATTACATCATTAGGTAATTTTTCGACTGCACCTTTTAGTGTATTATAATCCGAGACGTCATTATTAAACAATATTAAATAAAGCGTACTTATTTTCTGTTTACTCACTTTGTTTGTCAATTATATTTTATTATTCAATAAGATTTAAGCATAATATTTTTAATTAATGTCAATTATTCCATTCATTCATTCATTCCTATTTACTCGTAAAACCAAAATATCGATATAGTTGCATCTCTATTATGTACCCATTCAAGTGTGAAAATCAATTAGGGTTGCTGATTAAAAAAGATAATATTTTTTAACTAAAATTTTTAAGTTTCTTAGAGATGGCGCTAGTTTACAGATGCTTACCTTTTAAGCATGGCTCTTATATTTCCTTTAACAAAATTACACTCACAAAGTAAGTGTTACTATTTTATTACTGCTATTTTTATAAACAAAAATAACATACAATGAGATTAACAGTGACAGATTGAGTAATTCGCGATAGATAAAAAAACTATTGCAAATGTCCTCCTCATACATCTTTTTGATTTCTATATATAGAAACCGCTAATAGAAACTAAACGTGTTACTTAACTGTTATTCTATCAAGGCACCTTCACCATTTGGTATTGTACAAAAAGTGTATGTCTCGATAGAATAACAGCAGTGTGCTACTTGATTTATCATCTATACTTGATTTGAAGGGAAGTTTGAGTTTAGTTCATTTTTACATTATTGATTGTTTTAAATAATGCACCTATATAAATACTTATAAAAATATTTAATTTAAATGGTATAATTGCTAGTACATCGTTATGTATAGAACTGTTAAAGTATCAAAAAATAGTAAAATTGGGTATTATTGTAACAAGGCATCGGCAATTTAAGACAGCAGAGTACCAAATGATGCTGTTACTGATTAAATTAATACCTACCAGATTAGAAAATTGTTATATGAACTATACAAATTCTATATGTCAAATGTCATAATTAATTGAAATATGATAATGTTCAACCCTAGCTCACGCACTCCCCACGAGACTATATGACGTTAGACCGCACTCCTCACGAGACTATATGACGTTAAATTTGAATTTGCAGAATTGTAAAACATGAAATTATGAATTAAATAATCAATAAATCTTAAAAATAATACTTGCAAATGAAAGGTGACACCATCTTTTTGCATACTTGACGTGTTAGACTTCTTTTTACACGAAAAAACAGCACAAATAGGCATTTTAGTGGGAGCTCTGTTCGCCGCGACATGCACAATGTTGTGTGACAGCCAAAGAATATATTTACTCTAGCGAGGTGACAGCCCATAAGGCAGCTCAACTAGTTTTATATAACGTACAAGATTCCGAGTCTTATGCTTTGGCAGAGGGGAATGTTAGACAATGGCATCTCCTGTCTTGGTTACTTTGAGATGTATATTGACGAAAGTCGATTTTAATTCATGATTGTGATTAAAATACGCAAGACCATTATTTAATATGTATATCCATATCGAGTTATGCGCTCAAGTTTCGTTACGCATTTGAAGTCGGCAAGTAGGCAAAATACACGATAGGACGGTTTAGAAAAGCAGGGTCAGTATTAAAATCAAAAATCAAGTGATAACGCAACGAACAATCGAACAAACAAAAGTCGTATTACATCTGACATTGACATCTGACATTTTTAAAGTGCTGTGAGAATAAACTCTCAATACAATAACATCGATTAGGAAATCGATATCATCGTGTGAATATAAAACTTATTTTTGTTAATTGTTTACAACGATTAACATTAATTAAACATTTCTATACAGAAAATATTCTTCTCTGTTATTTAACGATTTTATTTGATAAAACAAAAAGTTTAATCCGCTATGTCCGTATAAATCGATTATTTTGTATATTGACTGAAACTACAATAATCGAATATCTCGTTTAAATGTCAACACTATTCAAGTCAGGAAACCACCATTCCATTCAAGCCGTAGGGCCCTTAGGGCCAAGGCTAGGCTGAGTTTAGTCGGTAGGTCTGTGTGGTCGAGCCGCCTCGACAGCACCAGGAGTCCGACATAATCAACGCATCCCTGCTTGCCTGTTGCGTTGGTATCCATGATGGATTCTCAGTCTCCTCTCCTGAGGAAAAAAAAAGTCAGGAAAATAGGAAAACAAGTTTAAAACTTTTATTTAATTATATTTTCACGAAAGTTCTAGAGACATAATAATCATGTAACAATTCATTAATTAATATATAAAAATTACGAGGCAGTGTGATATATTTATACATGTTGAGGGTAGTCGTTTAGCCATCTTCTTTGCCGCGTTTTGATAGGTTCAGCTTTCGTTGGCCAGACTCTAGTTGTTTCGTCCAAAACTGAATCCGACTTCCCAGAATGAAATCGGGAGCAATTGTAACATTTAAGCTTTGAACTACAATGAGCCTGAATATGACCAAATCGTAGCAAGTATTGTACATTATTGTAGGAAGCTGGTAGATGGATATCGGTAATGTGTGAATACAGGACACCCAGTACGTATAGGGATCTATTCAAGGGTATCATTAGTCATATGTTGACGGTTTAAACGTCTGGCACGATTCAGGACATTCAATTGAGTACACTATACTCTGTAAAATATAGCATGGGTCCTGTGACACATGTCAAAATTGCTTTGCTAGAGAGGTGCTTAGTAATTCGAAATTCGATTTTTATATCGAATCAAATATTATAATTGATTCGGTATTTTTATACATGTTAGAGTTACGAAAGCTGGTACAAAATCAACTTGTTAATGCGTTATTTTAATCGTGTATTTAACCTATATTACTGAAGAATTTAATCCAAATCCATTCAATAAATTTTGCCTAAAAGGAGAGACAAAATACGTGATACTAAATAAAACGAATACTATTGAAATGAAGATATTTATTAATCAGAGTCCGATAATAAGGTGCAACCTAAATTCTCTTCATTTTCAGATTCGGACTCGCTGGAACAATCTCTTAAATTTATTATTAATTCATTTTCCCTGAAATTGTCAAAATGTACGTCACGTTCGTAGTCATCACTGATTAAGCGTTTGGTTCTTTCTACTACACTTCTCCAGTTCTCTGGTGTAACATTATTGCACGCATCCTTTAATAAACCCATAATTTTATTAGCAGTGAATGGAGGTTGGGTATTATTTCGTGCAGCATAACCTGTGAACAATATTTTACTTTATAATAGTCGGTGAATTATAAAATGTTAGGCGTAATATAAAATTTGATGAATAAAACTACAAACCTTTTACTTGGGCCCATATCATTTCTATGCTGTTATACTGGCAATGATAGGGTGGGAGACGGAGAACGATATGACCATAGGACTTGGCGAGCTCGTCCACGATATATTTTCGAGTGCGTGGCTTATTTAAATTGAGAAGCCTCAACAGCTCCAACTTTAACATCGAATTATCAGCCTCAATACCCTGACAGAGAAGCCATTCTATGATTTCACTCTTTCTGCTCGATGTACTGGGCGGTTTGTTTATTTGCACGGAATGATAAGGTGCATTATCCATTATTATCACATGTGGCTCATTCAAATTGGCTAGCAGTACCATAAACCATTCCTTAAATTTTTCAAAATTCATTTCTTCTTGATATTCAACCGACTTAAAAGCCAATAAACAATTGGGTACAAATCCTTCAGCTGTCCCTGCATGACATGATTAGCCGTTGGCCTTTGCCTTCTGGTACCTTCGTAACAGATTTCGCTGTATTATCAGTCCATGTTTTTGATACCGTATGATTGGCATTTAACCATGTTTCATCTAAAAAGACGACTTTATCCCAGTTTTCTATTTGTCTTGCTTTTCGAAGGAAGTCACAGCGTGCAGAATGTCAAATCGTTCCATCAGAACTTTCCTTTTGTCCGACTTTTGGTATTTAAATCCCACTTCTTTTAATACTGCAGATAAAGAGGGCAGGGAACCTTTAAATAACCCGGCATCATCGAGAGAAGTGCGCAATTTCCTGCGCAAAGTGTTGGTAACTCACTGCGTGCAGTGCATAGTATCCATAAATGTGATTCCTAATAGCATGGACGTCAAAATTGTCTGGCTTTGTGACGGGATGCATTTTCTTCCGTTTTTTGTTTGGGGTTGACAATTTGTTTTCTTCGATTGAAGATTCGCCAAATTTTTCTATTGTGATTCGCGACACCGTTGATTTGCCAATGCCTAGAGCGTCGGCTACGCAATCCCGGACATTTTGTAGAGGCAATAACGGCCCACCATTTTGTAATTCTCGTTCGAAGTAGTCGCGTAAATTTATAACAAATTGACGCGTCTCACTGTTCATAACAGTTTTCTTCGTTCTTTTAGGCATGATGCCACAACAGAATGAAAACAATTTAATAAAAACAAAAACACAACAAAAATAACAACAACAGCAACAAAGATGATAAAAATGAATAGTGTAGAACAAACGTATCGCACGGCTGACACACTCGTACTGACTACTGATCTACTGATTAAGACTGATCAACTGATTTACTTGCAGTGTTGCCAAACTTAAAAATCTAGAATTTATATAAAAACACGAAAGATTTATTTATTTATCTCTTTAGAGTCATTGAATTAAAAACGTATCCTATTATGAGTTTCAAATCAATTATATTAGATCATTTATAGTTGTTTATTAAACATCGTAACTCGAATACTGTCAAGCGTGTCATGGTAGCACCCTTGCATAAGATGCTGATGTCGATGCAAATCAATCGAAGATGCCTAATCGATTGGAATCGCTGACAACGCGGCGATATTACTATATAATTACTTTCTTTGATCATTCTACGTCGTACTCTGTTAGAGTCTCCATACGATGTAGATGATTTAGATTGAAGTTAGTTGTAGTTTTATTCTACATCGTAACCTAACATCAGTACGATATAGATAATAGTTAGATAATAGTTTTTATTCTACATCGTAACCTAACATCGGTCCGATGTAGATAATAATTAGCTTGTAATTTTTTTTATTAAATTGTTTTTAAAATCAATTTTGTATTTTAGGACCTCCGATTGTAAATTCTAATTGGAATTCATATAATTAATTCAATTGCTGTTATACCCCATCACTGGCTAAAGGAACCATAGAGGTAACCTTGCTGCAGCGTTTAAAATAAATAATTTTTTAAACTCGTCAACAAAAATTGTAATGGAATCTTAATATTTTCAAATTAATTTATTTCTAGTAAAGGTATTATTTGCAAGTAATGTTTTTCGTGATTGTTTCAACCATGAATTTCACCTTTGAAACCTCATTTAAATGGTTAATCAATAATGGCCGCTAGTACAATGTTATGCTGGGTGGAAATACATCAACTGTCATAGGACTCATGCTATATTTTACAGAGTATAGCTGTCCTATTGTCTAATCTGAAGGGAACCTTTACTATTTTATTTCTAGTAATGCGACGAACAATAGCCTAGTAATAATTACTAGGCTATTGTTCGTTCTTCTAGGCTATTATTAGCCTTGAACAGTTATTGTTCAAGGCTAATAATATATTTTCAAAAAACCCACTAGCAGTTCAGGATTCTTAAACTCGATTGTAATTAGATTACGGCCTGAACATCTAATGCTTTCTAACGTAACTATATTTTTAATTATTGGGGTTCATTTGTTGTATAGATGTTGGAAGAGGTTTTGTTGTTTTTCTTTTCCCCAATGATCATTTCATAGAGTCAAGAGTCAAATGACCACCGCCCCCGTCCGAGCGCTACTTTTCGGACTAATGAAAAAATATCGTACCAACACATTCACAAAAAATAGTGGACAAACACGGTTTATAAAGCACCGCACATATAAAGCAGTTTGTGACAACACAATCCACGGCTTAACAATCATAATTCTATGTAAATATTTATATTTTGGTAATGAAACGCGACACATGTGTTTACCTGCCCCCACGAGTCACCCCTGTGTACATTCTCCTCATTACGTTGCTTCGGACCGTTAGGTACATGTCAATGTCAATTTAATTTACTATAATTAACTTTAATTAAAGCTTGATACGAATGCGCTTGGGTCATGTTTGCACACCTGCCTATCTTGCTAAATTTGGTATTGTTAACAGTAATATCTGTGCTTGTGGTTCTGATGTTGGGGACCTTAATCATATTTTTTTTGCTTGTCCACATAACGATACTTTTAATTTTATAACCAATTTAATATCCTTGAAAATTCCTCTCCCTACATCTATTGAAACATTACTTTCATTGAATAATTCTAATGTATATAATGCTATTTCTATATTTTTATGTAACAATAATATTAAATTATAATCCAACCTTATTTACTTCCTATTACATTTATTTAACCTCAATTTTGTCAATTAATCCCAATATATATAATATTATTTCTATTTTATTTTTGTAACAAGAATATTTTATTAAAATTCACCCTTATTTACCTACTGATCTTGATCCTAATACTCATTCCGATCCTTACATATTTCAATCGTTTCCCTACCTTTTACCCTTGTTAGTGGCTAATGCACAAGTCGTGCAAGCCAGAAAAAAAAAAAAAACTTTAATTAAAAAAAAAAAAAGTAGTAGTATACTAATACCAAAGAGTATAATAATATACTAATCTGTGCTATAATGTTTACCACCGCTTTTTGTAGATAAATGTGTACTTTGTATGTAAAAAAGGAAGTACAGATATTTGTAGTAACAGGAGGTACAGTTATTTATTAAACTATCAAATAGATCATCCCGCGACTTAGATATCAAGAATTCTTTTAATGTAATATATTTCAGATTGCAATAATGGCGAAAGCGGAAACTACAAATGCAGGTTTCGACTGTCTAAACATTGAGTTTATGCGTTATCTAGTTAAGCAATATTCAGAATTAGTGAGTATATATCGTGTCTTTGTAATACCTAAACATATCTCAGTGATTGTTGTGAAATTTTTGGTGAAGGGAGTAATTTATCCTTAATTCTAGGGCCAATGGTCAAGTGCTCTATTTTGGGCAGATGCGGCTGCAGCAGTGGGCACTGGTAACGGGGCGGCTAGTGGTGATGATATATGGCTACTTGCAAATGTTATGTTGTCCCGTGGTGAGCTACATAGGGCAGCTCATGCTATTACTTCAAGAGGATTACATCGGTAAATTAAATATTTTAAGCTTAAAAGAAATAATATTCCATGTATTATTTGCTTCCACTAGTGTGACTAACACACTAGTGTGACTCACAGTGATACAGTGTACTATAGTAATGTAATATAATAAATAAGTGCTATGTCTTTTCATGGTAGACAACACTTACTATGCCTTGGAGTTGCAATGAGGGCTTATCTAGCTGCACGTGAGCCAACAACAGTAATTACCTTAATAGAGGAATGTGAACCTAATTTGTTGGAAACAAGAAGCGCTGATGACACTCATAATGTAAGTTAAATATGTACTTAACTAATTATTCATCAACTTATGCTTATACATTTATAATACTCTATTAACTTTAAATTTCTACTATTCTTAATACTTTCAAGAATGAAAAAGATTCAAGAAAGAAATTTTTAATCATTAATGTCTAATTTTTTTACTATTTTAGTTGAGTCTAAAATCAAATTGTAATTAACAGAAATTATTAATATTTCAAAATAAAGATTTAATTTAAATTATTTATCATACATAGTTATTAATTTATTGATTTGGGTATTTATTTCATGTCCTTAGAAAACAATTTCAAATGGTTAGAATAAAAATAATTACAGGTCAACAAATTGCAAAACAAAAAATGTTTTAGGAGCATTTTATTTTTTAGCTCTAGTAAGCTTTATGATAATAGTCTAAAAAGTTTAAAAGATTAAGTTTATATTTTAACTTGTTTATAATGCTAAGCTAAAATATAGCTAACTTTCTAATATATGTCATAAGTGATTAAATTACAACACACCAGTGATATGCTAAAATTCATTCTTTAAAAGATTGATGCATTTTCTATTAGCTTTAACACAAGAAAAAAAACTTCAACTTTGAGCTATCAAATGATAATAACATCAGATGGATCTATTGGAACATCTACTATCATTTAGCACAATAGATCCATTGTGGCTAGAAGTACGACGGCTCCCACAGAGACACCTCACTTCTAAGACTTAGACGGGATTTAGTAGACTCCCGTATAAATTTGAATAAATGTAATTCACTTTATTAAGAACTTTAAATAGAGTAAAAGTATAGAAATAAAGAAGATCGACGATTTGAAGAAGATCGCGGGAAGGCGCTGGATGGTTGCAGCGCAGGACCGATCTGCGTGGAGATCCTTGGGGGAGGCCTATGTCCAACAGTGGGCGTCTATTGGCTGAAATGATGATGATGATGATAGAAATAAATTTGTTACATATAAAAAAATATATTATATAAAAACAATTGCAATCGAAAAACTCTCAAACTAATTTTAAATTTATTGTTGCTACTAGCGCGCACTAGCGAGTGTGCTGATATCGCAGGCGCGCGCGTTGTGGGCTTTAGAGCGGCGTGAGGCTGGTACGGCTGCTTTGTGTTCAGCATTACGCGCTGACTGCTCTTGCTTTGAGGCTTTGGAGCTTTTACTCGAGCACCATGCACTGACACCGGCGCAGGGTTGGTAGTTATATTGTAATCCTATTATTTCAACTCTGTTCCATTGCATTATAATGTTCACCCAAGAAGTTTTCCACGTTTCACATCTGCTCCCGTCTTACAAAGAACATATTTACAGTCTAGAAAGTGTTCAGAGGCACTGGTGGAATCTTCTTTTGTACAAATGTAACCTCAATCGATTTCTGAGGACTACCAAAAAAGGTTATTCAGATTTGGGGTGATTTCACTGAAAGTGCAATGGAAAAGATACTCATCTGCTTGCATTTCTAAATTTCAGATTATTCAAAAAAAAATTCAAAATTCAATAAATAAAAATGTGTCCTTCCTCTTTTACTATTCAGATTTATGGGAACAATATGTCATATAATACCCTAGTGAATTGTATTGTTCATATAATAAAGTGGTGAAGAGTGCCAGAGACATTTCTTATTTTATTTTCTCACAAATGTCGGTCATTACAAGTGCTTTGTATCTGATCTCTTTCATAACTCACTATCAAATCCATAACAATCTGTGTGTTTGCTATAAATATTTATTTTAAATATATTATAGTTTAATGTGATAGTGTAAGATGGGCTGGCTCGCATACGGGGATGTTAAGGTTGGAGTGCGGAGTGAGTCAGGGTGGGTTGACCTTTCCGAAGCTCTTCAACCTGTACATGAATAGGCTACTCGGTGAGCTCAATAGTATCAGTATCGGATGTCATATAGTTGGTCTTTGTATTAATATTTTAAATTACGCCGACGATATGGTGTTTCTGAGATTGATTGATTGGAGCTATGCGAACTTTGATTGATATATGCGAAAGGTAAGCAGCTGAGCATAGTCTTAAGTATAATGCTAGTAAAAGAGAATTAACGACATTCAAAGCTGGTTCCAAAATTGCAATGCTATTTTACTTGCCTGTAACTGTGAAAATTTTTGACACTAAACGCGTAAATAAGTTTGTATTTGGATCATTGGCTTACTGAAAACTTACGTGATGATACTGATATTGAAAGAGAACGTATTGCCCTTAGTGTATGCTGCAACAAGTGAAACTTACCTTATTTAAATGATACTGGAGACGAATTTTTGAAACAACAGAAAACCAATTCGCGTTCAACAGGCCTTATTTCGCGCACGATTTGTATTCGTATTCGAATTCCAAATTCACGTCTAATAATTCAAAAATACGTCTCCTGAACTTCTACACGTGCGGCCTGTGGTTTGCCTTTACACGGAGAGCGTAAGTTCTCTACTCATTACGAGTGCAATACAATAACGCATTCAAGATATTGGTGGGGCTGGCGCGATACAGCAGTGCCTCCTCTATGTTTGCTGAAACGCGAATAGATTGTTTTTACACACTAATGTACAAGCATAATTGGTCGTTTGTTTCGCCTGAACAGTATTCTGCGCGCGTTTTCTAAGCGGTGGGACACTATTGTTAATGCGTTGTGTAAAAGTACATAAGGCCATTCTGTAAATATGTAAATTACAACATGAAACTTAAGGACACTGACACATGCAGAGTCTGCGAACAAGAGCGTGAAACACCAATACACCTCTTGTGCTACTGTGAACCGCTGATTCACAAAAGAAACAGACACCTGGGGAAACACATCCTTGACACAGATGAAATAAAAACAATCCTAACTGGGAACATCCTATCTTTCTTGGTCAGTGCCCAGTTAAGGGAGCTACTGTAGGGCCTACATAGAACCTACATAGGAGGCTGGTCACAATAGATCTTAATAGGTCGCAGTGATGCATATCAGCCCAGACTTACACACGAAATAAAAAAAAATATGTAAATTAATAAATGTTTTAAAAAATGGATTAACATTACTTTTTAAGTTATTGTTACTACCATATATGGATTCGAGATCGGATGGATCTTGTAAAACATATTGATTTAATACATTTTTTATGTTTTTTCAAAACCCCTAATTAAAATTTGCATTTAGGCAAATTAACATTCTAATTTACCTAAATTGTCAGTAATCGCATGGTAAGTTGTTCAGCGACAAAAGCAGTGATTGAATTTCATATTTGATAAGATAAATAATACCATTCGGGTAATCACTATAATTTTGAAAAACGATAATTTTATTGACGTTTAGTTCCAATACTAGTACTTGGTTAATCATCACAGTAATTATCGGAGCAGACATTGTAAACCACAAAATATGAATTGACATGTGCAATGGCAGTGCAATTCTATGAACGAACTATATACAAATGAACGTAATTTAATTATGAAGTAATTTATATAATTTGGGAAACGACTCGGACAAAGTTTCTCATGATCTCATCAGGGATTGCCCCTCGTGTACGCACCAGACATAACTTTATTTTAATTTACTTTAATATGCCGCAAAGTTGAATGGCCGTATTCGACGTAGTGCAAGGAATTTAGGGAAATTGCCCCTTGCATTGATTTTGTTATAGATTTCTTTGAGTGTTGTGGCTGTTACATTTCAAGAATCCTGAAGGATAAGTTGCTATGTGGATACAGTCATCGTAGTGCAGATGCTCTGTCAAGATGACCTTGCTCTGAAAACTGCAAGCACTGTATTAACAAGTGACAAAAGAAGGCGTACCTGTAAGAATACTAAACATGGATTTAGTAATAAGTGGGACGCTCAGCAGCACGATGTAGACATCAATCCATTGATTTTCGAATATGTTAAAGCCTGTACTCCTAAGCCTATCTGGAGTGATGTTACATCCATGAATTCAATCACAAAGAGCTATTGGACGCACACGCACAAAAAACTACTAGCTTTTTTGCAGATAGATATTGTTAATTTTACAAGTACAGACAGACGCGCTGAAACGAAGTCATTCAAAACTTCCATTGCCTTTGAAATATATAGCACAAATTACATTTCAACAGTCAGTCAGTCAGAATAGTCTTTTCATTAGTTTAAGGGTCAACCTGAAAAACTGTAAGCAAGGACATTCCGCAACTCTGTCATTATATGTTGCCACATTAGTTCAGTGCTCCAGAAAACCGAAGCGATTTTCGGGGTGGAGTGTAGATTTCATTAATCGATATCTTTCGGCTTTTACCTTGAGTTTCAATGTGCCTCTTACCGATCAGTAATCACTGCCTGTATTTAACGAATTGTTCACTAAGATATCATTGAATAACCGAGGCGTAGTCGATATGATGAAGTCAATGTTGGGCATCACATCATTTGTCCTCTCTGGTCTCTTTCACAGAAAAGTATTATAGTCTGTTTGTCTACTGAATTTTAGTATATTATATAATAAATATTTCTGAAGTACGTAAACGGTATCATACATTTAAATGATATTAGTAAATAGATATACGTGTAGATCGTACAGTGCTTCCTCATTGATCTATAATAATTAATCTTGTACCTGACCCGTAAACTTTTTTCACCTTTATTTCAGAGAAAGAGCTAGTAGAATCACTGTCACTATCGAGTCAGATGGGCGCTGCGGAGGCAGAATTTGTGCTTCTATCGTACCGCGAGCGGCTCAATCGGTACGCGCCCGCCACACACTTGCCACCAGTAGCAGAAGTGGAATACCCTGTGAGTGTGCTGGTTTCACTATCGATATTGAGTAGTTTATGCGGAGTTTATCAAAAGATAAAATAATAAAACTTTGTATTTATCTAAGGAATTTTTGCTAATAGTTTATAATTTTAATTAAATTATTTTAAATTTATCATTTAACTCTGTAATGATTGCTTAACGAAATAAATAAATAAGTCTACATTTATTTATTTATTTTATGGTAAAGTACATATTACTAAAATTTTCTATATGTAACTAACACTTACTTCTAATAATTTATAAGAGAAAATTAATACAAGAGAAACAATGGAAAGATGAATGAGAGATAAAACATAGTGTATTTTAAACAAATATATCAATAATTCTTTAAACATTTATAGTTGATATAATTTAATTTAATATTCTTACACTAAAGAAAAATTGTTTAAAAACATTAACCAATATTATAGCAGTAGTGGAATACCGTCAATATTAAATTAGTTTATTCAAATAGTCAAAGGAAGAAATAGCATACGTAGCATGTTCAAAAATATGGAAACAAACATTTAATCATCTATGTTTAAGCAAATTACTCGAATCCATTACCTTGAATAAATTATATAATGAACTGAATTATAATTATTATGTGCACAAATACACACACATATTTTACGAGTAAAATTTTGTTAGTTTATATATAATTTAAGTATTAATTAGTAATTACCATAGTACGTGAAAACAGTGGTGCTTAACTAGGAAGTTCCGACATATATCGAGTGCCATAGATTTTTAATAAAAAAATATATAATAATTATTCTATTGTTTGATAGCTGTGGATTTTGATATGGTGATACACTATCGGATATATGTGCAAAGACAGCGTGAATTTTAGTCCACACCATAAAGTATCCATATGCCATATAAACCAAATGCTCGAATTTGCTTTTGAAGTATTTTGAAGTATTCTAGCTAGCCTATGTTTACAGTTAATGAACATTAGTTAGACAACTTATTAGTGATACACTCCGTCAAGTGAGGAAACGCAGTGACTGATTAGATGTATATGTTATAAAAACCACCATGTAAAGGAACTAAAATATTTTATTTATAAAAATAGAACAATTTACATGATATTTAATTTGTAAAACCATAAAATAAATTTAAACATAACAAAAATACAGAAGTGTTATCAACTATTCCTGGTCATGATAGTGTAATTTATTGTAGCTCTAGAAAATCTTTTATTTTATAATGACTGCTTGATGGAGGCGTATCAGGCATGCTATTAGTTTATGGCATATTTGTACTGAAATGGCATGTCTTTCTTTGCTTTACTGAAGTCTGATTTGATCCGATGATTTGGAATAACCTAACAATTTTCTTGGTCTCTTGCTACAAGTATCATAATTGTGTTGAGGTATGGTGGTTTTAAGCTGTATATCATCTCAATATTATATTTGTTTGACGTATAATGTTTGTAAATATCATGTTTATTAAGTGAGGTATCCTACAGTGTTTTTATTCACCCTTTTTTTATTAACCCTTTTGGCGTTTTGTTGAATATTTCTGAGCCCTCTTAGCTAGCTACCACAGTCTTGTCTAAACTTGTCGTCACAACAACAATTTTAATTGTACTATATTTCGACAATAATATAATATATTATAATAATAGGTAAATATGCTATTGTATGAGATGTAGACATAAAAACTTCCCCTTCATGTGTCCAAAATAAAAAATGTTTGTGTTCATGTCTCTAAAATAAAAACCTACCACTCAAATCGCCAGATATCGGTGGTGGAGTATTGTCGCTCGCGTACCCTTGAAGCTGCAGTTTCTCGGGCGCGTCGTCTCGTTGGCGCGTGTGAATGGCGCACAGCCCTGCGTATGCTTGATGCCGCCGGGCCATGGGCTGGCGCGGAGATCCGCACAGCCTGTCTAGTGGAGCTGCGGCGCGCCACTGACCTGTTCATGTTTGGACACGTGTTGGTCGACGCCTATCCTCACAGTTGGACCGCTTGGTATGCCGTGGGATGCTACTACTATCTTATTGGTGAGTAACCATACGCACAGCCGCAGTGAAAATAACTTAATTCATTGTATTTTAACAGTTGTGGGTTAAAGGCAACAAATCTGCCGCCCGTACGACGGCGTCGTGTGATCCGTTGCCATGTATGTGTGTGTGCTCCTGTGTGGTCGTAAGACTGCGCGAAGTCCCCCCGCTGCAGACCTCTGCTACGGAGCCTGCAGCGGATAATGGCCATACGGATTGTACGAGGCTAACGTACCATTTCGTACGAGACCGCGACGGTTCTGGGACGCTCCCCCCTATTTGACATCCTGGCCGACATGTACCCGGCGACGTATGCGTCGCGGCGTGTCGACGAGGGGAGCGCCCTGGAACCCGCGCACGAAGCCTAAGCCGGAGTGGCACCCCGGATTGTGGCGGCCTGGCGTGCGCAGCTCGAATTACGGATCTGCGCGCGCCAGCGGGCCGTCGGTGCCGTACTCCCGCACCTCGAAGCTTGGCTCCACGGGAAGGAGGAGGTCATCTATCGATTGACTCAGATACTCACCGGGCACGGCTGCTTCGGTGAGTATCTGTGTCGAATAGGATGGGAGGGATCGGGAGATGGCCGATCCCGCTCGAAGGAGGTGGCGCCGGGCTCGGTAGCACAGCTGCGGCGCCGCCGTGGGTCGCCGGCGTACGCGAGGAAGTCGCGCCCGCGGATACGGCGACCCGGGAGGGACCTCGCCCCCGGATGGCCAGGAGGTTGGAGGGGAGGAGGCGGCAACATCACTCCTCCGGTTTTTTGTTTTACAAAAAAAAAGGCCAACAAATCCGTGCAAAAATAATCGATACAGATTACAGATCACAAATCGATAGATTGTCAATCGCATTAAAATTGTTGTACTTTTAAGCTATGCGGGGTAGTCCACAAATATATGTTAGCAGAGCTAGTTTTATAATGTGGAATTTGTGGAGCAGAAATTAAGATAATCAAGAACCATACACCTACTTGGCATATGCTCTTAATTGATGAAAATGTGTCAATGAGAATGTCGCATAATTTCCATACCCAAATATAGAGAAGCTGGTTTATTCTTTCTTAAAAAAAAATTGCAGCGAGATCTTACTCTGACGCTGCCACTCGGCCTCATCTACGTATAAGATAAGGCCTGTAAGATCTTTTTTAATACAACCGTGTTTACCAATAAACAGTAGTCAGATTCACTTGTGGAAGATTTTTAACTTCGAAACATTCATGACTATTTGCTTAATCATAGCTCTCAGCCACTCTTCTTGATTCTTTATTTTTATGACTTTTCTGAAATTCGATAGATCTGATTCCATAACCTTCAACAGTTATTCAGTTTTCTTGAAAGTTGTAGAATATCCTAGGCCTTAAATTCATCTCAAACGTTCATAAACATTTCTCCCTCTAAGTAAATATACTGTGGATTGTTTTCTCTTATAGACTCAAACGTCTCTGGTGTCTCTCTCTCTGAAATTCCTTTTACCTCTTAAAAGAATCGTGAACTCCAGGGTCGTATAAAAAAATATGTTTCTGGATTGTATCTGAATTGATTTCCAGATGCAAACAGCCATTGTACTAAGCTTTTTTTCTATTTTAAGGTCAATATGTAAAGTCAGATGCTTGCTGTGTGTACTTTGTTTGCTTATAATAAGCAGAATTACACACAGCAAAGCAAAATAAAAAACAAAACAAGGTATCACAAAATAATATCGAGTAGTGTGTATTTTTTTCAGATATGAAGATTCTGTAGGTATTATTATTTATTTAATTAAACCCACATTCGTGTTTTAATACCCCTGATTATACAACAGTTGCATAAATAACTATTATTGTATTAGGTAAGAGTGAGTTTGCCCGGCGGTTTTTGAGCAAAGCGAAGAGCATGGAACCGGGGGCTGGCTGTGTCTGGTTGGCCTACGGACACAGCTTCGCTCACGACAACGAGCACGACCAAGCCATGGCAGCTTATTTTAAGGTCAGTAGACTCGCAGAGAGATAATACT
The DNA here is from genome assembly GCA_036419045.1 of Scirpophaga incertulas. Taxonomy (NCBI): domain Eukaryota; kingdom Metazoa; phylum Arthropoda; class Insecta; order Lepidoptera; family Crambidae; genus Scirpophaga; species Scirpophaga incertulas. The sequence continues at coordinate 19,423,947 of CM071630.1, read as the reverse complement.
AACTTTCTAACTGCTAAATCACATTAGTCTTTAATGGTTTATTTCCTCAACGATTTTAAATCTCGAAACGAAGACACATAATGCAGTATCTTATCATTTTCAAAAATTCATTCCTAAAATTCATAAAAAATGTGGAAATAGTTACGCTGGCTAATACCCTTACAAAACAGAATTCTACCCATATTAATATAGTCATATAATAGCTATGATGTCATAAGGGATTGTAATCCGGAAAAACGGATCCGGTAATCCGGCGGATCCGGCATTATTTAATGGTTACCGGATCCGAAGACCGGATCCGGTGCTAGCAGTTAGTAATCATGATGGTATTTGTCATAATCATTAATATCTATAAGACTTGTTTGTTAGCATTCTCAAATACTTTAATAATGATTTTGATCTCATTTCAGGTAATTACGTATGGTTAATTGTATCTATTAGATATTATAGTTACTTGATAATTAATATTGTTACTTATAAATTGATCTATCTGTGAAAGTGAAATCTAGAAAGACTGAGCTACTCGTTACGTCGTAAAATTATTACTACCTACACTACTAAATTTCAATTGTTTTCTTGTTGTATATTTGTCTTAACATTGGTATAAATAAAAACGATTTTATATATTTGTGATTTATTTTTTATAAACAACCTACATATAAGAGCAGTGATACTTGATTAACTCGCTTATTTTGTACTAAAAAGCGAAAATCATCTTGATTTAATTAATCCGGTCGGATCCGTCCGGATTGATGGGAATCCGGTCGTATCTGGCCGGACTGAAAATGACGCCGTATTGCAATCACTAGATGTCATTGAAAATTCGAAATTAAATTTTTCAATTTCCAAATACAGACATCATAATAACGTAAAACATTGTGTGCGATTCTCAGGCCAGCCAACTAATGGGCGGGTGCCACCTGCCGCCGCTGTACGTGGGCGTGGAATGCTCTCAACTCAACAATTCCGCAATGTGTGAGCGCTTCATGGCTCGAGCTGCCGCAATGCACGCTAACGTCGAGGTATGCCTTAGCCCAGGAGACGAATATTTGAAACAATAGAAAACCAATTCGCATTCGAAATCGTGAGATTCGTATACGAATTACCGAATTCACTATTTCTGAATTTTCATTTCGTGCGTTGTGCAACGAGTGGTTCAACCCACTCGTTATTGATTTCTACTAGTAGAATATCCAACGCTGACGTGACCTTGACAGTGATCCGTTTCACGTGTGAGTCATCGCCGGATTTTTGTTTTTGTTGTTGTGGTTTTGAATTTTACTGCGTGTAAAGGAATTTAATTAAGTATTTGTTTTTAATGACAACACTGAATTCCAGTGATTCTAAAATCTATAAAATTGTGAACAGTAGAAAATAATTTCGCGCACGATTTGTATTCGTATTCGAATTCCAAATACACTTATAATGATTCAAAAATACGTACGTGTAATACTGTACCAAACAGTTTTAAATTGTATTGCGCGCACTTGACGACAGAGCCACGCTAACGTCGAGGTATGCCTTAGCCCAGGAGACGAATTTTTGAAACAATAGAAAACCAATTCGCATTGGAAATCGTGAGATTCGTATACGAATTACCGAATTCACTATTTCTGAATTTTCATTTCGTGCGTTGTGCAACGAGTAGTTCAACCCACTCGTTATTGATTTCTACTAGTAGAATATCCAACGCTGACGTGACTTGACAGTGATCCGTTTCACGTGTGAGTCATCGCCGGATTTTTGTTTTTGTTGTTGTGGTTTTGAATTTTACTGCGTGTAAAGGAATTTAATTAAGTATTTGTTTTTAATGACAACACTGAATTCCAGTGATTCTAAAATCTATAAAATTGTGAACAGTAGAAAATAATTTCGCGCACGATTTGTATTCGTATTCGAATTCCAAATGCACTTATAATGATTCAAAAATACGTACGTGTAATACTGTACCAAACAGTTTTAAATTGTATTGCGCGCACTTGACGACAGAGCCACCGCAGCACAGTATTAACAGTACGGCATTATGCCGCTGCTCTTTTCTGCCGCGCGGCGAAAAATTCGTAGTGCGCGCCTGGCCTTATTGTTTGGTCATTTATATCTGGAAGGAATAATATTTATTTCAAACTTAAAATTAAATCGACTCTAGTTAATTACTTTGAGATTAGTCAATGCGATCTGTACGTGTTTTGTTTTTCTCTGCAAATAGTGTATATGTAATCACTTTTGCACGTCAATTATACTATGCCATTGGCGCGAGACCTTGTACTGGAAAGAACCATCAAGGGCAATTTTTTTTCTCCTTGAATTTTTATAGAGTCGTCAGTTAAAAACTAGCCTGAGATTGTTGTATAGTAGTTAGTTAGTTAGTTTGGCTGGGCTCCACCGCACTTAGCCTCACGATTGGGCCATTGTGCGTATGATAGAAGGCTCCTGCCTCCTTCCTACTCCATCCATCCCAGTTCCTCCCAGAACGCTAGCAGCCTCTGTGGGCTGCTGCATGCTTCTGGCAGGGACGCCGGGGAATGGAGAAGTTTCTCCCGTTGGTCGGCCACACTTGCACATTCCATAAGAACATGCTGTGGCGTTTCCTCAGCCTCCATGCACCCTCTGCACAGGGGGCTGTCTGTTATACCTATTGTGTACAGGTGTTTGTTTAAAAGGCAATGTCCGGTTATGGTGGCTATGACCTTTCGGATCTTGTCTCTCTTTAGTTTGATAAGGGAACGGGCAAGCTTCTTGGAAGGTACCGGGACTGCTTCCTTCGTTCCTTAGTTGTCCATTCTTTTAGGTGTAGTTCCTCTGTTCTCTTGCGCAGCCAGGCTTTTACTTCTGCCTGTGGAATGGGCATTAGGGGTTCTGGTCCATACACTTTCGTGTTGGAGCCTCTTTTTGCCAACTCGTCTGCCGCGTCGTTTCCGAGTGAGTTGCTGTGTCCTTTTATCCACTGCAGGATTACCCGGTTTGTGTCTGCAATGGCTTGGAGCGTATTATGACACTCCAGTATGAGGACAGAGTTGATAGTATTGTTTTGGAGGGCCTGTAAGGCCGATGCGCTATCCGAGATTATCTTTATGTTTGAATTTGTAAGACCTCTGGCCGCAATCGCCTGTGCCGCTCGGGTGATGCCAATGCATTCTGCTTGGAAGATTGTTTCGTTTATCTAAGGTTATGGATAATTTGATGTTTAGGTCATTTGAAAAGACGCCGGCCCCGGTTCCAGAAATGGTCTTGGAGCCGTCGGTGTATATCCTAACTTCTTGATGTTAGAGTAATCTTTCCATTCTGCTGTTAGTTGGATATGGTATTTCCTGTCAAATATATGTTGACATGGTATTCTATCCATGGGTGCATCTAAAAAGGAGTGTCTTTCGTGCTCCAGTCTAGGATTATCGTATGTGTTTTTCCTGTATTGTTTTTCCAAAGTCCCTGCGATCTCAGTCTTAGAGCAGCTGATTTCGCCTCCTCTTGTATTACTAGGTCTAAGGGTCTTAGTTGCAAGAGGTATTCCAGGGAGTCTGATGGTGTGGTCTTCATACATCCAGTAGTGGATATGGTTGCTAAGCGTTGTAGTTTTTGTAGTTTCGCTTTTGCTGTGATTAGTTGTGTTCTGGGCCACCATACTAATGATCCATAAGTTATACAGGTCTTATTACTGCGGTATATAACCAAAGTGTGATTTTTGGGTTAAGGCCCCATTTGTTGCCGACTAGTCTCCTACATTGGTTAAACGCCTGGCATGCCGTCTTTGTTTTTGATTCCACATGGCTTGCCCAGTTTAGTTTGTCATCTAAAATTAAGCCCAGATATTTGACTTGTGTTGACAGGGCGAGTTTGGTATTGAATAGTTTTGGTAGTTGTAGTTCTGGTAACTTCCTTTTGTTGGTAAAAAGTATAAGTTCTGTTTTCTTTGGATTTACTGATAGTTGGTGTTCATCGCACCATTGTTCTACTAATATTAGGGCTGTGCGCATTTCCTTACATAAAATGTTTTCTGCAGTCCCATTTATCAGTATTGTTAGGTCGTCTGCATAACCAATAGTAGTGTAGCCTCTGTTGTTTAGTTTCCGTAGGAGGCTATCCACTACTATGTTCCACAGGAGTGGGGATAGGACACCTCCTTGGGGGCATCCTCTTGTCACCTTTGCTCTTATGGTTTTATTCCCCACTACCTGCACCGCCCTCTTGCTTACCAGCTCGGTGGTCCATTTTCTTATTGCTGGTTCTATGTCATATTTTCGAAGGGCGTGGTCTATGCTGTTGTGCATCGTTTTGTCGAAGGCTCCTTCAATGTCTATGAAGACACCTAGGGTTGATGCTTTATTGTGTATGGCCGACTCTATTTTGTGAACCACCATGTGTAGTGCCGACTCTGTTGATCTGCCTTTCCTGTAGGCATGCTGCTGGGGATGTAGAGGTCTCCTTTGGAGTGCTCCGTCCCTGAGGTATCGGTCTACCAATCTTTCTAGTGTCTTGAGAAGGAAAGATGTTAGACTTATTGGTCTGAAGGATTTCGCTGCTGTGTAGTCTTCTTTCCCTGGTTTGGGTAGGAATACTACTTTTGCTTCTCTCCATTGTCTGGGTATATACTTAAAGGCAATGCATGCTTTAAATATTGGTTGTAAATGTGTTATTGTTAGTTTAGGTTGCCACTGTAGTAGTGCTGGGAATATTCCGTCCAGTCCTGCGGATTTGTAGGGTCTAAAGCTTTTTATGGCCCATTCCAGTCGGTCCGCAGTTACCACTTTACTAGCGGCTTGCCAGTCTTCACTCGATGGGGTACTCCAATGCACGTCGGACCATTCCCAGTTTGGTGTGATCTGACATCCTGGGAGTGTGTGTTTCCAACAGCGCTGTATTGGTTTCTTCTTCCGATTTGGTATAAGTGCCGTCTTCTTTTTTAATATTTCCAAGGAAGTTTGTGCTTGCCTTGGACAGCACTTTCTTTATCCTGGAGGCTTGGTTTGTTGAGTTTATACTGTTGCAGAAATTTTGCCAGGCTTCCGTTCTCCGGAATCTGATTCTTTTTTTATAGTGTTTCTGCGCGTTTTTATATCTGTCCCAGTCGTCGGGACATTTTGTGTTTTTGGCTCTATTGAAGAGAGCCCTGAGGTTCTTCCGCAGCCTCTCAAGCTCTGGCTGTTGTATAGTATATAATAGTCTGAACGCAACTTCCTTTATATATTTAAATAAATTCAGCTTATTATAGCTTCATATACGTGGGTAGCGTTCCTACAAGTAACATCATCTTTTAACACATCTTTTAACTGTGGTCTAGAAAATCATTTTCAAAATTGATAATATCAATTTTGGTTTTAAAAATAGTGTTTCGGTACGCGGACAGTGCATTTCACCCATTAAATAAATAGACCTTAGTTTTGTGTGTGTATTAAGTTTGCAAATGTCAATAATAAAATCCCTATAGTGAGTGCAAATGTGCGTATCCTGGCTACTCTCTTACTGGCTAAAAATCGTATCGCCTCAGTGAAGGTCGCCGTACGATTCAAAACAGGACCGCCAACGGAAACGTAATGTTGTAGACGCAAAATTAAATTTTAAACGGATTTTTATTGAAATTATAGTCAATATATCAAGTGAATGTTGGGACCGTTTGAAAATTTAAAACAGTTAAGATTTTTTGGTCAATTTTCCGGTTGAATTAGTAACACAATTTGTAGATGTTTATAAATCATTTAATTTTAACTTAGAACGCCTTATAAATGAGCTCAAATGTGTATATAAAGCCATCGAATTAAGAGACCTAAGTATTTACGATACGATAGCGTACTATAAATGTTTTTTATTGAAAGACAGACGTGTTGATTTAATTTACAAGTAAATACAAAAAAAAACGTACACGCACAAAACACGACCAATGTTTTTGCTGTTAGATACTTAGTATTAATTTTGCAAACAGAACATCAGACAAACGCGCCGGCGGAAAGACCACTTGGAATGTTTATAAAGTCAGTCAATTTATGTAAATTTGAGGTGGCACTGGCTCATCACCATCAGCATCACATCCATGTCATACAGAAACGACGACGAACCTAAACGAATATGCTGTGAATATTTTTGTATAGTGCCATTTTTTTGCCTACCCTGTCTAAAAACTCTGTGCACACCACTGCCTATGGGAATTAAGTCCGTTCTCTCTAGGGCATATGCTCGGGCAGTATGTCAATCACTATAACTCAATCAGCGGCCATCGAGAATGCGCGGTAACATATACAAGCACTTTTATATGTGTGCTATAGGACACTTCTACGATTCTATCAATAAAATTGCTATTTCGCGGTGGCTGCTGTCTTACATTTTTACATTATTTATGCCCTATTCGTTTATTATGCTATATGTTTAATATATTGCCATAAAGTATGAATATAGCCTAAATTCAACTATATTTTCAATGGGTTTTCCTACGCTAATTCATATATTCTTTATTTCTTATTATTATATCTTATTCTAAAGGTTTCAATCATCATATATAAACATTCCTACGTACTATGTATGCCCTTATGACTATCAAACCTACTCTATTTCCTAGTGACATCATACGAACTATAGGTCCGTTTTCGCGTTTTTTTCAGTAATATACAGTCTTTTCATTTTTTAATATACTTGTGATCTATTCTACGTGGAGTTCTTTAAAATGAGCGCAAAAATAAAAATATTGCATCTGCCCTATTATGACACTTCGTATAATGGACCTGAGAAGTTTATCTCAATTTGATGAGTTCATTGGAGATACATGGTAGTCATACTATTGGGATTTTGAAAATGCCTCGGTAAATTTTCCTATCCTATAAAATACGTCTCCCAAAACCTAAGCTACAAGTTATAATGCTACGTAATTTTAAGAATATAGATCAAGAGGCATTACTTGCCGACCTTTCAAGTATCGACTGGAGACAAATGTACGAAGCTGATAATATTGACAAAAAACTAGAAATATTTAATACTGCTGTAATTAATGTTTATAATGTTCATGCTCCATTGCGACCTGTTAGACTGAAACATCTACCTGCACCCTGGCTGACAGATGAGATAAAATATTTAATGATTAAACGCAATGCTGCAAAGGTGCGTTACAGAAAGGAACCAAATGATGGCAATTTACACCGATACAAGGAGCTCCGTAATAGATGCAACAGAGTATGCAGGGATGCGCAACGTCGCCATATTCATGCATCTGTTTCTAGTGTTATTGGCAAGAATAGGGCAAGTATTCCCAAGTCCATTGATCCTGACTCCTTAAATAAGCACTTCTCAACTCCTTTCCTTTTACATACTAGCATAAAGCAAGCTACTCTGCAATCACTTTCCCAAAATTCTAATCCTCATCATCCTGAGTTTTCGTTCAGCCCTATTTTAGATGATGAAATAAAGGATAGCATAAAGTCTATTAAATCTGATGCAGAAGGCATCGATGGTATTAGTCGTAGAATGATCCTCCTAGGAGCCAAAATTCTTATCCCTATCCTTCGCGATATTTTCAACCATACCATCGAAACTGGATGCTACCCACAGTGCTGGCGACAAGCTGCAATTATTCCAATACCCAAAATTTCAAATCCATCTCTGCCCTCACACTTTAGACCCATCTCAATCCTTCCTTTTATATCCAAAGTCCTCGAACGTTTGGTCCACCGTCAAATCAGTGTCTTCCTTGAGCGGCATAAGTTGCTCAGTCCTTTTCAATCTGGATTCCGCCCAGGGCATAGTACGGTTACTGTCCTAACTAAAGTGTCTGACGATATTCGGTTAGGAATGTCAAATCAACTTGTTACTGCCTTAGTACTACTTGATTTTAGTAACGCTTTCACCACAGTTGATTTTGACATTTTGCTGGCCATGTTAAAATGTCTCTTAGTCTCGGACACTGCAGTGGAGTGGTTTCGGGGCTACCTTGTTGGGCGCTGTCAGAGTGTCCGCAGCGATGGTAAGCTATCACCTTTTTGTGGGGTTAATGCTGGTGTGCCTCAGGGCGGCGTCCTATCTCCTCTCCTTTTCTCAATCTTTATTAATTTCCTGGCTCCTTTCCTTTCTTGTCAATACCATTTATATGCGGACGACCTGCAAATCTATTCACAAGCTCCCTTTAAAGATATCACTAGCCTTGTTGGTCGAATTAACGATGATCTTGCCGCAGTTCACAAATGGAGCGAAAATTTTGGTCTTGTTATTAATCCCAATAAGTCGCAAGCAATTATTATTGGTGGTTCTAAGCAAATTGCTTATATTAATAGAGTTCCCATTCCTCCAATCGTATATAATGGAATCCCACTGTCATACGAAAAGAGGGTAAAAAATTTGGGAGTTTTATTTGATTGTACATTTTCTTGGGCTCTCCACGTCGCCGAGGTCAGTAGGAGGGTTTTTGCTGCTTTTGGGTCGCTCAGGAGGTGGAAAAATCTCCTGCCTGTAAAGACGAAAATAGAACTTGCCCAGTCTCTACTCTTTCCCATCATGGACTACGCAGACGTCTGCCTCACTAATTTAAACGTAGATCTTGTCGCCAAACTTCAGCGTCTGCAGAACATCTGTGTCAGGTTCGTGTATGGTTTGCGTAAATTTGATCACGTGTCTGAATTTAGGCAAAGACTTGAGTGGCTTCCTGTCAGGTTCCGTCAACAAGAACATATCCTCATTCTGCTATATAAAATCCTGTATGACCCTCGCACCCCACTATACCTTACCTTAAAGAACGTTTTCGATATCTTGGGTCAAACCACAATTGGGAACTACGCTCTAAGCCTGATAATGTACTTACGCACCCAATTGCTTCAAGCTATTTTATAAAATCCTTCACTGCGAAATCTGCACAACTATAGGAATAGTCTGCCTCAAAATATCCGTGAATCAAAATCATTAACGATTTTTAAGAATCAATTGCGCAAATATCTATTGGAACGGTCCGTTTCTTAACTTGCTGTCTAATTATTTTGCTTTTAAATAAATATTTATAAATCAGTTTATCTATCTTTGTCATTATATATTTATTATATTCTTATTTATTACTATTATTTATTTATGTAGGTATATAATTTAATGTAGGTGTATATAAATATAAGTTTAACTACTGGTAAATTTAATTTGGTGCTATGTTGAAATTTTTTATGTTTAACTTTTAATGTTATAAATGATGGTACACTGCCATACTTTAAAATTCCACTCTAAAAGTTGTCTGGAAGAGATCGCTCTAAGCGATAAGACCGCCTTTGCCCACAATGTAATTTATGTAATACCTGTATGTTGTTTAATGTTTCTTGTGTTATTGTGAGCAATAAAGAATTTATCTATCTATCTAATTTTGGTTACCTCATATGGGCCACTATTTTGCATTCACGATTAGTTGCAGTGATAATGGAACTTTAGTGTTGGTGCATGCTTATATATATATATATATATATATATATATATTATATATATATATATATATATATATATATATATATATATATATATATATATATATATATATATATTGTGTATGTATATAGACAGGTGCGGACAAATCCCCAGAGAGGGAATCGGAAGGGGGATGGATGAGACTAGTGGGTACGGTACAAGAACCCCACGTGGCGCACGAGGCGGGGGTAGCGGCTTTCAACGCGGGGGACCACATCGCCGCTTACGAGTTATTTACGCGCGCGCTTGACATCGCACGGGGTGATCGCGATATCTCACAGGTATGTTAATACATTTATTTCTCGGAGCACGAGAATTCTCGACCATTATTTCTCGAGAATTCTCGGGTTGTCGAGATATATAGTCATTTTTTAAAATATGTGTGTTTTAACAATAAAACTACGCTTTTTATGCAATATTCAACAACCTTTATTATTAGTTTCAATTGACTTTAACTTAAGTAAGTATATAACATTTTTATTAAACGAAATAAAATCTAGCGAAATCTTTTGTTATTATTTCTACACACAATTTTAGGACTAAATAAAAACATGACAAATAGTCTTCATCTTTGGGAAAAACAAATATCTTCTAAAACAGTGCCATCATGTCACCACAATATAATTTAGTACCTTACATTATATACTATATAATTTACTTTAGTCTCTGTCTGTACTACAAACTTTTCTATTAAAATGTATAATTGAAACGACTAGCTTCATAATTACAATGAATGCAGGTACAGGTAACTTATTTTAGTCCAACGTTACAATATAAATTTTCAATATTTTGTTATATATAGACTTTTGTTACGTAAGTATATTTAAGAATATTAATAATCAGACTAATTATAATCACAATTTAAAGAGGAAACTGCTCCAAAAGCTAGCCCACTAGGTATTTTTATTATTTAGGAAATAAACTTTCAAAAATACGAGGGCATTTAAAGCATTATCTTATAGTCGGTTTTGTATTGTTTTAAAAATTTTTGACTTAATTTCTCGACCACTTTTTTCTCGTTTCGAGTAAGGCAAAATTTCTCGGGAATTCTCGATTCATGAATTCTCATATTTTAAAAAATTCAAGCTATGTTTGTCTAACATGCCTATATGTAACAGTATTAAAGAGGTAATCCAATATCATGACATTCCACTCGTTTCTTAGTTTTATTAGTATTATATTCAAGTAACAATTAATTCACAATGGCAAATGGAACATATAACTTCAAGTTTCTACAGCTGTTCTATAGCTGTTCGAATGGTGTACTATTAAAACTATATTAGTTCTACATTTACTTAATATAAGTACAGCAATACATAAAACACGACCCTTGCTCACTGAATACCCTCTTTACTGTACCGAGATCGTGCTTCTCATATTTTTGACGTTAGATTAGAAAAAATATCTATTATTCAACAATATTTGATGGGGAGGAAGCGCCGTCTGTTATATAAGATCCCTTAAGGGCAACTACTATTCGTGTTCGGCAGCTGAGTAGCCGTTGGGGGGCTACATTAGACGCGTTAGGGCACGCGGCGCGGCGGCTAGGTCACGTGGTGGAGGCGTGCGGCTGGCACGCACGGGCGCTCGTGGCGCGGCCACAGCGCGCGCACTCGTTGGCCGCGCGTGCGCTGGCGCTGGCGCTGCGGGGCCCCGCCGCCGCGCCCGCCGCCGCGCAGGCGCTGCACGCCGCGCTGGCCATAGACCCGGACCACGTGTGCGCGCTGCAGCTGCTGGACGCGCTGGTGGACTGCGCGCCTCGTACTGCACAGGTGTGTGTGTAGTAATGGTCGTTATTAGACGCGTTAGGGCACGCGGCGCGGCGGCTAGGTCACGTGGTGGAGGCGTGCGGCTGGCACGCACGGGCGCTCGTGGCGCGGCCACAGCGCGCGCACTCGTTGGCCGCGCGTGCGCTGGCGCTGGCGCTGCGGGGCCCCGCCGCCGCGCCCGCCGCCGCGCAGGCGCTGCACGCCGCGCTGGCCATAGACCCGGACCACGTGTGCGCGCTGCAGCTGCTGGACGCGCTGGTGGACTGCGCGCCCTCGTACTGCACAGGTGTGTGTGTAGTAATGGTCGTTATTAGACGCGTTAGGGCACGCGGCGCGGCGGCTAGGTCACGTGGTGGAGGCGTGCGGCTGGCACGCACGGGCGCTCGTGGCGCGGCCACAGCGCGCGCACTCGTTGGCGCGCGTGCGCTGGCGCTGGCGCTGCGGGGCCCCGCCGCCGCGCCCGCCGCCGCGCAGGCGCTGCACGCCGCGCTGGCCACAGACCCGGACCACGTGTGCGCGCTGCAGCTGCTGGACGCGCTGGTGGACTGCGCGCCCTCGTACTGCACAGGTGTGTGTGTAGTAATGGTCGTTATTAGACGCGTTAGGGCACGCGGCGCGGCGGCTAGGTCACGTGGTGGAGGCGTGCGGCTGGCACGCACGGGCGCTCGTGGCGCGGCCACAGCGCGCGCACTCGTTGGCCGCGCGTGCGCTGGCGCTGGCGCTGCGGGGCCCCGCCGCCGCGCCCGCCGCCGCGCAGGCGCTGCACGCCGCGCTGGCCACAGACCCGGACCACGTGTGCGCGCTGCAGCTGCTGGACGCGCTGGTGGACTGCGCGCCCTCGTACTGCACAGGTGTGTGTGTAGTAATGGTCGTTATTAGACGCGTTAGGGCACGCGGCGCGGCGGCTAGGTCACGTGGTGGAGGCGTGCGGCTGGCACGCACGGGCGCTCGTGGCGCGGCCACAGCGCGCGCACTCGTTGGCCGCGCGTGCGCTGGCGCTGGCGCTGCGGGGCCCCGCCGCCGCGCCCGCCGCCGCGCAGGCGCTGCACGCCGCGCTGGCCACAGACCCGGACCACGTGTGCGCGCTGCAGCTGCTGGACGCGCTGGTGGACTGCGCGCCCTCGTACTGCACAGGTGTGTGTGTAGTAATGGTCGTTATTAGACGCGTTAGGGCACGCGGCGCGGCGGCTAGGTCACGTGGTGGAGGCGTGCGGCTGGCACGCACGGGCGCTCGTGGCGCGGCCACAGCGCGCGCACTCGTTGGCCGCGCGTGCGCTGGCGCTGGCGCTGCGGGGCCCCGCCGCCGCGCCCGCCGCCGCGCAGGCGCTGCACGCCGCGCTGGCCATAGACCCGGACCACGTGTGCGCGCTGCAGCTGCTGGACGCGCTGGTGGACTGCGCGCCCTCGTACTGCACAGGTGTGTGTGTAGTAATGGTCGTTATTAGACGCGTTAGGGCACGCGGCGCGGCGGCTAGGTCACGTGGTGGAGGCGTGCGGCTGGCACGCACGGGCGCTCGTGGCGCGGCCACAGCGCGCGCACTCGTTGGCCGCGCGTGCGCTGGCGCTGGCGCTGCGGGGCCCCGCCGCCGCGCCCGCCGCCGCGCAGGCGCTGCACGCCGCGCTGGCCATAGACCCGGACCACGTGTGCGCGCTGCAGCTGCTGGACGCGCTGGTGGACTGCGCGCCCTCGTACTGCACAGGTGTGTGTGTAGTAATGCTCGTTATTTCAATAACAGATAATATCATTCATTATTTTCCCCTAATGAATAACACGTTATTTAACAACGGCTTATACTGTTATCCTGCTCTTACTGTTGACAAAATAGGGTACTTCCCTCTAGATTAAAAAAGATCTAAAAGCATATAACTATGATAGCTTATGCATTAAATAGTCGGAACCATCATGTTTAAGTACATAAAATAACAAAAATAATATAAAAATTAGTTTCAAAGTATTCACTTTTTTAATCTATACGTAAAACAAGAGCGAAACATAGGCCGCCATGTCGTGACGTCATAAGGTACTGTAAACTTATGCGTGTCAATATCATTATGAATCATAGTAGGTACGTATAAAGCCACAAAACAATAAAAAAAGAAGTTTGTAGGTGGCTTTTTTAATGTAAGAGAACGTTATAAATACGTAAGTTAAATTGAAATCGCACGTGAATCACACTATGGAAAGCAATTTTGTAAAAGGAGATAGTACGAATTTACCAAAAATAAATGCATTAATGGTCGGAAAATTCTTTGCTGCAAATCCCGACTTTTGTTCTGCCGAGTTACGGAGTATTAAAACATCGATGTCAGTATTACTCTTTTATTATTATTCCTTTATTAGTTGTTTATATATAAAAGGTAATAACTCATTTTTAAATTATGAATATAATAATACATAGCATCAAACATAGAGCTTTGTTTATTATTTACATGCCGTATTGACGTCATCGCTACAGAGTAACAACTTGTGCGGCGCCTTCGTCTAGTTACGCGCGAAATTTGAAAATATTAAATTTTAATACAATTTTTATAGTACTTAACGAGTGTATAAAATTTTTATATTTTTAGTATATGGTTTACTGACACGTAAAGATCAAATTAAGATTCTTTTCAAAAAAGAGATTAATTCCCTATTATCGCCTAGGAGCATTGTTGTTGTTGCCATTTGCGTTTGTGCGGCACGGAGCGAGGGAGTACGACTGTGCTACAAGCTACAAGTATGAGCGAGAGAAAGCAAACCGTTGTGTAGGCGCAGGCGCTCGCTCTGTTGCCTGACTGCTTATTCTTATAATATTAACCTTTCTCACCAAGTTCCTATTTGTTTATTTCTTATAGTAATTTTACTAATCCCAAATTCACAATTTTGTACCTTCGCGCGTATGACAATTAGACTCATTTTGATTTACAGTGAGATTTGAAATAACAATTAGGTAAACTGTTGCTGGCTTGCTGGTGTCTAAGCTGTTGTCTTTTTTTTTAGTCACGCATTATTTGCTGTTGTGCGATCGCACGTATGCAGTTAAATTATTCGTCGCAATAAGTTAACAATGTAAACATTGAATGTAAATAATGTAAATATTGAATGTAAATAACAAATTATGTGTCAGATCAATGAACTTTTAATTAAATACGCCAGAAAATTATATTGATTAGTATTTAAATTACTGCCTAATATTCTAACAGTCCTAAGCCATATCATTATTAAGAATAACTAAGCTAGCTATAATAACAATAACAATCGTACTGAACAACATTTGTCATAACAGCAATATAACAGGATAACAGACAACAGTGTTATTCGTTATTACAAAACAGTCGTTATTGCAATCAGTGATTGTGTGTGAAGACGGATTATCAATTATGTCTTATGGAGATTATGTCTTCTAGTACTTCCTTTTTGGACTGGAACGCATTCCGGAACTAAACATGATTTCTGATATGAGAATTGGCTGAAGTATTAAAAAAAAATAAAAAAAATTGCTGAATTGTTTTTTCTAATTTTCCATGAATTTTTATATGTACAAACACAAACTAGGGTTTGAACCAAACCCGAACCGGAACAAAATCCGGAATGAATCCGGCTTGTTTTTCCGAACCGTGATCCGGAGTCCGGAACGGTTTCTTTCTGCTGAATCGGAACTCTAATCAAACCGAAACAAATACGTGAACCGGAATTAAACTTTATTTATAATAAACATTAGAAGAGAAACATACAAGAATTTAAAAAGTAAATATTTCATATATAAATTTTGGTGACCGGTTTGGTAAACCGGTGCCTGCTTTCAGCCGCCAAGATCACCGAAATCCCGGTGGTGTACATTTGAATCACGTACGTTTTCCAAACAAGCCGTAGGGCCTTTATGGCTAAGGCTAAGTTTAGTTGGTAGGTCACGCGGTCGGATCGCTCCGGCCACGTGGAGTCCAACATAACCTCCGTGACACTTGCCGTTGCGGGGGTATCCGGGGCACGATTCGTACTCCTTAGTGATGGATTCTTAGCCTCTCTTTCCTAAGGGAAAAAAACGTACGTTATAAATTTGCAGCTACAAACAATGCTTGTTTCCAGACGAGGAGATCCCCCAGTTCCCTTTCCCGGCGGTGCACATCACGCCAAGCGTGGCGGCACCGGCGCCCGCGTCCGCTCCTATAGACTGCACCAATACGTCAGATATGAGCATGAGCTTTGACTGATGCCTGCTCAATCAGGTGATTTTTATCTATAATTATTTAAAATAAGGGGATAACATGGTTGAAATCTCATAACCACTGTGTTTTTGAATACATTTGTTGAGTGAAAAAGTGTTACTGCATAGATAAGGCTGGGATCATTTCAATTAATTGTCGATATCCAAATATCGACATATCGATATTATGAAATTAATCGATAAATGTTTAGCACAGCTCTAGCATTTATTGTTGTTTAGTTTTTGTTCTTATGCATTGTATGTATAAAATCAAACGACAAATTATGATTCTGTTCGGATATTGGGACGACCTTCTCGAGAAGAACAGGCAAGAAACTCGGAGGGTCAAATTTTTGTCTCCTCTTTTAATTCATAATTTACAAAAAAAAAATAGAAGTATATAAAATAAATTCTAAACCAATGTGACAAAAATAGAATATAGTCTTCATCCCCTAGTCTTCTCTATGTAGCCGCCGCTGCGTCTCGTCTGTGATTCTGGGAACAAAAGATAAGAATTGTAGATAAATGTGATCTTGCTATATCTAAGTTTAAATGAAATCAGACAAAAGATGCATAGAACAAATAGGCAATAGAAGATACCTTCAATAATTTAAGCGATAATCGTATTAAACTAGTGAATAAGTTTCCAAATAGAGAATTTAATAGTTTCAAAGACTTGCTGGTATTTAAATAAAAGTTGATACTTCTTCTACGAAATAAATTTCACCTTTAATACGTTTAAAAATGCGGTGAAATAAAATTTTCGAGGTTATTGAAGTAAGCTTGGGGGATCTATGGGTAGCAGAAAACTTAAAAATAGCCACATGCTTATTATGAACCTCAAAAATATTTTATTTACAACAAAAATTGTTGAGGATGGCGGTGCGGATAAGTATTTTGGAAAATGTTTGCCTATTAATGTAAATTATAATAGCCTATCATAATTCAAATAACAGCATCAATTGAAGAACACATAAAAATGGTATCTCTATGTTATTGCCTATTTTAAATGTTGAATTAAATCATACTTTAAAAATCGATAATCTGTGTCTCCAACGGTTGTAGTCTCCAAAACCTGAAAAATTTAACAATATGTTGATTATTTTGTACATTGTTGTTTTCTTAGAGTATACTTTTGCGCTTTTCAAGTGCCAATCGATGCATAGTTAAGTTAGTATCAATACGGGGTTCTGAAAATGATCCCTTTAAAATTTTATTTATTATTGTACAAAAATTATGAATTTCAACTCTACAAACAATGGAAATAAAATAATTTAAAACATTCTTTTTTGATTCATCTTTTTCGATAAATTGTAAGAAAATCATATATAGAAAGTAGATAGACATAAATTTTAAAATAATATTTATTAAATGTATACATAACGGCTCTGCCCGTGATTTCGTCGGCTTGGAATAATAACTTTTGACAGCACATTTATGTATGTTAACAGCCATGTTTTGTTTAGTGCCTTTATACCTTTTTTTTTGGCGGGGGGAAAATGCTCCTTATGCACCTTGTCGCGCTGGCTAGGCGCGGCACACAATTTCAATTCCAAATATATAATTTATATTAGCTAAGCTGATACTAAGATACCTTATCTCTACTATACTGTTAGATTCTATGGAATAAATAAAACACATTCTAATAATAACAGTCTAATAATTATAAGTCTATATTACTCATAAATTTTATTTACATCTAAGTAATATTTCTATTTCACATAATACTTTGTGAGTTCTCAGTACCAAACTACATATATGAAAAAAATATTAAAGTTACCACTTTCTGTAAACACTTTAATTTTTTTTGTCAGATAATAACTATGGTCATGATTTATGCGGAACGTGTGGCATTCATCAACTGTAAACATGATAATATTCTAGTTTCATATTCTGATTAAAAGCTAGAGTGAGAAATAGGAATAATTGATAAATATTTTAATAATTTATAAGGAATTTATGACTTGTTGAATCAATACACCAAATGTTGCATTTGTGTATCTTTAAATTGAGATATTTTGGTGACACCAATTTGCGATTTAATAGGACTTGCAATAAATCTACTATGAATTCAGTGTTACATTAAAATGATTGATTTGATTAAACGTAGGTTGTTAGTATATGAATTAAATCACCTGAATTGAATGACCGTTTTCTACTATTTATTTCATGTTCATTCCATTGCCATTCTCCAAGATAAAAGTACACATTTAAATGATTCATAAAATAAAACATAAAAAAAACATTCTTATCAATTAAAAATCAATACAAGACAGGCTTCATTAATATATTATATTATCCAACTTTTAATACGAAATCAAAGTTAAATAAAAACTAAAGAAAATAGACGAATTTTCTCACCTATGATTAGAGGGTTGTCAGGTTTACTTGAACAAATTTCACTTTCAGTAAAAATAGTAGGAACTGCATATGTAGTTCTAACATCCCCTGGTTTTATGTGTTTGCTCTTAAGATGAAGTTTACATACGCGTAGATTGCAGGTTATGTTTTTAGTGGTTACGAATTCAGGAAACTTGTCCGAGATAACCTTTTTCCACAGTTCGAAAATTTCTTTTGCCCTTGGGAAACAATACAATCCGATAAATTGGCTAGTGTATTTACATCCAGGAACGCAACAGCTGGGGGACCCATCGCTGCAAAAAAAAAATTATTAACAACGTACCATCTAATGTATTTCACGCTTGATTTTTCAATACATTAAATGGAGCGATTGAAATAAGATTTCTAAAAGATTTAAGAGTTGGTAGAAAAACTGTTCTAATTACTATATGAAATAACAGAAAAGTTTACCGAAAACAAAGCTTCATATAAATCGTGTATTTGAATCTATTGACCTCTTGAGCACCTTGCACCGCTTGAATTTACCATTCCTGCAAAATAGATGGAGATCTGAAGAAGACTGTAGATTTGATTTGATTTATGAAACTTAAAAATAATCGTTTTGTAGTTAATTAATATCATGAAAGGCGCTAGGTACCAGTAGCATTTGAATGAAGTTGATCTAAAGATCGAGTATTGAACTAAAATAGTACAATAAATAATCTACTAATCTGTGGTATTGAACGAAAGAATGTTGCTGCCAAGAAGACTATTGGTTGACGATTTATATGGATGCATTACAGGGCTGGCGACAACACTCGAACGCCCCCGATCTCCGCTCACGTGCGATAACACCCGAATGTGCCCGAATATTTCCGAAACGGCCGAATATTCGGTAGCCGGATATCCGGCGCTCCGGCCTCGTAGCTTGCCGAATATCCGGTATCCGGCCAAACCACTATCCGTTTCATCTCTAGATGTTGTTACTATTGATAAAGCTGATAAGTTTTTTGCACCCATTCCACTTATCAGCTAAAAAATACGTCCTGAATGGGTGGTAGGGGAAAAAAATTGGACGATTCAAAAGAGCTTTCTATAAAGTCATATTTGAATAAAGTTAATTTTGATTTTATTAAATAATAAAGAAAACCCTAAAACAGCACAATATCCCCGAGCTAAGCTCCCCCGCAACGTCCTACCAGCATGTTCCAAACAACAATTTTAATGTCAAAAAGCCTCTGGCAGAGAGTTTAAACCATATATACCATAAGTTACATTTATTTTTAAAACCAAAATTAAGTCATTAATAATTAGATACATATTCCAGTTTAATTTTTTATGTGGAAATGGGTATGGGCACAGCATGTAACTAGTTTTAAGCTCATCTTCCTTTATAATAATAAGTAGGTATATTATGTTAGAAGTCTTCAGTTACATCATTTACATTAGAAACGTGACTTTGAATGGATGGGAATAAGTCTTGAATCCAATTTGTAGAGCACTGGGAACTCGAGGCAGCACCGTCCCGACCGGACCGCGCGCGCCATACGGGAGTATATCGCCAAAAACTATCGCCTCGAATGAAAGCGCCGCAGACTCAACAGTTTCACCAGTCAAAATGGATCTTATGTGATACTCAATTAGGTTTATTTATAGGAATGTACATTGTTCATGTATATATATTAGACTTGCAACGAATATTCAGTTACTATTCGGCTGCTTTTATTATATTCGGCCGAATACCGAATACTTAAATAATATATTTTGTCATATCAGAGAAATAATTTTTGTATTAAACATGTTATTATAATAACAGATGCATAGAGTTTTTCTATGCATTTGAATTATTTTCAGAAATATAATTTGTCTCTGAAAGCCATCAGCGGGTGCACGGGCGACGAGTACATTAGAACGAAACAATCACGTCTGGGTACAAGTTTTTGGCGCTAAAATCCAGCCGAATACTTTTGCCAATATTCGGCTATTCTGTCAGGGGCCTCGCCGAATATTCGGTAGACTGCCGAATATACTATTCGTTGCAAGACTATATATATATATATAATATATAATATATATATAATATATATATATATATATATTATATATATATATATATATATATATATATATATAAATCTTGTACTTACGTCATGAATTGATTGTAACAAATGTCACGAAATAATATTTTGTGATGTGTATCCATCAGAAGTGAAGATTTTGTAGAAAAAATTTTGGCACTACTAATTAGTTTGTAAGGGGAAAAAAAATACTTTTTTCTCTTACAAACTAATTAGTATAATCATACCTGTATATATGTAAGCAAGCTTGTGATACCTATAAAGGTATAGTTAATTTAAAAATTAAATAAAACATTGCGCCTCTTACATTTTTTTTCCTTTCAGCCTGTCACTAGTATCATTTGTCGTTAATCAATCTTTTTACTTTGTATAGTGCAAAAAGTTTAAATTAATAAAACCACCACAGAAAATGTGAAAGTGATATTATGGAGATATATAGTTGAATTAATTATATTTTCCACTGAAATATAAAGAGACGAAATCTTTTAGCATTCCTGTGACCGTGCAAGTGTCGGGTCATATGTTATGGAGGGAGCCCTAAGCAGCGCCTGGGACTTCAGACAGTGATCCTCACTTTGCGTAGAAGCTCCTTGGGGAGTTTTCAGTTTTATTTAAGAGACCCGGGGAAGGACACATGATAATTTTTACAACGAGAAAGTATCTCTGTCCAATGGATTAAATCCGATATAACGCGTTGCGGACGCGGACAGAAAGTTAGTTGTGCTAAGAGGAACAGAAAGATATCATATTGAATTATCGCCGGTGCAGTAATCTTCTTTGCAGAACGTTTCCTCCTCGTCTTGAGTGAAAGTCACGAAAAATGTTGAAATCGCAATTTCGTAATCTCGATTCCGATGACATTCTGCATATCAAGATCCAAGAACCTCAGTATTCGCAGAGGTGTACGAATATAAATTGTACCTTCATTCGTTTTTTCACCACATTGTCGTGCAACAGTGTGTGCATAGAAACTTTTCCGTTATATACATTATTACGGCTGGGCTTTGGTAACAATTTCAAACAGAGTGTCCTTATTGATGAACGAAATCTTTGTTAGTGTCATACATAAGGTTCTTTGGCCTTGATTAACCTTGCTATCATTATGGTGGCTCTGAAATAAACCAAGAGAGCTTCATGTATCAGTAAAGAAGCTTCGACTGCCCCGCTCCGTTAATAAGAACCGAATAAATATTGTTCTTACCTGCCTCTTCGCGACTACTTGCAATCGATACTTTGTTCGTCAGTTCTTTGCCGTTTCCAGCGTACCGGTGATGATCATATGTTCTTTCATTTGGTAGCCCTTGAGGAGTCAACTGGTCTTCCTATACGCCGGCACCGATGGAAACCCATCTTTCAAGTTTCAATTTCATCAATTTCAAGTTTACCGCAAGGTTCGGAGATCCAGGTTCCGCTCATGGTTTTAGACGTTTCGAATATTCAGTCTTCTATGAAGCGGGTGCACCTTGCGATCACAACTACTGGTCCCTCAATTGGTATGTTGTATGTGAGAGCTCCCATTTCCTTAGTTTTCACATGATCCACTAAAACCATGCCCTACGTTTTGATAATTTTAAAAGTACTATATCACTTATTCCCGTTTAATAGCTCTGCAACCATCTGCGACGCTTCTGATGTTGCAAGTGTCTATATGAGAGACGATGATCGCTTATTAATCCATTGCCCCGTTTGCTCCCCTCCGTTACATAAAAAAGGTAGTCGTGTGTGATTATGACCTCTTCCTTCATAATTTTACTATATTATAACTTAATATATTGCTTATAATAAGTGCTACTACTATCAAATTGGTGGTGTCTGATTAGACACCACCAATTTGATAGTAATTTACATATTTTAGTAAATGGCGATTTCCTGTTCATATCCCACTTTAAGACCGAGATGGACTATCTTGAGCGCACAATTCTACATTGTTGTCCAGCCAGCGCTACTAGCGTTAGCATTGCTACTAACATAAGCAGAACTGTTAAATTAGGTGATATGACCTTCATACTTCTTCGCTCCCAACATTCAGAAACTAATAACCAGTCTTTCACAAAGGAAACAAAAAAACAAAACAATAACGTATGCCACCTTCCATTAATGTATTCTATTCTATGAGATAATTCCAGGCCGAGGCTTTCTTAGGGTCTTAATTCATTAGTAGTAAGTAGTAATAAATCGTTTCAGATAAAAAATTACCCCAAGGGCAAGTTTTTTTTATACCACAATGGTGGCAAATAGGCTGTCTTTTCTATTGTAAAATGATTTCACTAAGCTGGCAATAGACATGTTCAACTCGTAAGTTTTTTGAAAGACTGAAAAAAATTTGAAATGCATTTTTCTCGATTTGTATGCATTTTAGAAACTTTTTTTACCATAATTGTAGAGGGAGTTGAGTACTACAATTTATGTCATTGTTACAATGTCGTACAACAAAAAATGTGCATTGTAGATGGCGCTAGTCTCAAAATTGTTTTTTCACTTTTCACTCTGAAAATATTCATTTGAATGGAAGTTATTTCTTGAGCTATTTTAAATAACTTGTATAAACAATTTGTTGTGCCACACAACAACCTTGTGCCATACTTTGTCTCGTTCAAAATGTTCTTCCAGGTTTTAGTTTGTCCGAACTTGTCATATCCGCGTATTCCGCCTGCTTTGAGATCAGATTTTTATTTTTTTTGACGAATTGATTATAAGTTTGCTGCATTAGCCTGATACGAGTAATTACTATAATAATAAAGTCTAAGGGTTTAAATTGGTCACTTAGATGGCAGGACCGTTTCAATTTTTTTTAATTTTGCTATGGCTATTTGGCAGGTCTCATTAGATTGGGCAGACGAGGCAGAAGATTTGGCAAGGACCGACCAGTGTGGAAATCCTTGTGGAAGGTCTTTGTCCAGTAGTGGGAGTCTACTGGATTTAAATAATGGAATAATAAGGTCACTTAATTTTTTCTACTTTGGCATTCCCCCGAAATGGAAGTAAAAAGAAAAGTTTACCATTCATCAATTTATTTCCCAAACTTAAATTTAAAATCAAAAAGCAATATTTTAAAAATCAACATTTTAAATATTAAAACTACATTTAAAAGGTTTTTAAAATTATTAATACAATGGACGGCCTATAAACTGCTTTCTAGCTCACACTAGAGTTTTTTTTATTCAAAAACTCTAATCAGTTTTGGCTATCGAAAATCTTATTTTTCATAAATATTAAAAGTTAGACATTCCTTATCCAAAACCTTGTCGTTTTGAACATACTAACCGGATATGAGACAACCTAATTCTAATACAGGCATGTATAAATCATCTATATAAATAACATCTATGCATCAAGAGCCCGATTACATTTTTTTTTCATAATGACAGTATGCGCTACCAATTGGTACCATAGACCAGCATGAAACATTACATTTTCGATCTATAACTTCATTTAAGACAATTTAAAGTGTATATAAAAATATTTTTAAATAAAATACTAATTAGGTTTTACAAATCAACATTTGATTACCGATTTATATAAATGCAGTTACATTACAGATTAAGATTTGTCACTACACTTACAAGTCAAAATCAAACTTAATTAAAATCAGAATTAAGTATAGTTATACCAATATACATCTATTGTAATCTGCTAATCATCGTTGGAGCATAAAATAAATGCTTAGTACTTTCTTTTTACACGCCCTACTGCTAAAATTCCTCCAAAGAAAATACATAGGTTTATACGGATATCAACTAAGCAATTTAACAAATTTGACAATTTGAGTTTTCTTTATCCCCATAGAGAGTTGTCCCCGGGGTTGGGACCGTCGCTCCCCCCGCTCCCGCTTGTACCGCTAGTCGTGGGAGATTGGTTGCCTCCTGCAGACAAAACTAATTTTTCAGTGACATCTTCAAACTTGCAAGGAATTTTAATTATATTTGTAGCGTTGAAACATTTCACCGGAGGTGTGAAGTCTGTCCAAAGGAGTTTGGTATTCTTAAGATGTCGTTTAGGTTTAAGCGGTGGTTATATCAGATTCCTTTCGATAAGTGATGCCAGTGTTCACCTGGCCATCTTTCAGTAGGGAATAATGCTGGTGTCCATTAGACAAGCCTCCGCAAGTTGAAACAACAATTAGATTGTACAGGTCTTCACAGATTAAAAGCAGACAGTGCTTTGGTTGGGCAGGTGTAAGTGATTTTATAGCTACCTTCTATTGGCGGCACGTAATGTCCGTTGGAAAAATCCGGTGGTAAGCTCAGGCGCGGTGATCGACCAATGTGATTACTTTTAGAGTTCCTCATTAACGGCTTGTGTTCCTCGCTGGAGTGTTGCCATATCCAGCAAGAACGACAGAAGTACCTGATAAGTATACTGAAGATAAGTATTAAGTAAATAAAACTATAGCGAAGTTAAGACTAATTCATTAATCGTTAATTAGTGCACATTTACTTTTAATTAGTTAACACATCTGTTTACCTAATAGTAACAATGCCGCACCGTGAATATGCTCTCCTTTTTATTAGGTACTATAGCACCTATGTGCAGGGCATATTGGCTCGCAGAACAGACTGCTGTTGCAGGGGAAAAATCCTTTGATTTTTGATAGGCCTTTCACGCGGAAGAACAATTTGATTACGATGGCAGGAACACTAGATGTTATATAGAACCCAGCAGTGTTCAAATACTTAATAAATAGAACAGTAGTAGTATGCCGAGATGCGGGTATGCCGCGTAATGCTCACCTGAAGCACACAGGCTCGCGGCAAAAATATGGTCCCTGCTGTAGATTGCACACCGAGCACATGGAGTCTTCCAGGTATGGATCCACCTGGACCTGTCAAAAGTTTGCTTAATATAGGAAACAAAATATAGGCTTTGGAGTTTCAAAATCCAATTCGCTTCAGCAATTGTAAAGTGGAACATTCTTTTGTTGGCTACAAAAAAAAATTGTTTGTTGCTATTTATGATCTCTCAGACCATTGAGAATTATTCTGTTATCAATGTTTTACAAGCAAACACTTAATGCAAGAGTAAACTGCAGTAAACCTTTTTCGTAAATTTGTCCGTCATAATTTCCACGTGGCCGGCGGAGATGGCACGCACGTATGAACGCACGTTGTTGAAGGTGACGCGGCCAGATCCAATAGGATACTTGTTCTTATCAGTGTCTATACCTGCATATAGAGAAAATAAATTTAAAGCTTAAGAGTTATGCAGAAACATTCTTGTTACGCTGCACTTAAAGTGGACAGGGTGGTACGGACAGCAAATATCTAAAAGTTTATTAGCTATAAACTGAGTGATTTCAACACTTTACCTAATATTTATTACTGGAAAGCTTTTAACCTTGACTTAAATAAGTATGTATCGACATTATGGTGATAAGCTAGCTAGGAGAGCTCAGTTTAGCGACCGAGCCGAACTGAGAGAGAAAAACATTACGTATACTGGAAATTAAACTGTGATCTAGAATCTTAACCTTTCGCAACATGTTGAGTGAAGTGATGTTCTCACGAGATAACGTTGAGCATAAATCGGCAAAAATCTAGCCTCCTCACTGGATACCCTTCCTCTATAACATGTACCGGCGTGTAATGATATGGGTACAGGCCGGCAGTGTTAACAATTAACCATACTCTCCACTGCGAAATTCCAAATTCTCGGGCAACAACTGTAGTTGAAATTGTAGGATCTGATCTAAACCGTTGAACTATTTCACTATCTTCCAACGTGTGTTCGTCATTATCAGAATCAGTGTGTGTGCGAAACAGAGGTGGACATGTTGAACACGAAAGATAAAATAAAATACATTTGTTTAACCTAATTTAAATTGTTTTATTTTATTTTGTAACATAATTGATAAATTTTACATTAATTTCACTACTCCTTTTAAGACTTTTACCAAAGATTATTCCAAGAAATCTAATAGTAGCCTACCTTGTTATACCTTGTTGAATAGCTAATGAAACGTAGATATTTTTAAAGGTGTCTGCAGCCTACGTGTCATAGATTTTTTTTTTACTATTGCTGGTTTGAAGTTTGATTTGTACCGATTTTTGTTTGATGCTACAACTATCAATATTCTATCTACAACCTATTTAGTTGAAGGCAACTATTTTTTAACAAAAAAAATGGGCCAATAGACAAAAATCAGTCATTTTTTCAAAAAAATCTTTAAAGCCTTATAACTTGAAAAGGGTTAAGTTGGGGGGCGGGGTTCCAAGGGGAAATCTGTCAGAAATGGTGGGAACCACGACCCCCTAACGGGGTTCGCACGACTTACCAGGTAACCCTGTATTGCTGTTTTGACAAATGTTGAGTACGATTGTTATTGTTATTACTTTTTCAGGCTTAGGACTGTAATTAGGACAGAATATTAGGCAGTAATTTAACATGCAATATTTGCAATATTCTTCAAATTCCATTTATTTACAATATCTACTCTAATTATTAATTAGTTACTACTTCAAAAGTACACGACACTAATTATTGCAACGAATAGGTAATTTAATTTTTATACGCGATCACACAACGGCATATCCAAACACGACATTAATTATTGCAACGATCACACAACGGCAAATAATGCGTAACTAAAAAAATGACAACAGCTTTGGCACCAGCAAGCCAGCAACAGTTTATCCAATTGTTATTTCAAATCACACTGTAAATCAAAATGAGTAATTGTCATACGCGCGAAGGTACAAAATTGTGAATTTTGTATTAGTAAATATTACTATAAAAAATAAACAGATAGGAACTTTATTTTCTCGTGAGAAAGGTTAATATTGTAAGAATAAGCAGTCGGGCAACAGAGCGAGCGCCCACGCCTACACAACGGTTTCAAGAGGCAACAACAACAATGCGACTAGGCGATTTCTTTTGTCCACAGCAACAGCAGGATGACAGTATAAGCCGTTGTAAAATAATGTGTTATTAGTTACGGGAACATAATTCATTATATTATCTGCTATTGAAATAACGACCATTTACTGTACCATCAGATAACATTTTTAATGATATATTAAAAATTACTTTGGTATTGTATGATAAATTAAGAGCCAACGTGCGTTGAAAGACTGAAACAACAGACTGCAAACCAAAAGGGCACGAAACGACAATTTGTAATAAAGCGAGCAAGCTTCTATGGGTGTATAGTGTCCGACCTGCGTACACGACGCCGGAGAAGAGCTCGTCCATGATGAGCGCGAGGTGCGCGGCGCTGAGCATGCCGTGCAGCCCGCCCACGAACACCGTGCGCGCCGGCTCCAGCCGCGCCGAGCCGCCGCGCACCCAGTTGGCGTCCGACACGGCCCACGGGATCACCTCCGCCTGACAATTTGTCAACTCTTCGAACGGACCGAGTGTCTTCTTTACATAGTATAAAACAAAATCGCTTCCCAATGTCTGTATGTATGTATGTAGCTATGTATGCTTAAATCTTTAAAACTACGCAACGGATTTTAATTACGACAGACGCCAAGTGTGATGGTGATATTGAAAGAAGAGTTTTGAAAGGGAATCAAGTAAATGGGGCACTTCATAACTTTATGAATAGCTAGAACGTATCACAAAGAGCACGACTGGCTGTGCATAGAAGCGTGTTGATCCCCACATTGATGTATGGTAATGAATGTTGGGTGTGGCAGAAGAAACATGAAAGTTGCTGTGTAGATGAGAAACTTGAGAAGTATAATTGGAGTGAATCTGAAGGACAAAGTCAGGAACAGTGTGATAAGGGAGCGATGCGGCGTAGTTGAAGATGTAGTGACAAAGATAGAGAAAGGGATGCTTAGATGGTTCGGCCATGTTGAAGAAGGAAGATTAACGAAAGAGATAAACAAGGTACGAATCATAGGACGACGATAGGGACGGTGCGGGTCGACCTAGGCGGACATATCTCGATCAAATCGAAGATGTCCTAAAGAAAGGCCGGGTCAAGAGTACTCGCAACCGACGAGCATGCATGAAGACGCTCATGAAAGTGGAGGAAGCAAGAGAAGTGTGCCAGGATCGTAGCAAGTGGAGACAGGTGGTCTCTGCCTACCCCATTGGGAACAAGGCGCGACATATATGTATGTTTGTATTTTAATGTGGTTTTCTTTAATAGATAGGTATATTCAAGAGGAAGTTTTATATGTATAAAACATGCACAATGTTGTAGTGGAACACTCAATTTTTGAGATTTCTAATGTGATGTCGTAAATCAACTCACTTATTTGCGCTTATATTGCAAACACTGGCCAAACCCTACGAGATTGGTCAAAATGATGTACTACAGTATTGTACAACTTACAAAAGTCCACAAAAAAGTCCACGATAGTATATGTCATCTCTCAAGAATAACCCACAATAACCGCTTTTTACTAGAAATAAGGGCTTATTTACGAAGCCATTTAAGTATGTATAACATTAATTCTTATCCAAATAAACATGTTAGTAAGCTTGGACATTAAACCTAGATTAAATTTGTCTTTTAACATGTAATTTCGATCAGTACTTTAGAAGATATTATAATGGTACTGGGAACACCATGCAGAAGAAATACTCGTTCCTCAACAATTCTAGATATGATCTCGGCTGTAGCGCGTCTTATAGGAAACAAACAGTACTTTGAAAAACAACAGGCGAGTACTAAAAGATATGTATTCTGGTTACGCAATTTTAGGCAAAGGTCCGACTAGATCCATGCTCAAAGTTTGGAATGGCCTACAACGATTTTTAGGACGGCTCATTGTACCAAGTATCGTATGCGTAGAAATCAAACGTACAAATTTACGCTAAATCGAAAAATTATCATTGCGGCGATTGTACTCGTGCGAAGCCGGGGAGAGTCGCTAGTTGTAAATAAAAACCGAGACGACTACTAGTTGTTCCAAATTGTATAAAAAAAGCTAGATCCCATGGTCCGGGATTGCTGCTAAACTCTGGATACATTGTTATTGCCAACGAGTACCCATGTATTTAAGAGTTTTTTTTTTTTTTTTTTTCTTTATTATGCCATACACCATACAGGTTACGTCGGCTTAAATATTTAAGAGTTTAAATATAACGATTTTAGAATTACGGTAAAGTAAAACATCTTGAGACAATTTATATACATCACATACAAACGTCAGGTGTAGAGTAGCGATTAAGTCTTCAGAGTTAGCTCTAACCCTCTGGCGACGCGTATAGAGCACTGGTTTCTTAAATTAAATTGTACATGTAGCAAACAGGTTTATAGAAGTAATTAGTAATTCTTAATAATTCCCATATGGTAATTTTGGTAGAGACTTTCTGCTAGAGCAGGTTAATATGGGATTTTAACATGGTAACAGATTGCGCTTACATCCTTGGTGCGCATCTTCCTGGAGGCGATGCGATAAAACCAACAATAACCGGCGCGGCGTGAAGCAGCCAGTAACGCGCGAACGCGACGTTCACTTTCAAGAGTCACGTAGGCGAACCCACGAGGGCCGCCACTGCCTCCTTCACCTTCCTCGCGGCCCGGCCACTCGATGCTTCAAAATCAATATATCTATTGAGTTTATCAGTAGAGTTAATGCCATTATGGCAAACTCATTTCACAACATTTGGATGTACAACATTTCCCCGTGTAAAATTTGTAATGTTAAAAATAATTTTTTACAATTTATTTAATGCTAAATGTTTGCTGCAAAACTACAGTGTTCGCATTACTATGTTTTGGTATAAAGAATTTAATGGCCATTTACTGCATAGTAGATCTTTACTAATTAGATGTAAATCTGCAATTATACTCTGTCCATTATATTATTTTCTTTTTGACAGTTTAAGATATTTTGAAATCAGTGATGAACTCGCAAGTTACCGATTCGATTAAAACAGAATATCGATTTTATTTAAGAACTTTTAATCGATTTAATGCAGCGATATTATTTTTATTATAAATATTAAATTCGTTTATCTGGTTTTTTCAAATACATGAAATAAATTAATAATGTCTGATTGGGATCGAGATGTTGCAATTGATAACATGATGGCACAAGAATTGGTTATTTATGTAACAGAGGACTCAACTGACGAGTCTAGTGTAATTTACGAAGAAGAATCTGATGAATCTATGTAATAAATAATGTAAATAAATTTACTTGTTTAATTTTTATATTATATCCATTTAAGAAAGTTTTCCTTTTTCTCTCTTAAATGGATCAGAAATATATGAAAAAATAAAGTTTTACACATGCCAAGTAAATTAGGCAAAATTTTATATTTTTGGCGAATTACCAATTACTTAGCTAGTTTGTTAAAAAAACGGTATGTATGTGATTTTCTAAGTATTCTTGATCATAATTCTTGATTTAAACTTGACGTAGATGTTATTAACTACATATGCGTTTTAATATTAAAATTCACATACCTATAAATAATGTAAGGTAGCTGTCGAGAAGGAAATAAATAAATTTACAAATATTTGATTTGAAGACAATTTATCGATTTATCTGATTTCAAGAACTGCTTATTGTCTGTGGTAGTTTGTTATGCACAGAGCACTTCACTATGTGGGCGTTACCCGTCTAGAAAGTATATTATTACTGTAGTACTATAATTTGAAAATAGAAACAATATTTCATACGCGCGATCTGCCAAAAAGAAAATAACATAATGGACAGAGTATAGTAAAGGTATACTGGTTTTTGTGAGAGTATGTTACGAACCTCACAGAAACTTATAGAAGGCTAACCTGTCTTACCATCTGGTAGACAATTTACTAGTCTAGTCAATAAGTAGCAATAAATATGATACGAGACTGCATATCGTATTTTATATATCGTCGTTCATATTGCAATTTGTTCTATGTCAAAAATTGGTATTTTTTTATTATTATTGATAGGTATGCTTAGATAATAATTCTGAGCGCGACCGAAAGACGAACGCAATAGTTATGAAACGTTAGTTAAAAATATTTTAGTGTTACAATAGATTTTTTTTTCAGTACACAGTTTTTTTACTCTCCTGTAAACTTGTCATTTCTGACATAGATCTAATTGCAATATGAACGACGATATGCAAGATTAATAGCGGAATATATAACCCTAAATTTTTATTTAAATTAGATAATATAAAGTTCAATTTCTAAACGTTATTCAAAACGTAAGAATTACTTAATAATTGTAGTTAAAAAGTTTAGCCTGCATACAGAGAGATTTGCAGAGCAAATGTTAATAAAGTAGTTACACTTACCGTATGGGCTGGAACTGCCGGAGCGCGTGCATGAGAGAGTACTCGGAGATATCCCAGGGCAAACCTCCCATGAACACTTTCGGAGAGTACCCGCCGCTGGGATCGGCGCCGCGCGCGGGCAGCGTCCCGGTCCAGGTGGTGGTCTCCTGGCCGCCCACCCGAGGACCCAGCATGGGCCCGTAGCCCAAGCTCGGCCGCACGGATCCTGTTGCGCCGCCTGCACAACGTCGTTGTCAATCACCACAATCATAATAGTTGATTTATGCAACTTGTATAATCAGGGGTATTAAAACACGAATGTGGGTTTATCACACGAGGCGAAGCAGAGTGTGATAATAATACCACACGAGTGTTTTAATTACTAATAACAGTTGCATACAAGACTATCTACAATCATGATGTGAATCCGCGATAAAAAAAGATTTCCAATATTGAAGTGAAAAAATGGCGGGAAATAGCACGATAAGACGAGAATCCGAACTTACGAATTAGTCTACAATTTATTGTTCTTTTTTCAAAAATTTTGCGATCTGGAGACTTGAATTACGGATGCGACTTCGAAATCACCGATGTGACTAATAATCACCGATTTTCAATAAGTCTTATTTTTGAATATCACTGATGTGACTACCTTAGTCACGGGTGTGATTTCATTAAGAGTGCCCTCACCCACTCGTAAGCAAGTCATACCTGTGGAAATGTTATCTGTGTTTTGTTTGATTTGAGTCTATATATTTTTCATTCATATAAATAAATAAATATTTGTTAGACTTACACCAATTAGCCTAGCCCAAACTAAGCTCTGTAAAGCTTGTGCTATGGGATCTAGGGTAACGGATAGACATACATATATTATACATATATAAATAATTTTTATTGAAATATATAACAACCATGACTAAGGTACAAATGCTCGCATTCATCACACAAACATCTGCCCCCACCGGGATTCGAACCCGGGACCTCCGAGATGGCGACACTTTGAAACCGGTGTACGAACCACTCGACTATGGAGGTCATATATATAATGAATGTAGCATATATTATATATATGTGTATATAATAACCGCAAAGGTTAAGCCGGCAATAACCGGCAGCAATTACATTCATATATACATATATATACCTATATATATAAACCTTATATATATATATATATATATATATAATAACCATAATGGTGAAGCCAACA
Source organism: Scirpophaga incertulas (assembly GCA_036419045.1). Classification (NCBI taxonomy): domain Eukaryota; kingdom Metazoa; phylum Arthropoda; class Insecta; order Lepidoptera; family Crambidae; genus Scirpophaga; species Scirpophaga incertulas. Next base: position 19,391,783 of record CM071630.1, on the reverse strand, counting down.
ATAACCGGCAGCGGCTACATTCTGCGTGGAACTGAACTCTCATATTTATGTGTGTACTTTATCTATGTTGGCAGCTCTGCAATCTACTTACAAAAATTGGATGTTTAGGAATCCGTGACCTCAAAGTCACCGCTGACTATTTAGTCAGCGGTGATTTCGAATTCTCATTCGTAATTCAAAAATAGGTCTCCTGGTGGTGATAATGTCATTGCATGAGAATGTTCTGTTTTGAAATTCATAATATCACTCTCGTTCGGATGATATAATGATCATAATATCATTGAGCGTTTTAATGTTAAGCTAATTGTTATTGTATTGTAGTGGTATTGTATTGTTCATTTATAGAGGATTAATAGCATGATAGTAGATAAAGGCATTAAAATTTTTCCAGTGTGTGAAAATTAACAGATTTAATTTTATGCAATTGAGACGACCCCTGTATGTATAATTATACTATCCAACATAATATCTTTAGAATTTCAAATTCGATTACAGCACAGTTTGATAATCAAAAGTTAATAGTTTCGTAAAGAAAAAGCACGCTTTTACTTATAAGAAAAAAAATTGGAACCAAAGAGAATTTATATGCAAAATGCTAAACATTTTTGGAAATTAAATAATGTTTGGCATTTAGAAACACTGTTTAAAGATATACAATTATAAAAACCTTATTTAAAATTACAACTATTAAATAGAATTCATACATAAATTATTAAAAGAATGTATTTTGTCAAAATTATATAATTTGCCGTTTTGGCTGCATATGCGTCGGTACCTTAGACTTTCGCGCACAAAGCAGTCAATGAAAAAGTAAACGCGCACTTTTTCAATATTTCAGACATTGACTGGCGGCGGTGAAGGTGGAAATCTAACAATTGTTTTTCAAAATAAATTTTTATTGACCTATAAAGTTTGTATTACTCGCAATGGTGTTGAAAAACGATTACTGTATCAATTTAAGCTAATACTCACAGAAAGAAGCACGCCTTGCTAATACCCGCTCATCCCTGCCCAGCGCCTGCACGGCATGACTTTGAGACCAGTGAGGCTCCTAAAATAAATAATTTCATTTAGTATACTATAAAGTATAAAGAAAGTCAATCGCATAGCAGAAAATACCAAGCTTCTTTAAGTTAAGCCGCAAATTAGAAGCTAATTTCGAACAGTTAAAATTACTATTAATTGTACGAGCTTTGAGCTATGATAGACATTTCTCACCCCGACTTAGATAAATATATTATTCCCGTAAATTCTTCATTATTCATTCATTTGTTGAATTGGATTAGAGTTATGTCGTTAATAAATTTGCCTAGACGAAGACTACTTACGTGTATCAACGCTTTGCAGTCACATTAAAGGTTTTTTAATATGTCAAGTTTTGCCATGACGTTCTTTCACGCAGAATCCGCAACGGTCTGAATCCCAGTCACATGTCAATATAGCCCACAGTGACCCATGAGGGATCTTAAGAGTTCCGATACAAGATGTCATTGGCATAATCATGCTCTTCGCAACTAAGACGCAGTCTCTAGAAGTGACATGGGTGAATATGAAAGCTTTCTTACCTCCTTGTCAACGGAGTCAAAGCTCAGCCGTACCTGGAGGTGAGCAGCTTGCTTGGCGGCTGCAGGCACCGCGAGAGACTTCTGGAACAATGCTCTGCTTAGACAACGGCATTCAAAGGCGCCAGAAAAACTTTCGTTCTAAGTCATACTGAGGAACTGGCTGCCTTTCGTCTCAAAAATGTACTAAGCAAATAGGTCATCCGGTAATCTTGCAGCACTGTAGACCACGGGAGCTCTTGATTTTATCATACACCAACAAAATATATACCAACCATACCAACATTATTTAAAATGTTAATCTTCGAGCGAACTTATATTCAATAAAGATTGAAAACTAGTACTCACTAGAGAGGCCACAAGGTCTGTCATGCCTTGTCCGTATTCATTATGAGCGCCCGGCCGTGCGTGTTCACTGAAATGAAAATTGTCGGAAAATTAGTGTTCAAGAGCTGCTTAATTACTATCAGAGATGCAAGGGTAGCAAACTAAAAGTTTACATTACGAAAAATTTGCCACAAGCCAGCCTTGTCGCAAGCACCGAGCGCGATCTACGCTTAGACTTATCAAAAGTAAACAATTCAATGAGAAAGACCGATCTCACTACCTAGAAGTGAAAAACTTTGCGAGGCATCCTGCACATATATGTATATGTTCAAAGTATTAATGGCCAAGAATATCATTTATAATATTGCATGTTAATATAAATACATTATTTTGACTTTTCTTGTTAATATCCAAAATAAACAATTTACTCAAGCCACAGAAAATTTCTGATTCTTAGAAATATCTATTGAATCCCCAAACGAACTATCCACATTAAGTATCAGAACAATTACTTAGGGCTAGCATAGAGTAGGCAAAAGCTACCTCAGTAGAGACGTATGAGAACTGATGCTGAATGCAGAGATTGAGCAGAATGAGAATATTAGCAAATATTATAGTGATTTTGTTAGATTATATGAAGCTCATAGAATGTTATCGGTAGTCGATAAGCTTAAGATACCTGTGCTCAGGTAGCTAGTACATTAATAAATATTCAAAAAGTTTCTGTAATTATAGTATCCTCTAGGTTTAGCGAAAAGTGAAATATAAACTAGGTAAACTTATGCCTGCTTAAACTTACCTGAAACTAACGAAATCTCGCGAGTTTCTAGGCGGGAAGCACCTGGAGGGCACGAGCCCGCGCGGTGTTTCCGCTACCTCAGGGCTCCTAGGTTCATGCCAGCGCTGCCAGTCTTCGTTGGTTCCTTCCTGAAACACAAAAGCATTTTATTACTCTCCAACCATTGCACAACGGCGTAAGAGTAAGTGAAAAGTAAAGACCAGGACTAATTTCTTAGCAATCCAAGAATGTTAAAATAATGCCGTTAAAGTTTTGCGCGAAAGATATATTTTGTTGTTTTAATTACATTCAGAAACATTATCCAAGGAAACCGTTGAGTGAAATAGGTAACATAGCAATCAATAAAAGTAAATAAGTGCCAACACTATTATGGCGCTTCAAGTAACCCTTTTGTATATTGAGTTGCAGAGGTCCCTTTTTACGTTTCGCAGTATAGAAGTGCAAAAATAAACAATACGGACAAATAAAGCAAAACTAAACTTAGGAAACAAGACTAATAATTTCTAAGAAAATAACAATTTCAGTCACGACTATCTAATACAATGCCTGCCAAACTATGAGTAAGCTTTGAAATGGCAATAAAGGGGGAGATTGGAGACAGGGCACAAGCACAATATATTATATTGTTGGCACAGAGTACCTTCAAGTATGCCAATTAACAGATCACGTTAACACTAACCTGGGGCTTTACTGGTTCGAAGTTATGCTTTACAGACGTAAGAATTTTATTAAGACTGCGACACCAGTTTATATTTTCATAAATTTAATACTGTGTACAGCAAATACAATTATTTTGTGGTATAAATAGCAACCACCTACTACATATATTTAAATGTAGCAATTTGAAGATTTTGGTTTAGGTAGACAAAAATATCTGTAGTCACTAAATATCACTAAAGATACTCCGAAAAGTAAGATTCTAACCGATCGCGACAAATCAGCTGTTAATCGTCCAGTTAAGTTCATTTTTGTTAAATCAAAAATAGTTTATGATTCGAACAACATTTTCTTATGTTTATCACAAATGTAAACAGCAAATAATTCATTAACTTGAATTCGTTAGAAAAATCCTGCACATAGCAACAGATTTAGTTTCAACAGCACTAAACTCAAATCATTTTAAAATCTGAATGAAGGCTACCTAGTCTAGTTCGTAATGGTCCGTACCGATATAAATCGGTACAGCAAATAACATCTTTTCAACATTTCTTGTGCACTAGTTACGATTGTAGTAGAGATAATATACTGTGCAAAATTTAAACAATTATAAATAATATATAAATACAAGTTATAAATGACAATCATTATTTTTAGGGAACAGCGGTTCCGGAGAGCGAACCGGAGACTTAATACGACAGTAATTTGAAAATGTACATTTCAGTTTTACGTAGTTCAAGTCAGACCAGTTGCAAAAAAGTTTCCAACAAAATTGATTAATAAAGGCCATGGACAAGGTGACTAAGTTATATGTCATGCTAATGACTGAAACGGTAAAGAAAATTTAATCGCACAGAAAAATAAATATAATTTTTTTTATATATTATATATTTTTTTTAACAAATACGACTAACGAACCAAGTAGGTAATCAGTTATGCGAGAATCTGGTTGTCGAATACAGTTCAAAGTAGTACCTAAGAGGACTATACTATAAAACTCTTATCGGCTGTGAGCAAACTGCGCCAATCTGCCCGAAAACTATGAGGCATGAAAAAATTTGGCCTAGCGATTATAGTTTTCCGGGTCGTGAGCACACGTCGATTAAGCTGGGTTTATATGTAAGGCCTTGGCAGAAGCTACACAAATAATATTAAATTGCCAGACGCATGCCAATAGCGCGAGCCTGCCAAGCGCTCGATTGCATACTTATTATATACTTGCATTGTTTGGGATTTTGAAGATCTAGTTTTGGCAAGACTATACGAGACGCCGCGTAGACTATTTATTACCGCCATTATATAGTTTTTAAGTTAATTCCCGAAACAACGTCTTGGAAGAGGGTGATGTTAATCTTAAAAAAGTATGTACAGTATGATAATTTCCGCTTCCGGATTTAAAAAAAAAACTTATTACCACATAAGTGCGCAAGACTCTTCGAAATATGAAAATTGAAAGTGATGCCGACCTTGGAAGGAAACATTTACAGTGAAGGCCTGGTGTTATAAAGTTTCGGTAAAAATGTGCTAGAGGGTAACGAAATCTATACACATACCTCCTAATAACGTAGGCGACCTGTTTGGTTGGACGTGCTGATCAACTTAAATTTGGTTAAATACACTTAAGACCAACAGGACAAGACCCAATGAAAAAGAAAATTCACATTGGCGAAACTTGTAGTCTCGCATTCAAATGGCAATTCGAATAAATAGCACTAGCATTTAATTCTGAAATCTTGGCTCTATATAGGATCTACTAAACATTTGTATTGCATATCCAGCGATGTGAACAGTGGTTGCGGGCGTCTGAGGCCACGACGCGCGGTTAGTTGGCACGCGGCGCGCATTACCCGCGCTGGCACCCGCCCCGCCGCATTAACTACCATCAGGGCGGATGTCGTATGCTGTTATGAACAGACTATAAACCTAGACTGCACTTAAAATTTGATTTACTAACACTGGGGAACAGATTTATTTCAACATAAAAAGCTCTTATTTAAAATTACATTCACGGAAAGATTTGGCGCCCAACATGTTGCGTAAACGAGGAATACATTTAACTGAATAACTTATGCCACGTGTTCGCTATCTTTTACGATCAATGAGTATTAATAAAAATAACTTAAAAGTTGACCACGTGGCACCAATTCAAAACTGGTTTAAAACCGTAACCAGCAACTACCGCGATGAACATGGAGGCAAAAATATCCACACGTGGTTATGAAAAATGAAAGCACTTACATAGACTGACGGCTGATGAGTACTGGTAGTTGGTGCGGACACAGACTCCTGGCCCGAAAACTGCGAAGAGTCATACCCAAGTAACTCTGCGAAAGACCGTCGGTTTTCGTTCGAACCGCCTCCGCGGCCCGAATCCTGGAAAATAACATTAAAGTAGAAGGTACTTAACCACGTGGGTTAATGCTGCATAAGAGTGACAACAGCTATCAAATTTAATAAATTAACAAGAAGAATTGAGAAATATCGAAACAAAAGTAAATTATTTTAAGAGAATCTTTACATATTACAACGTGTAGAAAAAATAGAAGTGTTAGTCCACATACCTGGTGCAACAGCGGCATTGGTTCCCCGCAAAGTTTCCAAAGTTTTCTTGTAGTCGAACCGTTGACGAGCAGAGTTCCCACTTAGTTGTATTTGCGACCGCGTCGCACAGCAGACTGAGCCTGAGCCGGAACGACACGCAGGAAGAAACCTAACGACGATACTGCTTTACCGTCAAAACTCACCGCGTGTGATAGTACACAATTTTGAAATTGTTTTGGATATATTTATTTGAATAACTAGCAAGATAATTAAATACCGCTTATTATAATTTGATTAAAATAACATATTTAGATTTTTAGTAGCTTTACCAATAATTTTAAAGCAAAAATAATATTAAAGGATTATTACTCTAAACGTTAGCCTGTAACGTCTGCACCTTTCGGTACTGAACAAATTAAATACTCTTTATATGCGAAATGTTCTTTTTGGGAGTGTGTTTTTCAAAAATTGGGATGTTTTTTTTATAAGAATTGTCTATCTATTTTATTGACAACACTTTATATTTTTAATTCTTAAGCTTATATTCCTAATCTCAGATTTTTAATTTTATTTTAAAGCAAAGCTATCTATTCCACCTGTCAGTAGTTGTAGTAAGAGTTCCAAAATGTCTAGTAATTTACGGGGCTTTTAAAATAACAATTAATATATTTGTAGCTTTTACTACGCTATTTAAATTAATTAATATAATACATAATTTTATATATGCATTAAATATCTAATTATAACAAAAAATAATCGTCAATCTTTTTAACAAATAAATTACATTTTTTTCACTTTATTCATAATATACATATTTGATAGATCTACTGAAAATGAACCATATTAATAAAATATGGTAGATACATGTGGTAGTACATCAGAAGGTAACTTATCAAAATTGTATTTAAATTTTGAACTGTAAAAGAATGAAAGTAAAAAAAAAACAAATAGACACTGGTACGTAAAAATTGTTCGTTGTTCGTCATTGTAAAGATATCGTGTTAATAAATTGATTTTGAAAAGTAATTGTATTTATTTTTCCTACATTATTTGAGAAAAGTACTTTAAACACCTTTGCGACTACTAGGCATTGATGAAGTTACATACGTGTATGTATATCGGTTACGGCTTCGCTTCGACCCATATTTACACGCTCTTCCATCAATGCTTCTTTGGTTGGCAGCTGCAGTAACATACTGTACCTATATGAAATAAGAAATGTGGAACAGGATTGAAGCCTCACATCACAAAATTACTGTGATTGAAGCTTTAATAAGAATTAAAAAACAGTATAATTTATTTACAATATATTTAAACAAAATTATTTACTAGTAGGATTACATTGTTTAAGGCTAGCCAAATATTAAGTGAACATTTCAAGGGCATTTCACTATAATCAAAATACAAAAACAATTATTTTCATAACTATAGAAGACAATTTTTTTCTGATTTTCTAGTGTCCTCACTCCTAAAATGAAATCCATTTATTTTCATGCAAAGTAAAATTATTTGCTAAGTATTACAGGGGTATACACTACTGAAATATTAATAACTCTTAACAGCGATTCTGTTAGTGTGGTTTACTAACAAAATTGCTGTTAAGAGACATTTAACAATCATCATTTAAAATTATGTAAATGATATTATAAATTTTATTTAACGTATTTCTTTTTGATCTAGAATTATGTATAACTTATGACTACTTTTCGGTCTAATTCTAAAAAGAGTTGCGTAGTCCATTTTAAATTAATATATAATTATAATGTCATTATTATTAAAAAAGTGATCGATACTTAGTTGTAGATGTAAATAATTTTCGATAAAAGGTGTTTCGAAGATAAGAACAGGAATAATCGTACTAATATTATAAACGCGAAATGTTTGTATGGATGTTTGTTACTGTTCACTTAAAAACTACTGAATCGATTTAAATGAATCTGTACAATAATATAGTTTATACAACTGAATAACACCTATACTACAATTTATAATAATATACGCCACGCTCTTCCGTGAATGACATACAATTTTCTATAAAAAGAAAATAAGTGAAACAAAATTGTAAAGCATTAATGTGGAACTTAAGTAGGATCTGTAAACCTTATCACAAATCAAGGAATGAAGACATTCCTACAGGTAATGACGTTTTATACTAGATATCGCACTAGCGCGTTGAAACTGTGCCGTTTAAATTCAACTAATTGGTGTCATTTATTTAACTGCGCAGTAATAGCAAGTGTGAAGACGTCGCTAGAGTGAGTTGTACAATACCCAGTTTTATGTTCAGGAAGTATGGAATCTGTATTCAAAATTAAATAAGGATAAAGAAGTTACACACTATAGGTAAGTACATAAAACACATATATTATTTTTTTATTATCGTTACATGATTAAATATTTTCTTCAATTGTAGAAGAAAGATCACTCAATACAATGTGTAGTGCGAAAGGGAGAGCGAGAGAGAGGATACTATTGGGCTCTAGTCTTGCAGGCCGAACACGGGCGCCAGCAGGTGGCCCGTGAGGTTGTGCGGCGCGGCGGGCGCGCGGCTCGCGCGGCACGGGCCGGCGCTCGTCGCAGTACTATTGGGCTCTAGTCTTGCAGGCCGAACACGGGCGCCAGCAGGTGGCCCGTGAGGTTGTGCGGCGCGGCGGGCGCGCGGCCGCGCGGCACGGGCCCGCGCTCGTCACAGTACACGCGCGGCAGCCGCAGCACCCAGTACGCGGACGCCGACAGCCGCAAGGGCCGCGGCGACGCGATGAACACGGGGCCTCCGGGTACCGGCTGCACCTGACAGTAAGCTTTTTCATTAAAACTACAATATGCTGTGCTATAATAATGTTAGAGTGTGCAATCAATTCATAGCGGTATTCGCAGTTCTTATGGTGGCAGTCTGCAATAACATAGTACAGCTTACTAACTTTAGGTTGATCAAAGTCAAAATCCTCAAATGTACATGTTATTCAGTGATAAAGGCAAAATGAAATTATTTTAAAATCAAGCAGTGTATGTGTCTAGCAATAAACTAGGCCTTGGTTTTACTGAGGGCTGTGGCCTCCTTCTGTGTGTCTTGTTCTCCAGAAGGAGGCCGCCGAGCGGGGTCGGGAGATGGCCGATCCCGCTCGAAGGAGGCGGCGCCGGGCCCGGTAGCACAGCTGCGGCGCCGCCGCGGGTCGGATACGGCGACCCGGGATGGACCACGCCCCTTCCGTGACCGGGAGGCGTCGTCGGTGGAGGAGACCGGGGGAAGTAGTGTAGCCTCCCCCGAGGAGGGCTCCCCTGTATCGACGGGGGAGCGGAGGCTGGGGTTTCCCAGAAGTAGCTTGGTGTTCCCGGAAGCTCCCTACATGCCTGAGGAAGGCCATCCCCGAGGTTTTTAGTGGGTAGGCCTCCCCCTTCTGGGGAGAAGAGCCTCACATAACCGCCGGCTCGCCACAGCCGGGGTATTCAATTTAATGCATTTTCCTCAGGGCAACAAAAAAAAGGCCTTGGTTTTAGTAAGTGTATTTTGACAACGTATATAGTATGGCTGGCAATGGCTGGCTGACTTTATGAGAGTACCTGCGGGCTCAAGGTGACGTGCACCGGCGCCTTGGGCGTGACCACGTGTAGCCTGGCCAACAGCGCGCGCTCGCGGCACGGGCAGTTCGCCGACAGCGGCATGTCGCTGGCGGCCAACTTGGCGCCGACGCTGCTGCCGCGCGCGCTAGCACCCAGCGGGCCGCCGCCGCCGCTCACAATAGTATCCGGCGACGACATCATAAACCTACAACACACGGATACCCTACTCATTTGCAAAGATCATTTATTACAATGAACTGTCTAATATTATGACGAACGCGTAGTTATAGTAACTTTCGCATGCCGATAATGTTTCGTCAATGATGTCGCAAAAGGTTCAACCTTTCTCAGTGTACGACGTGTAAGACCTCGATAACGATCACAATTACAAAAAATATTAAGTAATATCTACTGCAAGATAAAGCGTTAATGCTTAATCAGTTGCCTTATTTGGTATTTATCGACTCGAATAATATTTTATTAATTGCATGCAGTAAATCTATTATGCTATGTTTCGTTGAAAATCGATATAGCCAAAAAATACCAGAATACACTCTTGGCCATAAAAGAATATTGGGATCCTTGGTGTTGCCAACTTCAGCTAAGTCATTTAGACCACAAGGTCAAGTTGGCGTCTAAAAAGCTAAGTGTGTTTAACAGCGACAAGCGGTACTTCTTTCCAAGACAACGACTGCTACTATACAAATCGCCAGTCAGGTATAGTTCATAGCTCATATAGAGTATTACTATCCTTGCTGGAGTTGGCGGGAGCACCTCGATACCAGGTTGGACCTATTGTATCGCTCTAAAAACGAGCTGAACGATTCGTTGACGTTCCCAAACTCACAAGGGGTATTGAGCCATTAAGTCGGACAAGGCACTTTGTCGCTTTATGTGTATACAACAACAGAATAATAAGCGTTTTACATACGACTATTTGTTCAGTACACGACCGGTAATATGTGCATCCTCATAATCCTTACCCTAAACTAAATGTCATACTTTACTTAGGTCCGCGATACGCGGAGCTAAATTTGCACGAATTTCGAATGTAGGCGAATAATTATATTCGCCTAAACCTAATACTATCAGAAGCAACATATTATAATATGCTAATGTCCTTAACACCTGAAAAGCAGCAATGAGAGGAGCGCTACTCTGAACGGTGAAACTGGCCCAAACCCAACAACGGACCTTGGACTATCACGTATACAATACAATATAATATAGGTAGTCCTTTATAGATTATATTACATTTAGCGGGCCGGGAGCAATTAACTTGTATGGTTGTGAGCACTATCATCTACTACTCGATACGACTATTTTTAAGCCGGAAGAGAATCTCGCGCGTGACTATTGATTTGCGAACTTCCCCCGTCCCGAACCGTTATAAATGGTACGCTAATCCACAGGTAAACGAGACAGGCGTTTGACCTGTTTTTATTGTGTATGATATTGTTAACACTGTATTTCCAACTAAGACCTCAGCGAAGCGATGTACGCCATCAGCACCGCTTATTATTTTCACTATACGACTTCGACGTTCGAACAAAGGCAGACATTTTGTTTCCTTCACCAAAACGAGGTCACCGTTCTTAGGTGCACCGGTCTTAATGCTGCACATGATATTGATCTCGAAACTCATTCTCTGATTTTACTTGACGGTGCTCAAAGATTTCGGTTATGACCCTAAGAAGACGTTTTGCGTAACTCGGGATACTTAATACCTTTTTTTCTAACAACGACACTACCTTCATGGGAGCTAAGCAACTTCTAAAAAACTTTTACGGAAATAGTACAGAATTTTCTGACCACTGAAGTAATCAAATTGCAATGATGAATTGCAATTTAATCGCTACTGCGACCTTTGGGTGTTGTTTGGAGAGACTAGTGCGAACTGTAAAGGTAGACTTGCTAGCATCACTAAAAGGAAAGAGTGTCGAAAGAGGAGACACTTCACACTTTACAGGCTGAAGCCATTGCTATTGTTAACTCTCGCCCACTGTTGTTATATTCACGTGTTGATAGATCCTAGTGACCCCACACCATTGAGTGATTATTCACACCATTACAATTACTCATCGGTACTTCTTCAAACGCAAATCCTTCTTAAAAGTTTTAAGTTATGACGACGGGCAGAGCGGAAAAAGGTTTTAAGGTTAGTAAACCACTTTTCAGCGTCGCTAGATACGTGAAATGCTGGTCACCATACAATATCGAAATCTGGAAACTAGGGACTGTGAGGACCTCAATGTTGGGGATATATTATTCATCTTCGACGAAGGAACCTCGTTTCCAACCCCCATCAAGTTTTTTTACCCAGGTTAGGATAGATTCGAAATTCCTTGCAATTATAGCTATAAGTTTCTTAATCTTCAAAAATATATTAAAATAGGTAAATATCCGTAGTTTTTTATGCGTCAATGTGCACAAAGTCGGTGAATTTAAAGTTTGTATTATTTTGTCAATTTTATTTAATATATAATTAATACAATTTTACGGTCCATTTCTCACTTATTCCTTTTTCGTCCTTTTCAATAAAGATAGTGCAAATCTACGCAATAAATTTAACTTACGGCTAAAATATACAAATATTCTTTTATAATCTTGCCTCTTTATAATATTAGTATAGAATATTTTTTTCACACCTTGGGTTATATATTGGAGTTTTAGCATTGATTATTATCTTATTAAAAATTTAGTATAACCGATGTTCACCGGATCTAATCTAGCTTTTTAACAGTGAAAGAATTTTTCAAATCGATCAAGTAGTTTCGGAGCCTATTCAGTGTAAACAAACAATCAAAGCTTTCCTCTTTATATTATTAGATTTTTAGTGTAAGAAAAAACACAATTACGCAGGTGTATTGGGATATAATTAATATAATAGATTTTACATCACCAGTCAGTTGGTATATTTTATTTGATGTGACAGCCAATCGAATGTCATACTATGGACAGAGTGTTTCCATTGATTATAAAAATCCAAGAAAGTTTAACAATTAATATAGATTATTTATGAAAATTATAGTAAATTCATATTTTCAAAAAGTAGCAGCAAGGCAAAAATGAAGATATTTAGATGATTTTTATTATCAGTTCGTTCCGTTAGCTCCGTTCGGCTATAAGAGATTTAACAAAAATCATAATACCTCCATGTGAAAAATATATTTTTTTATATACCACGATGGTGGCAAACAGGCCTAAGGCCCGCCTGATGGTAAGCGGTTACCGTAGCCTATGGACACTTGGAACACCAGGGATGTCACTCGCGCGTTGCCGACCTTTCAAAAAACTATTAAATATCATGGAATTTGTTTTTAACTAAACGAAGACTACCAGTCATGTGTTTATTTTGTCTTTGTACGTACCTGTGTCCCCTTGGGCACTCGTACTCAAAGCCGATGAAGATCTTGACAGTAAGGTGGTGCGAGGTGGCCGCCTTACCGCGGCCCACTCGACGGAACAGTCCCGCCTGCTCCATTCTACGTGATTTTACAACTATTTAAATAAGTGTGGCGAGCATCACATGACACTGGCTAAATGCTCTAAGCGAAGCCATGAAAGAAGAAAAAAAAAAAAAAAAAAGTGTGGCGAGGTCTTAATTTATACTAAAGGTTATTGGAATTGTCTGTTAAACTTTTTAAGCAACAGAATATGATATAAAATAGTTATAATACCTAACAGCACAGTCCCAGGGCAGCAGGTAGTGCGCGTGCGGCAGCAGGCCTGGCTGCAGGTGCTCCGACAGCCCAGCGCCGTGGCTGGTGCAAAGTACAACTTTTTGTCAGTAAAGGAAAGTACTGGCAAATCAAAATAATATTTATTCTATCTAACAGGCTCTTATTGAAATTGACAATAAAATCTACATTAAGTAAATGTCAATAACTACTTAAAAAAATACAATACATTCGTCAAGCAGTAGCAATATTTTACCCGGTAAGCTTATGTACCATTTACTCAAGCCCGATTTCAAGCCTCAGCTAAGGTAAATACGGATTGGTTCATTTTGCATTCATCACACATCACTTAGCCAATCATAGTCCACTGCTGGACATAGGCCTCTCCCAATTTGCGCCACAACACCCGGTCCTCCGCCTTCCGCATCCAGTCCCCTCCAGCGACCTTCTTCAGGTCGTCAGTCCACCTGGCGGGGGGGCGTCCTACCTTACGGCTGCCGAGTCGCGGTCTCCATTCAAGGACTCGTCTCCTCCATCGGCTATCAGTCCTTCGGCAAACGTGGCCAGCCCATTGCCACTTCAGCGAGCTTATTTTGCGAGCTATGTCGGTTACTCTGGTTCTTTGTCGAATGACCTCATTACGAATTCGATCCTTCAAAGAAACTCCGAGCATAGCTCGCTCCATAGCCCGCTGCGCGACTTTAAATTTGTGGACTAACCCGACCGTTAATGTCCACGTTTCGGCGCCGTAAGTCATAACCGGTAGGATGCACTGGTTGAAGACTTTCGTCTTTAGGTATCGCGGTATAGGTGAAGAGAAGACCCGACGAAGCTTGCTAAACGCTGCCCAGCCCAGCTGGATCCTTCGATCGACTTCTCGCTCGAAGTTGTTTCTACCAAGCTTAATTGCCTGCCCTAGGTAGATATATTCATGAACAACTTCGAGCATCGATCCTTCGACATATATCGGTCTCGGCATGACATGTCCATTGAACATAATCTTGGTTTTATCCAAGTTCATGCCAAGACCAACACGTCGTGAGGCTCCATTAAGGTCATGCAGCATCTCGCTTAGCTGGTCCAGCGACTCTGCTACTATGACGATGTCATCGGCAAATCGAAGGTGTGAGATGTGCTCACCGTTCACATTTATACCTCGTCCAGTCCATTCCAGTGTCTTGAAGACATCCTCGAGCGCGTTGGTGAACAGTTTCGGGGATATAACATCCCCCTGCCTCACCCCTCGACGCAGCTCGATCGGATTGGTCTTATGGTCATGGAGCTGGACGGTCATGGTGGCGGTGTCGTATAGGCATCTTCAGCACCTCAATGTATCGCCAGTCAATACGACATCGTTGGCAGAGCATCTAGAACCGCCCAGGTTTCGATGGAGTCGAAGGCTTTCTCGTAGTCCACAAAAGCCAAACACAGCGGCTGATTGTACTCTTCGGTTTCTGTACAATCTGCCTAACAGTAATGGATGTGGTCTACGGTACCGAAGCCTTTTCGAACCCGGCTTGTTCCGGTGGCTGGAACTCGTCGAAGTCGAAGTTACGTATGTCTATTTTAAGTTATGTATAGTGTTAATAATGTATATTTATCATCTTATATATATATTTCTTGTGTGCGTGTGTATGTGACTGAACTCCTCCTAAACGACTGGACCAATTTTGATGAAATTTTTTGTGTGTATCCAGGGGCTTGAGGATGGTTTAGATTCACAATACGGTCATATAGATATTGTTTTTCAGCTAAATTATTTATTTAAAAACATTTGAGACAACGTGACATTTGAGACATTTGACAGGACAACGTCTGTTGGGCAGCTAGTTAATATATAATTGTGTATTGTTTCCCGTACGTCACAAATGGTAAGGCCTGCCAGAATATCAGCGCTTTGCGGCATCATATATGGCGCAAAGCACATGCTGAGGTAGGAACCTTTTGGCTTGGCACATGTATACATTTTATTTTAAACTATTTATTGTATTTATTATTTGTAATGTTGTATGTCTGTGCGAGTCAATAAATGTTTTTTCTTCTCTTTTCTTCTTCGTCGAGTCTTCTAGCGAGGCGATTTGTGACTACTCTCGAGAACAACTTGTAAATGTGGCTCAGGAGTGAGATAGGTCTGTAATTCTTCAATAAGGTTTTGTCACCCTTCTTGAAGAACAGAACCACCGCACTCTCGCTCCACGCTTGTGGTGTTAAGCCTTGGTGAATGACGGAATTAAAGAGACTAGCTAGCTCTTTCAGGACTGTAGTCCCACCGGCCTTGAGGAGCTCTGTTGTGATTCCGTCATCACCCGGCGCCTTGTTGTTACTCAGTTGTCTGAGAGCTGCCTCAACCTCGCCCGGGTCGACATCCGGGATTTCCTCGGTGTAGTGGCGCGTGAGTGGGGCTCTGTGGTCATCGTCGCTAGGTCTCGATGGTTTAGTCATCCGTGATGCGTATAGGTGCCTATAAAAGCTCTCGATTTCCTCGAGAATCTCGAACTTAGAGGTGACGGTTACGCCATCCCTGGTCCTAAGTTTCGCCAGATGGGGTCTACCTAATGGCTTAGCGAAGACTTTTGTGCCTCTATTTCGCTCAATAGCAGCCTCGATATTACGAGTGCTGCAGCGTCGGAGGTCACGTCGCGTCAGCTTCCTGATTTTCAGGTTTAGGGACCGCCTATCTGACGAAGACATCTGGGCGTCCTGCGTTTCTCGTCTTTTCTTCATAAGTTCGAGTCTCGGGTGAGAGCTTGAACTCCCTATTGCCGCGTTTTCCGGGAAACAACCTTCGAGACACATCCTGTAGCGTTTTGACCACTGTGTCGGTTTTTTCATCAACGTTGCCCGTGGTTTCCAGCAGTGCGAAACGATTTTGGAGTTCCAACTGAACTTTTCGGAACCTAAGGCTATTTGGGACAGCGTAGGTCGGAGAGTAGGTCTCATCATCTTAACTCTTTCGGCCTTTAGGTCGATATTTAGAGAGCCTCGGACGAGTCTGTGATCGCTACCGGTATTAAACCTATTGAGCACCGAGACGTCTCTAAATATATCCCGCTTGTCTGTGATGATGAAATCTATCTCGTTCCTTGTCACATTATCGGGGCTCCGCCATGACCACTTTCTGTGAGGCTTCTTCTTAAAGAAGGAATTCATTAAGAAGAGCCCCTGAGACTCTAGAAAGTTAACCAGCATTTGGCCCCTGTGATTTCGGCACCCCACACCGTTAGGTCCGATTATCGTTTCGCCGCGTTCTTGTACTCCCACTTTGGCATTGAGGTCTCCCATTACAACGTTGTATTGAGCTTTCCTAGTACCATGTAATGCTTTAGCTATGTCTTCGTACATGGTTTCGGCTATCTCATCAGAGTATGTCGAAGTCGGCGCATATACCTGCACCACCTTCAGGAATTTCCTGTCGGTGATCTTGAGTAAGAGGTACGCTACCCTCGTCGACACACTGCTGACTTCCACAACGTTGCTAGTGAGACACTTGTTGACAAGAAACCGACACCGCCCTGGGAAGGCCTATCACCTTCTCGGAAGTAGAACAGGTCGCCTGACTCAAGATTATCGTGTCCTCCCCCTGTCTTCGGACTTCAAATAACCCCAATATGTGCCAGTTTATGCGACTTAGTTCTACCTCGAGTTCGGTGAGGTGTTGGTCCAGCCGTAGACTTCGTCCGTTGTACGTCGCCAGGGTCAATTTTTTGAGGTGGTGGTAGCCTCCCGTAGCCCAGTGATTCTTAGCACCCCCTGTCCCGCCGTTACCTCGACCGCTACCTTTGGCCGGAATAGCGGGACTACCGGGAACTGGAGGCCGTTGGTTTAGTTCTGGTGTCATGTTTTTGGAAGGTTTTGGCTACTAACGCCACGCTGGCCAGACGGGTTGGCATAGGGCTTAGTTTCGAGTTTTTCTTCTCTAAGCCGTGGTTCGTGGCACTGCTGAATTTTCCTTAGTCGCCTTCACCCCATCTCGTCCGTGGGTGTCACCCACGGACGAGATGGGGTGGTGACCTTAGTATTCTTTATGTCCGTCACCACACGGAAAATTTGCATTACGATTAGATATTTTGCGTATTTCTTCGCAGGTCGAGATAATTTATATCTGTATGCTCAAGCTAAAGTAAATAAAAATCATAGAATTTACATGTTAGTCTTAAGATAGCTACGTGAACAATTACTACCAAACTCCAGCCGAGGAAAGCAATCTACACTACACAAGCTCACCTGTATAGAGAGGAAGGCCCCAAACATGCCAGGCTCCAACTGGGAAAAGCGGGAAGCAGGGCGGCGGGGCTGCCGCGGTGAGCCATGCCCGGCAAGTATTCCGTCGTCGATGGTTGCCGTACCAAACCTTTCTCTGTATCGAATCAAAAAAATACATTTATATGACACCTACTCGAAAAATACTACTACAGTACAGCGTAAATAAGTCATGTACTTTTCACTCAATAATATAAAATAAATATACATATAACCATAGACACTCACATTGACTCAACACACCACGTTTTTTTTGTATGCCCCTTTTTTTTTGTTCCCCTGAGGAAAATGCATTAAATTGCATACCCCGGCTGTGGCGAGCCGGCGGTTATGTGGAGCTCTCCTCCCCAGAAGGGGGAGGCGTACCCACTAAAAACCTCCGGGATGGCCTTCCTCAGGCATGTAGGGAGCCCCCGGGAACATCAAGCTACTTCCGGGAACCCCCAGCCTCCGCTCCCCTGCCGAGAGGGGAGCCCTCCTCTGGGGAGGCTACACTACCTCCCCCGGTCTCCTCCACCGACGACGCCCCCCGACCACGGAAGGGGCGTGGTCCATCCCGGGTCGCCGTAGCAGTCGCGACTTCCTCACGCCCGCAGGCGACCCGCGGCGGCGCCGCAGCTGTGCTACCGAGCCCGGCGCCGCCTTCTTCAAGCGGGATCGGCCATCTCCCGACCCCGCTAGGCGGCCTCCTTCTGGAGCATCACTGCTTCACAGAAGGAGGCCACAGCCCTCCAACCTCCCTCGTCCGCCAGCATTGCCGCAATCAATGCCGGCGGAGACAGATCTCGCCCGATCTCTGCGACCAAGACTCGGCGCTCGGAGGCCCACGCGGGGCACTCCGCCAGCATGTGCTGGGCCGAGTCAAGGTCGGATGCGCAGTGGTGGCAATGTGTCGATCCCTCCCGTCCTATTCGACACAGATACTCACCGAAGTATCTGAGTCGATCAGTAGGTGACCTCCTCCTTTCCGTGGAGCCAACCTTCGAGATGCGGGAGTACGGCACCGACGGCCCGCTGGCGCGCGCAGATCCGTAATTCGAGCTGCGCACACCAGGCCGCCACAATCCGGCAGTGACACTCCAGCTTAGGCACTTCGTGCGCGGGTTGCTCCCTCGGTCGACACGCCGCGACGCATACGTCGCCGCGTACATGTCGGCCAGGATGTCGAATGGGGGGGAGCGTCCCAGAACCGTCGCCGCCTCGTACGAGATTGTACGGTAGCCTCGTACGATTCGTATGGCCATTATCCGCTGCAGGCTCCGTAGCAGAGCTCTGCAGCGGGGGGACCTCGCGCAGTCTTGCGACCACACGGGATACATGGCCACGGATCGCACGACGCCTCGGTTTTATGAGGCGCTATTTGTAAACCCAACTGGCGGATCGCCCGCACGACACATGCCACCCCAAGCTCGGCAAGCCTGAGCACCGGTCCGAAGTCGGTCCCAGTCGTCACGACGAGAGTGTCGTCAGAGTAGCAGACGACACTCGTGAAACCTCCACGTCGAAGCATTTAGTGTTAGAACCGTTTTTTCGATGTTGAAACTAGGCGACTGCCATCTTTAAGGATACGAATCTGTCTGGGGTGAGCACAGTAGCCATCCGACTCCTGAACAGTTGAATAAACACGTTGTCGCAGGTACAGGACAAAGTAGAGTTAAATTTGTGATATTGAGCACAATTGCCGATTCGATCCGATCGAATCGGCAATTGTGCTCAATCCGATTTTAATAGTACTAAAAAGGATGTATCCTTTAGGAGTAAAAAGTGATTTGAATTATTAAGAGTCATAATCATTAAAGACACCGATCGCGAACATTTTGGGAGCCTTGTATCAAGCTGCATACAAAACATATAAAGATATGTGAAACACGTGCGGTTAAACGTTGTTGCATTGTTTTTACGCACAGACACTGGTAATACAAAACACTAATTTTTTTCACTTTTATATATACATCAGTATTATATAATATCCTTAAATTCATCAAAAAACCAGCAACCATTTAATAATAATCGACTATTTGCGTGATGTTGATAAAAAATAAATTGTGAGTGTTCATGATCATTATGAAAATTGTGATTGTACATAATATGTACTATATTATAGTGATTTACTATATTGTAGTGATCAATAAATTGCATGCTTCTATGTATTTGGCATTTAGAATTGAATTACTTATATCTATTGAAGTCTTTCTTCACCAAAACATATCCCCACTGTTCACCAAGTGGATTTGGTCCACCATTGGCCTTGTACTTGAAGAAAGTACGAGGTTATATCGGTTTCTCCTCGCACTTTGGAGTCGAAAACCAGCCAAAGCACGCGAGCTACCGACTAAAACCTAACGAGGCTGGTGATGGCAACCGTTGCAATGCGTGCATCCCACTGCCGGGAAGAAGGTAAACGTAACTTCGCCTCGTCCGCTCTAACGTAACTCCGGCTTCGGACAATTCATAATAACTTTTCTTTGACACTATCTGCCAATTACAACATATATTTTCACTCTAATTATATTTATTTTGTCACAGAAGGTGATAAAAAATCAGAGCATTCAACAAAATTCTAAAGCTCTCGAGAGCGCTTCAAAATATTTTGATCCAGTGTTATAAATTGAGACTATTGTTTACGTGATTCAAAAATACAATATTGCCTTATTATTATTTACTTGCTCACTTGACAAGCAAACAATTATTATTGCTGATAGTTGTTACAGTGGCAATTAACCTCTTATTCATGATGATTCAATAATTTCTCAACGACAGCGACATTCAGTAATTATATTATCAAATGATCCCTCATTGTATTCTTCATTCTTCAATTACTTTCCAGACTATAAATAATATTAGTATTTTACGTTTCCTCAGTCAACAGTTTCGTGACTTAGCTATTGTACACATATATTCCTGAAATTAGAAAGCAAAATATATATAATTACGATCGATAATTCTCGTAATACCTGAAGAAGAATCACCCCGCACCGCAACGACATAACCATCAGAGACTGGCGATGCATCTTCATCGGAGCCAGGAGACAAGGCATCAGCCACCGACCACGGCCCAGCTTCGCCCGCTTCTCCCTCGTTATCCGCTTCTCCCTCTTCTCCATCGTTGTCCGCTTCCCCCTCCACTTCGCCACTGCCGACCTCGGGCTCCTGCGAGCGTTGCTTCTCGTCACCCTCCTGGCTAGACGCAGCTTTCAAAGATGCCGCTCTATAAATAAAAAAAAATTGGTTATTTTTTAAGGAAAACGAGACATTTTAGCTTCATAAGAGGGACTCCACTCTTATAGAGCTAAAACTCTTCTCTTCCGGAGATCAGATCCTACAGCAATGATATCGAGTAAATTTTATTATTCAGAAGTGTAAAAAAATTCTATCTGCGGAGGTGGCGTGTTCCTCGGTGCATGCAATACTCATCATAAAGTAAATTGCGATCCCGTATCATTGATCTCTTAAGTGGCACTGTTTAATTACGACATCAGCCCAATTTTATTAGAGCCAGCCTTTTACCTGAAGGTAGGCGTGGAGGGCTGAAACACGGGAAACTCAATGTACTGTAGTGTGGGACAGGTCGGACATTTCTCTGCCGCTATCTTGTAGAAAGTGAAGTTAGCGGCCTCGGCTGTATACGGATCTTCACGTGTACATTTCGTTCGTCCGCAGTTGCACGCACTCACGTATTTCACACCCGATGAGTGCTCGACGCTGCTATCGCTGTGGACGGAAAAACGTGAAATGTTATTTAAAATATGTTATTATGAAGTACTTCGAATAATGTGTTCATACATTCGTTTCAAAAATTTCGTCCACACTTGGTGGCACCCGACGTGGGACGAGATTGTAACACGTTGTAGAACTCAGTTATAGAACAAAACAAACAGAATACTAACTTCTTTTATTAATAATTATGCACTGCATGCATGCATGCAACACATTTATTCAACCACGTGTTTGAGTTTTTCATAGGTATACACAGTCGTGATCGTTGGGAGAGCACCACGCACAGCTGATGTGATGGTGGCATCGTGTCGTAGCTATGTCCATTGGGCGGCCAGCATGCAAGTGTGCAAATGCTAGTATGACAAACCTAGGATGACGATGGCACCATATCATTAGTATCACTCACTGGGCGGGCAATACGCAGGGGTGACCGCTGAGCGAAGCGGCCTCGCACAGTTGTCTTGCTCGATGATGGGCACGGCACGCGGCGCGCAATCGACTTCGTGCCGCACCTGCTAACGGTCCTCGCGCCATCGCGCTTAAAGATCCCAAAGCCACGCCCATCTGTAGACATCAACAGTATTTTTACCATATATTACGTTACAAACATTCTTCACGCGCCACTTTAACGGATTCCGTGGTTTTAAGGTTAAGACCACTGTATGTGGTTCAGGGTTCGGTTCTAAATGGTAGGAGCAACTTCGGTCACAGTATATTTCTCTTTTTTTTTCAAAAGTAAAGATATATTCTCCTGCTGTAAAAGTCTTATGTTCTTCCCCGTGTCCCCCGTCGTCCTCATACCAAATTACATCAAAACCAGACCGGCTGTTTTTATTATACAGGTATAATATATTTTCCCGTAGTAAATATGTACCTATGTCCTTCTCCGGGTCTGAAACTATTCCTACTTCAACTTTCGTAAAATTCGGTTTAGTAGCTTTTGAAACAACAACTTTCATCCCCCATTTTTATCCTTATAGAGTAAATAATTTACAAAATATTGAAATCGTTTTTATTCATATCTAATCGCAGACCAAAAAATTAAGCTACAAAATACAAACTTTAAAAATGTCGTACCTTTTAGAGAAATTTTCATCCTTTATTTCAACCCCTTTGTTGTCGACAATTATATCAAACTTATTCGGATTTTCTCATTGATTTACTTTTATATGTTAATGTCACTTTTGAAATTGAAATATGTCATATTTGGCAGTTCATCAATTAATTCAAACTAGCTAATAATAAGTTATAACATGAACATTTCTTCGACAACCTAACCTACATAACTCTACAGCCTTTTTTTGGGTTAATAAGTAGCCTATCTCAGGCTCTAGACAATCAAGTCATATTATTGACATTAACCAATTATCAGATATAACCAATAATTTCTTTTTAATTAAGGATAGAATAATTCTGACTACATTTTACAAAAAACGATTAGCAATGGTGCTAAAATATTACTTTTTAACTTCAGCCAAGAACTTGGCTGCTAATTTACAAAATGACAATGCTTTTATTGATCAACATATAGAATATAATTTCTTGTAATCTGTTCCAAAGAATTTAAATTAAATAATAAGACAACAGAGATTATCTCTGGCTCTGTAAAGACAATAGAAAAGCCTCATTATCTACGAATTGTACATCAAAATATCCAAGGCTTTTCTGGCAAAAATTTAGAAATTAATTTGTTTTTAACATGTGAAAAAATTGATATATTGTGTGTTACCGAACATTGGCTTAAGAACTATGAATTAATCACCTTTGATAATAATTATAGTATTGTAAGCTCATATATTAGACAATCTGCAATAAGAGGGGGGTCTTTAATCATATTAAACAATATATTGCATTATAAGGAACGCAAAGATGTTGTATCACTTTCCATTGAAAGAGTTATTGAAATATCGTGTGTGGAGCTTAACAATCTTATTATAGTGTGTATCTATAGGCCCCCATCTGGGAGCTATATAGAATTTGAATCCACCATAGAGGATGTTTTGCAATTAGTGTGCAGGAAAAATAAGAATGTAATTGTATGTGGAGATTTTAACATTAATATTTTAGATATATCACCTCTGTCCAAAAGGTTTATTAATTTATATAAATCATTTGATCTGCATCACGTATTTAACGAGCCAACTAGAATAACACCCACATCAGCTACCTGCTTAGATAATATTTTTTGTAACTGTAAAGTAATTGAATACACTGTAATAAACTACATTAACTCTGACCATAGTGGACAACTAGCCTGTATTGAGCACCATCATGTTAGCCCTAAAACTGAATTGATTTGTAGACCTATATCCCAGGGAAGGTTATGTAAATTTAAAAAAAAAATAACATCTCAAATTACATCTTTGCCTACTGTTGGTGGAGATGCAAATAATTTATATAATAGTTTATTTAATTTAGTAAGAATGGAAAGCAACAATATGTTTCCACAAAAGGTTGTAAAATTAAACAACAAAAAGAAATTTAGTGACTGGGCTACTCCAGGCATATATAAAAGCAGGAGAATACTTTTTGAATTATATGCTTTAAAAACAACTTCTGTCGACCCTGCCTTTTTAGATTATGTAAAAAAATACTCAAAAACTTTTAAAAATGTTTGTTTATGTGCTAAATCTTTATATATAGCAAATAAAATAAATATGTCAAAGAACAAAGTTAAGACTACATGGACTATAATAAATCAGGAAACGGGAAAAAGTAGAAGCTCTGGGAACTCTTTCTCTTTAGAAATTCTGCTATAACTACCAGTAATCTTAACTCATCTCCTAGTTTAGCCGTCACCCTCCTCGAGTCAAGAGTGAATAGGTGCAGTGAATCATTCAAATTTAGCCATATTGATGCTTCTTCAATTAAGAAAACATTCCGTTTACTTAAGAAGAAGAAAACAGAAGATCTCTGGGGTATATCAACTCACATAATTCAATCTGTCATCGATGAATTAGCCCCATTGTTAACACAAATTTTTAATTCTTGTATTGATGAGGGTATCTTTCCTGATCTAATGAAATATAGTAAATTAATACCACTTTTTAAATCGGGTAACAAAAAAGATCCCTCAAATTTTAGACCTATATCCATATTACCTACTTTCAGCAAAATCTTCGAGAAAGTTATTTACAATCAACTAATAGGTCACGTGAGAACAAACAGACTCATGCATGAAAGCCAATTCGGCTTTACCAAAGGTAGATCCACTACCGATGCCGGAACTGCACTTATGAAACATATTTTTGACGCATGGGAGGGCAAGCGGGATGTAATTGGAGTGTTTTGCGACCTTT
Source organism: Scirpophaga incertulas (assembly GCA_036419045.1). NCBI lineage: Eukaryota > Metazoa > Arthropoda > Insecta > Lepidoptera > Crambidae > Scirpophaga > Scirpophaga incertulas. The sequence goes on along the minus strand of CM071630.1, from coordinate 19,367,380 downwards.
CCAAAGCGTTTGACTGTGTGAGTCATGAAACGCTTTTAAGTAAGCTTAGACATTATGGTGTCTCGGATGGAGCTGTTAGCCTTTTAAAATCTTATTTATCAGACAGATTGCAGAAAGTCGTTATTAATAGATCAGAATCTGCTAGCTCGCCTATAACGATGGGGGTTCCCCAGGGATCAATATTGGGTCCTCTACTGTTTCTAATATATATAAATGACCTTCCTTACTACATTACAGAATCGTGTGAGACAGTATTGTTTGCAGATGATACTTCTTTACTATTCTAAGTTGATAGACAAAAGGAATGTTATGACGATGTAAATAGTGCTCTCTCGAGAGTTCTGTATTGGTTCACAAGTAATAATTTGTCTTTAAATTCTAAGAAAACAAAATGTATCAAATTCTTTTTACCCAATGTAAGGCAGGTTGATACTCGTTTAAATATGAATGGTGATGTCATTGACTTGGTAAATAATACTAAATTCTTAGGCATTACGTTAGATTCACGACTACAGTGGGATCCACATATTGAAACTTTGACAATCAAACTTAGTTCAGCGGCGTACGCAGTAAAAAAGATTACACTTTTAACTAATGTTGAAACGGCAAGAATTGTTTATTTCAGCTACTTTGATAGTGTTATGTCCTATGGACTGCTGCTATGGGGATCAGCGGCTAACATTGAGGGTATTTTCCTTTTACAAAAAAGAGCGATTCGTGCTATTTACTGTTTACGGGCTAGAGAATCCCTTAAAGAATTGTTCAAAGAAATTAATATTTTAACTTTAGCTAGTCAATATATATATGATAATTTAGTTTTTGTATATAGAAACTATAATAAATTCAATAAAAACAGTGATCTACATAATGTGACTACTAGAAACAAAAATAAACTTGCCGTTCCAATGTTCAGACTCCATAAAACTAGCTGTTCGTTCTTGGGGAAATGTATATTTCATTTCAGTTATAATTCCTTTAATCAGTTAAATATAATCAATATGTACGGGATATCCATACACACAAATAAATTAAATACTGTGAAACTTTTGACTGATTATATTTATAAAGGAATTATAACTGAAATGAAATGTGAGAACGCGCGGTGCTCTTGATGACCGATTGCGAACTGAATATGGAAAATTAACATGAATAACAATAACTAGGTCAAATAAAATATGTGCTGATTTAACAATGTACGCTACTCGTACATGTACCATATTTAATTTAAATTGGTTCAGTAGTTTTGACGTGAAAGTGCGATAGACAGACAGAGTTACATTCCCATTTATTACTATTTGTAAGGATTATTGTTAAAAATCAATAATTTAAATATCATTATTAATCACATATTTTTAATTGGAAACTGTAATAATAAGTAAAGACACTTTCCATAATCTATACTAATAGTGAATATTAATTCGACTTTAATCAAATTCTATAAAATTATAAAGATTTATTTTCTAAGTATATAATACAAACCATGAAAAATATTGTATTAATAATACTTACCATGTGCATATGATGTACTGTAGAATAATGTGAAGGTAGACCTTCAGAATACGACGCCTGAGCAATTGGCAACACCTGGAAAAATACTCTTTTTAAAAAAGCTACTACTTATTCAATGACTATATTACTAAAATCGGTGATTTTATATCGTTGTTTCATAACAAGGGATGTTATCATGGTATCAAAAATATTTCGCGACCTCTGACCCTTTACGTCGTGTATGAAAAAATATAAGTTTACACCAAAATTTAAGGCGTTATTAACATTCGAATATAAATATATAATTAAATACGTAAAGCAAAAACATACAATCATAATGTTAGAGCTGAGACTCCCAAAACCATTTGAAGGTAACACTCAGAACTAGTATAGGTTCCGAGTGTTACCAACAGCTGGTGATAGTCTCGTCACGAGACTCTCGTCGTGACGACTGGGGCCGACTTCGGGCCGGCACTCAGACTTGTCGAGCTAGGGGTGTCATGTGTCGTGCGGGCGATCCGCCGGCTGGGTTTACAAATAGCGCCTCACAAAACCGAGACGCTATGGTTCCACAGCCCTCCGAGGTGCCGGGAACCACCCAGCTGCCGCATCCGGGTAGGTGACGCGGTGATCCCGGTGGGGCCGTACATCAAGCTTGGGCCTCACCCTGGACCGCCGCTGGAGCTTCAAGGAGCACTTCGTGCGGTTGGTCCCCCGGGCCAAAAGGGTGGCGGGCGCGTTGCATCGCCTGCTGCCCAATCTCGGGGTACCGAGGGATGGAGTTCGCCGCCTGTACGAGGGCGTCGTGCGATCCGTGGTCATGTATGGGGCCTCCGTGTGGTCGCGAGACTGCGCGAGGTCCCCCCGCTGCAGAGCCCTGCTACGGAGCCTGCAGCGGATAATGGTCATACGGATCGTACGAGGTTATCGTATCATCTCGTACGAGGCGGCGACGGTTCTGGGACGCTTCCCCCCCATTCGACATCCTGGCCGACTCCTGGATCCTGGAACACCGCGACGTATGGGTCACGGCGTGTCGACTGGGGGAGCGACGGAGGGAACGCCCCGGAACCCGTGCACGAAGTGCCTAGACGGGAGTGGCACCGACGGATTGTGGCGGGCTGGCGTGCGCACCTCGAAGCTTGGTTCCGCGACCTCGGCGGAAATCACCTACCGATGGACTCAGATACTCACCAGGCCTGTCTGCTTCGGTGAGTATTTGTGTCGAATAGGACGGGAGGGATCGCCACGATGCCACCACTATGCATCCGACCTTGACTCGGCCCAGCACACGTTAGCGGAATACCCCGCGTGGGCTTCCGAGCGCCGAGTCTTGGTCGCAGAGATCGGGCGAGATCTGCCTCCGCCGGCATTGATTGCGGCAATGCTGGCGGACGAGGGAGGTTGGATGGCTGTGGCCTCCTTCTGTGAAGCAGTGATGCTGCAGAAGGAGGCCGCCGAGCGGGGTCGGGAGATGGCCGATCCCGCTCGAATGAGGCGGCGGCGGGCTCGATAGCAGCTCGATAACAGCTGCGGCGCCGCCGCGGGTCGTGGTCGGTGTAGGAGATCAGGGGAGGTAGTTTTCTCCCCCGAGGAGGGCTCCCCTGGAGCATCGCAGGGGAGCAGAGGCTGGGGGCTCCCGGAAGTCGCTTAGCGTTCCCAGGGGCTCCCTACACGTCTGAGGAATGCCATCGCTGAGGTTTTTAGTGGGTAGCCCCATATCATATTTCTGCGAATTGGCATTTCCATTAATGGCTAAAATGAAAAGTTGCACAAAATCCACGATGGGACAACAAACTCAAACGCAACCTTCCCATTTAAATGAACGAGTACTTAAAGAATTTATTTTTTGTTAATCTTTTTGTAAAAAAAACATAGCGAGTATAATTTTATTAACGTTTTACCTTTCTTAATATTCTACTTTTTTAAGATGTATTTAATTTTTACTGAGTTAAATGAAAACAAAGTTACAAATTAATTTTAATGACCTAAATTATAATTTCAAGAAATAGAATATAGGTTTACATTTTTAAAATCTTGTGATGAAAATTGGGATCTAACTTTTTGCACTGAAGCTACCTTCCAACTAACAATTGTGTAACAATACAAGAAGGAAAAGAAAATGTCCTTTGCTGGTTGATTCGAGTTCGGGTTTCTAACCAATCCCGTAGCTTCTTTGACGTGCAAATGTCACTTGAATTAATTATTTTTGACGTTTACTTTGGCTTTTTACCTTAGCGCAACGGGCTTGCGAGAACCTGACGTCTGTTGCAAGTGTGTCGAAGAGAGCAGTCGCAGGCCCGTCCTCGAGGCCAGGGTCCGGTTGCAAATATAGCGGCAGCAACGCCTGCGCTGCCATGCGCCATGTTAGTGCGCTGGGCAGCTGTGAGAAATAACCGACTTTGGAGCCCGTTTCAAATATATCAGTAGCCACCGTATAGTACGGGTAGCGTGCTAAAATTTATATAGTCACTATTAATACATTCACACTTGTTAGTGTCAATGTAAAAATAATGCTCTCAGTAACCATGGCTTCACTGACATGTGAATTGGCCATACCTGTAATAATAAATAACTCTTGTTAACATTATCTATGAACGTATCCATGTCTATCAATGTCCATCTGGACAAGTATTTATTTATTTTCTAATTTGGGACAAACAGTTACAACACAAAAACAAAATAAACTTGAAAGACATAAACCAATAAAGTGTCCAAATAAATATTGTTACGAGCTGTGGTTCTTCACAGTAAATAAAATGCGGTTTCTGTCATAAATTATATTTTTTTTATTAATGTACACTATTAACAATTACCATCACTAATTAATCATTTCGTATTTCGCTCTTGTAGCGTCGATATTAATTCGCCGTATCGTAATCGAATACTGTTCCTATCGGCCGACATTCTCGGCATATATAGTATGGTACTAGGCACGGAGAAATCTAGACGATTCTATAAAGATCTGTTATCTTTAACTCCGCTACTCGGCTACCGACAAAGGCTCGGTACCTTTCTCGAATATTCTACAATTTTATTAAAGATTTTTATAGCCTTCCAGTAGGTTCGATGTGATTTGTTTCCGAATGTTCGAGAATAAGTTTATTGATTCGATGGTGCAACAATATATTATATTATGAGCAATCTCAATTCAATTAACATTTTGATTGGATTTTTAAACTTAAACATACTTAATTTGAAACTAATAGAGAAATTTCTCATTATATAATTACATTCACATCTTAATTATATAATGAGAAAAAAAAATTATTGGTCTCTCACTACTCGATTGCTTTGATTTATGACATCAATTTTTTTAAATATTTAACAAATTTGATAAGCTTCAATATTGTTAATATACACTTGATATTATGGATTCCATAAGGCAGATCTATACCTAAGAATGGACCTGACAAAATTATCATAAAGCAGAATAAACGTTGAGAAATTGTTAATCTTGTTATAATTCCCAAATACAAAGCCCAACGTTCGGTATCGAGAATAACTCCTAGTTATTGTTGACAACAAATATATATTATATGTGTTATTAATATAGTTAAACATATTATTATAGAGAAATACTCTTTTTAAGCCTCGTTTGAAGTTATACATATCGTAGCGCTCAGGAAACACCGCAGCTGGGAGCTCATTCCAGAGTTTGCATGTACGCGGAAGGAATGAACGCTGAAACCGAACTGTACTAGACAACATCGGTTCCAGGTGATATGAATGAACTCTACTGTGGTGGCGGGTGGTGCGATGGTAAAAAGGTGACGAAGGCACCATTGCAAATAGTTCCTCAGAGCACTCGCCGTTAAAGAGCCTATAGAAAACACACAGAGAGCCAAAATCTCTCCGCTGCTCCTAGGTCTCTGTTGAGGCCGTATTGGGATCACCGATGATACGGAAAGCACGCCTTTGCAGGGAGTCAAGAGGGTCGAGTTGATATTTGGGTACAGTGTGAGCAGTACTCCATATGCGGCCGTATTTGAACTTTATAAAGCATCAGACGCTGACTGGGCGTGAAGTACCGCTTCGCTCTGTTGAGAACACCCAATTTTTTAGTTGCCATTTTGGCTTTGTCCTCCAAATGACTCCCGAACTGCACTGTGGCTGAAATTTCCACACCTAGAATCCCAATAGACTCGGACATACGAAGAGCGACTCCCTGAAACTGAAGCACTATGATAAATGGATATTTCTTCGCAGTGAACGCGCACACTTGTCTTCGTGGGGTTGAACTTGACTAAGTTCTTTGCACCCCATTCCGAGACTCGCCCTAGAGAGTCCTCGACTTCAGACCCAAGGTGCAACCGTCTTTCATGTAGCGACATTCGGGGGACGTTCTGGTGGTTGGTATACCGCACATCACCCGTGCTGTCATTTGCATAACAATGTATGTTCTCAATGGACAACATATCGTTGATGTGCAGAATGGACAGTGACAGAGAGAGCACCGAACCTTGTGGAACGCCAGCATTTATGGGCATGGTTTTCGAGCAGCAGCCATAAACGACGACTTTAATGCTCCTACCATTCAGGAAGCTGGCTATCCATTTGCAGAGTCCCTCGGGGATTCCACATGATGGTAGCTTCGCCAGAAGACCTCTATGCCTGACCCTATCAAACGCCTTCGCGATATCCAGTCCAATGGCGAGAACCTCGTCTTTGCCCTCCAAAGTTTCTGCCCAATGGTGCGTTAGGTAACCAGTTAGATCACCAGCTGAGCGCCCGTGACGGAAGCCGTATAAAATAACATGCATACCAACTAAATTAAAAATATAATGATATTCAAAATAAAACAGATGAAATTGTTTCTAACGATGAATTAAATTATGAAATTGATACGAGATTTAATTTCAAGAAGAATTTTTAACATTACAACAAAAGATACACTACATAATCTGGTTTCGCAAAAATATAATATAAAATAGAACAAATCTACTCGAAGTACAAATTTAGGTTGTATATTACATTTCAACCAATGAATGATAAGGAGTTTATCTAGAATTTTCGCAAGTGATTTGAATCGCATATGATTTTAAGAAATTTAAAGAGGAGAGAATTTTATTTACCTTACTTAGTCTTACATTACATGAAACCATCTACGACATATATTTTCCGAATGATCCTATAAATACTTGTACACTTCAACACTTTGATGACACTTTTGGCATTAAATAAATATGCGCTACAAGGTATGTATATTTAGATTTCGAGGAATATAAAGAAAATCATTGTGTCAGGACCTCCATAAAAAATTCTAATCTGTGTAATAACGTACAAAAATAATTATGTATAAGGAAATATAACGTACTTTATATGATCATTATAAATCTTGAAACAGTATATAACGGGACATACTGCGAAAAATGTATATTTCCAAGGTTCTTATGAAATAAACCTTCTTATCACATAACGCAGAAATTGTCTTGGCAGTTGTTTAAGCGGACCAAAACAGGAGAGTACTTACCTCGAAAAAGGACGTGCTCATGGCGTATTTGCCAACATTGTCATCGAACCCCTCGGCAAACGCCATATCAACGTGCGCGCGGAGGAACCGCGTAAACGACGGGCGTACTTCCTGCTCGCTGTCCTTAATAGTGTCATCACAGCGTAATACCAAAGTGCGTACTAAGCTGCTCACGTCACGCGCGCCCTCATTCTCCTCCGTGTTTATGTAAACGAATTCTTCGTTTTTCGGTATCGCGAATAGAGATTTGGCACTAAAATATATATGCGACATTTAGGCTCATAAAAAGAGTTTCAAGTGTACGAAACAAGCTTATTAAATGGACATTGTTTTTAAAATGGTAATTATAATGTGGTAACGTTGTGGTCTCGGAACTGCGAATTTATATAACTCTCCTACAGTGAGGAATCATATTGTGATACTCACAGCATACACCTGCGAAGAAATTCAAAAGTGTATGTGATGTCGACAAATCCGCACTGGATCAGTATGTTTGATTTAATCCTTGGATGAGATTATGAATGTAAGACTGCACTTAATGGATGGTCATATGGGTCTCGAAGCAGGAGTATAATTATATGAGTTTGAAAAAGTTCAGGTATTAAAAGTAGCAAGAACATAATACCCTAGTTAGTATAAGTTGTACATAGTACTTGTTTGGATGGGCTGCTCAACGAGAATACAAGATTGCATAATATAATAAACTGTAAGCACCGTCAAGTTAAGGGACCATCCAATACGTGTCAATTATATTTCAAACTACTCTTATTTTTTTCAGGTACATAAAAAATTTGAAGCTAAGTGACAAACAGACATCTAGTACCAGGTGCATTTAAGAAACAGGCACACATCTGCGTTTTTTTAAATGTCAATTAGAAATATAATTGGTATCCTATGAATGTCAAGACAAACTAAAAATCTTAATAAAATTGTAGGCATTAATTTCAAATGTGAATGTAATGAACTAATGAATGAAACATGAAAAATACAATAAATATGAAATCTGAATGCGTGAAATATTTATACGATTCATACCAAACATTAGTGATGATGCGCGCTTTCCTCAAGATGAAATAGAGGTGATCCTCGACTGCGTGTTCAAGGCGTTTGAGGCGGTGCAGATGTCTCCGGAGCGCGGGCGGTGCTCGACGCGCGTGTAGCAACAGGCGGGGGCAGCACATGCGGCCGTGGGCAGCCCATGCGCCACCTAAAGGAGCCAGCACTGAAGTACTTCGGCTCCACAACGCCGCTCTGCACAATAATAATGACCAAAACAATGGGAGTTAAAAAATGGATACATATTTCAGCCTTAATATGGAAAAAGTTATTTAAGAGTTTCACCAAAATTATAAACTATTAAATTTAAACATATTCTTTACTATACACTACTATGCATGTCGCAGACAGTAAGTCAAAACACATATACAAAACCTACCTACAAAATAGTATAATAGCATATTTTTATATTATATTTTAAAATTACTAAATATTAATACTGTTACTACCTATGGTTCTTCTTAATAAATAAAATGCGGTTTTCCACCATAAGATAATAATTAAGGTACTTAATTAATAAAAAAGTAACTAACAATTAACACTGACTAATCATTTCGCAGTTTGCTCTTGTAGCTTCGATGTTTGTATGCTGTATCGTAATCGAATACCCTGTCGGTATTTGTTTCCTCTGGAGAGGAGAGGTCGAAGATCCTAATGGAAACATCGCAACCAAGTACCACGGTGATTATGTCGGACTCCACACAGGTCGAGGCAGCTCGACCGGAATGACCTACCGACTAAACTCACACTGAGAGAAAAAAGCTACGTATACGTAGCCTGTCGCAAGCTATCTACCACGTAGCTTGCAACGGGATACTGGTTACGAGTGTTGGACTAGTACTCTAGATGTCACCTACTTGATAAGGAAGTTTCATACTGATGCTGTTATAGTAGACACCATGCTTCATCATGGTCTTACAGGAATATCCGTATAAAAACTGCGCATCATTCTCAATGGAGTAACAACATGACATACGTAGTCAGCTTGATATATCCAGTACGTATGTGGCTGTGTTATGTGCTCCTGTGTTGGACTACGTACGGTAACTATGTGATTATGATTATGATTATATTCATACTGAACGCTATTGAGTTAAAAAAAATATACGGCTTACTTGAATCCTCGTACGCACTACGTACATGACGTAAAGCGGCTAAACATTATATATTCGTGTGTTGGGGTTGGTACAGTAAGAATACCGTTACATTCTTACGGTACGTTACTACGTACAGTAAGTACTCATCTTACTTGCACCCTGGGTACAAAACTAAATACAAGAGTTATGCAGTGGCATTATAAATTCCTTTGTTAACTATGTGCTGTAAGTATGCGGTTACATGCTTAATTAACGCTACTACGTGCTTTGAATATCCGTTTTTATAACATTGCTGTACGGCATTACGTACAATTATGTATGCGGAAGCCTTAATAGTTTCTTTTCTATGTAGACTACGTGCTGTAAGTATGCGGGCAATTTATGCTGTTCGCGACTATGAATATATATTACTTAGAATCTAATTCATTAGGGGTCAAAACTGAATGGTTGGCGAGATATAGCAGGTTTGCGATTTTTAATTGGACTTAATTTGTTGCAAATGACCTCTAGTATAACCCCTTAATGGGAATAGGTGGAATTTCCCTGTCACCCTGTATAAATAAGAGACATCATGACACAATGACGGTACATATGTCCAGTACGTAAGCTACATCAATATGTACGTAAGAGACGCACTGTCGTATTGCAGCCACGTGACAATTTTACGTAGGTTACGCCAGTATATAACAAAGAGACAACATTACCTAAAGCAGCTACATCTGCACACTACGTAGGTGACGATAATATGTAAGTAAGAGACAACATGACACAAAGAAGCTACATATGTCCAGTACGTAGTCTACACCAACATTTACGTAAGAGACGCCATGTCGTAATGCAACCACATGATTATATTACGTAGCCCACGCCAGTATATAACGATGAGACAACATTACGTAAAGCAGCTACATCTGCACACTACGTAGGCGACGACAGTATGTAAGTAAGAGACAACATGACACAAAGAAGCTACATATGTCCAGGACGTAGTCTACACCAACATTTACGTAAGAGACGCCATGTCGTAATGCAACCACATGATTATATTACGTAGCCCACGCCAGAATATAACAAAGAGACAACATTACGTAAAGCAGCTACATCTGCACACTACGTAGGCGACGACAGTATGTAAGTAAGAGACAATATGACACAAAGAAGCTACATATGTTCAGTACGTAGTCTACACCAACATGTACGTAAGAGACGCCATGTCGTAATGCAAGCACATAATTCTATTACGTAGCCCACGCCAGTATTTTTATTTATTTATTTTAACTTTATTGCACATATAAAATATACAATAGGCGGACTTAATGCAACATGCGGCATTCTCTACCAGTCAACCGAAAGGCTAGTAGGTATACAAACATTTGTTTGGCGCAGACAAAAAACTATTCTAAACTTACATACTACTTAATATATATACAAATACATACATAAACAAACATATATACAGCTATATACCTACATAATATATATACAGTAAAAGTTCCTTATTCGCGGGGAATACGTTCCATAAATATGCCGCGAATACAGAAACCGTGAATACAGAATAGTAATTTGTATGGAACTATAAGAGATACGTTCTTAGGTGACAAAATAAAAATATATATAAAAAAATCAATTTAATTGAAGTTTTTGAATATTTTGATTCATTATCTTAAGGCTTAAGTAATGGTTTGAAGAATTATGTAATATTCTCTTGCTTGGCAGTTTTTAAAAGCTTCTTCAATTCAGCAGTCGCATTTTCAATTTGCCTCTTAAACATTTCTCACTTCGTCCCAAAGGCATCGTCACATATCAATCAATGTTGATAAAGAAATCGCAAATTGGAATTCTTTTATTTTTATGTACGTACTTTTTATTAGATCCGCGAATAATAAAATTTTTAGCCGCGAATAAAGGAATTGCGTCGCATTTTTTTGATCCGCGAATAGTGAAAACGCGAATGAAGGAAGCGCGAATAAGGAGCTTTGACTGTATACAGGGTGTCCCAAAAACGACACGTCACAGTGACACTGGAGTTAGGCCAGCACAAGAGGCATCGAACAAGCCTAACATGACCTCAGTAAAAGTTGCTCGGTTTTCAAGATATTTCCAATTTAAACTTTTTCTAAATTTTCAAGTTTCTTAACATGTTCAGTGCTAGCATTATGTTAGATAGCCCTCAGGTTTCCATTTTTCTTTTGCACTCTTGTTGCGAATAGTTGCTTAAGATGATAGAAGTGTTATTTCGTTGACAACTTATGTAAAATGTGGAAAAATACTGGATTGAACTTGAAAAAAATTGAACAACGAAAAATAACTTTCAACTTTGATCACTTGCCGTGAAAAAAATTTCAAAGAAACTAAATGAGCAAATAACTTTAAAAACTTGCATGTGTTATGCCAATTCCAAAATGGTATAACACATGTATCTTATTGGTTTAATAAGTTTACAGTAAATGCTCGAACTGTCTCCCTTGAACTCTAATACATAAGTGACATCGCCTAATAAAATTACGGCTCAATGTTCTTAAGCTGATTTCTGATATGGTGCGAGCTGCATCGAATACACGTCGCCGTAACTCTTCTTCGGATCTTATTGGTTTCGCATAAACTTTGTCTTTTAGACAACCCCAATAAAAGAAATCTAAGGGATTTAGATCCGGGGAACGCGGTGGCTATGAAATTGGCCCCTGTCGCCCAATCCATCTTTCGGGGAATGCGTTGCTTAGGTACTGACGTACTGGTAAGGCATAGTGTGCTGGGCAGCCATCTTGTTGGAACCACATCCTTCGTCTCAGCGCCAACGGAGTATCTTCCAATAATACAGGAAGGTTGTTTCGCAAATGTTCTAAATAATTTTGTCCATTCAGAACAGGCGGCAACTCGACCGGTCCCAATATTTGACCGTTGAAAATTCCCGTCCACAGATTAATTTTAAATTGGTACTGTGATCGGTCTTCTCTTTTTTCATGTGGGTTGTCTAATTGCCAGCTATGGATGTTGTGCAAATTGATATACCCATCCCTTTTGCAGGCTGATTCGTCGCTCCATAACACTTCATTGAAGAAATTTGGATTTTCTCTCCATTTCTGAATCATTGTCCGGCAAAACTGGACACGCGCAGCGTAGTCCGCCGGAAGCAGTGTTTGGACGCGTTGGATATGGTAGGGATGGTATTTGTGGCGTTTTAAAATTCGATGTGCCGAAGATTTGGGAACACCAGTGCGGCGTTCAATAATTCGCACTGAAGTTCCTGGCTCCTCTCGTATTTGCTCTAACACCACGTTGTCGTCAACAGTCCGAGGTCTTCCTTCTGAGTGACTCACTCCAGGTAATCTGCCATCACGATAAGCGTTCACAACTCTTAAGATCACTTCGTAAGTCGTCGGATTACGGTTTGGATATCTTTCGGAGTATAATCTTGCAGCCAATCTTGCGTTGTACGAAACATTGCCTCGATTGGAAACCTGCCTGGTTTCGCCGTAAATCAAGTGCATGTCCGAGTAGTCACGGTGAGTGTATTGGGTACCACGATTTGCCATCGTTAATAAGACAGTTCCGTAAAGCAATATCAGTGTCCAACAGAGCGCCGAGTTGTCGTTCAAAACAGAAATCAGAGTCCAGAGAAAAGCCAAGTCGATTTAAATTAAGGAATACACGGAAACAAGGAACGCAGAGATTAACACGGTTGTCGTACGAAACGCAAGGTAACGAACTGTCGTAACAACTTGATTTGCAGTGCAGGGCCATAAGAATTAAAACTACAACCCCTCTTTCTTCTCCATTTCTTTGAAAAGATGATAACGACACGTACGTCAAAAACAAAGCTATTTGCTTACAATATCTAGCCGACAAAAGGGTAATAAACTATCCTTATCTTTCATTCTCATGCATTTGACAAACAAAAAAGCTAATAGATAACAATAACAATGCCTTATCGTTGCGCGTGACATTATTTTTTTACCTGCTAGCGGTAGCTTCCGGGGTTCCTAGTATTAGTGAAGCATTAAAAAATCGTATAATATTAAAATAAGACACATGTGTTATACCATTTTGGAATAAGCATAAGACATGCAAGTTTTTAACGTTATTTGCTCATTTAGTTTCTTTGAATTTTTTTTCACGGCAAGTGATCAAAGTTGAAAGTAATTTTTCGTTGTTCAATTTTTTCAAGTTCAATCCAGTATTTTTCCACATTTTACATTAGTTATCAACGAAATAACACTTCTATCATCTTAAGCAACTATTCGCAACAAGAGTACAAAAGAAAAATCGAAACCTGAGGGCTATCTAACGTAATGCTAGCACTGAACACGTTAAAAAACGTGAAAATTTTGAAAAAGTTTAAATTGACAATATCTTGAAAACCGAGCAACTTTTACTGAGGTCATGTTAGGCTTATTCGATGCCTCTTGTGCTGGCCTAACCCCAGTGTCACTGTGACGTGTCGTTTTTGGGACACCCTGTATATATATTATATATATATATATATATATATATATTATATATAATTATATATATATTATATATATATATATATTCATACATAAATAAATTTATCTAGAAAATGAAGTGTTTAAGCAAGTGTCTTCAGAGTGCTCACGAACTAATTAATGTGTGTTTGGTCGTAGCCGCCCGAATGTGGTAAGGTAAATCGTTCCATAAACGTATTGCAGTGACAGTAAATGATGCGGAAGAGGAAGAGAAGTTAGTGTGGTGAACTGGCACTTCCAATGTGAGGTTGCGTGATGAGCGGAGACCATGATCATGAGTGGATCCAAGAAATTTAAATCGCAACTTAAGATAGATCGGAGCTTTAGGGTTGAACCAAATATCAAAAAGGCAGCAGACAACCCTGAGGCTCCTGCGTTGCCGGATAGGAAGCCACCCTAGTTGCCGACGGTAAGAAGAAATGTGGTCAAACTTGCGAACACCGAAAATAAAGCGAATGCCACTATTAATGAGACGATCTAATCGGTTCAACAGGTCTTGGTTAGCATTCGTAAGGCACACATCGGCATAATCTAGGGCAGGAAAGAGAAGGGATCGGACAAGTAAAATTTTTGTTTTTATAGGTAAAAAGTATTTTAATCTGTACAGCGAACGTAATGTGAAATTCGCACGGCGGCAGACTTCGGTAATGTGTGGTTGCCAGCTCAACGACCTGTCAATGAACAAACCAAAATTTTTAACCACCGATTGGAACGGTATGACCGAGTTGTTGTACGTAAGTGATTCGAGAGAACGTGACTCAAGATGAGCTAACTGTCTTGGACTACCTATGATAATAGCTTGACATTTGCTTGGGTTAACTGAAATGCCATAGCTATTGGACCACTCAGCAATGCGGGATAAGTCACAATTCAGGAGTTTTATGAGATTATTTATATCGCGTACATCACCTTGCACATAGAACCGCAGATCGTCTGCATATAGATGGTAAGCTGACGAAATTCTTCTGGTGACAGTATTCACAAACAATGAAAAGAGGGGAGGTGACAGAATAGCACCCTGAGGAACACCAGATGATAGTTTGTACCAGTCTGATACAATGTTGTCAACACGTACAGCCTGTTGGCTTCCTTGCAGATAAGAGGTAAACCAGGTCTGTGCTGATGAGGAGAGGTCCGCTGATTTCAATATAGCAAGAAGAATGTCGTGGTCTACGGCGTTAAAGGCATTGGAGAAATCCATCAGAATTAAAACCGTGATTTGGGAACATTCCATGCCTTCACGACAGTCTTCAGTGACTTTCAATAATGCAGTGGAGGTGCTATGGCCAGGCCTGAAGCCAGACGGGTAGACAGAAACTACATCGCGGGGGAAAATAAAATTTGAGAGTTGTTTATGGACAAGGGACTCGAGGATTTTGGAAATAAAAGGCAAAATGGAGATGGGTCTATAGTGAGTAAGAGAGGTTGGATTTTGTATTTTGGGGAGAGGGATGGTAGATTTATGCCAGGTGGAAGGGAATACTCCACTAGTGAGAGAGAAATTGAAAATGTGACATTAAATTGGAAGGACAGAGTCAAGCAATAATAGAATCATACTTCTACTGACGTCATCGCACCCCACCGCATTAGTTTTTATAGATAATATAGCTTTACGGATATCCTCACCAGTCACAGATTCAAAGGTGAATAACGGGTGTAAAGGAGATGTTGAGGAGGCTATAGAAGACAATGTGTTCATCTTGACAGTAATTGATCTGATTTCGAAAAATGACTGTTTAAATCGTTTAAAGGAAATAAGGGCTTACTCACGGACTTATCACTGCCAATACCAAGCGTATGAAGAAATTTCCAAGTGTCCGCAGGAGAAGATTCTGACACATTCTTATGAATATACTGGCGTTTAGCCACCCTTACCATCTGATTGCATCGATTTCTATGATGTTTAAAGTATTTCCAATTCTCATCGGTTCTTAATTTCCTGAATTGTGTGAACGCTTTGTCTCGTCTACGCATTGCTTGCTTTACCGCAGGAGTAATCCATGGAGCAGTTGGCCGCTTCAATCGAACAGTTCTAAATGGAGCATATTTGTCAAACAGAGTCAGCACAGTCGAGTTGAAGAAGCCAACCATATCCTCCACAGAGGACCCCCCCAGAACCGGCTGCCAATCGATAACCTGAGCTTCCCTGCGTAGCAGTTCCAAGTCCAGCCTAGCAAAGTTGCGTAAGCGGATGGTGGTTGGTCGTGATTTCGCTGGTTTAGATTTAATAGCTAAATAAATTAGGTCGTGTCTGGAGAAACCAGGTGCCAACAGTTGCCCGAACTGCACAATACGCTCAGCAGAACTTGTAAGAATATGATCAATCCAGGAGTCATCAGTGGCAGTATTGTGATGAGTGGGCTCTAACGGCAGAAATGTGAAACTTGCCGACTCCAGAATGGTTTGAAATTTAGAGGAACGAGTCGTAGTCTTTAGAAGGTCAGTATTGAAATCTCCCATAATTATGTGCAGGTTATAGTTTGTAGCAATTGAGTCCAGCAAAAATTCAAGATCGGAGAAATAGTCAATAGACGGTGGACAATACACGACACCAAGAACCATCTTGTCACCACTCAAGGTTACCTCCAACAGGATGTACTCCATACAACCAACACGAGAGGAAAACGAGGAAAGTAACTTATATGGAATTGCACTAGATAAGTAAATTGCTACACCACCTCCACCCCGCACCACACGATCACTGCGAATTAACACGTAACCCGGAAGACTATATGAAGTTGATGGCAAACATGGCCTTAACCAACTCTCTGAAATTAAAATAGCATGAAATACGTTACAAGAAAAGCTATGGAGTAATTCTGTGTAATGGCAAGGTACACTTTGCGCATTGATGTGGCAAACATTAAAAGTGTGTTTTAATCCACCAAGGTCACTCGTTATAGCAGATTTGAGGGAATACGATTCATCAAGTAGAGAGTGGAAAGAGCACTCATCCGAATCACTACTCGCTGACATAAAAACATCTTCATCTGACATGTTTGAAAGAAAAAAAAAATATATATATATAGACCTATAGAAAACTAAATACTAGATAATAATATAATTTAACAATAAAAAAAATACTAAAATTAATTAACAGGAATAATCTTGCTATCCAAACGGTTGAAAAGTTCAGAATTACTGACTACGAATAATAAACAAAAATGCTAACAAAGAAAAGAAAAAAACTTATTAAAATATGCGAAATTGTGTATCAACTAAATAAGGTTCAAAACAAGGGTAACCCTTATTGCAGTTTCAGCTGTAATATTACATGCGACTGTTCCTCCTTATCAATAATATAGATTTAAGAAATTATTACCGCGCTAGATAAATAAAAAAAAAAAAATCTCGTCACAAATATTGTCAGGCACATCGCATTATTCATTTTTCTTGTTTGTTAAAAAAATGTAAATATAATTATAGTATAACAAAAAATATAAATAGGAAAATTAACCAAAGACATGGCTGCATGGACTTGGTTCACTTTGCCTTCCCTTCGCCAGGGAGAATAATGAGAAAAAAAAATTGTGTCTCTGTCATTATCTGTCACGCATCTTTATTATTACATTTAAAGAAGGTAAATAGACAAATAAAAGTATCAATGAATAACAGGTAGAAGTAAAATAACAATAATGAAATTACCTTCGGGTAATAAATCGTGAAGTACTTCAGATTATTGTGCAGAAAAATGCCAGTAAAAAGTATTTGTTAAAAATGTATGATGACTGATCCCATAAAGGGGTCTGACAATTATAATTTCACTTTTAGTTGAACATAATTAATTGTTAAAATATACAAACATTATTTTAATTAATATATTGTTATTTATAATGCATTTAATGAAATATAATCAATACACATATTGTTATTGGCGTTCACGTATTAAAAGTTGTGAAATTGAGTAGTCAGCCACTATATCGTATTCTTATTCTTAAGAAAGGTATTTGCCGGTAAAAAGAGCGGCATTCGTTTGTTGCGAGCACGACTGTGCAGACGTAGATCCAATTATATTTTCTGTAGTTAATTGAATGGTAATAAAATCAATAAGTAATAGTATTATTCTTTTATTAGTTCAGAAGTGGGATATTTAGTAATAACGCCACAAAGGTTTGTCAAATTCCGGAAAAAAAAAGGGTAAGGTGCACATTTATTCTTTATTCAAGTGATTTGAAACGCTTAATATTCATTTTTTGGTTGAACAATACGAAGAAATATGTCACCTGTTAAAAAATACTATTATAAAATATCTGATTCAAGTATAATAATAGTAGCAGATGTTCATTGCTAAAAATCAAGTAGTGATATTACGATAACGATTTTTGTGTTTATTCTACCTATAACCAACGCAATAATAATTGAAAACGTACGTAATATTACTCATGTCGTGAAATGTAATTGACATACGTATTTCTTTAAGCATTACATTACGCCAAGAAGTTAATGTTCTAGTTTAAATACTTTCGAAACCTCGTTTGTGAAATGATTTTCGCATAATCTATACTAATATAATAAAGCTGAAGAGTTTGTTTGTTTGTTTGAACGCGCTAATCTCCGAAACTACTGGTGCGATTTGAATAATTCTTTTTTTGTTGGATAGTCCATTTATCGAGGAAGGCTATAGGCTAAATAACATTACGCTATGACCAATAGGAGCAAAGACAGAGCGGTAAATGTGTAAAAAACGAGGAAAATTATTCATTTTTTGAAGGCTTTCTTTGCGTGCGCTGCGAAAACGGTTCAAGATACACAAAAAATATATTGAAAGAATTATTCCTCTATACATGATCTAAAAAAGTCCGCGACGGCATATGTCTATCTTTTAAGGTTTAGTCACAATGACCGTTTTTAATGGTACCAAATTTGGTCGAAATAATTTGTTTAAGTTGTATCAACATAATAATACTAAAAATTCTGCGGAAACTCGACCATTCCGAAGATCCCGCAAGAACGGGAACTATGTGGGAAAAACTAAAAATCTGCCGGAAGTCACTATTCCACGCGGACGAAGTCGCGGGCAAAAGCTAGTACCTACATAAATGTAGTATGCGCTTCGTCCAACTATTACTTGTTACGAGCTTATTTGCGATTGAATTAATAATACCTACAAAAAAAAATAATCAAGTTTAATTTGTTTTTTTTATTTTTTTTTTTATTTTATTACTTTCTCGACATAAAATTACGATTTTACATGCCTTCTGGGTAGTCTATTCCATTTCAACAGTACATTAAAGAATGACCTATATGTTTTAGCGTTATCCATAACTGCTTGTTCGACCAATAAAATAGGAATTGCATTAAATTAGCTTAAAAATAAAATCATTATTATTTTACAGTGTATAAACCTAAACTCTTGTTTTCAGAATTTAATTGTTTTGGTTTTCCTTATTATTATAATTCCTTCATTTACCTCTTTCCTTGTCCCAAAATAATCATAATAAAATCATAAATATCAGACACTTGTAGCGATAATAAAAAAAAAAAAAAAAAAGAACGATTTATATATCAAATAATTTCTTTAGTTACTTATAGCATATTTACACTAAGCGTTTAGAAATCCTAGTGATCATGTCATCATATCATAGAGATGGTCACACCCCACCATTGGATACATGTAACTCGTACACCCGTAAAAGTAGACGAACCAAATATGGAAATAGGAATCGTAGTAGGTCTTCCAGTTTTAGTAGCATTGATAAGCAGACGCTACGTAATCGTTCACGTTCAAGAATCGGTCGGCGCCTTGATACATCGTCAAGACGTCATCGATCCCGTCGACGTCGACATGGAGAACGATCTCGCCGTACATATTATTCTTCACTATCAGGTACTAGTAGTGATACAGCGGGTAGCTCGTGCTCTCAAAGAGACGTAGGCGATATGAAAGGCGTCACGCGAGGCGACCATCTCTCAAGGAAAGTACCAGTCTAAATGAGACGGCCTTACAAACACTACTGTCCGCTTTAGGGAAAGATAATGCTCGGACTGTAGGTACACATATTCCAGGCGCCCAAAATATTGTCACCGAATTCGATCCTAGTTGTAAGTCTCAAACCATGAAGGATTGGCTTGTTAAGATCAACGAGTCCGCCGCAATTTATGGATGGACAGAGCGCCAGACAATCTTTTATACTTTACCTAAGTTACACGGACTAGCGAAGAAATGGTATGACGGTCTCGTTAGCGTTAAGTATACATGGCTTGAGTGGCAAGAGAAATTACTCAAAGCTTTTCCAAGTGACGACAATTATGGCGATTTGTTGACGGAAATGCTTAATCGAAAAAGTAGGAGGAATGAAACGTTGGTTGAATATTATTATGATAAAATAATGCTGATTAATCGATGCAAGCTTCAAGGGCGAGAAGCAGTGGATTGTATAACCCACGGTATATACGACTACAATATTAGAATGAATGTACAAGCCGCACGTTACGAAGATCCCGAAGCTGTATTGAATTATTTTCGAAATATCCCAAGTAAATCAACCAGCGATTCATTTCCTAACGCTAGTAGACGTCCAATGTTGGATGTACGTGATCACCGAACTTTGGAACTGCCATTTAAAAGAATGATAGATCAAGGACAAGATCGACAGAATAGGAATCATTTCGACATCAATAAAAGACGACCGGCTATGGTGACTTGTTACAACTGTAGTGAAGTGGGCCATACTGTTATGCGGTGTCCAAAAGAAATTATTAAATGTAGTAGATGCAAACGCTATGGTCACGCACAGGCAAACTGTACCGTTTTCCAAAATATTAATCATACCGAAAAATTTAATAAAAGCACGGAAAAGACAAGTACCAAAGCAATTTTAAATATAGATGTAGGTAACGGTAATAAAAAGTATTTTAAAAAAGTCCAGATTAATCATGTTCAAATTGATGGATACGTTGACTTTGGCAGTGAATGTTCTCTCATCAGTAAAGAAAAGAGTGACTGTTTAGGGCTAACATTAGAGTCTGAAAACTTGCCATCTCTACGGGGTTTTGGTAATAGTCCGATCATTCCAGTGGGTAAGACGATAGTTAATATTAAAGTTGATTTTGTAAATGTAAGAGTATTAGTATATGTAGTTCATAAGCATCTTTTACCAGCTGATATTTTGATAGGCCAATCCCTTACAGAGATACCTTCCGTTCGTGCGTATAAAACAGATAAACAATTATTGTTATATCAAGTTGTCCCTAACGAAATTAATTCTATAATACTAAAATTAACAAAAGATATCACGATTCAAAAGGATACAATAGTAGAAGTTAGTACTAATACAGATTATACAGGTTACGTGCGCATAACGTCTAACAGTAGATGCGAGGGCGGTTTTGATTACATGATTTTACCGGGTTTTTACTTTCTAGAACATGGGTTTGGTCGCATAGTTATCGTTGGTATACATGAACACGAAGTGAATGTGCCAAAAAATAAAATAATAGCCAGGGGCATTGGCATACCAAAAGCAGTACTGTCGAATGAAGAATCAGATGAGAATTATATTGCAAATATTAGACAATTATCTGTAAATATAGATCCAATTCATGCTGACATTGTAAACGTTGATTTAGATCTTAGTGTTGAAATAAAGTCAAAATTAATAGAGTTACTCAATAAATATCGCGACTGTTTCGCATTAACATCAAGAGAATTAGGTAAAACAGAAGTCACAGAAATGCGAATAAAATTAACTGATTCTATTCCTGTGGTATATCGACCATACCGCCTCTCGTTGTCCGAACGAGAAAAGGTCAAAGGTATTATTGATGATCTGTTAGCCAATGGTATCATTCGTGAAAGTGATTCGGAATATTCTAGCCCAATTATACTCGTTGCTAAAAAGAATGGAGAACAGCGCCTTTGCGTCGATTTTAGGGCACTTAATCGAAAAACAATAAAGGATAAATACCCAATGCCAATTATCGAAGATCAAATAGATAGTTTACAAGGGCTCAAGTACTTCACCACGCTGGACCTCACTCAAGGATATCATCAAATACCAATGGCGGAAAACTCTAAACACCTTACAGCATTTGTTACCCCAGACGGACATTTCGAATATAATAGGATGCCGTTTGGTTTAACAAATGCACCTGCCGTCTTTCAACGTATGGTTCACACTTTGCTAAATAAACGTAAAATTCCGGGTGTAGTAGCGTATATGGACGACATTATTATTGGATCCAAAACCATACAAGAAGGTATTGAAAAGTTAGAATCAGTACTAGACATATTACGAGACGCTTCATTAACTTTAAATATAGAAAAGTGCAATTTCTTTAGGACGACCATTGATTATCTAGGGTTTGAAATATCCGAAAGTGGAGTACGACCTGGTTCGCGAAAAACCGACGCTGTCACCAAATTTCCCGTTCCTAAGAATGTACATGAAGTTCGACAATATATAGGATTAGCTAGTTTCTTCCGGAAGTTTGTTCAAATTTTGCTACGATAGCCCAACCACTAACGTATTTAACTAAATCTGATGTTAATTGGCGTTGGGGTGAAGAGCAGAATCGTGCCTTTTCTAAATCAAAAGTATTTTAACAACTAGACCGATTTTAGTAATATATAACCCGAACTCACTGACCGAGCTACATACTGATGCGAGTAAGTTGGGTATCGGAGGAGTTTTATTGCAGCGTGATAGTGAAAATGCGCCATTAAAAGCAGTAGCCTATTTTAGTAGACAGACCACTGCCGAGGAACAACATTTCCACTCATTTGAATTGGAAACATTGGCAGTTGTTATGTCTTTAAATCGGTTCCGTGTTTATTTGCTGGGGATTTCATTCAAGATCGTGACTGATTGTAACGCACTGAGGACAACACTCACTAAACGGGACCTGGTGCCACGAATTGCTCGATGGTGGCTACAGGTACAAGACTATGACTTTGTCATAGAATACCGCCCCGGTACACAATTGAAACATGTAGATTGCCTGAGCAGAAACGCTATACCCACTAGTAGTGACGATCCCGCTGAATTATCCGTGTTGCACATTCAAGATGAACACACGCTAATGTCCGTTCAATTAAGCGATCCCCGACTAAAACTAATTAAATGCATACTAGATAAAAACTGCGCCGAAGCTAAAGACGTAATTATTAATTTTGAGCTGAGGGACGGTAAAGTCTATAGAAAAGTTAAAAATGAAGCAAAATTTGCAATTCCACGCGATGCACGTTGGAAGATCTGTCAACTTTGTCACGACGAAGCGGGGCATTTCTCTTTTGAAAAGACGCTTGAAAAGATGCGAAGAGACTACTGGTTTCCTGGCATGACTCGTTTTGTAAAAAAATATGTACGAGCATGTATACCATGTGCTTACGCCAAAGAACCGTCGGGTAAGAGGCAAGGTTTTCTTCATCCGATTTCAAAGCCAACGACCCCATTTGAATGTATCCATATCGACCACCTAGGACCGTTCGTCCGCAGTAAAACTGGTAACACTTACATTTTAGGTATCATTGACGCATTTACAAAGTTTATAGTATTACGTGCAGTACGGAACACCAAGAGTAAAACATCGGTTCAAGTTCTTCGCGATTTTATTGCTCTTTTTGGATCACCGAAAGTTGTAATCTCTGATCGAGGAACAAGCTTTACTTCCGGAGAATTCGCCAAGTTTATAGAGTCCTATCAAATCAAACATATAAAGAACGCGGTGGCCACACCCCGCGCTAACGGTCAAATCGAAAGATATAATCGTACAATTCTCGGGTCACTCACTGCTTTGAATATTGACAAAGACGATCGCAATTGGGACATAGATCTAAATAAAGTACAATGGAGCTTAAATAATACGGTGAATAAAGCTATAGGTAAAACACCAGTTCAAGTGGTGTTTGGCAAAGAAACCGTAAATTTAACCGAAGGTCATTTACATGAAATATCACAAAATTTAGCAGTTACCGACAACATAGTTGAAGTTCGCGATGTTGCTTCTGCAAACATTGAAAAACAACAAAAAACAATGAAGACACGGTTTGACAAAAAGAGATGCGCTGCAACTCGTTATAGATTAGGCGACTTAGTTATGGTACTTAAGCATAATCGTAATGTTGGTGATAGTAATAAGTTAGTACCCCCTTATAGTGGGCCGTTTAAAGTATCGGCTGTATTAGGTAACGACCGTTATGAAGTATGTAGTATTGCTGGATTTGCTACTAAGAAATATAAAAATGTGTATTCGGCAGACAAAATGAAACCATGGATTACTATAGGTACGGAGACAAATTCTGAGTCCGATAATGATACTGAACCAAGTCTTATTGACTGAAAATAATTTGGCGCCTGATTATATTCCATCCTCCTTCTTTTTCCTTTACCTCTTTCATCCTATTATTACCTCGACCAAACCAAAACTAAGTGATCGGTATAGTACACCGATACTGTGAGACGACGTGCCTACTGACCGGATAAAATACGAACCTGAATGAAATAGCGGCTGGTGTTCTGGTTGAATAAATAATATTATTGGGACGAGGCTGATACATCTTGTGTATGTAAGCAGTAGCCCAAATCATTATAATCTGGGATGAGACTGATACATCTTGTGTATGTAAGCAGTAGCCCAAATCATTATTATCTGGGATGAGACTGATACATCTTGTGTATGTAAGCAGTAGCCCAAATCATTATTATCTGGGATGAGACTGATACATCTTGTGAATGTACGCAGTAGCCCAAAATGTTTTAAATTTGGTATGAGGCCGATACACCCAGTGTGTGTAAGCGGTGATCCAAACATGTTGCCAATGCATCTTGTGTATGCCTTGTGTATGGAAGATTTCAAATTATTTAGTGTGAAAATCAAAGAAGAATATTGTGTGCTAAAGTGTAAAGTGCAAACCGGACAGTTAACAGTATTAAAAGGCAATAACAATTTACCGTGTAATAAGAAATCTGTTCTATTGTCTTTAGAATAATTTAATAAAGTTTGTAAAATGCTTTATATATGATAAATGCATTTAAAGACGAATATTTGTTTTGTATACAGTATTGCAAGTGTATTATTAATTAACATTTATAGGCGGATTTATTGAACTTATTCCTTTGTTTTCATTTTGTTAAGATTATTTGTGTAATTTAAGTTTGAATGGGGACATTCAATTTATTAGAATGGCCGAACAAATATATGACCAATTGAAGTTACTCATGGTTTTGCAATTTAATCAAATTGCGAAACATAATGTTTTATATAAAAAAAAAAAAAAAAAAAAAAAACGTAATCCTTCCATAAAATCAATGTTTATATACTACCATACTGGAAAAATAATGTGACAATTTGCATGAGATCTTTATTTTTTTTCTTCATTCTAATTGAAATGCTTTATATAATATTATAATGATAAAAAAAAAAAAAAATTGTAAGTCTGAGGACAGACATACTTTCAGGATGGCCGACTGTTAAAAATGTATGATGACTGATCCCATAAAGGGGTCTGACAATTATAATTTCACTTTTAGTTGAACATAATTAATTGTTAAAATATACAAACATTATTTTAATTAATATATTGTTATTTATAATGCATTTAATGAAATATAATCAATACACATATTGTTATTGGCGTTCACGTATTAAAAGTTGTGAAATTGAGTAGTCAGCCACTATATCGTATTCTTATTCTTAAGAAAGGTATTTGCCGGTAAAAAGAGCGGCATTCGTTTGTTGCGAGCACGACTGTGCAGACGTAGATCCAATTATATTTTCTGTAGTTAATTGAATGGTAATAAAATCAATAAGTAATAGTATTATTCTTTTATTATATTGTAAACAAAACATGCTGTCGACAAGAACAAGAATGCGGACAGAGCAACAATCACCAGGGTTATACTGATACAAACAGGCTACGATACAGAAAGGAACCAACAGAACAGCCGAAATCATATACAGCCAGCAAGAGCCCAACATTAAGCAAATTACAGCTGAAAACATTAAAATCTCTGTAGCATTGCGACATACTTGTTAGCACACTAAAAAACAATTAAAAAATAACCAAATTACTTATCTAAACTTAACGTCTAATGCGTCTGCTCCGTGATGAATTCGACCCCTCTGGGACATTAGCAGAAATGGGTTCAGCAGAGTTTGCTGCAGCAGCTGACGCCTTGATTGTATTTGGTGATGGAGATGATGTTGGATGCTGCTCCACAAGGCAGTTAAGCTCCTTCAAAGTTGCAACACGGTGACGAGTACCATCCGGAGTCTTTACGTGGACACTGCCATTCGATGTCCAAACATTGGAAAGGCCAAAGTGCTTACGCGCAGTTTGAAACAGTGTCTGGCGATCTTTCGTCAGAAACTCCGCCAGGACAAGGCCACTTCCCTTCAATTTGTTTTTGGCTTTCCATACCTGACCACGGACGACACCCATACAGAAGCGTATAACTATTGGCCGATTGCGACCCTCACTGTATGCACCAAGTCTATGGCAATACTTAATTGAATTGTAATCAATATCCAAGCCAACCAGATGTTTTTGCAACAGTGCTAAGCTAGTATCAAGGACCTTTTCTCCAGGAACTTCAGGAACTCCACTTAATAACAGACATTTCCGCCTGTGGCGCAATTCAATGGACTCAACAGTGGTTGCCACATAATCTATTTGTTTCCTCATATACTGCAAAATATCTCATACTACCTTTTTGAAGTCTTGAAATTGTTGTGAAAGATGAACCAAGTTGGTGTTTTCAGTGGGTGTCTTTAGTTGCAGTTCGAAGTCACACATTCTTTTATTAATACTTTCTTCCAGTTTTTTCTGTCTTGAGTAAATCTGCAGCTTGTGACATATTGCCAATAATACAGATTATATGTGGTTTAAAGTTAAGTGATAGCAGGACAGCAAATTAGTGTTAAAAGTGCATAAGCAGCTGTGAAACCAATATATATTGTAAATAATGCCTAATCAAGGTAAAATATAATAACTTTAATATCAAAAACTTGTTTAAAATAATTTTAAAGTATGAAGTTAACAAGAGATGATGTTATCAAATTAGTCTACCTGCCAAAAAAAAAAAAAAGTATATAACAAAGAAACAACATTACGTAAAGCAGCTACATCTGTAAACTACGTAGGTGACAATAGTATATAAGTAAGAGACAACAAGTGGTACGTAACCCTCTCCATGATTATGTAATGTAGACAGCTACGTAAGAAACACTGTGAGCTCTTACATAGTGCGATCAATTACAGTGTAACGGAGTGGGCTCCGTATAAATCACGTACTCCCTCGCAATTGCTAGCTACTTACCCAGCATGTTGTTACATACGTATGTAACAGTGTCCTTATTTGATCCTTACATACATATGTGGACTAAGGAATTACGTAGTTTTTTTTCTCTGTGCAGCCTGAGCCGTTGGTTTTAATGAGAATCGGCAGTTATGTGGGGCTTTCCTCCCCAGAAGGGAACCGGGAACGCTAAGCGACTTCCGGGAACCCCAAGCCTCCGCTCCTCTGCGACGCTCCAGCGGAGCCCTCCTCGGGGGAGAATACTACCTCCCCCGATCTTCTACACCGACGAGACGCCCACCGGCCATGGGAGGGATGTGGTCCCTCCTCTTCCGCGGATACGGCGACCCGGGATGGACCACGCCCCTTCCGTGGCCGGGGGGCGTCGTCGGTGGAGGAGACCGGGGGAGGTAGTGTAGCCTCCCCCGAGGAGGGCTCCTCTGTATTGACGGGGGAGCGGAGGCTGGGAGTTCCCGGAAGTAGCTTGGTGTTCCCGGGGGCTCCCTACATGCCTGAGGAAGGCCATCCCTTAATGCATTTTCCTCAGGGGGAACAAAAAAAAATATATAGTATAAAACAAAGTCGCTATCCGCAGTCTGTCTGTCCCATGTATGCTTAGATCTTTAAAACTACGCAACGGATTTTGATGCGCATCGGTTTTTTTAATAGTTCTTCTAATTCTTAAAGAAGGTTTATATGTATAATATAGTAGAGAAACACTGATAAATTTAGAAGTGTCTAATGTGATGTCGTAAATAAGCACGTTTTTTTTATTAGATTTGAGCGTTGAGTGTTTTCCACATGGCCAATGCACATGGCCAGCGCGAAAATTATATGTACGCGTTGTCAAGAATAACTTCTAAGCAAAACATGTTTGTATTGTCTAATGACAAAAAAGCTGTCAACGTTGTGTATATGGTATATTATGTAGTAGGTATATTTACATAAGCACCCGTGCGAAGCCGGGGCGGGTCGTAATATAAATAACAGATAATTCTGAAGATTTGTCTCATTTTTATATTTAGTAT
Source organism: Scirpophaga incertulas (assembly GCA_036419045.1). Classification (NCBI taxonomy): domain Eukaryota; kingdom Metazoa; phylum Arthropoda; class Insecta; order Lepidoptera; family Crambidae; genus Scirpophaga; species Scirpophaga incertulas. The sequence goes on along the minus strand of CM071630.1, from coordinate 19,339,516 downwards.
AATTTGAGAGTTGAAGTTAAACAGTAGACTATTTATACACTCAATTCTCCATTCCAAGTGAATTGTAAATAGTTAACTATTATATAGACAAGAATATAATAATAAATAATAATAATAAAGTTTTTTTTATGGGAAGTTAGCTTACAATGTTCAGATTTTTTTTATATGCACAAATACAATTCACAAAGTCGATAATTATATAGATTAATGTTTAAATTAGTAACTAACTTATTACAAAAAGATCACTTTGACAGTGACTACTGTACTAGGACTCAAGACTCCTTCCTACGCGGTACTATTACATTTTTTTTTATATGTATTATGGACAGGCATTTGGTCTCGATCTCACCTGATGGTAAGTGACGATGAGGCCTCCAAAAAGAGGCCTCAATGCACCGGGGATGACGAAATTTCACATATCAAATATATAGGACAACTATGGTTATCACAATGCACAAATACTTTACTACAACCGAACAAATAAAAAAATCCTTTCTTAGCAATAACACAGCCACTTATGAGATGCACGTATTTTCAGATGCTTCAGAACAAGCATATGACGCACGTGTGTACATTTGTTCTATTAACAATAACGGATCAATTAGTGTACACCTCATAATATCTAAAAGTAAAGTCGCTTCGATCAAACCGACTATAATTATCCGTCTCGAACTTTATGGGGCTCTATTGGCATCAAGACTGTGGACTAAACTCTAACCGTACCAATAACAAAATGTTGATTCGGGTGTGATTGTATAGTTAGAGACCATAGTTTTGGGTTGGTTGACAACTTCACCTAAAAATCTCAAGTGTTTCGTCAGAAATCGTGTTCACGAAATTTAAGAGAATACATATGGTCACCAGTAAAAACATATTTTTATGACTAAATTTTGCAAAGTAATAGCAGGCAACTTCATATGATTGATATAAAATATAAATTAAATCTTAATACATATATATTAAGAGTAAGCTGAATAATATAATTGTGATCAAACTCATGTAATACATACCTGTAAGCATCAATTGCTTTGAAGAGCTGTAAATATCCCATATCAAATACAGGTGTTGGATGAGACAGAACTACTATATGACACAAATGGAATAGCAGTGCCATTGTCCGACAGGAATCCGCTGCTAACTCCCCAGACGCGACCAGCCAATGAGAGGCATCTGCATCCTTCTCCGTACTTTTGGAGTTCTCGTCCAGATTTGCTGCTAGCTCTGCCAAGCGTACAGTGTCGAGATATGTGACTGCGTGCAGATACAAGATACTACGCCGTTCGTCCCAGTGACATTCAATACCATTCTGGAAAAAAATGGCAATACATTACTACTTTTTTAATTTAACGAATGCCCACCTAATGCTATATGCCATCTCCGCCGCAGTGTCGCACTCCAGCACGAACACGATTTCCTTTATTTAACCTCATACGAAAAAATCTAGTAGTGTGCGGTCAAGTGACATATAATATCAAGTTTCATATGCCCATACGTCCCTGATTTCATTATAATAATAATCATTATTTTAGCTAATAGACGCTGACCATACCTTGCAGTCATATGTCTAGCCAGTCCAGCAGACTCTCCCCCAAACATCTATAAATCGATTTGTCGTACTATGCTAGCACCCAGCGCCTTCCTGCGATCTTCACTAAATCATCGGTCCATTTTGTGAGAGGATGACCAAAGCTGCGGCATATGCCTGCTACTTGATGACCTTTGCGGGCCAAAGGTCGTACTGTGAGCAATGTGCCCTGCCCTCTTTCACTTAAGATTCACAATTATTAGGGTTATGTGAGGGACAGTCGACTGCGAATTTCATAATTTCCCATTCAATCACACAGATAAACTTCAAGGGCTTGGGCATGATCCTGTATGCAGGGTCTTGTTGATTATTTAGCTGAGACACATACTAAGAATATGTAAATCCAACTTTCGGAAAGAGCTTAAATGATGGAGCCAGCTGGCAGCGTTTGACATGTTATGCCGCATTTTGTTGTCATATCTTCCACAGTGCCTCAAGACAAAATCTAATGCATATTGAACTGGATTATGGCTCTATTCTGGCTCATTCTCGGACAGTTTGCTGCTCTGGGGTGTGCGTCATTAGCATTTTTGCATTTATATGATACTTTCCTCTGAATATCCCCCTACCCTACTACTATGCCCCTACTATCATCAACCTAATAAGTTGATTATGCACTTAGTATTATGGAATCGTAATACAATTTACTTTGCAGTATATTTATAATGTACTTATTAATATTTTTGACAGAGTATGACTTATTGAATTTAACTAAGCTGTACCAAATACAAGAAAGTTTAGATGTTTTTATTTATATTTACCTTTTATATACGAGGGCTGTTACTTAAGTATCCGAAATCTGGGATTTCAATATTTTTAAACGCAATATATGACCTCCATGGTAAAATTCTTTTTTTTTTTTAAATATTGGCCGCTTTTTCCTTATGTACGCTAGTGTTTTGTTTCTGATGGGTTTAAAATATCATATCGCTGAAATGATGGAGCTCACACGTGAAAATATTCGTGCTATGATTTATTACGATATTCAACGTGGTTTAACGCAACAGTGCGTAGATCAATTAACTTCAACTTTTGGTGTTGAAACTCCATCAAAAACCATTGTGTATCACTGGCTTAGTGAGTTCAATCGTGGACGGAGTAAGCTCGCGGACGAAGTTAAGGAAGGTCGCCCGAAATCAGTCGTTATTCCACAAAACATTGAAGCTGTACGAAAACTAATTATGCAAGACCGTCATGTTACGTATCGCGAGATAGAGGCTACTCTGGGCATATGAACATACATACATGAACATTTGTTCGTAAAAAAAAATTGTTCGCGTTGGATACCGCACAACATAACGCAACATCAAAACAAAAGCTCGCGTCGAATGGTGCAAGAATATGTTAAAAAAAAATTAACGGAGGTGCAAAAAGCACTTTAAAGCAAATGGTGGCCTGCTTTTTTGGTATTAATGGTCATGTGGCTACAATACCACTGGAGAATCGTAAAACGGTCAATTCGGAGTGGTACACGACCATTTGTTTGCTGGAAGTATTTGAAGAAATACGTAAAAACAACAAGCGGCGTAGAATCATTCTACACCACGACAATGCCAGCTGTCACACATCACGCGAAACAAATACATTTTTGGAGGGTCAAAATATAGAATTGTTGGATCCACCGTATAGCCCAGACTTGGCACCTAATGATTTCTATTTATTCCAAAATGTAAAGAATAAATTACTCTGTAAATAATGTAAAGAATAATTTACTCAGATTCTTAACTTGATTCTTGACTTTTGTTACTATTGCCTGTTCCCATCTTAAGTTGTTTGGATGACCAGTGATCTGCATCAGATCCAAGTAACATCAAGCTTTTTACATTTTCACCCAGGATTTTTAGCAAGTTTCATGAAGGCAAAATAATTCCATCTCAAACCATTTCTAGAACCAGTGGATCTGATCTGCTCCTTGCTACTCCAACTTTAATAAGAGACTTATTGGACTGACTCTAGCATTGTTCTGGCTTGGATACGAAGAAGAATAGGTCTCAATACATTTGTACATAATAGAGTTAGAGAGATTGTTCAAAGAACATACGTAAGAAATTGGCGACATATATCGGGCACGCAAAACCCTGCGGACTTACCCTCGCGTGGATGTGATTCGATAAAATTTTTGAATAGTCGATGGCTTGAGGGTCCACAGTGACTGATGAAGCCTGAAGTAGAATGGTTGCTGTCGAATCCTTCGCCAGATTACGATGAAGTAGAAAAGGAAGTGAAAAAGAGTTGTCTGTTAGAGATTAGTACCGAAAAGTTTTCAGAGCGTTTATGTCATTTCAGAAAGTATTCGAACATAGTAAGAACCGTTTGTTGGTGTTTCAGTTGGTTACGTCATCAAAGAAGAAGATTAATTATCACAGCCGAAGAATTTGCAGCGGCTGAGATACGGTTATTTAATGTTGCAAATAGAGCATTTTGGAGTCATAGATAGGGTTACTGAATTAAACCTACAAACTATAACAAATACTAAAGGCTTACTGTGTGTCAAGACTCTTCTAACACTTTGCAATGATGTAGATAGTTTTAAATACCCTGTAATATTACCTTGCAAGAATATTATCGTGGAGCACTTAGTTAGACAAAAGCATGTAGAATTTCTTCACGCCGCACAGAGAGGTATTTGACCCAAAAAGCTGGCCAAAAATATTTTACACTTTTAATGGCTGCCTAACAATGTTTTATTTAAGGTTTTGCTTGAATAAGGTAAAAAAAGGCATACGTAATATATATAATCATTTATTCTTCATTTTCATCTTCAAAACTTACATTTGAAATGTCACTTTCTACTAATAAATTTACAAGATCAGCTGAAAATTGTATTGTTTTTTATTCTTCCTCTTCCTCATGCCCGTCAGGACAGGGTCAGGGGTTAAGAGGAGCCTACCCGGGAAAACTTTCTGGTGTAGTTGTGTCTGAACATTCTAATATGTTTGTTGCGTGCTTCTGCAGCTTCTTCAGACAATTGTCCTATTGGAAGAATGGCTTCCGTTATTACTTCAGCCCCATGGCGCAATATTTTATGCAAGGTCGGAGACATAGGGTAAAAGTTATATAAAGAAACGTACAATTTAGCCGTTTCTTGACAATAATTTTCAAATTTCTCTATGTTTATCTTTAAACCACAGCACAATGTGTCTAAAATAATTTTAAATATGTAAATTAAATTTAAGTCTATTCCGGTAATTGCTGCAGATATGTTATAGTTAACAAAAAAGCGTCTACTCGTGTTTTCATCATTGGTGTTGCCAAATTTTGCTTTTAGTATATCCACAAATAGACCAAGTTGCTCGCGGAACTTATCTTGGATTACTTTATTTCTGTTCTCGACTATTTGTTTCTCCTCAACAGTAAGGCGCATATTCCATTTTTTTACAGGCAGTCTATAAGCCACGTGTAAAATGCTTTCAAAAAATCTTATGCGAGCATGCAACAAAGACAAGCCGAATTCCATGTTTTACTTTTTGCATGGCATTACCTTCTCCAAATCATTAAATTGTGATGACGTGGCGCCACATAAGTAACATCTCATTGTCGATTTGGTAGCGATATGTATCCTGTGAGCCACTCCGCATTGGTTTCAAGGAATCTGGCCTTTGTTTTTCGAGCAGCTGTCCATTTTTGTTTAAATTGATGTTTTATAACTGACAATTTTTGCTTAATATTAGCAATATTTTGATCATTTTCATCATACTGATTGATCAGTTCTTTTCCATAAAATTCAACTTTTCGTTAAAAATTGAGGTGTTTGAGCGTTCCATTATATCGAACAAGTCATTTCGAGACAAAAACTTCACTCCAGACGAGTCTATAACAAAAATACATAAAATATAAGTAAAATTTCGTTAAGTAAAAGTTTATATGTTTACAGAAAAAAAAATCACGAAAAATAGGCGGGCGTATTCGGGCGGCTGTTTTGTTTTTAATTACATCCTATAAAGTCTACTTTACAACATACAATAGAAATTTTGACTTAGAAATGATGAGAAACTTATTAAAGAGTCCTTTGATTTCTCAAAATGTGTTTTCATACGAGTTTTTTTTCGTGGTTACATCTTATGGATATAATTAAAATAATATAATAAATTAGCTGTTGAAATTATGTACTAAATATAATACATACCTGGTTGTTCAGAATCCATAGTGAAAACCAACATAAAATCGTTCAATCACGAGATAGGAGATATTTTCGAACACTAAAATCTGAGCGCATCGAACAATCACACGTACACTTTAACAGAACGGTAACTTCCGACTGAGCTTACGTCGTGTTGGGCGGCGCTAGAGCTTTGTCTTTATTGTTATTGTATGGAGGGGTTATACTAATTTAAAAAAAAAATTGCTTTGAAGGGGTAGCACTAATTTGAAAAAAAGTGATTTTGGCCAGCTTTTTGGGTCAAATACCTCTCTGTGCGCCGGTTCCCAAACCCTAATTAGTAATCTTCGTGAAAAATATTGGATAATAGGGATACGGCGATTAGCCAAGAGAATCGTGCAACAATGTGCGATTTGCAAGATATATATAGCTCTAAGCCTTATGCTACACGAGAAGCTCCACTACCTGTAGATCGAGTTAATTGCGGAGAACCTTTTGCAGTAACTGGCATCGATTTTGCGGGACATTTATTGTTACGATGTGGTAAAAAATGTTGGATTGCAGTCTTTACTTGTGCCACGTACCATGCCGTACATCTTGAATTATGCATGTCTCTGTCCACGGAAGATTTTCTTTTTTCTTTACGCCGATTTTTAGCTAAAAGAGGCGCAGTGAAAGTAAAATACAGCGACAATGCAACGAATTTTAGAGGTGCAAATAATTTATTTGCTAATATTGACTGGACAAGGATATCCGAAGCTTCCCAAGCAAACAAGATTTCATGGCGCTTCATACCGCCAGCAGCGCCATGGTAGGGTGGGTTTTGGGAAAGAATGATTAGGACGATTACCGCTTGAACTTGGCCCTTGAGGCGGTCTCAAACTGGGGTGACACTAATCTAGTTGATTTTAACACCACTAAAACCCAGGCGTGTTTGTTCACCGCGAAGCGGAGTCCTTTCCTTCTGACTCCGACACTCCGTAATGTGCCCGTTACCATCAGTGATCATCTCATGCTTCTTGGTATGGACATCTTGTCCAACTTAAACTTTGGCCAATACATTGAGTCCTTGGCAAAGACTGCAGCTAAGAAACTTGGTATCCTCTCCAAGGTTGGCGGTACTTCACACCAGGGCAGCTTCTAAACCTTTAACAAGCTCAAGTCCGATTGTGTATGGAATACTGCTGTCATCTTTGTGGGTTCTGGGCGAAACTTCCCAGAGGCACTGTCCTGTGCCACCCACCGCGTCGCAGGTTGCGGATAGCGAAACGGCCTATAGATATGTAGGCTAGCTGCCTAGGCAGTCGCGGACAATTGGACGATCCTACTGGAGGGGTGCTGGGATTGTTTATGGCTAAGCACTTTCTATAAAATAGCACTAAACCCTATGATAGTGGATGACAGTGGCGAGTAGGAGCCGCCACTATAACCAAAGCTCGGACCCGAGGAGACTAACCCCGTTAACCTTGAATGGTAATTAGTCTAAGAGATGCAAACTCTGAACACAAACTGCACCTGCTGCCTTGTAGGGAGGTGTTGGATCACCAAAGGCTAGGGCGTCATCCCAAAATCATGACGTATAGTACCTTGGGAAAGTACTGTACTATTCTCCCAACCTTTCTTATGATAATGAGTGATGACCGTGATTATGTTTTGCCATGCGCCCCGGCTAGCACCCGGCACTCACAGGTACCCGGGCTTGTGAGTGAAAACTATGTTACCGAAGACTGTGGGGGGGTGGGCACCCAGGCTCCCTCCACAGTAAATGTTACTGGCCACAATGCAAATTATAAGAAGCAAGAGCTTCATCCTGAATTGTTCAAACCAGCAAAAGGAACAAACCTAACAGGCACAATTTTGATACAAAATGAAAGTGAAAAACAAATTGGCCAATCAGAACTCAAAAACTCTGCTGTAGTCAATCACCAGGTTTCCACCGTAGTAACTTCTACTGGCAACAAAAAACTTATGCAGCAGTCTTTTCATCCAAGCTTATTCTATACCAGACCTAGAAGTGCTTCATTGGACAATGTCACAAGACCCACCAAAATAGGAACCAACCCCGAATTAGAAAGGAACCTTGAAAAACAACATGTTGTTAAACCTCCATCTTGGCAACGTGTTCCAGTATCAAGGAATCCAAAAAGAAAGAAAATGAGCACCTCACCATCACCTGAAGGCATAAAAACCTCCAATAGGTTCAGTCAACTTCCGATCGATCTAACTGAAGAAGCTAGTCCAAACATCCCCACAAAAAAGATTTATAAACCTCCGCCAATCATCTTATATGGTATAGATGATATCAATAAGTTGACCGAACTACTTGTAAAGGCAGTCCAGAAAGAACAGTTCACATATAACATTATTAACAAAAATCAAATGAGAATAAACTGCACTGAGATGGAGATCTACCAAAAACTTATTGCTTTGGTCAGAGAAAATGGGCTTATTGGTCATACTTTTAATAGGAAAGATGAAAGATTCTTTAGGATAGTCATAAAAAACCTTCACCCGACAACTTCACCAGAAGCCATAAAAGAAGCTATTGAGGAAACAGGGAACACAGTTGCAAGTGAAATTGTTAATGCTAAATATGGCCCAGAAAAAAAACCAACCTCAACTTTCTTTGTCAACATTTTACCAGGTCCTAACAACAAGGCTGCAAAAGACATAAAATATATTAATCACCAAGTAGTAGTGATTGAAGATCCCAAAAAAAGGAGGTCCATTGTACAGTGTCACAGATGCCAGCAATATGGACATTCCAAGAACTATTGTATGCGCCCATATCGCTGTGTTAAATGTGCCCAGTCACACAAAACTTCAGACTGCCCAAAAAAAGACAGATCAACTCCAGCAATTTGTGCACTTTGTCAGGGCCCACACCCAGCAAACTATAAGGGATGCCAAGTCTACACAGAAATACTGGCAAGAAGGACCAACAAAAGGCAGCTGCTAGAACCCAAAGTTGCCTACAAATCAAAACAAATAGAAAATAAAAATGAGTACCCTCATCCATACCATAAAGTCACCAATAGTCACAATAATGGTGTACTGCAGGAAGAAACATATGCAGATACTCTGAAAAATCCAACAGAACCACCTAGAACACAGATGACACTAGAATCACTACTATACAAGCAGTGTGAAAAGTTTGATCTCATAATTCAACAAATGGGTGTTCTTATGAACCTCATAGTTAAAGTTCTGGACAAAACAGTACCACAGTGAGTACAATAAACATAGCCACCTGGAACATTAATGGCTTGGCGCCAAATAAATATGAGGTAGAAATCCTCATAAAGGAACATAATTTGGATATTGTCTTGATTTCTGAATCACACTGCACTGCTGCCACCAATATAATAATTAAAGGCTTCAGAACATACCTAACAGGTCATCCTGACGGAACTGGTCATGGTGGGACTGCGGTCATTGTTAAACAGACAATCAAACACCACTTATTACCTGCATATCAAACTGATCACATACAGGCCACCACAATAGAAATTGACACCAAATGTGGAAGATTCAAACTCTCTGCTGTTTACTGTCCACCTAAACACAAGATTACAGAAGCAATGTTTACTGAATATTTCGAAACTTTGGGTAATCAGTACCTAGCAGGCGGTGACTGGAACTCGAAACATACTGCATGGGGATCCAGATTGATCACTACTAGGGGAAGGCAACTCAAGATGAGCCTAGACATTAACAATCTAACCACCCTATCCACATCTGAACCTACTTACTGGCCAACGGACATGAACAAAAGACCAGACCTACTCGATTTCTTCATTGTGAGAGGTCTACCCAAAAATTACTTTAAAGCTACCTCCTGTGTTGATAGTACTTCAGATCACACTCCTGTAATGTTGACAATGAGCACTCTACCCATTGATTTTGATGAAGCTGAAAAGCTATATAACAGACATACTGACTGGCAGAGTTTTCGGGAATTCCTGGATGTGAATATAGATTTAAAAGTTGCATTAAAATCTTCTGATGATCTAGAAAATGCGGCCAGGCATATAACCAGCTTAATCCAGCAAGCTTGCTGGGCTAGCACACCCACTCTACAGAGAAGACCTGAATGCAACAACTTCCCTAAAAAAATAAGAGAGCAAATATTAGATAAGCGAAGACTGCGGAGAATCTGGCACCAGAGTAGACTTAAAGAAGACAAAACTGCACTTAATACCTGTGCCAAAAAGCTCAAGAAAACAATCCAAGATTGGCACGACATGACTCTGCAGGCAAAACTAGAAACTCTTGATGGAACAAAAGCTTCTGATTACTCTCTTTGGAAGTTCACAAAGACTTACAATAGGCCTCAACAAATAAAAGCACCCATACGCAGGGCTAATAATCAGTGGGCTCGCACTGCACAAGAAAAAGCTGATGCCTTTGCAATACACTTGTCTAAAGTATTCACTCCACATACCATTGAGGACTTGACGGCAGAAGCTGAAATAGATATAATTTTGAAACATGACTTCCAGCTATCTCTTCCACCAAAACCAATAACGCCACGTGAAATTTGTAAATTCATAAGAGACTTAAAGGACAAAAAAGCACCAGGCTTTGATCTTCTAACAAAAGAGGTACTTCTTAGACTTCCAAAAAAAGCAGTTCTGTTCCTTACGGCTTTATTTAATGGTTGCCTTAGACTCCAGTATTTTCCAATGTTGTGGAAAGTATCACAGATTTTAATGATACCTAAGCCAGGAAAACCAGCTAATGAAGTTACATCATACCGGCCCATTAGCCTATTGCCCGTTCTTTCTAAACTATTTGAGAAAGCCTTACTTAGGAGAATGCTGCCATTTCTGAATGATGAAAACGTTGTACCCGACCACCAATTTGGTTTTCGCCCACATCATTCAACAGTTGAGCAAGTTCACCGAGTATGTGACAAAATCAGAACAACTTTGGAAAATGATGAATACTGCTCTTCTGTCTTTTTGGATATAGAACAAGCATTTGATAGAGTTTGGCATTCTGGGTTACTTTCCAAAATTAAATCTAAACTACCCCATAGCTACTATTTACTTTTGGAATCATATCTCTCGGATAGACTATTCTATGTGAGGGAGGCTGATGCCACATCAACATTTCAAGATATTAAGGCGGGAGTGCCTCAAGGGTCGGTATTGGGACCGCTCTTGTATATCATCTATACCTCAGATCTCCCACAAATAGAAAATGTCACCACAGCTACCTTTGCAGATGACACAGCTCTCTTGGCATCTAACAAGGATCCAATAATTGCCACAGCTACACTTCAAAAAGGCCTTGATCTTGTAACTAAGTGGTTGCGGAAATGGAAGATTAAAGCCAGTTCGAGCAAATCTGTTCACGTGACATTTACCTTAAAAAAGGCAGACTGCCCACCTGTGACACTTGAGAACGTTACATTGCCGCACAGAAATAGTGTAAAGTACCTAGGCTTACATCTCGACCGTAGATTAACATGGAAACAACACGTTAAAGCCAAGAGAGCTGAACTTAATATTAGATATAGAAACATGCATTGGTTGCTCGGGCGTAACAGCAAGCTCTCAACTGATAATAAACTCTTAATTTATAAGTCAATTCTAAAACCCATATGGACATATGGAGTACAACTCTGGGGAAGCACCTGTAATTCCAACATCATGATATTGCAAAGAATGCAAAGCATGATCCTTAGAACAATATCACATGCACCATGGCTAATAACAAATGAAGAAATTCATAAAAACCTTAACATGAGCACTGTAAAGGAAGAAATTCAAGCGAGTGCAATTAAATATCAAACCAGGCTACAAAATCACCCAAATATACTTGCAGCCAAACTAACTCAACAGAGTTATGTCAAAAGATTAAAGAGAAAAGACATACTCCAACTACACACCAGCTAAGAAAACCTATGAAGTAGATGTCTTCACTGGAAGGCACACTTTACCTGATATACTTCTTTCAAAAAATCCGCTTATAGTATACACTGATTGCAGATAAACAAAAAAAAAAAAAAAAAAAAAAAAAAAATCTTTGGGACGGTTCTGCCAAATACCAACTGGCTGCCTTGGACTCAATCGAGAAACGTGCTAGGAAGCTCATTGGTGACTCACGTCTAGTAGAGGCTAAGCTGCAGAGCCTCGATCACCGACGCAAGGTAGCCTCTATGGCCATCTTTTATCAGATGCATTTCGGAGAGTGTGCGATGGAATTACACAATTTGATTCCAGCATCCCCATTCCACCTCAGGGGAACTAGACGGTGGTTGGGCTTCCACCCTTATGTTGTTGATATACCACCTATACGCACTAAGCGTTTCGCTTCTACTTTCATAATGCGCACAGCAAAAGAGTGGAATTCCCTCCATCTGGATATTTTCCCTGATAAATACAATATGCCCCTTTTCAAGGCAAAAGTGAAAAGGCACTATCTGGACAGGTATGGACCATCTAAGGCCTCATCGTCACTTACCATCAGGTGAGATCGAGGCCAAATACCTGTCCATAATACATTAAAAAATATATATATTAAGAATATTTTACGGTGTATTCTTGGAAGGGCTTCACTTCATGAGACAGAGTTATTTACTATTATCTGCGAGGTTGAAGCGGTTATAAATTCTCGACCGTTAACATACATTGCAGACAATACGGAAGGGTTAATACCATTAACACCAGCAATTTTATTGGGTGCTGTAGGTGCAGATGTGCAGCTGGCTGATGTTTCTCGTGTCGGTCCTCTCTCTACTGGTACATAAAAGCACAAGTGACAGTACAAGATTAGTAAAGGAAGGCAATGTTGTTCTGATGGGCAGTAGCGATACCAAACGTGTGAATTGGCCGCTTGGGCTCATTATGAAAGTTATGACAGGTGCTGACTGCCATAGCAGAGTGGCTCAACTGCGCAACAAGAAAGGGTGGAAAGATTAGAGCTTTAAGATTGCTGTATCCCCTTGAGCTCAATATCAAGGATGGGTCCTTGGTTGAAGATATTCGAGGAGTAGTTGTCACACGTAGTGGTCGTTCAGTGAGGGTTCCCCAAAGGTTGAATTTGTAAATTTATGAATATTGTTTTAGTTTACTGTTTTTGCATGCCTTTGTTCACCTACTTTTCTATAGAGGTACCGGCACTGCAAGGTGGGGTGGATGTTATGATTTGGAATAGCTGGCTGGCTGACTTAGATAGTTTGAAAATATATAGAGCGAAATGTCATAATTGTTTGGGACTTGTCAATGTAATTTTTAATGGTGTAATTGAGTTGTCTTTTTTATTTAAATATATTTTTATTTAGTTTATCTTCCAAGTGTAGTTTTTATTTGAAGATAATAATATATTAAGCACAATAATAGGGCTATATCGAACCTTTACAAGCAACATGCAAGGAGATATTCCTTATTTATTGAATCATAGAATGAGAGTGATAAAAGTATAGAAGCAAAGAAAACTAAAGCTGAAATGATACAGAAAATTGGAGTTACCTCATCACTATTTACTGAAGATAAAAGTGGTGTTGTTTTATTTGGACGCCGGTAAGGAGATTTCCCAATTACACCAACTACTACAATTCTTTCTTTCTTTGAAAACTCTGGGATGTCGGTAATTGTGAAGACTTGCATTTTTCACGTTAATTAGATAAATAAAAATGCTTCGTTTCCCTAATCACATGTACAAACAAGTTTTGTTTTGTGATCAAATCACAGACCAATTAGAGAACAAGTGATCAAATTAAAAATGTCATTTTTTTTTTATATTGACAAATAAGCGTGTATGGTCCGAGATGTACAAATAATAAACAGCCGCACTACTGCCTAACTCGCCTAAAAGACACATCGCTCCCTTAATAAAAGAGGGGCATAATTCAAAAAACGTAACTTTTGGGAATGGCGTCACAAAGAATTGGCGAACTTTATATTTTTGTAAAATTCATTATTACTTAATAATGTACTCACGAGATTTGAGCCTTTATCATTTTTCTGTTAAAGCGAGATCATAGGCCTATTAGTTTTGTGCCCATTCATTATTAAAAATAGAAAAATCAAATTTTTGAATTGTGCCCCTCTATTAATAAGGGAGCGACATTTGAATTTTGGTATCGCCTAAGTTATCAAAATCGCTTTCACAATGGGTTGATAGCTCAGAGTAAATAGAATACTTTGAGGTTGATAGCGATTGAACGAATGATTATGTATGGATTTGGCCGATAATTATGTTAGTGCTGCCACCATTATCTTATAATACTCAACTAACGAAACATTAAGTTTAAGTTAAAACTTTATGAATAATGCAATTACATAAAACAAATAAATAAAGTTTTTCATTGAAGACTTCTTCAGTATTAAGTTAATCTATTTAAATATATTTTTACACTTTTGTTAAAGTAAATAATGTTAAGTAGGGACTTAGTTACTCAATTTTTACATGATGCTTAGCATTAGTGAAGGTTCCTTAAATATATCTTATAAGTTTGTTACGAATTGTAACTTCTTGCTATGTCTATGGCCTAATTTAGGAATATCATACATATGAAAATATATTTTGACAGTCTACTGATACTGTGAATTATATAGTGGTTTTATTTAGAAGATCCTTTTAATTATTAAATAACTTGTACGACACGTCCAGAAATATTGTGGCGACCGTGACAACGATAATGTCGGACTTGGGGAATAAGAAAAAGCAGAGAACTGTGGTGAGACGCATTTTTACTAAATGTGTTAATGATTTAGAAGCCGTGATAGTCCGCCGTGAAACAGCTGTAGAGACTCAAATTCTTTTTGAGAAATTAAAAGAAAAGTATGATCATTTACTTAGAGTTGATAAGATTATTTTAGATTTACTTTTGACTGAAGTCGATGAACAAATTTTAGAAAATGAGCTAGAAGTAGTTATGGAATATAACACACGGATGTTGAGAGTTAATGCAAAATACAAAGAATTAGCAGGATTAACAACTTCAGTATCCGAAAGTATTTCACCAAAAAATATAAAACTGCCAAAATTGCAGTTGCCAAAATTTGACGGCAATATACGCAATTGGTTACCAATATATACGCAATTTTGGGGCCAATTTTCTAAAATTAACGAGGATCCAAATATTGATATTATTGATAAATATCAATACCTTTTACAATGCATGAAAGACGAAACTGAAGTAAGAAAGTTAGTCGAAAGTTTTCCGGCAAGTGCTTATCCAGATTGCATATCTCAACTTAAATCCCGATACGCCAGAGACGATTTGCTAGCGCAAATATATATAAGAGAAATTTTTGCGCTTGTACTATCAGATAAGAAAGGTACTTTAACTCAACTGTATGATCAGCTAAACGCTCATTTACGTGCATTAGAGACGCTTAAAGTCACTAAAGAAAAGTACGCTCTATTTTTACTGCCGATGGTAGAGTCTGCTCTCCCTAACGAAATTCTTAGATGTTGGGAGAGGAACAAACCTCAGGACAAAGGCGTATCTGATGAACTTACAAATTTGCTTGAATTTGTTAGGAAAGAGGTTGAATCTGAGCAAAGGATTGCGATCACGAAGAAGGCTTTTATCGGAAACATTAGTCATGATCTTCAAGAAGTGGTGGCTGTTCTTCTAGATTTTAGTAGTGCCTTTAATTCTGTTAATTATGATATCCTCCTAGGAATTCTTCAATCTATCAATGTTTCTCCTTTGGTGGTTGGTTAGTTCTCTAACTATCTTACAGGCCGTCAGCAGTGTATAAAGTTGAATGACACTTATTCTAAATGGTCTCATATTACTGCTGGTGTGCCTCAAGGCGGTGTGTTATCCCCTTTACTATTTTCCATCTTTATTAACCAGTTGACTAAAACCATTTCTGCTCCCTTTCATCTGTATGCAGATGATTTGCAAATTTACCGCCACGCAAATATGTCTGACCTCTGCTGTACAATCCAAAAGATCAATGAAGATCTTCTTTCTATTAAGAACTGGGCGGATTCTTTTGGACTACTCGTAAACCCTATAAAGTCACAAGCAATTATATTGGCTAGCAACCGTATGATAAAAAAGATTGATTTGAAGGTGCTTCCTGAAATATTATTCAATGGGACTAAGATACCTTTTTCCGATAAATGTAAGAATTTGGGGTTGATTATTCAAGGTAATTTGTCTTGGTCGGCTCATATTAATAATGTGAGTCAACGTTTGCATTTTTCATATCACTTGCTCAAGCGCTTACAATATTTCCTACCGTTCAAAACTAAAGTTATGCTCGCTCAGTCCCTTTTACTTTCTATTCTCGACTACGCTGATGTCTGTTACTTAGACGCAACCGAAGAGCTACTTAATAAGCTAGAGCGCCTTCAAAATTTAGCCATTCGCTTTATATTCAGTCTTCGTAAAGACCACATGTCTGATTATCGTAAGCAGTTAGGGTGGCTACCTATTCGCTTGCGTTGAAATCTACACATGCTTTCCCTTGTGTACAAAATTCTCCACTATCCCCAGTTTCCAACTTACCTTCGAACCCGTTTTAAATTTTGTGCCGAAAGCTCCCGCCCCAAGCGATCCTGTGTTACTAAAAATGTCCTTGAAATTCATAAGTCCAATTCCGTATTTTTTTCAAAAATCCTTTTCCGTTCGTGCTGCCAAGCTGTGGAATAGTTTGCCCGCTTCCATTCGTGAGAGACCATCCCTTACATCTTTCAAATGTCTTCTGAAAGAGTACTATCTGTCTAATTAATTGTATTAAATTATATAATTATTATATATATATATGTATGTATGTATTTATGTATATATATATATATAATATATATATATATATATATATATATATATATATGTGTGTGTGTGTGTGTATATATTTATTTATGTGTAAGTATGTATTTGTATATATATGCTTAATGATGTATACATTTGAATAGGTTAAACACTTAATTACCCCTGCAATTTTAACGTCTTGCACCACTATTTGGGTTGGCTGGAAGAGATCGCTTTTAGAGATAAGTCCGCCCTTGTACACTATAAATAACTACAATTTTCATTTTTTTATTGTACAATAATGTATTATATATATAATAAGCCTGCAACGGCAGTGTTTACTAACAAGTACAAAACAGAGATCTTACGTTTGCATTTGGTGTGATAAAGATTCGCATGCAAGTATCGAATGTTACAAACTTAATAAATTAACCCTTGAACAACGAAAGCAAAGTTTAAAAGAAAAGAAAGCTTGCCCTATATGTCTGTTGTGGGTAGTCGAAAGTCGAAAGTCGAAGTCAAAATATTAAATATTATTGGTCAATGAGAGATGAGCTGTATGCAGTGAATGGTGTTATCTTCAAAAATAAGCTAATATTATATACCAAAATCATTGAGAGGTCAAATGTTGCATATCATACATGATGGTCATATGGGAATAGATCGCTGTAAGCGCCGAGCTCGCGAAGTGTTGTTCTGGCCGGGCATCTCCAGTGACGTGGGGTGCTTCGTTAGAAGATGTAAAGTGTGTCGGGAGATTTCAAATAGGCCGTGCAAGGAACCGATGATTCCTGTACCGATACCTAAGTTACCGTGGAATAAAGTAGGGACAGATCTTTTTGAGTATCGAAAAAATATATATTTAATTATTGTCGACTATTATTCGACTTTCACTGAAGTAGCTAAGTTGCGCGATTCGACTGCTACTACTGTTATTAATTCACTTAAGGAAAATTTTGCAAGATATGGTATCCCAGAAGTTGTTATCAGTGACAATGGCCCTCAATTTTCAAGTCGTGAATTTAAGGTATTTTCTAATGATTGGGGATTTGATCATAAAACGTCCTCGCCGAATTATCCGCAGTCCAATGGCAAGAGCGAAAGAGCTGTTCAAACTACTAAGCGTATATTAAAAAAGTATATAGAAAGTAAAAGCGATTTTTTCTTGAATATATTATAGTCAGGCCGCTCTAAGATTACCGATTTGACATATGTCAGATTGACAGCACTAGTGAGGGACTACGGCAAAATTACCGAGTCATTTAAGTAACTGTTATTTCTACTTAATAACTAAGTAAGGATTAATTAAAACAAAAATAAGATTGAAAAGATTTATTCACTTTCAGATTCACTTATAGAGTCGCTATCGCTATCTGTTACTGGAATCACAATTTCATTGTCTATAATAGAATCAACTCTTATGTCTCGTTGGTAATCTTCTAATATTAGTTTTCGGGTCTTTTCGACCACTTTGACCCAATCCTCTTTGGTCACTTTGGAGCATGCCTCTTTAAGTAGGTTCAACATTTTCTTCGTGCTGAACGGGGGTGTCGTATTATGACGAGCTGCGTAACCTGTAACATAATTTTTATTATTAGTATTAGAAGCACTAAAATTTAATTTTAAAGTCTGATTATTTGTTTCTTTATAACTTTTTCATCATTTAGTTTTTAATATTTCTATGTATGAACTGTGTATGTCCTGCTGTTTATTTTTTTTAGTCTACCAAGTCAGTCTTGCAGAGTTTAAATACGAGTATTAATATAATGTTTATATAAAGAAGAAACAAATTACCTTTTACTTGCGCCCATATTAACTCTATAGCGTTGTATTGGCAATGGTAAGGCGGGATTCTCAGGACACGATGTCCGTGTGCCAGAGCTAGTTCATCGATTTCATATAGGTTTTTTGCTTCTTTATTTTCGAACACCAATTTGAGTAAATCCGATTTTAACATTTCGGGATTGGTTTCTATACCATTTTTTTCAAGCCAACCTGCCAGATCTGCATTCTTATTAGCTTGAGTGGGTGCTTTGTTTATTTGCGCCGAGTGATATGACGCATTATCAATAATTATAATGGATGGCTCTGGTAAACTGGGGAGTAATTGGTTTTGAAACCAAGATTTAAAAGTTTCCGCGTCCATTTCCTCGTGGTAATCCGACGTGTTTTTGGATGCAAACGCTAGCTGATAGCAATCCATTTTCAATAAAGCCAACTCCAGCAGAACCGGCATGGCAAATAATGAGCCTTGATCCCTTGCCAATAGGTACTTTTGATGTAGATGCATGTGTTCCATCAGTCCAAGTACGTGACACAGAGTGGTTAGCGTTTAACCATGTCTCGTCAATAAAAACAACGTTCTCCCAATCAGTTATTTTTAGAGCCTCTCTTAAAAATTCACATCTTTTTAAAATTATGTCATACCTTTCCATTAACATTTTCCTTTTATTGGTTTTGGCGAATTCAAAACCAATACCATGTAGCAATTTAGATAAAGCGGTTTTCGCTCCACTAAACAAGCCAGCCTCTTTTAATGAAATCATAAGCAGACTTCTAGTTGGATATTCATTGCGGGTATAATAATTATAAACGTGATTCCTTATTGCATCAGCATCGAAAGAATCAACACCGGTTACTGGCTTTTGTCTGCGTCTTTTCTTAGGCGTCCTTAGAATGTTTTCTTCACTGCCTGAAGCACCAAACTTTTCTTTGTTGATATTATATATTGTTTTGGCACTGATTCCAAGAGCTTCTGATAGCCGCTCTTCTACTTGAGTTACGGGCAATAAGGGTCCGCCGTTTTGTGACTCACGCTCGAAATAGTCCTGTAGCTTTATGACAAGCTCCCGACATTGACTATTCAATGTTTTTCCTCGTTTCGGCATTTTAAACCAAACACAAAGTCCAAACACAAAGCAAAATCAGAGTCCAATAACGTGCCAAAGTCAACGTAAAAGCAGGATAATCAATAAACTGGAGAAAGCCGGGTCACAATAATAACAAATACACTGAGGGACGTAGTCTATGCGCACGAGTACGAAAGACGACTGAGTTGGACGATTGACATTGTCAGTCGTTCACAGCAGCTGGGTTGCTAATGTCAAAATTAATCCAATTCCGTAAATAAAATATTTGCAACAAATAAATTTTTAAATGTATAATTTTTTCTGTATGGCAATAATTTATTTCATCGATATTTAATGTCAATGTCAAGTTTATGGAAGCTTATCGAGTTTCATGCTCGCAAGGCAATGTAGTATAAAAGAAACCTCCAAGTGCTATAAGTAATATTTCTATCATTCTAATTAATTTTTTTCAGTCTAACTATAATCTGATTTTTTATTCCGTGAATACCACATTTACCGTAAAAACATCACAAAAAAACAATATTTAACTACTTTTTTATTGATAAAAATAATGCAAACCGCCGCTATTAAATCGCGTCAAAACCTCCTCATTCTAATACATTCCGGAACACAAAAGTACGCAGTGAGTATTACCGACCACATCACTATGAAAGCGTGACCAACGAAGTAACTTTGTAAAAGCGCTATACAAAGGGGAAATTATAAGTTTTTTTTTATTCTTAAATTTTAAAGTACTAAAAGACAAATAATAATACAATTACGTAACTTTGATATTTTGACAGAAAATTGTATTGATGAAAGTTGTTCTAAACGATTTTCCAAATGTGTTCCTCATAACAAAGTTATATGTACAACCAAAAAAGTAAAGTGTCATATCGGTAATCTTAGAGCGGCCCGACTTTAGCGATGCGATTACGATTATCGAAAGGTATCTTGTCAAGGCCCTCTGTGCTTCTCGAGATGGCTCTCCCAATTTCCGAACAGGTGTAGAGTCAATATTGTTTTTTTTAAGCTTTTTTTTTTGTTTTGTTTGTTTTGACGTCAATAAGTGCCTGTAAAGGTCTATGTTGAAAAAATATTATTTTGATATAAAAAAAAACAGTCGACGTCAGCCTTATCTTATCTTATCTTACGAGCGGGGCTGCTCCCATCGGGAGCTTTCGCACTTCGACCCTTGTTGGGTCTTTTGTGCTACCCCATTTGTCGGTTGTGGTGTGCTATCTAGCTTGCGTGGCCCTCGTCACTAGTCCAATCTATCGAACCCATGAGTCTGACGATGATCCTAGGCGATATGGCCCTATAGTCTTCCGGTCTTGGGTAACCAATTCCCGTCAGCCTTAGTCTCCTGCAGGCCAGAGCATCGCAATGACACAATATGTGCTCCATGCTCTCCTCTTCAACCTTGCAGGCCCTGCACATTTTGGTCCTAGCGTGACCCATCTTATGTAACATGACCCTTGTGCCCCAGTGGCCCGTTAAGGCACCTAGTGCCAGGCGAGTTTGAGGTCTGCTTGAGCTCAGTGCGAACTTAAGCCAGCTGTCCATGCCCATGAACAGTTTTGAATGTTTCATTCCTTTATGACTGGCCCATTCTTTCTGGTGCTTTTCTTGTGTATGGGCTCTGAGGCATGAGCCCACTATTTTGGGCGTGACTCCAACAAACGGTTCTGGTCCCACCAGAGGTGTTTCCGATCCAAGTCTTGCTAGCGAGTCCGCTTTTTCGTTACCCATGAAACCTTTATGTCCTGGTATCCAAACTAGGTTTACTGTGTTTGTTCTACCCAGTTCATTTAGCACGTTAATCGCGTTCATTACGAGTCTAGAGTCTACTCTATAACTCAACAATGCTTTGAGTGCTGCCTGGCTGTCGCTAAGAATATAGATATTGAGACCTTTACGTCGTTTCTCTAGATTCTCCTGGGCACAGGCAATGGCGTAATGATGGCGTATGTCTCAGCTTGAAACACGGTTGCCAGTTTGCCCATACTTATTGATATCTCTGTATTTTTGCAGTATACTCCTGCCCCTGTACCAGACTTCATTTTAGATCCGTCCGTGTACCAGATCATGCTGTTCCTTTTTGGGGAAGTCAGCCCTTTATCCCACTCCTCTCTTGTTGGAATGTGTACTACAAAGAGTCGCCTAAATATAAATCTGGATGACATTCTATCGCTGGTCATAGTCAGCGACAGAGGTCCTCTTTGTTGCTCGCAAATCGTGTGTCCTCTACATGGCCCGTCGGCTCTCCACAGTCCTGTCATACTTAGTCTGTAGAGGGCCGTTGTAGCCATCCTTTGTACGTTGAGATGTAGTGGTTCTAAATCCAAGAAACGCTCTAGTGCCGCCGTGGGAGTTGTTTTAAAGGCGCCTGTTATAGCCATACAGGCCAGTCTTTGGAGTTTGCCCAGTGCCTGCTGGCATGTGGCCAGAGTCGTTCTTGGCCACCAGACAATACTGCCGTATGTAATGATCGGCAGTATCATTATTTTGTAAATCCAGTAGAGTATCTTCGGTTTGAGACCCCAAGTTTTACCAAAAGTATGGCGACACATGTTGAAGGCCCTTGTAGCTCTGTCAATAGTTAGCCGTACATGCTCCTTCCACGTCAGTTCTTTATCCATGGTAACTCCAAGATATTTCACTGTTGTGGACCATGGTATATCTTTGTCATAAAGCTTGAGACATTTCATGTCATTGAGTTTCCTTCGTCGTGTGAACGGTACCACTACTGCCTTATTCGGGTTGATGCTAAGACGTGTCTCCCTGCACCAATCTTCGACCTTTTGTAGCGCTTCCTGCATCAAGTTTGCTACCACGCTCTGTACTTTGCCGTGCACTAAAAGGACAATGTCATCAGCATAACCTACTGTGTTCAGTGGTCCAGTGTTAAGTTGGTCGATCAATGGGTCGATTACTAGGCACCAGAGTATAG
Source organism: Scirpophaga incertulas (assembly GCA_036419045.1). Taxonomy (NCBI): domain Eukaryota; kingdom Metazoa; phylum Arthropoda; class Insecta; order Lepidoptera; family Crambidae; genus Scirpophaga; species Scirpophaga incertulas. Next base: position 19,317,307 of record CM071630.1, on the reverse strand, counting down.
GAGAGAGTACTCCTCCCTGGGGGCAGCCTTTCGTAGTGACGACGCTCATTGTGTCACCAGAAATGTTTGCAGTTATGACTCTGCCTACTAGCATATTGTTTATCCATCTTATAATGGTTTCACTAATGCCGTGCCTCCTGGCTGCATTGCTAATGGAGTCGAAAGTAGTCTTGTCAAACGCTCCTTCCACATCGAGGAAGGCTGCCAAGCATACTTCTTTCGACTCCTGTGCCTTTTCAACTCTGCTAACTACATAGTGCAGTGCAGTCTCCGTTGATTTCCCTGCTTGGTAAGCACATTGCATTCCTTGTAGAGGCCGTCTGCGGAGCGGTCCATCTCGTATATGTCTGTCGATGAGCTTCTCCATCGTTTTCAACAGAAAAGATGAGAGGCTTATCGGTCTGTAAGCCTTGGGCTGTTCATAGTCATCTTTGCCTGGTTTAGGTATAAAGCTAACATTAATATGTGTCCAAGCTTTTGGCACGTGTCCAAATGCTATGCATGCTCTAAATAGTCTGCACAGAATTGGGACAAGCACCATTTCGCCTTGTTGTAGTAGTACAGGGTAAATCCCGTCAGGTCCGGGCGATTTGTAGGGCTGAAAGCTTGTAATGGCCCACCGGACCTTATCCTCTGTTACTACCTTCTTAGCAGATGTCCAGTTCTCCCTCGTGGTAGAGATTACTTCTATCCTCTCCGGAGCCGGTGTGTCTGCACCGGTTCCTATAGTAGTAGATCCAGGGAAGTGCGCATTAAGCATAATGGCTAGGACTTCTTCACCTGTCTCTATTAGTCTGCCATCCTCGTCCCTCACTACCGTGAGAGGGTGAGCCTTGGTTTTGGACATTACCTTTCCAAGCCGCATGCCCTCAGGCACTGTTTCTATGGATTCACAGAAACTGCGCCAGGACCTGCGCTTGGCCTTCCTTACTTCCGTATTATACGTCGTAAGCTTTTTTGCGTATTCCGTGAAGTCGTTCTTACGTTTAGCTTCGTTGAACGCCTTCCTTGTAACCTTCCTAAGCTTTGTTAGATCCAGCGTCCACCACTGTACCTTCTTAGCTTTTATTTCCTTTTCCGGGCAGTTACGAACCCAAGCAATGTTGAGCCCTTTGTTAATTCTATCCGCTTCCTGATCTAGGTCCAGAATTGAATTTAACCTTTGTTTAGTGGCTCCCAACTCCAGTTTGAGATCACTCCTATAAGAATCCCAGTTGGTATTCCTCGGATTTCTCCGTCGTACAGTGCCTAATTCCGTGTTAGTTGTGTACTTAAAGCAAATGTAGTTGTGGTCAGATAATGATACCTCACCTGACACATGCCAGTTCTCGACGTCAGCCTTACGTCCATCCGTCAATAAAAGCCAGTAGGGTCATTAGGACCAAAGCACAGATTAGTATACTATTGACCAAAGGCTTAGGCTGAGTTTAGTCGGTAGGTCTGTTGGGTCGAGCCGCCTCGATTCACCAGGAGTCCGACATAATCAAAAAATTCGCATCCCTGCTTACCTGTTGTGTTGGTATCCATGATGGATTCTCAGCCTCCTTTCCTGAGGAAAAAATATCAGCCGTACGAACCGGTATACATATTATAGTCTAGGGCCGTACGTCAGCTGATAAAAAATGTTTGATGTGTACCTACGCAAGTATGTACTACCTACTATATTGTTGCCACAGATTAATTATCGCTGACATTCATAGCAACTTTTCGGAGTCAAGGTTTTCCTTTATCCAACTCCAATGTGGTAAATAGCAGAAATGTAGTTATCTATTGTAAAGAAATCTATGAAATAAATAAATTATACGCTAGCGCACGACTCGTTGTACAGCAACACGTGGAATAATTTACTGAAGCTGTCTTTCCGATATGCTATCAATAGCTTTGTGATAAAAGTACTTTCTAGTGATTGTTGCAAGTGTACCTGACAATACATCCAATACATAATGTCTTCTGTAATTGATGATATATGTGAACTGTTAAATAGTTATAATGGGAGAGACAAGGTAATATATGTGCTGTATATATGTATTCGTAAACTATTTACTTAATATCACCAAATAAATAATATTTTGTAATGTTGTTAACATTAGTAATGAGACGCTTTTAGAACTATATTAATTATGTTTTGTACAGGTTCTTCGATTGGCATGTTACACCTTCAAATTGTATGGGTGCTTAAAAAACAGAAAAGAGTGGCAAGCAGCTGGGTCGCGGCTCTCTACAGCCAGGTTGATGCTGCGATTATTTGATGACATTCCTATGATGAGACACATATATAATTATGGTTTCGGGAAACATGTAAGTCTCTGTTTTTGTATAACATAACTTGTGCTCAACTGTGCCAGTTAAACTTGATTAGGTCTTAATACATATAAATCTAACTCCAAAGTGTATACAACCTTAGTTTTATACAGGAAACATTATTATTGCATCATGGTTGATGTTTATTTTCTTGTAATGTATAAGATATCCTCCCATTAATCTTAGAATGGAACAACTTGTAGGAAGTAATGTTATATTTGAAATTCTGTGTCATTCAAGCTTATTTCCTACATTTCCAATAAAATAAATAATACTTTTTGTTTATCAGGAAACATCAACTATAGCTGCCATTCTGGGATTGCTCGCTAATATTGTGGATCAAATGTTCCTGCCGGTGGAAAAGGCATGCTGGCTCCATGATGTGGGCATCCTCAAACTAAGTGATGATATGGCATACAGACTGGAAACACTGAGCACTGCTCTCTGGGCTGCCAGCCTGTACATAGCGCTGGTGCAGTAAGTCACTTATTTATTTTCACCCATTATCTTAATTGAAAGATAAAATGTGTTTGCATTTTATTAAATAAGATGCACTTAATTTCATGCTATAAAACAAACACTATATGAAAATAATATAGTAATAATAATGTGTTACATTTAAACAGACAAATTTGGTATTTATAAGAACCAGAACTAAACTTCTGCTTTCTCTTACAGAAATAGAATTTAATAGATTGTCATATTTACTTGACAATTATGGAGCCGATAAAATTCTATTGATCAGATGCCCTTAATTTTTCATTGAGCTCACAGTTCAATCTGGTTATTTAGTTATATGGTACATTGTTCTCAGAACTGGTCAATCAATCAAGCAATTATGTTGGAGTCGGGAATGCCTACAGAGTACAGAGAGTGACAGTGCAGTGAGGTGCAGCATAGACCGAAGAGTGGCTCTTCAGACAGCCACTGCAGCTAAGCTCTGCCTTGACTTAGTGCACGCTGTGTCGTGTTTACCCCGAGGCTACCTGTGGGGTGAAGCTGTCACCCCCACTAAGGTAGCAGCTATTGCTACCACCTCTTCGCTGATGGGGATTGCTCTTTACTTTGTTAAGAAACGATTTGTGAAATAACGTGATTGCTCCCTCAGTGTGCATCAGTATTATTATTGTGCGGCTCTACTGGAAAATGACTTGAAACTATTAAACTATTATTATTTATCATAAGACTGAGATGACATAGTTAAATGAAAAATGTGATCAAAATAAAGAAATCTTATTGCTTGTATAAATGAGACTACCAAGTTTTCTACCACAGTTGTCACTGATTTTATTGTACTATATATGTATGTATATAGTAATTAATTTCTATCTACAATGTAAATGGAACAAATACACATGATAAATAGTTAATCGTTTTAAGTTAATGCAAATAGACATTCAACATATTTATTACATATATTCTTACTCCTCTTGTCCATGGGGGTAGGCAGATATCACAGTTTTCCACTTGCTACAAACTTTAAATATACTTCTCTCGCTTACTCTATTTTCATTAACTACTTTCATGCACGCTTTTAGGTTACAGGCACACACTGTCCTTCTTTCAAGATATCACCTATTCGGTCCAAGGATTTTTACCTAGATTCTCCTACTAACGCACGCCGTGGTGATGTCTCTCCATCTGGGGACTGTCCAGGGGTTCTCAGACATTCCCTCCCTATGAATACTTAATCCATAGTACAGGAACTTGCTGCGCAACTCGCGTTCATATTCAATTTATGTGTTGATGAAGGTGTTTTTCCTAACCTTATGAAAAATAGCAAGTTAATTCCTTTATTTAAATCGGGAAGTAAAAATGATCCTGTAAATTATCGACAGATTTCCATTCTACCACCACTTAGCAAAATGTTCGAAAAAATTATATGTAATCAGCTAACTGATCATTTAACAGGAAATAACATTATACATATAAACCAGTTTGGCTTCACCAAAGGACGTTGCACTATAGATGCTGGAGTTGCACTTCTCAAACACATTTTTAGCGCTTGGGAATGTAAACAGGATGCGATTGGTATTTTTTGTGACCTGTTGAAAGCTTTTGATTGCCTGCCAAGTCTGGTATGCTGACTGTTTATGGGCTTCAGCCCGGGACAATCCGCATTGAACCAAGGTTGAGTTCTGTGATCGAGCGAAAGGTCGGAGAAAGGAATAAAATATTCCATTCCCTGCCGAATCACATCCGCAACAGCTTCGGCAGAGCAAGAGGGATCACCGGAAGAAAAACAGACTGGCCGCCAAGGGAAAGACGCAAAGAAATGCCGCATCTCATCCCAATCCGCTGACTCATATCGCCACACTCTCCTCGTGCCTCTTGGGCTGCTATCTGGAGGGGAGCGGATCGGATCGGATACGGATTTCACCAGACAGTGGTCTGACGATCCCAGCGGAGAGAGTCAGCAGAAGGTCCAGGCAATTGGGTGTATGGTCAGCAACATCCGGTACCCGCGTCGCAACGTTCTCCAGCTGGGTAAGGTTTAGCGACAGCGCGAATTTGCGCGCTTCCTTTCCAGCGTGGCAGGTTTTCTCGTACGGGAACAGCCACTCCTTGTGGTGGGCGTTGAAGTCCCCGAGGAACACGAGATCCGCCGCAGTGTACCGTTGTTGGGCTTTATCTGCCGTCTCAGTGAGATGATCGAAGAGCCTGGTTGTCTCTTGGTCTCCGCTGTGCGATCGATAAACACAGGCATACAGGGTCACCTGGGATCCTGTGTCTACAATGACCCACAAAGTCGCAAACCCGGAAGCTTCAAAGCAACGGAGACGCTTGTAGCAAATGTCATCGCGGACGTACACACAGACCCCAGCATGCTCTTTGAATTTATGTTCTAGTGAGTAGCCTGGGTAGTTGAGGTACGCCGCGTCCGCTGGGGTTTTAATCTGCGTCTCCGTTAAAAAGAATAGGTGCGGCTTTTCAGTCTCGAGGTGGTAGTGGACTGGGTTGAGATTTGAGTGCAATCCTCGTATATTGCAGAGGTGCACTTTCAGTGGGAGGAAGTGCCGCCGGGTGTTTACCCTTATTCTTTTTCTTTGGCTTCATCATGTGTGGAGTGTGGGTTGGATGACGGTTGGGTGTCGAGGCGCTGCTTTTACCAAGTAGGTTGCCCGAGCAAAACCGGGCGGTGAGGAGCTCACCTGGAGACTGCGGGGACGCCCGAGCCCCCCCGAAATAGCCACTGGGTCCTCCCATCCAGTCGCCAGCTGGCACGGTGGAGCTATTCCGGGATTTTTCGCGCGTTGGCGGGCAGCCTTTTGCACGTGGCTGGCGCGCTACTTGGGCCCCCTACTAACTGCGGTCGGCCACCGGCAAGGCCGTGCCTCGGATCCCGCTACCCTCCAGCGTGAGCTACTCGGCCCGGTGTCATTCAAGTACCCACAAGAACGGCTATATGCAGCGCAACTGACAACCCTTCCATCACCCAAAGGCTCTGGTATTCCCGCGCACAGATGAAACACAGCAAGCTGTTTTACACCTGACTCCGGCGGGAAGGTGGTAGCTAGCTACCAGGCGGCCCCTTGCGGGACCTTTTTTTTTTTGTTCCCCTGAGGAAAATGCATTAAATTGCATACCCCGGCTGTGGCGAGCCGGCGGTTATGTGGGGCTCTCCTCCCCAGAAGGGGGAGGCCTACCCACTAAAAACCTCAGGGATGGCCTTCCTCAGGCATGTAGGGAGCCCCCGGGAACACCAAGCCACCTCCGGGAACCCCCAGCCTCCGCTCCCCTGCCTAGAGGGGAGCCCTCCTCGGGGGAGGCCACACCACCTCCCCCGGTCTCCTCCACCGACGACGCCCCCCGGCCACGGAAGGGGCGTGGTCCATCCCGGGTCACCGTAGCAGTCGCGACTTCCTCGCGCCCGCCGGCGACCCGCGGGACCTACCACCGCTGGTTAGGTCTTTCGCCGCCCCCACTAATGGAGACGTTGCCCGGGGTGGACCGCTAGGAGGTAGACCCAAACCACCCCAAAACTTCTTTAATATTTAAGGTTGACAGAGGAAACGGCAATGTTGACGTTGTAAATAGTACTCTTTCTGAAGTATTGCACTGATTCACGATTAATAATTTATCTTTAAATCCCAATAAAACTAAATGTATCAAATTTTCATTACCAAATGTAAAAAAAGTAGATACTATTGTTAAAATGAATAATGAAGTGGTAGAGTTTGTAGAATTCACCAAATTCTGGGTATTACTTTGGATCCGACTTTGTAATGGGATCCACATATTGAGACCCTATCAAATAGACTAAGTTCTGCAGCATATGCTGTAAAAAAATAAGATAACTTACAGATGTTGAAACGGCAAGATTAATTTACTTTAGTTATTTTCACAGTGTTATGTCCTATGGTTTACTATTATGGGGGTCGGCTGCTAACATAGAAAGTATTTTTGTTCTTCAAAAAAGAGCAGCCCGCGCTATTTATAATTTACGAACAAGGGATTCTCTTAGAGATTTATTTAAAGAGATTAATATAATGACTTTAGCGGGCCAGTATATTTATATATTTCATACTAATTTTCAAATGCATAATTTGAACACAAGAAATAAAAATGAACTTGCCGTTCCAACGTACAGGCAACAAAAAACTAGAGGTTCGTTTGTGGGCAAATGTATAAATTTTTATTACAAGATTCCACATAGTGTAGCTGAATTGCCTTTTCATAAGTTCAAGGTACATGTTAAAAAGACGTTATTGAGTAAAGGCTATTACAAAGTCAATGATTATTTGAATAATGCCAATGCTTGGTGTTGATTTGAAGATATTACATTCTAAATTGTAAATATTTGTTTTACAGTATAAATTGTAAACACATATGTACAGTGTATGATAACGACATAATTTATTGTAAATGTTGTTATTACTTGTGATAAAGTTGATAGTTTCTTGCGCCCATTCTTCTTATCAGCTAAAAAATTGGAAAAAAATTGGAAGATTCAAAAGAGCTTTCTAAAAAGTCATATTTGAATTAAAAAAAGAAATAAAAGTCATAAATACCTACATTGGATGGTTATACATAATTAAGTACAAAGAGAAGCTACAACCAAATTGATGTAGTTATTATGTACATTTGTTCAGATCTCAATGCTACAGTTTGCGAAGTACTATAAGCGGAAGCTAATTGTCACCTTTTTGTTTAAAAAAATATGAAATATTTCTAAATGATTTGTATGATCAACATGGTTATAGGCCTTGTTCATTTTGGATACAGGTGGTATTTGTATGACTATCTATCAAATCTTCATCCCATCCCATCCCATCCCATCGATCATCGAGTGCTAAAAATTGTTGCCAGTCTTTTTCTTTTATTGCAACCCCGAGAGCATGCTAGTTTATCTTATTTCGATTGATGTTTGTAGTAGCATGAAGAAAGTTGGTGTAGTGTTTATTATAAGCAAAGTTGGTAAATGGTCCCTGATATCGGAAGCAAAAATATAACTAGATATTTCTGCAGTAAACTTGCACATTAAATGATCTAAGCAAGTTTGTCTAAGTTTGTATTCACTGTTGATCGAAGTCCATGAGAACCGATTATTTCAAGATAATCTTGAACACGCTTGTATTCATGATATTAAAGTATCCGGCCAAAACTATATTAGGGATTTTAGTTATAGCAAGTTTATAGGCCGGCTAAGGCAGGACGGAGGCGGGTGGTATTCGCCCCCCTGAAGCACATCCCTACCCTCCCTCCCTCTGTACCCTCGGTGACGCAACTCACCAACAGCACGCCACAAGCCGCCTTGAGGGAGACTGACTCCACTGATGGGCATTTATGGCAGTTAAGGGGCATTAAATGCCCCATCAGCGGGCGATGGGATAGACACATCCGTACACACTTAAATATTACTGATAGAAACATATATTGACAACCATGACTAAGGTACAAGTGCTCTCATTCATCATACAAACATATGCCCCCACCGGGACTTGAACCCTGGATCTCAGAGAACGGGAACCTTGAAAACGGTGTACTAACCACTCGACTACGGAGGTCGACATCTGATGAGTTTAAAACAGCTACTAATAAAACAATTAAATATTAATAGTCATCATTCACCGTTTTATTCATTGTACACAAGTAACACATTTATAATTATATTAGAGTGAATTAACATTATATCATGTACTAAGGTGAGTTTAGAATAGATTGATTATTTGACTATTTAGAAAGTTATTAGATTGATTAATCATAATAGCTTCTATTTGGTAAAACAGAATCTTACTGGATGGAAAAGAATGCTAATGTCACGCAGACTTAGGATGTGGTTTCAAAATGCTGAGGTGTGTGAAGATGTGTAATGAAATTATAAATTGTTGTACAAATGAGTAAATACCCAACAGGGCAGTACGAGTAGAACATATTTTCAGTCCCGTCCCTTGTATATAATCCTAATTTGCGTTTCTTAGATCGCTTCCTTAGATATATAAAAAAAAAATGATAAAACTTAAATTTTTTTGAATTTAGAACATTGGTGAACATGTTTGAGGAAACACATTATTATTTTAGACGATTATTATTCTAGTAGAGTCCAAATAATCGTGAATAGAATACTTTTAATTAATTTTAAGGTTGTAAGTTTTGAAATACCTTTCTTGTAAATTATCGGTATTATGATGTTTAATAGGTAGATCCATTTATAATATAATATTATTTTTGAGCTTAAAAGAGAAACTAGTCATAATTGTCAAATGTTTTATAAGTATCTATACCAATTTATTGCCAATTAAGAACAGTCGTAATGTTTGTATAAATTTTATGAAATCTAATTAGCTTTGATATAAAATATAATTATCTAAGTAATTTACCAATGTGATGTTAGTTGTAAGTCGTTGAATATAGATCAGGTTACCTAATTGACTGCTTTTACTCTATTATAATACTGGATGTAAAATGTATTTGTATATTTGTATTTTCCTGTAGATATTAAGCGAGTGCTTGTAATATATTTTGTCTAGTTTAAAAAATATATTACGAAATTATAAATGTGTTTGATTGGTGTGTTCGTAAATCACCAGGAGGTTTTTATCAAACCAGTTTTTCAAATTAAAATAATTAATACACAGTGAACAATTTTATAATGCCATATACATGTTCATTACATGAATTATGACATATCTTTTATCTTTATAATAAACAGAAAATTATCTTATCGTTGATATAGGAAATTTGTACGCCAATATTCTTAATACTACAAGTATTTTTTGCATTTAGTCAGTGTCGATTAGAACAGTAGCTTGTGATCTTTGATGTAATGAGTGTCATAGACGGAGTATGTGATTTGTTGCAGACACATGCGAATCGAGACAAGGTACTTTTTCATAATATTTAAATGACACCTTTGCTTTGAATCATATAGTTCACACACGTGGTTTCTTTATACGTCGCATATTTTATTTCTATCGAATTCTCAATTGCGAAGTGTCTTAGTTTCCTTTTAATTTTATAGGTATCAAAGATTCCTTTTGTTACTGTTTGTATCAATCTACCTCTTGATCTATTTTGATTGTAATATTATCTTTAATAAAATACCTATTTATTAATTCCGGACATAAATGTAGCTATTTACATTAGTCGTTTATATGTTCTTTGACATGATGAATTTACATAATTATAGTTGTATATCGCGATGTCGGTACGACAAGTATAAACGTTTTGGTCTCAACATTTGCATACCTTTACCTAACAAAAATCAAATAGATAAAACGTGAGAATGAATTTAAATACAACGAAGGACACTTGAGTTACGCATACTGCATTTGAATCCCTTATTATTTCATAGACGTTGCATATTAGTTTGAGGCCAGACTTGCACTAGAGCATAAATAAGATTCATTGCAAAGATACTAACGCACCACAGGTAGTTAGTGTAGTGAGCTATGCCTTAAAGCTGTGGGGAAGTAGCGCGAACCGCGCCGAGTTACTGGCTGCGAGCGCGCGGCTGGCCAGCACTCGCTCTTCCCTGCGCCTCTTCGATGATGCCGCAGCAATCAAAGCAATTGCTGCGTATGGGTTCGGGAAGAAGGTAATAGTTAAACTTACTCAGATATTTTTTATAGAACAAAGTAAACGTACTCGCTTACTTTGATCTTTTCTATTTAGTTTATTATTAGTTGTATTATCAGAAATTATATCTGATTATTTCCATAATTTCTTACGATCGTAAGTTACCACTTACAATGGTAAGAAAGTATGGAAGAGATGCTACTCTGCGGTTGGTATCTGCGAGATTCTTGTCAAGTTCGTATATTATTAATATGTTTGTTAAAACTTACAACGACAAGGACTGCCTCATATTAATGTACATAGATGCGTTTTGACGCAACTAATGTGAGTTTGACCAGAAAACGTGTACTATTTATTGTAAATAATTATAATTTGTGGTGGGGTATTGGCCTGGAGAAGAGTCAATTGTAAATATTGGCATTGGCATAGATTTAAACTATCAATGAAAATATCCGAAGAGATCACACAGTATAATGCTACAGTTGTACTTGATTTTAAATAACAACATTTGCCAAGCTATTGAGAAGGGATAGTGATCTGTCCAGTTGGACTTCTCCATCTATACGTGACTACCACATGTGTGTTAGTAGGTTCGTGGACAAGTGTGCTGGTCGTAGCATATCAGCTACTTCTGGTCCGGTTGCTGGGCGTGGGGTGGCTTCAGCTCTGTCTAGGTCACTACCTGTATCGTTTTGTATATTACGAAACCTTTGGTATGACCGGCTGAATGTGACTAACAGGATGTTAGTGCTGGCATGTTGGCAGGATGACTACAGGTCTTGCAGCTGGTCGTGTATATGCCCAGCATAACGTAACTAACGGGCTACTGGTGCTGGTTTATCTGTTCAGCTATTACTACTTTACTATGTTACATTGTGTGTCAGGAGGGTCTGTGGTGGGGCTTGCTGGGCGTGGCCAACGGTCTGCTGGTGCTAGGTTACCTACAGGCGGAGAAGGTGGTCTGGTTGTTGGATGTGGGAATACTCAAGTTGCCCCCAACACAAGAGAAGCACGCTCGCACTGCGCACAAACTGTTCTGGTCACTGTACGCTTTTGTAGCATTTATAAGGTAACATTTTTATTTTTTTTAATTTATATACTACATTACGATATGCTGGCCAGATGAACTGCTGTGGTGAGCTTTTGTTTCGAGTTTTACCACTATGAACTGCCTCCATGATCTAGTGGTAGAGACTGTTATGTAATTACGGGAAGTTCTGGAGTTAAAGTTCTCATGGAGGTAGGTGTTTCCTGCTTGATTTAGTTGGTTGATAGGGCTTCTGAGCCTGACTACTTAGTAAATCATGTGTTGAAATGATGATGCGTTATACCTTCGCAATCAAAGTAAGCAAATTGTTTGAATCAGCGAAAGAGGTCAAAATATGTTAACATTGTTTATAATTTTATCTCCGTTCCCACTGTGCTCATATAGAAATATGCAAGCATGATTATCAAAAGTATAATGTTTGAATTGCTAGCAATTCAAAAAATATTTTTAAACTTAATTAAACAATATTATATTAGTAGTAATATGATATTGTTTTGACTGACATACCTACTTGCAGTATTTTCCTACAATATATCAAAGATTTTCTATCAGGTTTAAATCCGGATATTTGCTGGTCAGTCTAAAACGGAAATAGCTTTACAACATTTGACGCCATTAGCCGTATGTTTAGGTTCAGTGTCATGCTGAAAGATCCAGGTTAATCTACAATTTTTTGTATTGCCATTGATCCTTTGTACCTTTAATCTTTCGAACGCGTCCAACTCCACATCCGGAAAAACTCCCCCAAACATTATGCTAGTGCTTGACTATACTCCTTGTGTATTTATAATTAAAAGCATTGTGTACAGTAGAAGTCCTGTACACAATGTACAAATAATACCTAGCACTTTCCATGGGAATTTACCATATTTAATTTTGTTTTATCTAAAAATAACACGTTTTCACACTTTGCACTTTCGTACAGTCCAATTTTTTTTTTAATCGATTTGGTTCTCTCAGTTTTGCTTAGTAAGAAGCGATATATTTTAAGAGGTTCTTCCAAACAATTTTGCTACCACTAATCTTCGACGTATCAGTCTTGACTAGATGTTTCTCGGGTCATCATGTGAAAAAACTTCATTTTGAATCATTTTGAAGCCTTTATGTATATAAGTATTATTAGCAATACGAACGATTACCTTCTCTGGAAGTAGTCTTCGTCAAGCCTATTTAAGAACAGATAATTATCAATTGCTTTACAAACTTTTTTGACAATTTAAAGCAATTAGCAATTCTTCTTTAGTTACGCCCACTTATGACTAATATATATAAATATTTAATTTTGCCTAGTTGACGCGTCACAACTTTTATTTTAAGATTTTATCTTGCGTCATATATATTTTTGCGCCAACCGTCGTTAAACGTAGACATTGCACAGATTATTGTGAAAGATCAAAAACAACTGTAAAATTAGATTTTATTGCTGTTAAGTTACTTTATTATGTTTCAAATAAATGGAATATGGCAATTGCATAAAGCTTACACCGAGGCACTAATATTTACCAGGTCGCTACGAGCATTGCATAGCGCGACGCTCATCCTGAAATGTCCGTCGCGTACCAAATGCACCCGTGCCCGGTACTACTACGCTGCGCTCACCACCACCAAGCTGCTGCTGGATACTGTGCACGCCGTATGTAACTCTTGATCTGTGGTATTGTAATTGGGGATCGAAAGAGAGTGTGAATTGTGTTTATATCTCCCTGCAGTTAGATTTTATGTTTTGGCAATGTTAATTGACTGCGCAAAAACGATATGCAAATAGGGTTTCTGACCGAATCTACTCGTAACTGGCCTATGGGACATAAAAGAAGGTTATGTTTGATTTTGAGAGCCAAATGACTGGCTTTTCACAATGATCAGTTCGGGCTTTGAGGCAACTCTATATGCAATGTGTTGTTATTTATTTTCATTAGAGAGACATACATACAGTTCTAGTAATAAATTCACAATATATATACAGTAATACTGCACATATATAACACTCAAACAAGCCTCTTTTTAGACGGTAACTGTGTATCTACAGAAATATATGATCGAAGCTTGTTATTATCAAAATTTACAGTTTTTTAATAATAAACAATGCAATGTTATTAACAAAAAACACTTTTCACCCCTTTTCAACCCTTTCCGTACACCCTAGAGCGCTGCAAAATCACACGGTACGTTAAGTTACCTTTCTTAAAAAATCCTCAAAATTTCAGCGAGTTACTACACTATAGAGATTGATATTTACAAATTTATGTATATACCAGGTGTGTTGGCTGCCGACGGGTTGGCTATGGGGCGGGCAAGTGCCCTCTAAGCCTATGGCTGTGCTGGGACTGGTGCCAGCTGTATTGGCATTAGTACTACATCACTCTGCCAACAGGCTGAGCGTTGCGCGGTAACGCTGGCATGGATTGACAGTTATAGTATACGCTGCGCGGCCGCAGCTAATGGAAATTACTAGTTGTACATCAAAATAATATATATCTTTTCAAGTACAATTCTGTACGGAAAGAAAATAATGTTTGTATGATTTAACTCAATTGATTTTAAGTTAATTTGTGAATTCGCTTTTTACTTGTTATAATTCTCACTAATATTAGAGAACGTATCAGGCGTTAAGTCTGCCCTTTGTGCCTTTCTGACTGCATGTTGTACAGAAAGATTAAATAAAACGTCGTGTAAAATAAGGGCGTGGCTTCTCTTAGTTATAATTGTGTGCCTAGTAGGCAAGATAATAATGCACGTGTGATAGTTAGTTAGTTTGGCTGGGCTCCACCGCACTTAGCCTCATGATTGGGCCATTGTGCGCATAGGAGAAGGCTCCTACGTCTGCCTCCTTCCTACTCCATCCATCCCAGTCCCTCTCAAATACACGTGTGTATCATATCTCGTGAAATAATACGAAAGTTAGTTTTTTCCGATACACTTTATCCAGCCAAGAATTGGACTTCACGTTCTGACTCAAGAAAATGTAATAAATCGTGATTAAGTTTTTCAATCTCGTTATGTGAAAAACAATTTAGTTTTTGCTGAGACTTGTGCTGTCTGTGTGAGAGTATGATATAAAAAAATGAGTATCACAAATATTCTGGTTTCTACACATGGCAACACTTATTGTGAATGTTGTTGATTAATTATAAGGTCGCAGTAAATTTAATATTTGAAATAAACTTTAAATATATTAAATGAAAACAATTGTATTTAATGATTTCATTTCCCTATAGTTGTAGTTGACTTTAGTTTGGTACGCCTCACATTGTGTAATACTAATGTTGCTGATCAATTTCTAAGATTCTTAGTTAATATATTTTTCTAATAAATGAACTCCAAACAAATTTATTAATTTATCATTACAGCTTATATCCGCCCCCACCTATTGTTACGAGCATAGTTCAGGACTTCATATACACCTTTGAATTTCATTGCAGGTATATGCAGGCTGCCTCACGGTATATTCCTTCACCGTAGGAGCCTCAAATATATGTAGTATATGTGAAATTCGAAAAACCGATTGGTACATGGCAGAATGTAAATGATTTCAAATTGCCTATATATTTCGTGCTAACGAAACAAAAGCGAAAGTCTTTAGTGCCTTGGCTACAGCCCCAATGCCGAGACCGCAGCGCCACCCACGGTCTTACATAAATCGATGAGGTGGGCTCAAACTGCTGTTACTACATCGGGACAAGACATTCTTTGAGAGTGGTGACTCTCATAACATATTGGTTAACTACTCGGGATCTAATCCATTTATTACTTGCCGTGAACGAGAATTTATCGTGTTCGTCTTATTGGCGAGATGTTTTAGTTTAAAATAGTGTGATTTAGATTTGTGTGCCTTTTGAAATAAATATAGAGAATGTAACAGATTATTACCATTTATTATTTTTCAAAGAATTCTCCGCGATATTTAACACACTTTTACATGCGTTCAAAGCAGATATTAAAACCTTTATTCCCAGTGCCTGATTAACCCTTAGGCCCTTCTCCCATTACGATATTTGTAGAATACGATACTCGAGTAGAATACTAGTTGGATACTTGCTCGCTCCGATGCTCGCATATTACGCTACTAAAAAATGACTATATTCCTTATTTATGCAAACTCGTTTTTTGTGGACGGACGTTATGTCGAGTGACTCTAGTGACGAAGAAGCACTTGCAGTTTTTCTGTTTTAAAGAAATAGAAGACGTCAACGCAAGAGGAGAAAATTCTAGATTCATCCTTATATTGAAAGAAACATTAATTGTAGAGTTTTAGTAGCCGCAAAAGAACTACAACATGATGATAAGAAATTTTTATCTTTCTACCGAATGTCTAATGTCTAGAGAGGAGAGAATGTCAAGTAGGTCACTTGCATTTTGTTACATTATCAAAACCTGCTATACATCAACGAAATACTATATTTAGAGTATATTATGTATTTTTCCGCATGTATTCAGGTAATTTGTAATTATATAAGCACGCATGTTTTTCATCTTCTTGTACAAACTTAATATTTGCATCCATCCGCCATCTTGTCGAAACGCGCGAGACGAGACGCACAAGCGACCAACACAGTGAGTCGCGCGATACTAGTGGCGGACGCGTAGGATACCGGTATCGTAGTGTGCGAGCCTGCATTCAAATGTGTGTGAGATACTTCGCGGTGACAAGTCTTCGAGACTTGCAAGATACTTGAATCGCCTGTGCGTATCGTAATGTGAGAAGGGCTTTAGGCTAATTAGGCTGCAGCCTAGGGCGCGAGGATCAGGGGCGGACGATTAATTTTAAAATAAAAAAAAACGCGCGTAAAACAAACCCTGACTTGATTCGAATCGGTTCTTTTTAGGCCGACCGTAACACACCTGGCGGCGGGGGCGCGTTCTTACAATTAGCCTAGGGCGGTCAGAACTCTTGATCAGTCGCTGTTTATTCCACTCCGAAGTGGTCAATTGAATTATTTTTTCGAAATTCGGTGATGACTTGTGGCAAACAAACAGTAGTATAGCAGTCAGTGTGACCACCCTTTGCCACCAAGGAGGCAACCATTTTTTTTGAAGTGCTCCGTGAGCGTATAACCTTGGTCGGTTTTGGCTTATCCTGGAAGACCCAGACAGTATATTGCTGCTTAGAGTCTGACTCGTAAGCATATATCCAAGATTCGTCACCACTAACTATATCATAAACATGCTTTGATTCTCCTCAATTAGCTGCAGTTTTGCGACACCAACTAACAAGCGCAGCTTTTTGGCCGTCGCTAAGCAAATGTGGTATCTTACGGGAAATTAACTTGCGCCAAGTTCTTTTTGTAGGATTTTTTTGACAGTGGTGCCTGAAATGCCCACGGGTGTTTGTATTTCACGGTATGTCACATAACATTCTTCGAGGATTAGCTGCCGCACGGTTTCGATATTCTCTTTAGTGTTGCCCAAATGCAAGAACAAGACGAGAATTAGCCAGTCTTGGTCTTGGTCTTGCGCCAATACACCTGGTCTTGGTCTTGCGCTCCCAGTCTTGTTCTTGGTCTTGGTCTTGCAGCAAGAGTCTTGCAAGTCTTGCATTTACCTATTAAACTATTGCTATTTATTTAAGTTTACTTTAGAGCTTAGAAATCGTAGTAGAATTGGAACATTGTGAGTTTGAATTAACATAGCCATAGTAAAGACCAATCAGATTAATAAATATCTGAAGATTTGATAAGCAAATCGAAAAATCAACTGCCACATGGTTATCAACTGAGTTATATGCCGTTTTCCATAGGAGTAACTGTTTCTTAATAAACACTTACGCTGTAGAAGCTTACATATGCTAAAACATGTAAAAAACAAATAAACTCTTAAAATTCGAAATTCGTGTCGTACCGTCTCGTTCGATCATATATTAAATAGTATTAGCGTGAGTGGGACGGCACGACACGAAAGTAGAATTTTGCATGACTATACCTAGGCCCTGTGGCGGCAATCAAATAGTGTCAAATGTTGTGATTTCGGCGCAAAAGCGCGTGTATCATCACCATGTACTTCAAATTTCTTTGAGAAGTCAGTACAAAACCTTTGACGCCGCATTATCAGTGCCGATGGTTAGAACAAAACTATGCATGCACTCTGTTTGATTTTAATGGATATTTTTTTATTCGCTATGTATGTTTATCTTCTATCATGCTATTAATCCTCTATAAAAGAACCTATAACAATTACCTTATTGCCAACATTAAGACACTCAATGATATTATGATCATTATATCATCCAAACGCGTGATATTATAAATTTCAAAAAAAGAACATTCTCATGCAATGACATTTTCACCACCAGATCGCAAAAATGTTGAATAATGAACAATTAATTGTAGACTAATTCGTAATTTCGGTCTCTCTTCTTATCGTGTTATTTCCCGCCATTTATTCACTCGAATATTGGAAATCACAAACAATTACTGTGTGCGTTGTTTAGAAAATTGAGTGATTCTAGCTTTGATGACACACTACCAGATATTTCTAAAGCAGCAAAGGAAATTTCTAACAAATTGTTACCGGAAAAATCTAGGAAACAGTATGAAAAGGCATACACCGAGTTCATGAGAATCTTTTATAGAGGATTCACATCATGATTGTAGATAAAGTCTTGTATGCAACTGTTATAATTAGGTATTAAAAGACTCATGTGAGACTATTATAAACCCACATTCGTATTTTAATATTCCTGATTATACAACAGTTGCATAAATAACTATTATGGTATTGGACGTAATGCGCATAGGTCCAGTTTTTCATATTCTTTGATACAGTTTTTTGCGTCTCATAGAATTCACAAGCGTACCTATACACCGAACGGTTATACCTAACTACTCCGTGAAGTAGCGCTAAGCTGCAAGACACAAGAGTCTTGCCGGATTAGTCTTGTTCTTGCTCAAGTCTTGCACGGTCAGTCTTGGTCTTCTAAAAATACGCGGTCTTGCAAAAATGCAATAACAAGACCAAGACTGCATTTGGCCAACACTAATTCTCTTGGGTCGTGGCGGTTTGGACGACTCATGTGGCTTGTCACTGATAAGACATGTGCTGCATCACTAAACACAAAAGTAATATAAGTAGGATAGTACGTTGTCGACCAGGACTTACGCTGTAGCGTATCGATGCATTGGTTATTCATTAGATAGCGGTAACACTGCGCGCGTTATTAATTTTATCAATATTTGTGACATTAGTACGATTAACATAAAATTAAGCGTATTCAATTTGGGAAGTTATAAAAGAAAGATAGTTTTTACCTCAAGGCAGAACCATTGATTTATATATCTACTGTCAACAGCTGTTGAGACTAAAGCGAACAGGTTTTTTGATGGAAGGTGTCAATGCATCCTCGCCATGCATACCTTGCACCTTAAAAATTTCAGATTCTTTAAGCAGTGTCAGGCAGATTAATGTCAAGAGATGATTGCCAAAAACACGTGTCGATTTATATTCATCAGAAATCCCAAAATACTACAGCTATGGCATCATTTCAGAAGATAGAAAGAAGCTATCAAACTAAATGTTACATATATATTTAAATTAAATGTAAATCATCATCATCATCATTTCAGCCAATAGACACCCACTGTTGGACATAGGCCTCCCCCAAGGATCTCCACGCAGATCCGTCCTGCGCTGCAACCGTCCAGCGCCTTCCCGCGATCTTCATCAAATCGTCGGTCCACCTTGTGGCAGGCCTACCAACGTTGCGGTGTCCAGCATATGCCTGCCACTCCAGAACCTTTCCGCCCCAACGGCCGTCAGTCCTGTGAGCAATGTGCCCCGCCCATTGCCACTTAAGGTTCGCAATTCTTCGGGCTATGTCGGTGACCCTGGTTCTTCTGCGGATTTCATCATTTCTGATTCGATCACGCAGAGAAACTCCGAGCATAGCCCTCTCCATTGCCCTCTGGGTGACTTTGAGCCGCCTTATAAGGCCCATTGTGAGTGGCCAGGTTTCTGTTCCGTATGTCATCACTGGCAACACGCACGAATCGAAGACTTTCGTCTTGAGGCACTGCGGTAGATGGGCCGAGAATATGCCGCGTAGCTTCCCAAACGCTGCCCAGCCGAGTTGGATCCGCCGATTTACCTCTTTCTGGAAATTGGACCTACCTAGTTGGATTTCTTATTTATTTTAGTTGCAACGTTTTGGTTTCCCGGCTTGCAGAAATTTCACTAATTAACCTTGACCAACCATGACATCTTACAACAATTTGATATATTATTAATTGAAACTAAAGAACTCAATTCATAATAAATTTATTCCAACAAGAAGAGGATCATTTACATTACATTGTTCATCTTTTTTGAAAGTATTAATTCTTTTAAGTAGATACATTTAAATTGATAATCATGTAGGACATAAGGTGCTACATGTGTTAGGTGAGGTGAGGTTCACCTCTGCTTAAGTTTGAAAGTAATTCCTAAAATTTATCTATGAAATCTCTATTTAAACGTCAGGGGCGTGATATGAAAAGTTCGTGTGGAAAATATTATTGCTCCCAGAAACTTCTTAAACTCAGTCACTAATTATAAGACTCCATGAGATCTAATTATATTTTAACTCTACTCTCGGCGAGGAAGTAATGGATCGGTTGTACCTTGGAAGGTGATGCGAAGAATTATCCTCCAGGATCACTCACTGGTTTCTATAGAACATGCCTCCAGAGGAACTTTCCGACGTCTGTGCCAGAGCTGGATCCGGGCTCATGCCACAGCCATGTAGACCGATGCCATCACTTCATGACCAAACCATCCAAATCGGATATCACTGATTTATCCAATACTACTAAGTAGTAACCGAATGAAAACTATGAAAAACTTATAAGAAGAATAAGAAAAAAAAAAATGGTTGCCTGTAAAGTTGGTTTTACGGGCGAAGATTTTATGTGACAACGTCTTTTTCTCGGTAGAATATTTATTGATATGAATATAATTAAATTGCACAATAGGAACAAGGAATTGGATGAATTTTTAATTTTAAAGAATCAATTTGAAAATCAAAACACTTATTCAGATCGAAGGTTCAAATTTTTGCTAAATAAATTTGAAATTAATTAAAATTTGTAATTGTAAATGATGAAGTTGAAAATTAAAACATTTACTTAAATTAGATGTTAAAATTCTTGCTCAACACAGTTTAAATCAAGTTTTCTTATATCTGCCACTTTTTCTTAATATTTGTAATTTTAAAGAATCAATTCGAAAATCAAAACATTTATTCAGATTGAAGGTTCAAATTTTTGCTAAATAAATTTGAAATTAATGAAAATTTGTAAAATAATAATTAATTAATTTTAAACTAATAATTTACTTAACACTATCAACATTTATCAATAGTATGACATAACCTATAAACTCAGTTTCTCAACTTTTGTGTCAATCTAACAATTAATCAATCAATCATAGTTTACGATAATGAAATATCAGTGTACAATTATTTACCTTTATTGTTGTAGTTGTTGTAAATGACGAATCTAAGCACTCCACATTTTCACTACAGACACAGCTGACGATACTTTAACCACACGTGTGAACTTGTATTATGACGCTTTCTTGTTTTTCCAACGCCAAGAACGTTCGAGAAAGACAAAGACAGAGACACAAGCATGCGCCGATTCAATGCGCCTAATTCTCTAGTGCTGCGCGCGCGGCAGACCGATCATAGTTGAGTGGGAGAGAGACGCAAGGCATTCGGCGGGCCTCTCTCTCGTTCGGTGACTCATCGTAACGTTACCGAGCGTTACACTTTTTCATAAGTGACTCCCAGCCGCAACCTAATTTAAGACGTTGTCACGTCAAAAAAATAAATAAAAAAAAAAAATAACATAAGAACAACCCGCATCTGAAAAGAAAACAATTTGCGTGTTAGGATTCAGTCGGATGACCGGCAATGTGTGTAGAACAAAATAAGAAATCCAATGACTACCAGAATAGTTCTATTCTATATTCTATTATTTGTCCCAGGTACTCGTCAACAATTTCCAGTGTAGAGCCTCCAACCTTCACAGGAGTGGGTGCTACATGGTGATTCGACATGATTTTCGTCTTGTCCATGTTCATTTTAAGACCCACTTGTTATGAAACTCTACTGAGGTCTTCGAGCATTATGCCTAAGTCTTCCATGGTGTCGGCCATGACTACGATATCATCAGCAAAACGAAGGTGCGTCATGTTCTCGCCGTTGATGTTAATGCCCAGCCCTCTCCAGTCCAAAAGCTTAAACACATCCTCCAGCGTAGCTGTGAACAGTTTCGGCGAAATCACATCGCCCTGTCTGACACCTCGCTGGAGGCGTATTGGTTTCGAATTCTGGTCCGGAAGACGGACTGACATTGTGGCGTTTTTGTACAGTGACTGCAACACTTGGATGTATCGATAGTCTATACGGCACCTTTGGAGAGACTGAAGCACGGCCCATGTCTCGACGAAATCGAAGGCTTTCTCATAATCCACAAACGCCAAGCATAGTGGCAGGTCTTCGCTCTTCGGTCTTCTGTATAACCTGCCGCAGCGTATGTATGTGGTCTACTAAGGTAACTAAAGGTAAAGGTACTATAGCCTTTTCGGAATCCGGCTTGTTCGGGAGGCTGGAAGTCGTCAAACCTGCGCGCGAGACGATTCGTAATGACTCTCGAGAACAGCTTATAAACATGACTCAGGAGCGTGATGGGCGTGATAATTTGGACAAAAAATAAAGATTTATTTTATTGTTAGGATACTTACTATACCGCCACATAATAAAAATAATTTTATATCAATTAAACTGTTTATTAAAATACTACTTGAGCGATAAAACAAATCATAACATTGATTCTTATATTACGAAATTTTACAATAATAAACATTTAACATGCAAACAGTAGTTGTTTAAAAGCGTCAGTCCAGTTATATACGAACTGCCGATAACATTACATAGCCGCATACTAATATAAAAAAAATGTGTACTGCCAGATATGTGGCTGATATTAATGTTAAACATGAAAAATAATAAATATAATCAAAACAACGTTTAAGAACTATACAATTATGTTTCAAAACAAAAAGTACTGTGTTCATTGTCATAATTTGCTTTGGCATTGAAAATAACTATAATTAAATATTAATATCACAATTTGCCTATATAAAAATTACAAAATTTTCTTATACCTTATAAATATTTCCCATTAAAACTGCCGTATGTTAAGGTATTGATGATAATGATGCAGCTGTTGTTTCTGACAAAGTGAACGATCTCCGCATAGTCATATTTATGTTATGTTATTACTTATGAGTAGCGCACAATCTCCACCACAGGTCAAGGCGCACCTGAGTCGTCGTACTGATGTTACTCTTTGGTTTTGTCGGTTTCAGGTGTCAGTTTTAGCTCCAAATCGAAATAGTGGACAGCGTGGGGTAGCAGCCTCGCGGCGAGGCGCGGCAGCCGCCGCGGGCAGGGCGGCGGCCGCGCCCACCCGCCGGCCTCCGCGGCCGCGGGCACCGCTGCTTCGTACGCCCGCGCCGCGCCTTCATCGCTCGGGTTGAACGTGCACTGTGCTAGTAAACACAGTACTCGGTGACTGCGGACAAAATTATAACAAACATTTTATCTAACACGATACCACGATATTGTACCAGAAGAAATTAAACTCGAAATATTTGAAAATTGTAAGTTAATAATAATACTTTCTATACATCTAACTATAGTTTCTGTATCTGACTGGGTATACTATTTAGCTACAATTTTCATGGTGCATATTGAATAGAGATTAGACCCAAATGGTACACTCTACACATACTTTCATCAAAGGACATCGGGCGTTTTTGACTCAGTTTTTTTAAAGTCGCGAACATAAACCAAAATATGTTTAAATCATAGTGCATCCAATTATATTTAATACTGTATAGTTATTTTAATTCATACCAATGGGAAAATGGAAATAATTACTAAAATAACTACTAAATCTGACCGCTCAATAAGTGAAAATAATAATTATTATATTATCGTATTTTCGTACAGCCATAATTCGTTCTCGTTCTCGCCCATTGTTTCGTGCAGGTAGCAGGCTTATACATCGCAGTTCTTCGTCATTCGTCGTAGTGATCTGTGCTTTTCTGTGTTCCCGTTGTGTTCTGAGTTTACTAATTACCTACTACTGCTTGTTTACTGGACTTTGTTTGCTTTCGTGTTGGATTTAGATGTATTAGGCCCGTACCCAGCCATTACTACGGATGCCGAAATAATGAGTCACATAATGCAGGACGCCACTTGGCATTGGTTTCTGAGCGCAAACGACATTTTTATATTGGACCGCGGCTTTAGAGACTCTATCACTGCCATCGATGAGCCGCCAACAAAGGCAAGAGAAGAGCACAGTAGATGCAAATAAGTCACGGCTAAGTACTATGTGTCGATGGGTGGTAGAAACTGTTAATGGGCGATTTAAAAAAGACTAAGATATTCCGCCATGTTTATTTTAATTTATCACTTACAAATACGATGACTGATTTAAAATTACTGCAGCACTCATCAGCATGCCGAACAGCTTATAAATATAATACATGAAAATATGAATAGAGAAAATGAACCACCGTCTACTAAAAATGATTTACCGTCATCGCGGATATTAATTCTTTTTAATGTATTAGATAGGAAATTTTATTGGCTGTTAGAAAAAAATCAAGCAAATTACTTTTTTCAGCCGCAAGGGCCTGGCATACCTATTTGAAGTGTGTAATGAGGGCTAAAATTTCTCCATCATACCGGAAACTTTCTAAGAGGTAGACTCTGTACCAGGGTCGTCTGCATGGGTACCTCCGTCTTACCTATTTCTGCCGCCAAACAGCAGGGTTCGCTTTGCTGTGTTCCGGCGTGAAGGGTAAGATAGGCAGTGAAATTACTGGGTACTGTGACTTTACATCTTATGTCACAAGTTGGCAACGTACACTGTGGTTCTTATGAGGTTTGCAGATTTGCTGCGAATCTCGTGGGAACCACATGTACTATAGGCGACTGTTACCACTTACCATCAGGTGGGCAGCCTGCTTGTTTGTCTACTTTAGCAATAAAAAAAAACTATTTTTTTTATTTTATTTATTTTTATATAATTTTTAAAAATATCTCGGTATGCGCGCTATTAATATCTGCGACGACGGTAAACCATTTTTTCATTTTTTTAATAATATATGTGACTTACTTAGCGATGTGTATTCCGTCTTGAGCAGAGAGCAGACTTAGCAGCGTACGTCGCGACCAGCGACACAACAGACTTACTTAGCGGTGGGCGTTCCGTCTTGAGCAGAGAGCAGACTTAGCAGCGTACGTCGCGACCAGCGACACAACAGACTTACTTAGCGGTGGGCGTTCCGTCTTGAGCAGAGAGCAGACTTAGCAGCGTACGTCGCGACCAGCGACACAACAGACTTACTTAGCGGTGAGCGTTCCGTCTTGAGCAGAGAGCAGACTTAGCAGCGTAAGTCGCGACCAGCGACACAACAGACTTACTTAGCGGTGATCGTTCCGTCTTGAGCAGAGAGCAGACTTAGCAGCGTACGTCGCGACCAGCGACACAACAGACTTACTTAGCGGTGAGCGTTCCGTCTTGAGCAGAGAGCAGACTTAGCAGCGTACGTCGCGACCAGCGACACAACAGACTTACTTAGCTGTGGGCGTTCCGTCTTGAGCAGAGAGCAGACTTAGCAGCGTACGTCGCGACCAGCGACACAACAGACTTACTTAGCGGTGGGCGTTCCGTCTTGAGCAGAGAGCAGACTTAGCAGCGTACGTCGCGACCAGCGACACAACAGACTTACTTAGCGGTGGGCGTTCCGTCTTGAGCAGAGAGCAGACTTAGCAGCGTACGTCGCGACCAGCGACACAACAGACTTACTTAGCGGTGGGCGTTCCGTCTTGAGCAGAGAGCAGACTTAGCAGCGTACGTCGCGACCAGCGACACAACAGACTTACTTAGCGGTGGGCGTTCCGTCTTGAGCAGAGAGCAGACTTAGCAGCGTACGTCGCGACCAGCGACACAACAGACTTACTTAGCGGTGGGCGTTCCGTCTTGAGCAGAGAGCAGACTTAGCAGCGTAAGTCGCGACCAGCGTCACAACAGACTTACTTAGCGGTGGGCGTCCGTCTTGTCTTGAGCAGAGAGCAGACTTAGCAGCGTACGTCGCGACCAGCGACACAACAGACTTACTTAGCGGTGGGCGTTCCGTCTTGAGCAGAGAGCAGACTTAGCAGCGTACGTCGCGACCAGCGACATAACAGACTTTTCGCAGCGACCGCACATTCTTCGTCTCCTTCTAAGCCCACACTGACGCGGCACGCAAGACAGATCCACGTGCTCACTATAGCTTCGTTTTGGGTGCTGCAATACCAAACATATATTATTATTTAGGAAATAACTGAAATTACTTAATATAGTTCGATACCAGTAGTTTGTAAAATTCAATTATTACAAATATATATTAAAAGAAAAACAATGCAATTCATCTTTATAGGTATAAAAATAAATTGCATTATAATTTTTATAGGTGTGCTATTTTTATACGCGCGCACGCGGTGGCGGGCGCTCGGGATGAGATCCGTTCAGTGTCGTTCAGGGACGTCCATAAACGGAACTTTTACCTGGTAAAAAAGGTCTAAAAATGAATTAAATTAATTACGTATACCTTAATTGGAAAATAAACTTAAAAACGTATTGCATAAAAATCTGTGTTCATTTAACTATATCACAATACAATTATATGTATTTTTTTTTAATGTATTGTAACATATATTTGAAAGATTTACAAATAATACAAATTATAATAAAAAGTAGACTAAAGGATGTATTAATAAGTGAATTTTATGTACGTAACGATGCAGATGAAAATGTGTTAAAGTGCATTTCAGGATAATTTAAGACAAAACCAATTTACATAGATCGCCTAATAACTGATACGCCGTTAGGTGTGTACTCATTGTCATAGCAAAAGCATTTTAGCAGTTAATCAGTTTATACAATATATTAACCAGTTAATAACTCCATTATTTCTATCAGCTACAAATTGTGTGGTGTAAACCCTATTTATGGTCCTTCGAGCTTCCGTATAAGCTTTTCGCGAGTAAAATTATGTGACGTGGATTGGACCTTGTGTGTGTCATGAGTAACCAGGAACTTTAACAATTCATAATATACAATACCTACATATTTTAGAAATCGTCATGGAAGACCTTCAGCAACCCAAAGTCAGCTTATAGGTGCGATTGACCAACTTTTTGTATATTTTAAGAATGATGGAGTCGTGAAGTGTCAATTAAAATCATGAAACAAGTAGTAGGAAATGTTGAGAAAAGCAAACAAATGTTAGTTAACGCGTCTTGAATTTATATTGTGTGTATATTATTGTGTGTACTCTTACTTTACTGGATACTGTGAACATCTTGTCCCAAGCGTGTGGTTTGGTGTACATGGGAGTTCTAGTTTAACAATTCACGAGTACCATATAAAAATTGTGTTGTTACTTACCATCAGATTATTGCCAATATTTTTCTATTAAATATACTTACAAGTTGATATCGGAGGCGAGCAGCGCTACCAGTGCATTGCGCAACGCTGCGCAGTCGGTGGTACTGTGCGCGTTGTTGTACGCGCACACAGCGTATGCGGCGTAAAGCTTTGCGCGTGCGCACAGCCCAGTTGGGTCTGACCACACGCATCGTTGCCACAACGACACCACTTCCGACCAGCTGGCGCCCTCTAGTAGGATGTCATTATTGTTTTTTTTTTAATTAATCTTCTTTAACATTCACACCAATCAATCTTTAAAAACAATCACACCTAGTCCAAAGTAGTCCCTGTGAGGCATGTGATATGATCTAAAGTAACGGTTATCCTATAATAAACAAATAAGTTTAGGGAAGAAACCTAACATTTTATACGAAAATTGAAAACATTTCTTTAAAGTTTACATTAATTTAAATATGTATGTTCTCTTTTAAAAATGTATATATCATTTAAGCAAGCGTGCTGTAAAAATCATAAAATGACATTACTACACCATACCTGTTTGCATATAGGCAGTAAGTGCTGAGTCGGCGAGGGCCGCGAACGGTTCGTACGCTGTTAGCGAACATGTGGCACGAATGCACGCACGCGACCAACGCACTGACCCTGCGCTCACTGCCTTTTTCCACTCCTATAATGATAATTAATACATTAAGATTTAATTTGCTCTACTCAGCCCTAGTTATAAGAAAATAAATTTTATGTTTCCATTCAATATAACATTTATTATACGCCGTGGTTGCAGGCGAACTGAAGCTGCACTGTCAAGTCTCCATAACGCAGCGGTTTCATCGAACCACCGCCATATTATCTGGTCTCCGTGTACAGTTCCACTACACTTAACGCAATCTGGTGGAAAGTTTATGTAAAAAAAAACCTGGTACCCGTATGTTTCGGCGCGATTTTAAAGACGTTCCACGTCAAAAATTGGTATGTCGTAGTTCGTCGTGTTGATTCCTGTTGACCTGACACATTTATCGTCCATCGTCTTTTTATTACAAACACTGTGTAAGCGACGAGATCTTTTTCTGTCACAAAGGTTTCAGATACATAAACATTCGAATATTAAGCAGATGGAATGTTTCAAAACTTATTTTAGGCTCCATACCTATTTTGTGTAATGCTATCACAGCGGTTCGGTTCTTTTTATCACCCCACTACATTTTATTGTCACAAAAATATTAGATATCCAATTAACAAGAAATTGAGATAACGTAATGAACATACAGTAAAAATAGCAGATTTTAAATTCAGATATATTTTGTTTATTTTAGAAGTAAATGTATTTATAACGTGAGACTTTTAAGATCAATTTAAGCATTTGGGAGAAATTTTAAAATAAAACGTATTCAATAGGTTGTTTTCCCGCGATATTATAATTATTATTTTTGATTGGCAATTTTTTCAATGTTGAACTTATTGCTTTCTATTTTACCACAAACATTATTTCTTCTATCGACACGGATTATGCCAAACGGATTATACCAAAATGCAGATACAAATTAACATATTTAGAAACAAGTACAAAGTTATTAAAATATTATTGGAATAAATAAAATGAATAATATACAAATTATATTCGAGTTGAAAATATAAGTAAAAAGTAAGCGTAAACCTGAGTCTAATAAAATTCAAGAACTCATTTTACAATTTAAACTTCACTATAACAGCAAATATTAAGCTGTGACATGTATAGTATAGAAACAATATATCTTCAAGTATATTGAATAAAATACCTTCAAAAAACTTACAAGATTTTCAGCAAGCTATGAAGACTAGATGTCCTTTAAATACTTATTTATGTCTTACATGAATTAAATTTGACAGATATTGAAATACATCAGTTAGATATTTTGATACTACTACTGCAAATTATTAAACTGTGTAATATACATTGGTAAGTCGTTACACTAATAAGAAAGTAAATGTTAATGAAGTTTTAATTCGCTTTTTATCTATCTATCCTTTTAGAGGATAACTACAGTGTTCTCGGACTATAAAGGAATAGATATATTCCACAAATGAATGTATTTACACTTTAAAAACCTTAGATATTAAAACTAAATATTGTAAAACACTTTGGGCTCGTCAATAAACCATCCAATACCATCATGAGTTTATTAATTATGTAGAAGGAAGGCTTATAGTTCTAGAAATGATGCAAAGAAAATAAAAACAAATTGCAAATATAATAAAATAAATTAAAATATTTACTTCAGGTAATTATAGACCATATTAACAAGAAGTATAGTGCTTTGTAACGTTAACGGTAAGAGGAACACCTATAATATGTCAACATACATATCATACCTTGTTAAGCATATGATGTCTCAACCTATAGAAAAACCTAATAATGATAATCTAACGACTATAATTAGTTTGAAAGTATTTACAAATGATTCTCAAGTAATACTTGCCAATGCGCAAGTTCGAATACAAGATAAAAATGAAAAATTGATCATCTTCGTGCTTTCCTTGACTTAAAGAAGATTTACAAAGGTGCTAAATATATCTATAAATAGACATAACTCGATAAAGTCACGATGTACACAAAAGTGACTCTCATAAAATAGCCCCGATAAGATTAAAAAATCTACAAACAAAATTTGCTTATAGCCAAAACATAAAATGTTTTAACTTCCACATCACTCAGTTCTTTTTTTTTTTACACCACCACCACCAGTTTGACAACCAAGCTGTGCGGTTCTTCGATGCGCGTATTCTACTTGTTTCAAAAATACTAAAGACTTACAGAGATCTTAATATTTGCCTGACAGATTGGGAGAGACACAGATTGCGAGAACAAAAGTTGAATACATGTAATGCGACTATGATGATACTGAAACATCAGTTCTGTATCGATAACACATACACATCACACACACCGTAAGTTTGCCATTTCAAGTATATCTTCTCGTGTATATTCCTCGAGATACCAAAGCTTTTAACATTTTTCTAACGACAACTTTTTTTTTTGTTCCGCTGAGGAAAATGCATTGAATTGCATACCCCGGGTGCGGAGAGCCGGTGGTTATGTGGGGCTCTCCTCCCCAGAAGAGGGAGGCCTACCCACTAAAAACCTCAGCGATGGCCATCCTCAGGCGTTGTAGGGGGCCCTCAGGATCGAGTGTCGCATCTGAGGACCCCCGGCCTTTGCTCCCCTGGGTACGCTAGGGGAGCCCTTCTCGGGGAGGAGTGATCTTGCCGCCTCCTCCCCTCCAACCTCCTACGACGTCACCCCCGGCCATACGGGGGTGAGGTCCCTCCCGGGTCGCCTCCACGGGCGCGATTTGCGTCGCGCCCGCCAGCGACCCGTGGCGGCGCCTCAGGCCAGGCTATCTGGCCCGAGGCCGCCTTCTTCGAGCGGGATCGGCCATCTCCCGATCCCGCTCGGCGGCCTCCTTCTGGAGCATCACTGCTTCACAGAAGGAGACCACAGCCCTCCAACCTCCCTCATCCGCCAACATTGCCGCAATCAACGCTGGCGGAGACAGATCTTGTCTGATCTCTTCGACCAAGACTCGGCGTTCGGAGACCCAAACGGGGCACTCCGCCAGCGTGTGCTGGGCCGAATCGAGGTCGGATGCGCAGTGGTGGCATCGTGTCGTGTCCTCCCTCCCTATTCGACTCAGATACTCACCTAACCCAACCTAGGATCGTCCTTGTACTATTGCTACAGGTACAGCAATAGTACAAGGACGCTCAACCCCATCTGAAGCGGGAAGAGGATAGGACAAAACACTGTGATTCTATATTTTTCTGTAGCGTGGCATCATTGATAAGATTATTCACTGTACGTAATATTTATGTTCACTGGTCGATATTAATAGACTATATACGTATTAGATATGCCCGAAGATTTATTCTACAATCTGTATACTTTATTTGCGCGTAACATAGCATGAACCATATTGTTTAAAAGTTACGTTATCATCGAAAACTGTATTACGTCAAACAAATTGTTTTTGTTTATCAGCACAATTTAAGTCAATGGTTCAACATAAATACGCTACCATTAGCTATTTCATGAAATCAGTACATACCGCCACAGCTACGGACGCAGCCGGCTCGATGCACATTATAAGTAGTGCTCGCTCTAGTAGTTCTTCCAATTCTCCCGACGAAGGCTCTAGGTGGTGACCTACAACAAACAAACAATTAATGTATTTTCAATAATTAAACAAATAATGTAAACAAACAAAATAAAACAAACAATCATAGAATTTGAAAAGTGGAGATGTTTAAATTTTAATGCTTCTCTTCCTTCAATTGAGCTCGCCAATAGCGACACCTTTTAACCTTTTTACACAGCTTAAAACCACGTAGGCTTAGTCTTTAACAAAGGTTTTTTTATTGGCAAATATATCACAGCTTTTTAGTAGTTATTCTTAAAAAGTGTTCTTCAACTACACTCGGCGTAAAAAAAAACGCACCTCGGTTAAATTAATTTTCGACTTTCAATTTCCAAAAGTTAACAGCATCCTACCTAAAAAATATTGGTATCAATTTAAAGTACATTTTCTGACCTTTTATTGGACATAAAAAGTAGGTATGGGTATAAAAAACAAGTAACGTAAAGTGAGAAATGATTAAAGAATTTTTATATAAGAAAGAAAGAAATATTTATTGACTTTCACAGCAACAAAAATGCAAAAACAAATTAATACACCAACATATACAAAAAAAAAGCACCATTACAAAAAGTTTAGGGTAGGTGTGCTGCGTGAGGTCAACAGGTCACTGTCTCAGCTAAGCTTCTGTGATATAACCACAGAAGCGCTGATTTTCAGACAGCACCTTGAAGTAGAGGTGGCGTACGTTAACCATTAATAAAAAGTAGAATAAAAATTAAATAAAAAATATATAATGGGATTAAAAATATATACACATATAGCCATGGAATACATACATTGAAAAAAGAAAAAAGACAGCAAAAGTGAACGCGACAAGTAAGCGACAAACGAATTAGATACTCTGTGACGAGCGTGATGAAGGTCATAGACGTCATTGTAGCGTAGTGTTGAATTGTCATCTGTGCTTAAATTCTACCTGCACAATGTACAATACAATATGGAAAAAAACCTCTTAGTACTTCTGAGATGATAAATTTAGTTGGCGAGTTGTAATGTGTACACATGTGTACACATCAAATCTATGAAAAGAATTGGCAAAACAAGGAAACAAGAGAAAAGATTGAGTGCACATTTGGATTCAGTGGTGTGCCTTGCTATAGTGTCCCATTTCATCTTGTTCGTGAAATCTGAAGTGAGTACCTAATTATGTTATATTTATTTTTGTAGAAAAGGCTGGTCACTGGTCAGTTACTTATAAAGACATTAGATATTTTTTTAAATGTTTTTTAAAAGTACACTTCGTTTTTAGATCACGCATCGGTGGTGGTAGGTCGTTCCAACATCGCGATGCAGCATATCTAAAAGAACCCCTAAAAGCCACAGTACGATGTACAGGGGTTACAAATACAGAGGTGCGCGCTCGCATTTGATATCGACGGTATTCCTGGAACCAAACCAACTTGTCATAAAGGTACTGTGGTTTCCCAGTATTTATAAAACCGAACAGTAAAGTAACGAGATGAAGTTTTCGGCGAGCTTCCATTTTCAACAAGCCAGCCTCGTTCAAGAAAGGAGATATATGTGAACGCGGTGGAACATGAAAGCAATAACGGGCACATGCATTTTGTACTCGCTGAATTAATTTAGCAGATCTGGATAGAAGGCATGGACCATATACGATGTCACAGTAGTTAAACTTAGAGAGGATTAGTGACTCACATAATTTAATCCTTAGATCTATATTTATATATGGCCTTATTTTATACAATACCTTTAGACGATAAAAACAGCTTTTAGCACATTGTATGATATGCTCTTCAAACTTCAAGTGGCTATCAAGGACAAGTCCCAGACTTCTCGCCGTTTGCACTTGCTCTATATATTCGCCTTGCAAATTTATGTCGAATGGTATCCCATTGTTACCAACCATTCGTAAGTTATTTTTTGAACCTAATAACATGAACTTCGACTTTGTAGGATTCAGTGTTAAACAGTTAGACACGCACCAATCCGACAATCTTTGCAAGTCTTCATTTATCCTTCTAGCAGCATCAGCATACTGCTGCGGAGAGAATGACAAGTAAGGCTGCAAGTCATCTGCATATAGATGGTGCTTGCAGTTGCCAATACTATTGACGATGTCTGAACAGTATAAAATATAAAGGATCGGTCCAAGAATAGATCCCTGCGGGACTCCTCTTGTGACTGGCAGAGGGGGTGACCTTGACTTGCAACCGTCCATCATAGTTAGCTCTACGTACTGCTTCCTGTGCGAGAGGTAACTGTCAAACCACCTTACAGTCTTAGCATCTGCTCCATAATATGACAGCTTCGATAATAAGAGGTTTGTATTGATAGAGTCAAATGCTCGTGAGAAATCGAGTAACAACAGTGCTGTAATCATTCCCTGATCCTGAGCAGATAGAAGGTTGTCTACCACATCACAAAGTGCGGTAGCTGTACTATGACCTCTCCGAAAGCCAGATTGATGAAGAGGTAATATCTTCTGCTCCTCGAGGTATTTAGTAAGCTGGTCGCAAACAATCCTCTCCAGTATCTTTGATAGGCATGGCAGAATACTAATAGGACGCAGATCTGATATTTCTGCTGGCTGACTAATTTTAGGGAGAGGCCTAACAACGGCAATCTTCCATATCATTGGAAAAACACCTTCCTCTATGGACCTGTTTATTAACCTGGTGATGGTACTTAGTGCTTGTGGCATCATTAATTGCAGCATATCCAAAGACAACATAAGAACAATTTTAATAAAAACAAATAAACCATATAATAAATAATATACATTATTAAACCTTAATTAGAATCTTGTGTTGCCCTCTCTTGCCCGAATTACATCTTCCATAGGCCGAATGAGCAATTGAGGAACGCTTGTCCATTCCCTAATGGCAGCATTCTGAAGGTCCCGTAGGGTCGCTCGGGCGGGATTTCGTGCTCGAATTAACCGTTTTAGCTTGTCCCAGAGTCGCTCAATTAGGTTAAGGTCTGGACTTATTGCTGGCAATTATATAACGGGAATCCCAACCTCTTAAGGTAATCTCTTACTATGATTGTAGTATGGCAACGGGTATTCGAAAGAACAAAAAGGAATTATTCTCCAACAAAACCCGCATATGGAACCACAAGACTCAAACTCCAGAATTTCCAATAGTCTAGTGACATGCCGCCCTAGAGCATGCATGATCCTCCAGTTGAGAGTTTGTTCCATGCAATCTTGAGTATATCGTTCGCCTCCTCTTCTGTATACTCTCTTTCATCCATCGTTGGCAAATAAACATATTCGTATCTCATCCTGGAAAAACATTGCACCCCATTGAGTGAGCATCCAGTTGACATGCTCACGTAGATGTGCTGACGGTGGTTCCCGAACAGTTTGGAGCAGCTGCCGCAGTTGAACAGCATTCTTACTTTATCTTATTAGAATCGATTTCTTAAAGAAGTCACGATGAAACTGTCGTCTCTTTCTGATGTGCAGTGTCGACGACGTCCTGACCCTTGCCTCCGGACGAAGCCCCCAGTTTCTTGCACACATTCAAACACCCGACGAATGGCAAATCAGCTCAAGTTTAGCTGCCGTACAACATCCGAGTTTCGCATCCCTGATTGCAGAAGTACAACCACTTGGGCAGCTTTTTCAGAAACAATATATAAAAAATAGGTTACAACAGAGCTATCGATTTGTGAGTGGGGCTGTCAAAGCTTGCGTGGCCTATGACCGCGCTCGATGTCAGTGCAGCTCCTTGACAACGTCACAGATTCAGTCCGCAAATTGATAATTAGATATTGGCGTTTGCAGTGTTAGTTTCGTATAATCGTTTGTTTCGCTATTTTTTGGCCTTGGCTATTGTTTACTGGAGTTATTCCTTGCTTTACTGTTTTGGCTAAAGTATTGGGTTTCGTACATTTGTAATTCATAATTTCTATATTTCATTTCATTTTTAGAAATCACTACTTGTTTCCGGGTTTATCGTATCCACGGAAATATTTTTTGTTTCAGATAAAAACTTTCTCTTTGTGCCCACAATGGACAATAGAAGAAGGAAAAAAAAGCTAAACGAAAGACATTTTACTATAAAGCGTAATGTTCATTTTGCACCGCGTTGAATTTTCAGGCTGCTAGTTTCCGTACCTAATTAATTACCTGTACAAAATTAAGGATTATTTGTATGAATCAGAGTGCTTAGTTCTCGTCTATTTAGTGGGTGGCTGATAAAAAAGAGCACACCGTACTGCCAGGATTGGATCAAAATAATGATATAAATAATCGAAGAATTAAGTAATTACTATTTACTTTTAAAATTACCCTTATATGAGAGTTGCTATTTAAGTTATCTAAGGAAAATTTGCGTGTGATAATTTTCTACAACTTTCAAAGAGGATTATTGCGACGTCAGTGGTTTGAGGAGATCACTTCTCTGTTTAGTGATGCAGCACCATGTCTTAGAAATATAGAACGCTGGTAGTTGGAACCACTGTCCAAAAAATTGATACTAAGAGTACTTGGCGTAAGAAAGTTGATCTCCCGTTGGATACCATATTTGCTTAGCGAGGAACAAATAGCTATCCATGTTAGTTGGTGTCGCAAAACTCTGCAGTTAATCAATCGAGAAGAGTCAAAGCATGTTTATGATATGGATTCAGATTCTAAGCAGCAGTCTGCTGTCTAGGTCTTCCAGGATGAGCCAAAACCGACGAAGGTAAAAAAAAAATGGTTGACTCTTTGGTGGCAAAGGGTGGTCACGTCTTCACTATTGTTCTAGAAGATCGCAAGAAGGTTAACGCTGACTGGTATAGCACTGTTTGTTTGCCACAAATCATCACCGAATTTCGAAAAAACAATCCAACACGTCATATGATACCGCACCAATGAAAGTTCGCACACCGCCCGCCAAACAACAATGTTTTTGAGCAAAATGTTTTATACCATCCACCTTACAGTCCTGACCTTATATCCCTAAAGATTACGTTCTCCAAAATTCTATTCTATTCGTATTATCTATGAATTCCACAATTCATTATTTATTTTCTAAACTGTATCTGCACTCCTAAAACATGTCAATAAACATTTTAAACAATTAGTTTTCTTGAATTATGCGGCAAATTATACAAGGCGAACCATTGTAATACTCATTATTTTTACTTACTCTATCACCCTTAAATATTTATTATGTATCATCAGCAAACAGTACTGTATTACACAAATTGCTAATGAAGTAAGGAAGATCATTTAAATAAATCAGTAAAAGCAATGGTCCCAACATTCCTCTTATAATAGGCTTGTATCCACTATGAACAAATCTGATGCATTAGGTTGGATAACTTTTAAGATGATCATTTAATTATGAAAAAACAAAGTTTTATAAAATAATAACTTTTGATTATTTATATTTTTATAAAATAAAATTGCACAAAATAAGCCATAAGTCACGTGACAGCAAACACCAATTAAAAAGTGTTATGTCACGCCGTGCGAAACGTCAAAGTCAAAATGTCATTCCCAAGTGTCTTGTGGAAGTGCGAAAAGAATGGGCATCATTCCTTCTCGCGAGTGTCAGACACTTTTTACGTATCTGCTGATTGTTTGGCACGTATATAAATATTTTTTTTGGTGTTTTTATACTTGTGCTTGTACACTGGGGCACTATGCAGTACTTGTAATACGATGAATCCATTTTTTATTAAAATAACTTCACAATACCGAATATTCCGATACTAAAACAGCTGTGTGTTTGCACGGCGTGACGTCATTCAAGACGCCATGACAGTCATAAGCGTTTTTGATGACTAATGTCAAATATTTAATTAAATGCAAAATTATTCTTATAAATAAGTATTTTTTTTCAAAAATAATAATTATTTTGTATAGAATAGGCATCAAGGTATATTAGTATCTAACTACTGAAATTTAGGCAACAAGCCTATTATAGGTGCACTAGCAGTGTCATTTCACCGCAGTGTCATTCATGATAACCTTCTGAACCCTATTGGCTCCGTGCACGATTACAACGCCCACTAGCGTCCACAACTTTGTGGGCTCTGTCACATTGACATTTAGGTCGTATATTATTGAAAAAATATCGAAATGAAAAAATAACAAATATTTTCGACTAATAAATTGTTGTGATACCACGATGTGAGTGTAAAAAAGGTTTTGTAATCATTTTGGTCATTCAAATCAAATGAGGTAAGTTCAAAAAGTGTGTTTAATTTTGATTGTGTCAGGGTTTGTTTACTTCATTTATAGTTGTAGTTTTACAGTAAAACAAAAAGAAAAAGCTACTTTAATGGTTTCATTATATGACCGTAAATATATTTAAATGTTCTTGTATCGCTAGTAATAAATTAAATATCGTTTTCAGATCGAAATGAGAATTGTTTTGAAGACCGGATTTGTGAGTGTTTCTCACAATATCAAATTCCAATTACAAACCGTATTTAAAGGAAAGTTGTTGGTATTGGCTGGATATATCATAGGTCGATTTAATTGTTTTTGATGTAACTGTTAATATTGTAAGATGTGAGATTAATGTAAATTATCAATGTATGAAACGTGTTACCGCGCATTTAATAAATTGTAAGTAATATCAGACTAAGCTGTTTTCATTACTTTCCTAAAACCGCGTAATGTGTGAGGATGCTGTTTATCTACACCGGAAGTTACTGACACTGGCCTTATAATAAAAACAAACTTTAAATAAATTATATTCCAATGAAATAAATTACATCAACTATGAATGTTTACCAAACACAATGGCACACGCTCTAGTCGGCGAGAGCGCAGTAACTGGACGACGCGACGTCACGTTCATTCGTCTCTCTCGTATACAATTCGCTGACAAAATTCACTCACACATAACAAATCCCTCATATATATAATATAAAACTAGTTTATCCAAATCAAATATTTAATTATATAATAAATATATATAACTAAATTAGTTTACAACAAATTAAAATACTTTTAACTCCTAAATTAGGAACTCTTACGAATTAGAATTGATGATTAATCAGTCACGGGGCAATTAGCAAGTAATAATTTATTATTATCGACTAGACAAGACAAATCTTGTAATATAATTTGGGCAATGTCTATCTGGTCATCATTAATTTGCAGAAGATAAATCTTGGCTTAGCAGCAAGTTGATTGAAAATTTTACTATCAGAAGAAGTTAGCATTTTGGTAAAGATAAAAGACGAATGAAAATTCTTGTCTTTAAGAAAAATATGTTTATATTCTGTTAAGCCAAAAACTTTTTAGTGGGTCAATAGATCAGCTTGCGAAAGCTTAGAGTAATCCAGATGAGTCGGATAACATCGTTGCATAACAGTAAATACAGTAAAGTTTTACCCATAAAATTCTATACATTCATTAATGATATTAAAATATATTATGTAGAATCGCTTTGCCATTGACAGATACATCTGGTGACAGAGCCCACATTAATTCTACTTTTGACCACCATGAGCGCTGCGATAGATTATGTTACCCCCACCTAGTACTTCGCACCCAGCGAATTCGATAAATAAAACTCAATAAGGCTACCCGCTTCAAAAGAGACACCATAATGTTTGTGTTTATTCAAGAATTTGATGATTAACACAATCAAAAGCTTTTGACAGGTCACCGATTGCATCCGGTTTATGCTCCTAGGCACCAAAAAGATGCTTAAGTAGTGCAACATTAGAATCTGTAGAGCTTCGACCTTTAGCGAAACCGTATTAATTTGTATAAAAAAGTTTATTAAAAGCCAAATGATCTGCTAATTGACTAAAAATTAGTTTTCAAAAAAGTGCAGATAAAATAAATCTGTAGTTAGAAGGGTTCGTTTTATTACCAGATTTAAGTAATGGTATTAACTTGTTTCATTTGTTCAGAGAAGACATCTTTATTAATACGTATAGGGGCAGTTTACTGTTTTATTGATTTGATTATAAGGGTTGAAATGCCGTCAAAAGTTCTTAGATTTTTTGTTATTAATGTTAAACTAAATGTTTTCAAGACAGTTTTCGCGGTAATTGAAAATTTATATTTTTTGTTACAAGTTAATATAGTATAGTTAATGTTATCAATTTTGTCAAACTATTTATTATTTTAAACTTAAGACATGATTGCTCGAAGTTTGTTTATTATTCAAACTATATCTAATAAACTTTTTTACAACAACACGCATATTCAAATAGTGCCTATTTACTCTTGCCTTGAAATCCCAATATTATAAGTATCGGGGAACAAAGACGCAGGTAGGGAATTCCATTTCTAACTCCTAAACTATATATAATAAATATAAATACTATTAAAAATTTTAACTTGGTATGCCGTCGGTAGCGGGGTAGGGCCCAAACAAAGAGAGGAATTATTACACTAATATTATAACATGTTCTGACAGATAAGATGACTTGATCAACATACACTCTGTTCGTTGTGTCCATTATTAGAATACATAATGCCACTGTCATAAGATTTCTTGATTACCCTAACAAAATCGTATTGTTTGTATCCATATTTTTTTTGTTTGCGTGATATACGAGTATAGGCATAGAGACATCGGGCCTCCGAGCGCCGAGTCTTGGTCGCAGAGATCGGGCGAGATCTGTCTCCGCCAGCATTGATTGCGGCAATGCTGGCGGACGAGGGGGGTTGGAGGGCTGTGGCCTCCTTCTGTGAAGCAGTGATGCTCCAGAAGGAGGCCGCCGAGCGGGGTCGGGAGATGGCCGATCCCGCTCGAAGAAGGCGGCGCCGGGCTCGGTAGCACAGCTGCGGCGCCGCCGCGGGTCGCCGGCGGGCGCGAGGAAGTCGCGACTGCTACGGCGACCCGGGATGGACCACGCCCCTTCCGTGGCCGGGGGCGTCGTCGGTGGAGGAGACCGGGGAGGTAGTAAGCCTCCCCCGAGGAGGGCTCCCCTGTGTCGACGGGGGAGCGGAGGCTGGGGGTTCCCGGAAGAAGCTTGATGTTCCCGGGGGCTCCCTACATGCCTGAGGAAGGCCATCCCTGAGGTTTTTAGTGGGTAGGCCTCCCCCTTCTGGGGAGGAGAGCCCCACATAACCCCGGCTCGCCACAGCCGGGGTATGCAATTTAATGCATTTTCCTCAGGGAAACAAAAAAAAAAAAAAAAAGGCATAGAGACATCATCGTCGTCGGTGGAGGAAACCGGGGGAGGTAGTGTAGCCTCCCCCGAGGAGGGCTCCCCTCTAGGAAGGGGAGCGGAGGCTGGGGGTTCCCGGAAGTGGCTTGATGTTCCCGGGGGCTCCCTACATGCCTGAGGAAGGCCATCCCTGAGGTTTTTAGTGGGTAGGCCTCCCCCTTCTGGGGAGGAGAGCCCCACATAACCGCCGGCTCGCCACAGCCGGGGTATGCAATTTAATGCATTTTCCTCAGGGGAACAAAAAAAAAAAAAAGGCATAGAGACATCAAAATAATGGAAAGTAATGCGTATATGTACATAGAACAATTTTGAACAACATTACACAAACAGTTTACGTGCATAATATAGCCAGCGGGCCCATAAACGGAACCAGTTGGAATACCATATATTGTGTCCGTAGTACCATATCATGTGATGAAGTTTAGTGTAGTTTGAGAGCTTGGGAAAGCCTTTATTTTAGTACGGATATGTATATACCGGCAGCCACCAGCAGCGAGAGCAGCGCGGCGCTCGCCGCAGCGGCGTGCGGCAGCAGCGGCGGGGAGGCCGCGGCGCGCACCCACCCCGCCACCAGGCTCAGCCGCTTCTGACGCGCGCTTAGTACGGATATGTATATACCGGCAGCCACCAGCAGCGAGAGCAGCGCGGCGCTCGCCGCAGCGGCGTGCGGCAGCAGCGGCGGGGAGGCCGCGGCGCGCACCCACCCCGCCACCAGGCTCAGCCGCTTCTGACGCGCGCTTAGTACGGATATGTATATACCGGCAGCCACCAGCAGCGAGAGCAGCGCGGCGCTCGCCGCAGCGGCGTGCGGCAGCAGCGGCGGGGAGGCCGCGGCGCGCACCCACCCCGCCACCAGGCTCAGCCGCTTCTGACGCGCGCTTAGTACGGATATGTATATACCGGCAGCCACCAGCAGCGAGAGCAGCGCGGCGCTCGCCGCAGCGGCGTGCGGCAGCAGCGGCGGGGAGGCCGCGGCGCGCACCCACCCCGCCACCAGGCTCAGCCGCTTCTGACGCGCGCTTAGCCGT
This sequence comes from Scirpophaga incertulas, assembly GCA_036419045.1. Lineage (NCBI taxonomy): Eukaryota > Metazoa > Arthropoda > Insecta > Lepidoptera > Crambidae > Scirpophaga > Scirpophaga incertulas. The sequence continues at coordinate 19,276,155 of CM071630.1, read as the reverse complement.
TGGTTCGGCCCCGCTCCGTCCGCCCAACACAACTCGCTCGCGAACAGAATCACCCTGCGAACGTGTACCTCTACGTAGTAATGGCCGTTATTTCAATAACAGATTATCTGTTCATGAATTATTTTCCCGTAATGAATAACACGTTATTTAACAACGGCTTATACTGTTATCGTGCTGTTGCTGTTCACAAAATTATCGCCTAGTCGCATTGTTGTTGTTGCCACTTGCGTGTGTGTTGCACGGAGCGAGCGAGCACGACTGTGCTACAAGCTACAAGTATGAGCGAGTGAAAGCAAACCGTTGTGTAGGCGTAGGCGCTCGCTCTGTTGCCTGACTGCCTATTCTTATTATATTAACCTTTCTCACAAGGAAATAAAGTTCCTATTTGTTTATTTCTTACAGTAATTTTACTAATCCCAAATTCACAAATTTGTACCTTCGCTCGTATGACAATTAGACTCATTTTTATTTCCAGTGTGATTTGAAATAACAATTAGGTAAACTGTTGCTGGCTTGCTGGTGTCTAAGCTGTTGTCATTTTTTTAGTCACGCATTATTTGCTGTTGTGCGATCGCGCGTATGCAAATCAAATTATTCGTTGCAATAAGTAAATAATGTAAACATTGAATGTAAAAAATGTAAATAACAAATTATGTACAAATCAATGAACTTTTAAATACGCCAGAAAATTATATTGATTAGGTAATTAGTTTTAAATTATTTAAATTACTGCCTAATATTCTGACAGTCCTAAGCCATATCATTGTTAAGAATAACTAAGCTAGCTATAATAACAATAACAATCGTACTCAACAAAATTTGTCAAAACAGCAATATAACAGGATAACAGACAACAATTTACAATAACAGTTATAGGAAAATAACATAACAGTGTTATTCATTATTACAAAACAGTCGTTATTGCCATCACTGCCTCTACGTATATGAAATGCGTACCTATCTTAATTTTTTTCGAAAAAAGTGTTTAAACTTTTTTAAAACTTTATTGAGAAACAAGCATACTGCTGCTAAACTAATATTCTTGTGAAATTTGAAACAGCTATAAAAATCATAGTGTGCATTGGCAACATTTGTAAATTCAATGTACACAGCAATGCGAAGTACTTAATGAGATAGATATAGGTAAAATGGAGGTATCCAAGTAGACAACGCTGGTATTGTCTCCTTCCGGTATACAATATCATGGTTTGGTCCATTTCCCTCTCTGTCATGTGGTGAAACTAATGTGTGTGAAAATAATAACTGTGTATGTAAATCAAACGCACACATTAGAAGATTGATATTATTTAATATATTATAGTTTTGACAAATAGCATTTCATACGTGTTTTTAATGTTATATTTGTTAATAATATTTTAGCTTAGTTTACTTTAGTTAGTAAATTTACTATCTAGTTTCACTGTCTTCATATCGTAAGTGTTGCCGTATTTTAGAGTAAACAAAATGCACTAGTCGGCTGTTGCTGACAATTCCAAATCTGTTCAGCATTCGCTTTACCGCGTCTTGTGTCACACATTAAATTGTATCAATGATTACAAAATGAAATTTATTATTAATAAGAATGCAAAAACAAAATTACGACGTCGCCGAAAATTATTGCCACCATTCCTGGAGATATTAGTTTTGCTAAATTCACCAGCTTTTTTTACAACAAATACAAAGAGAGCTTCTCCGATTTGATTGATTCAATGGTGCCTATTGGTTTTTGTAACAAATACAAATAGAGGTTCTCTCATTTGATTGATGGTTTTTTTAGTTGTTATAATAATGATATAGCACATAATATTAATACTTTCCGAAGGAATGTATCCTTAACAATAACCTGATTCAATATTACCTGTTGTTTTTGACATCAGGTAATAAAGAGAACTTACATTATTTAATTGATAAAAAATGTATGTTCTTAATAATGATATGCATATTTTAATAGGCCAGTATTCTTCCCCTCTAAACATCTACATAGTAAATTTCAAGAAGACATCTCATACTAAGCCTAAGTATATTTACATAATTAAACGAATTTACCATATTTACATAATTAAACGAACTTACCTAAGTGATGTTCAATTTTAATTGCATTACAGCACCTAGTCTATATTATTGTGTGTGTATAGTGACAAAGTTATTAGTCTACATGTTAACTTTATATATGCACACCCGCTAAAAAAATAGCAGCCTTGCGTAAAAATAAACTATAGTTTGATTTGCAGACGTGGCTAAAATGTTGTGGTAAAATAACCGGTCCGAACCAAATGCAAATATTATTGCCTCTGAAGAGGCATCAATATTTGCATCCAAATCCAGTACAGCTGCAAACCTGAACTGTGGTAGACGATGGTAAGGTGTCGCTAGGCTGTGGTGGCCGCAGAAGAATCGCTGCAGTACATCTTCAAGCGCCACTTCTGGTAGCCGATGCCATGGTAGTAAGCATGCCTCGTCCAACGTCTATAATAACAAAGACGTGGATAGCAAAATCAATATAGTGACATAAAATTAAATAATAACGTTTGATATTTTTTTTACTCATAAATTCTAATTAATATAATAGTTTGCAACATAGATTTTTACAGCCACTTAATTACATCAAAATTAAGTTGATCAATAAGAAAATATACAGAGCTACTTGTTCGTGCATACGTACAAAGAACAAAAAAAAATATAATGACAACAATGCCATGACAATAAGAATTAATTGTGTCTACTGTTATCATGTTAAGTTATATGATGTTTTTCTACACACAACGGAGAAGCTCTTGTCGTTTATCTCATCTACCTAACTCCTAATGATAAGTGACGATAAATCTAAATGTAAAAGGCAGCTTCGCTGACAAACTGGGTTATATTAGCAAGAGGAGGTAGGAGGACCTGTGGAGGTGCTGACGTGCTCCATAAGTACAGCAACAACACACGTCTATGCATGTGGAGCCGGCGGCAGCTATGAAATACCTCCTGCTAATGTACACCATTAGCAGGAGGTATTTCATAGCTGCCGCTACATACACAGCGGCGTGGCGGTCCACAAGTACATCAGCCAGTATGGGTGTGTGGAGGGTTTCTTTAGCGGGAGGTGTGCTACACCTGCATGTACAGCGACGACGAGCACCCATAAATGTAGCAGCAATATCAGTCTGTGCGTGTTTGACGATGACGTCAGCAAGAGGTATGTCAGAGCTGCTGTTCCACGCATAGCGTCAAAGCAGACTCGCAAGTACAACAGCAGCGCCAGTGTGTGCCTGTGAAGGCCTACATTGGCAATAGGTGTGCTCTTACTGCTCCATGCACAGCGGCCAGGTCCAAGCGTGAGACTGTGTGTGTGGATGGTCATATTAGCAAATAGTGTGTCAGACTTGTTGCATACTCAGAGGCGAGGTGGTCCACATGTACAGTAGTAGCGCCAGCCTGTGTGTGGAGGGTAACATTAGCAAGGAAAGTTTCAGACCTGCTGATGTACGCCCAGCGGCGAGGCGGTCCATAAGTACAGTAGCAGCGCCAGTCTCGCCGCCACGTGATCATCGGACCCTCTCAGCCACGTGGCCGCCTGTTGAGCGCGTATACATTCCGCGCTCCACTCGCAAAGCTCACTGTCTCCGCCCTCCGCCACCTAGTACAAAGGATATTACTGTACTAACCAAAATTTTATAGGTGCATTTTGACCTATAGGATATGTATTAAAATTACTAAGTCCAATCACAATAGTTGTATCGACCCCTATTTTAAATACTTTTACTGTGTGTTAAATTCGCGATAGTTTTAAAAATATTATTGCATTTTTGCCAGTGTTTAGGCAATGGACATAATGAGACATAAATGACGCCGCCAAAAGCTCATTGGAAATGACAAACTTTTTCTGTATTGTTCAAGAAATCTATGCATTTTTTTCAGCATCCACATCACGCTGGGCAGTAATTATGAAACAGATACCTACTTGGACATTAAAACCTCTTTCAAATACGCGTTAGGAGAGTAGATTTGATGCTCTTAGAGCATTCCGTTTTAACATAGATAAAACTTACAATGCATTAGACTCATTTTTTACAAATAACAAGTATGACAGTGACACAAAAACAGCGAGTACATTAATAGCCAAATTAAAGTCTTATAAAGTAGATGATACTGTTTAAATGGCCAAGTGGTTTTCGGGACCCAGGTCTAAATTTTGGATTTGTTGTTCTCCTGGTCGAGCTGATCAAAAATTGTAATGGTCGCAAAAAAAGATAACGACTCATTTTCCCGCTAGTGGGCTCTGAAGTCTGAATTAGAAAATCGCGGCTACCAAAATGATTAATCTGGTTAAAAAAAAATTGAGAAATACCGCACCGATAGCGCGTTTGAACAGTTGTTATGATTCAAAATTAATTGCTGAAGAATTAGAATGCAAAACAGACTTTAAAGTATGTCCATGTCTCCTAAAAATACATTTTGATTACGAGGCTGCAGATGAGCTTTTTTCTACAGGACACTGCTATATCGAAATTAGATGAGAGATTCGACTCGCTGAAGGTCCACATTATATATATATATATATAATATATATATATATATTATATATATATATATATATCTATATGTATATCGCACTAATAATACAATAGTGTATCAACTCAAAATCGAACATTTTTCAGAATCAACAAAAAACTTATTACTCACTTCATGTAATAGTTGCAAATTGAATAACTGTCACATAAGTTTTTTAATTTATCCTTATTCTGTTTTTGCACTAATCGAACGACGGTCTTGATCACGCGTGAGGAATCAAATTTTGCGTGTGTTTATAGTATTATGTCAAGTACGACGTTTTGAGTTGATACACTATTGTATTATTAGTGCGATATATATTCCAATAATTTAATTTCCTCATTTCCTAGCATCTTATATATCATTAAATTGCATACCCCGGCTGTGGCGAGCCGGAGGTTATGTGGGGCTCACCTCCCCAGAAGGGGGAGGCCTACCCACTAAAAACCTCAGGGATGGCCTTCTCCAGGCATGTAGGGAGCCCCCTGGAACGCGAAGCGACTTCCGGGAACCCCCCGAACTCTCCTTAGGGGAGGCTACACTACCTCCCCCGATCTCCGAGCCCTCCTTAGGGGAGGCTACACTACCTCCCCCGATCTCCTCCACCGACAACGCCCCGGCCACCGACGCGACGCGACGAAAGGGGCGTGGTCCATCCCGGGACGCCGTATCCGCGGGCGCGACTTCGTCGCGCCCGCCGGCGTCGCAGCTGTGCTACCGAGCCCAGCGCCGCCTTCTTCGAGCGGGATCGGCCATCTCCCGACCCTACTCGGCGGCCTCCTTCTGGAGCATCACTGCTTCACAGAAGGAGGCCACAGCCCTCCAACCTCTCTCGTCGCCAGCATTGCCGCAATCAATGCCGGCGGAGACAGATCTCGCCCGATCTCTGCGACCAAGACTCGGCGGTCGGAGGCCCACCCGGGGCACTCCGCCAGCGTGTGCTGGGCCGAGTCGAGGTCGGATGCGCAGTGGTGCAATGTGTTGATCCCTCCCGTATTATTCGACACAGATACTCACCGAAGCAGCCGTGCCCGGTGAGTATCTGAGTCAATCGGTAGGTGTCGATCAACCATGACCTAAGACAGACTGACAAACTTAGCCATTATAAGTATAGAATGCAAAATTGATATAAAAATCTAATGGTTTAATTAACTTTGCCAACTCAAAAGCAAGAAAAATTGAGTTTGCTTGATGTATGTGTGTTGACGCCCACTGTGCGTCAAGTATGAGTGAGCCGACGGTGCAGGGCAAGCGGGCGACGGGGGGCAGAGTAGCCGCTTCGCGTCGCCGCTCCGCGCCACCAGTCTGTTCGGGTCACTCGCTAGAAATGCGTGCGTTCGCGCATCGAGTACACATTGTAGCCATAACTGTACATTTTACGTAAGCAACAGACTCGCGTCATTATTACAAGAGGACCCAAAGTATTCGACAATGTGTATGTAAAAATAGATATTTACTAATAGAAGTTTTAAGAATAGTTTTGTATTATAAAGTAATAAATAAATAAATTATCCAAATTATATACGTGTATTGTGTTGTCTTGGTTTAGTATGACCCCTTTCGTAATGCAGTGTGTCGGTCGCGTGCCACGCTGCAGTGTAGAAACCCCGGCGCAGAATAGACTTAAGACGGCCCTGACTATTGCATAGGTGTCCCTCGGTAGACAGACAGTACCTTGACTAAAACGTGTGGCGTGGAGGCTGCCAACCACTGCACTGAATCCCAAGGAAGCGGCGCGGCCCGCGCCCTGCGCAACAACGCGCCCCGCATGGCCAGCGCACCGGCACCTGCGCGACTGTGGACCACCCACTCCCACGTGCAGCTGAGCAACTTCTCCTCGCAGCCTTGTAAGTAGTAAACAGACACACAAATATTTGTATATAAATCAAGATTTATGTGCAACTAGCTGACCTAGTGAACTTCGTGTCGTCTGAGAGTCAATAGCGCCCTCTACACGTACAGTTCGGATCGGGGTAATAAGCACGCGCCGTTCCATCCCTCACTCCGAACTGTACGTGTAGATGCGCGGGTCTAACAGTTTGATCTGGCATGTCAACGAGAACGGATGTCTCAGTTTTATGTCCGCATCACGTGTAAATGCAAAATAAAAAAATGCCGGTTCGGAGCGTCGAAGCTATGAGTTTATTCGTTTGTTCCGAGAACATCCGTGTATCTGGAAGATAAAAAGTAAGGAGTATAGTAACAGGAGTATGAGAAACAAAGCATATGACGAGCTTGTTGATATTTGCAAGTCAGTAGGTTTTATTTCAGCTGATCGCGATTTCTATAGCAAAGAAATTCAGAATTTAAGAGGTGCATTTCGCAAAGAGTTAAAGAAAGTAACGGAGACACGGAACGAAAATGGAAGCTCCCAAGAAAATGTTTATAAACCGACTCTTTGTTACTTTGACTCCTCCTACTTTACCCACACTCGTCGTCTTTTTCGACTGTTTAAACTAACTACAAATCCAGCTAACACGATGACCAAGCAATCGTCCATTCGTCTTATCTAGTCGTTGTTAATTATATGTAATGCAAGACTTTATTTTATGTATGTAGATTTTATTTAATCTAGTGCTTCAGATTATTAAACATGAACCAATTAACAAGCTTATTATAAAAACCAAAAACAGTAATACAACCATGTAATGTTAACTATATTTTGATAGATAAAACTATAAAACTAAACAAGACAACACCTTCGCAAGTTCTCCTGAGGAACGGTCACTCGCACGTATCATACGAGTCCGGGAACCCGGGGACCAAGGTTGACATTCTGGACCAAGTTGTCGCGGTTCAGACTGCATCCGATTTAATCTTTACGGCACTTGACTGTAGGGGTATCTTGGGTGGATTTCCCACTCGTTATCGTCCACTAACCTGGATATGTGTCCATAATACGGGCAAGAAGGCTGAAGAACATTCCCGCTAACTCGCCGTATACGTCCACTGCTTTTTCAATCGCTTCCGAGGAGCCCACATATACCAGCGGCGGTGACTCATGCGGTGTCAGCCACGGTGACCAAGATTCTAGCGCGCTGCCCCATGACATGGCTCCCGCTGACAACAATACTTTATATTCAGTCATTGCATAGACGAGCTTCCACTATACACTGAAAGACGATTGTATCTGATAAAATGTATAGGAATTGTGTGTTGTACTGTATATGATACAGATAAAAAATGGAACTAAAGCCTGGCCAATTACAATGAGTCTTATAAGAGGGCTGAAAGTAGTTCTCAGGGCAAATTAGAGTGTTGTGCTTTTGTTTGTAGTTTCTATGCGGAATATGCGAATAAATTATGAAATCCGCAACAGAATCAGAGTCACCAACATAGCTCGAAGAATTAAGATAAAGTGACAGTGACCAGGGCATAAATTGCTCTTAGAACTGAGTGCCAATGCAGCGGAAAGATCTTTGAGTGGCAGGCATATGCTGCATGCAATATAGGTAGGCTTGCTATAAGGTGGACAGATCTCAGAATTAGTAGCCCGGGTATTTAAACACGAAACATTGTTCAGCGAGCATTTCTGCGTTCGCGTTAAGGATATGGCGGTGGTTGGCATCCAAATTACTGTATAGAGCCCTCATGTTGCGCTACTGCATTTTAACGGTGTATTGGGTGCCCGTCATAAAGTTTGCTTATTATTTAATAAACTTCAAAAAATATAAACTTTTTGGAATGGATTATATGTAAGGCAGGTTCGGGCGGTAAGAAAGAAAAGCAGATCACAGTACCTACATAAACATACCTTAATTAGTATAAACGCAAAAAATAGAAAACCTATTCAAATCAAAAATTTATTCTTCAAATAGGATTTTACAATCACTTTTGAATGTCAAAGATGCTACGTCATTGGTTCACAAGCCTACGGCGGGAGACCTTGTACTGGAAAGAACCAGCAAGGGCAATTTTTTTTCTCTTCCTGTATCATTACATTACAGAGTCGTCAGTTGGAAGCCGGCTTCAGAGACACAGTCTAAACCCTATCTGCGATACAAGTTAAAACAACTAACAAATATATATATTTCCGTCACAAGAGTCATATCGCATTAAACAAATCTGATATGTATATGTCCTACTGCACGAAAGCCACACGATAGGAATTACAGATATGTAAGACAGCTTCCTAGGTAAGGTCTGGGTTCGGGTCTCCTACTGATAGATAGGTGACCGACGATAAAAATTTCCATCAGATATTCCTGTACCTGTTACACCTAACAAATCTCACTGAAACCAAATATTCTGCCGGCCTTGAACACCATCGAAATGTCCACAATAAGGAGCAACTGTTTCTATCTTTTCATCAAAACACTTGATTGCTTCACAACGCAAATGAGTAGAATGGAGATACCAAGTTGCACAGTTTCGGTACTAATAGGCTATTCTTATTGGTAGTGACCATTATCATAACAGTAACAAGGCTAGAAATGTCATGTTCACGTACCCGAAGTTATCTTTAGAGCAACTCGACAAGTTGCAATTGGACTACCTCCCTGACTAATTTCTATTTTCAAAATATTTTTCTTTTTGCTCAGATAGTATAGAGTTAAATATATTAAACTATCTATATAGTTCCAAAAAGCTATATCGTAACGAACATTTGGTTAATGTACAGTCAGCACAACTTCATGGTATACATATCGCCTACTGAAACAGCTTCTATTATTTAAGAAACAAAGGCAAAAGGTAATGACCTTATTTTCTTTGCTTCTTAAATAATATACATACATTTTGTATTGTCAAGGTACGACGATACATATTATATTGTTGTGTCTTGCAGTCGTGTGTTAACCACAAATTAATAATATAATTGATTGATTAACCTTTAAATGCAAAATTTTACCTTTATCAGGTGTGTAGCTGATCCTGAGAGCGGCGCCGACAAATGCCAGCTGCAGAATAGTCAACAGATTGGCGAAGTACGGCGCGTACTCGTCGTACTGCACGCCCCTATGACGGGGTTGCGTGCGCGCTTCCCACCAACTCGTGCCCAGTTCTCTCAACAGATGACCCAACTGTAATTAATGGCGATGATTTAGTGTAAACAATTATATAGACAATCTTGCGATCAAAGTTGATTGGCATGGTGTGAGTGCCGAGGGATTGCCTTATCTGAACTCCAACAGGGATTTTCACCTTTGGCATCTTTTCTGTATAACGTAGGTAGGCATTAGTTAAGATTTATAAATTCGCTTTACATAACTGTTTTGGCTAGACCAAACAGTTTGGATTTATGAGTTACTAGCTTTCTGCCCGCGGCTTCGCCCGCGTGGATTTCGGGATTGGGTGTATAGAGGGTTAAGGGTCATAGCTTTTGCCCACGGCTACATATACGCGGAAGTCGGTTTATGGTGCGAAGATTTTATCGCGCTTCCCGTGGGACTATCCGTTTTTCCGAGATAAAAAATGCCGCAAAACTCCTCAAGAATCACTCTATCTATTGATGAAAACCGCATAAAAATCTGTGCAGTAGTTTTTGAGCGAAGCCTTTATTGCGCATCCCGTGGGATCTGTCGATTTTTCCGGGATAAAAAGTAGCCTATGTTACTCGGGGAGAATGTAGCTTTCCAAAGGTGAAAGAATTTTTGAAATCGGTCCAGTAGTTTAAGCGTGAAGAGGTAACAAACAAACAAACAAACAAACAAACAAACAAATAAACAAACAAACAAACAAACACACTTTCGCATTTATAATATTAGTTGGGATAATACGAGACTGAGATGATTTTGCAGGTTTTACGTTCATATAATGCATATCTATTTAAAAAGCAGAATAGGTAACAAAACGTGTATATCTGGAGGATATATTTGCTATCTTAAATAACCTAAACAAAAACTGCAAAACAGACTTTATTTTATCATGGGATAAAACTGAAAGTTTTCGTGCTCATCGATACGAGAACAACATATCCGAGTTTCAGCTGATTCTGCCGTAAACCAGGACTTTTTACCCAAAACTTCAGAGCCCCCTATCGGCGATTTTTGTCGTTCACTTTTTCTGAAACTTGTATATTCGAATTTGTAAATTCTTATGTAGATTACGAATATTACCCCTGTTGCTTATGGTCTGTACAGACTCTCCCACGACGAGAAACTTAAAGTTAAGACAAATTATTAAAGATATCAAGGGCAAGGGTATTGTTTCTAATTCTGAGTATGTTAGCCCTATCATTCTAGCGAAGAAGGATAGTAGTGACCGCATGTGTATCGATTATCCTGCGCTGACTACATTGACTGTAAGGGATCGTTATCCCTTACCGTTGGTCGACGATCATGTAGACTGCCTGGGCAACTTCAAGTATTTCACAAGTCTTGACATGGTTGTCCTCTTTTTTTTACTATCTAACACTGAACACGTAGGCTAGGCTCAATGTTTGCCCAGGGCCTGTTCAGTGAATTAGCCCTTCCCGCCCCCAATTGGTCCGGAGGAGAGATAATAATGTGTTACCTGATCGAACGGCAGCTCGCTAGCTTTGTCGGCTGCGACGAGACAAATGTTGCGCAGCACTGAAGGTGGCAATAGCTTCGATCGACAGGCTTGCGTTGCTGCCCGTATCAGTGGCACTAACTCTTCGCCCGCACAAACGGCGCGAATCTGTACGCCCAGTAACTGCACAACAATATATAAAAATTATTTGCGAATATAACTTCCTTATTGAAACGATTAGTTTTTAGTATTAATATTGAGTAAGATCTTAATTGCCTTAGCTAAGTAGCAATAGCAAGAATAATCAATATAATCTTATTTGAGTATCTAACGTCTTGTTAGGCTCGTACGGAATCAAGATGCTTGATCGAAATGATCTTCAATCTTGTTAGAAGCAATAATTTTTTTTTTGTGTCGTGCCTTCAGATATATTTACTTTCCTGAGGCTGCACATACGTAGAAAAAAGTTTTGCAAAGAAGGCGGTGGAGAAGTAAAAAATGGGATTGGCGGGAAACTGTTAGCGTAGAGACGAATGGAAACTACCTATGTCGAAAAATTGCTTACATTAAATACTAAAGTATGACGTAAACTACGTGCTACATTTTGTTTAATTTAAAACTAACAGACATTCAGTACACTTACTTTCTGGATACGCCTCGTAGTTCTGGTTTCTTAAATTTTAAATTAATTATTAAACAATTAATTTTACTAATGAATATGTGATCTTTAGGACCATTTCGCATGCATGCAGAGATTTCTCGCATTAATTCATTAAATTAAATTTGCCTCGGGAAAACAATTAATCAAAACAAAATAAGGGTTTTTAGTTAATTTTGAAATCTAAATTTGATTTAGTAAGTTGTAAGCTATTATTTGCACCTACGAGTAAATATATTTATGATGGCCTTTGCTGTGTTTCAGCGTTTACATGAGTACTACTTGAATTTTATGAAGTTTTGTAGATTCAATACATATAAGATTCTATACTTGAGTAGAAATATCACAAACAAAAGGAAGGATTATTGAATATATATAATAGGTATATTTAAATATGCACATAAAGACATCAAAACAGTGGAAAAAAACATACAGGAGGATTTTGTCAGGATAATCAAATGGTCGCATGACAATGGCATTATTCTAAATATGGATACGATAAAATGTATGTTGATTAAGTCACCTTATATGAAAGAACCAAGTGATAGTATAAATATAATAGAACATACATTTGACTGCTTGCATAAGCAACAAAATAATTGTAGATGCTTGGTAAATAAATACAAGTATCTAGGGTTAACTATAGATAGTAAATTTAGCTGGAGTATACATATAGATATAGTTCGTAACAAACTTCGAGCAATCATATCCAAATTAATAAGTTTAAAAAATATTGTTTGTAAAAAAATATTGCATACCTTATATTACTGTCTAGCAGAATCAGTATGGTATGGCCTAAGCGTTTATGGGCGTACCTTTAAAACATACCTCGACAGAATTGATAACATACAAACTAAATTAATCAAAAATGTCTTAGTGAATAAAAGAACTAAAATGAGTTGTAACAAAAATTACAAAATATTGTTCAAAAAATTAAAAATATTACCAATTCATGAAAAAATTATATATTTGATATGTGTTTAAGAATTTGGCATTGACAATTTCAAAATATTAAAAAATCTATCAAGAAACCTTAGAGAAAGAACTCAGAAAAGATATATTGAAATTATTAGTAATAATTATTTAGGTCAGAGATTATTACCCAAATTATTTAACCAGCTAAATCCAGATATAGAAAAAAGTGGTAATAGAAATGTTCTTAAAAAGAAATTAAAGGCAATACTTTTGGAAAAATTGATAGTGGAAGTAGAATAAATTACTGAAAGACAGAAATTTTATATTATATATGATAGAAATGTATTAAATGTAGAAATATAGTTAGTAATATATCTATGTAGTTATAATACAAGTAGTACATAACACAAATATACATAGAATAGGATAGTCTGAAATATCTATAAATTATTATTATTGTTATTTAGGTTATTAGTAATATAGTTAATAAAGAGCGTATTAATCGCCAACAAACTGTCTACAGTTTGGCGATACAACTGTAAAATTTAAAAATGTAAGAAATATAATAATAATAATTCCCCAAACAAAACATCGCAACAAATGATCACCTCGACAATTTGGTGTTCGTCCTCGCCGGGCGTGGCTCCCCAGCGCCGCGTGGCCGCCACCAACGCCAGCGCCATGTCTCGGCGGACGGCGCCATCCACTTCCTTCGCCCACTTGCCCATTTCAAACTATAAATCGTGTTCATATATTCACATTTCCGGAAGATGCTATTAATAATACCGCAGCATCTATCACCACTGCATTAATAAATTAGTGCAGCTCACGGCATACACTTAAATACAAATACACTTATATCACTAATATTTTTTGTGTATATACATACAACCGTACAAAGTTTTGAAGTCAATTTAATTTTTGTGACTAAAAACAAGACATTTTTTACGCGCAACGTCTATAGTACATAGAATTCCTAATATATTTAGTTATGTCCTACACACATAATTACAGTACGTATACGATTCGATGTGATCACACATGCATAAAATGTTATGCATAAGTAATAAATTTGAATCAAAACTTGATTTAAAGCAATATATAATGCGTGTAGTTTCTGAAAGTTAAGTATTATCTCATATATTAAATAAATATACCTGTATCAGAACACGTATATGCAGTGATAGAATAAACAGTCTAGTGGGCGTACTCTTAAAAACGATATTCGATATATCGTGGACTTCGTCGTGTCGTATCCTACTCTTAGTTACTATCGTTTAAAGCATTCCACCGAACGATCGAACGAACGACATTCTTTTTGGCAAAAGAAAGCCTCAAATGACAACGATGTATTGAATTTGACAGAGGAACATTCGCAAAATAAACAAAATAACGATAATTACATAACATACACACTTTACACATACACAATTGTTATATACACAAATATTAGTTTGCCTCCTCAAAGGACAAGCAAACAAACATGTATAATTTTTTGGCTAAGCTGGACAATGGTTCCGTCAGCAAACAATTTATATTGCCATTAGCCAAATCCATTCCCACGAGGAGTCTTTCTCTTAGCTCAGAGTTTCGGGCACATTCCAACAACACGTGATAAACATCATCGATCCTGGAACACAGCTGGTTATCGCACAAAGGTGAGGATTTCACACCAACAAGATGATAAAACTTGTTTGTTGGAACATGCCCAGACCGTAATCGGAAAGCAGAAACTAAAAGCTTTCTAGTAAGGTTTGATGAGTCACTGTCAAACCAAGGATTCCATGTAGGTTTGTCCTGGATTGTACCATACCAAACTCCAACGCCTCTGACCAGGGTCTCCCCAAAATGATATTCCCATTTTTCCAAACATCTTTTCTTTATTATTGGAATAAATTCACTAGCCAGGGGTCCAGAATCCAGCACGATACCATCCAAGACAGCTTCCTTTGCAAGACCATCTGCAGCCTCATTACCAAGTAACCCGACGTGGGAAGGGATCCATTGGATCTTAATACACTTATTGCTACAACTCATTCTATGTATTAAGTCTAAGGCTTCAAAAGCGACGGGCATACCGCCCCGTCCCGACACACAACGAGAGAGATGCTGAACTCCTTGAATCCGACAGAATGACAACAGGAGGGCTGTTTTGTAAATTATTCGCATACACTAATTGCTGTGAGTTCAGCTCTCATGATACATGTGTCCTTGTGCATCTTCCACTTAATAGAGATGTCGTTCTGTGGATCAAAGAGAGCAGCACCAGCACCCTGGACTAATATCGAGCCATCAGTATATATTTTATAAAACTTAGAGTAAGTCTCATCCAACATTTGCAAACTCTTGTTATGTAAGTCTTGCTCAACCAAGTTGCGTTTAGGTACAATTACATTATCATTTTAAGCTTTATTGACAAAAATTAGAACGACACAAGTGTATAAATAATAAAATAAAAATAATTTCTCCTGTTAATTTGGTGACTAGGTAAATAAATAGATAGACAATACCGTACTAGCCAGAGAAAATTTCGGGGGGGGGGGGGGTCTGACCCCTTTGCCAACCCCCTCCCCCCCCTGTGTACGCCCTTGCCAGCACCTTTACAATAACACAAGCCTTACAGTGCTTACTTTGGGAATGGCTGGTATGAGTATTATAAATACTCATACCATAAATAATTATTTATTTATTTATTCGGCGATGGACCAGAAGGCTGCTTGTAGTGACAAAGCAACAAATATCCTATACTTATTTCTTACACTTACAGCAATTAGCCTAGCCCAAAGAAAGTTCTGTAAGGCTTATATTATAATACCATACCTTGGAGAGTCGGCAGAAAGAGGCACGTGTAGATGGCAGCGCTTTCAGGACGGCCTCGTGTAACAGCGGCAGCATTTGAGGAGGTACTCTGCGCGGGGCCAGCAGAGAAGTGGCCGCCTCTTCTTGTAGAGCGCTGACGCCGCGCGCAGCCCAATGCGAGAATAGCTCAACGCACGTTTTCCCGTCCCAACATAACCAGCGCTGCACAAAAAACATGTAGAGTAACTCAAAAACACGCTGCAATGTATAACTTCTTATATATGCTTGAAACCAGTCACTCTCACATTCATATCATCAGATAATCAACAGTTTTTTTTCAAAATATGTTTAATTAAACCATTAAATTGCACTAATTTTGGTTGATAGGCAAAGAAGAAGCGCAAAATCAATATGCGGTGCTGATCAAATTTACAGATGTTAGCTTCTATTTAAAAGTTAAATATTTCCACTACCATGGATATTCAAGTTGTCTTAGGAACGGTGAAACTATTTTTAGTAGTATGTATACATTGAACAAGTGATTATGTAGACAAAACATTAGCGCTCATCAAGTCACTTTTATTCCTCCTGTATTTTTAAATAAATTAATAACCTTATTTGTATAATGGATTTAATCTGTCATTAATGCATTTAACATAACGTTTAATAAATGTTATATATATGCATCAAACTATTAATCGAGTTAAATAATAATATTTAATTTTATTCGGCCAATTAACAGTTGTTAACACAAGATTAGGTAACCAAAATTAACAGTAAAAATACCAATTAAAACACTATATTATTTATAAATACAAATTAAATAAGTTAGAATACTAGTTATAATAGGTAGAATAGTAGGTAAAAATTAGGTATATTAATACGCACCAAATCTAAGAAAATAAATACATTTTTATTGACTCTTTACCCAGCCATAATAATAAATTATAAAAATAAAAGTTATATTAAAATTTTAACATTGTAGGAATGACAATAACTTCTTATGCATCCACTAATGTACAACAAAAATACATTTGTTAGGTTCCGTCTATACCAGTGATTCCCAAAGTAGTCTATATCGGCCTCTAGAGGTCTATGATAACCTGCAAGGGTAGACCCCGTTAGCGAAAAATAATCGTGGATCCATGAAATGAAAATACAGAATCTCAACAAACACTGATAGTACCTATTTATTATCATTATTCTATCTTCTAATATAAAGACATATACATTATTTATAAAAATTCTATGAAGTAAAAAGTTATTAAATATATTAACAAAATTTTGTAACTTCTATGATGCAGGTATTCAATATCAGGTAAGTAGGGGGTCTACCGAAAATCGGAGAACATGACAAAGGGTCTACGACACAAAAGTTTGGAAACCACTGGTCTATACAGTTAGTATAAAAGATATCCAAATCGGTCCTCTCACAAAGACTATACTAGAGTCGTCTGCTTGTACAACTCCGTCTTACACATTTCAACCGCAAAACAGCATGTTTCGCATTGTTGTGTTCCGGTGTGAAGGGTAAGATAGGCAACGAAGTTACAGGGTACCCAGACTAATCACGGTAAAGACATGGTATTTTTTTAAAATTGATATATATTTCATACTACTATAGGAAATATAGAATTTTAAACTTTACACCTTAGTAGGAATTATAGCAAAAAAAGGGGTAATAGCAAACCTATAGAGTATAGGTGAAATGACCATATTTTTAGTGCCATTCTAGTAAAACGTACATGATTGTTGTTAGGTTCAGTTATGCACTTATATTTCAATCGCAGGGGCCGAAACAAATTTACGGTCCAAAAAATCTGATTCTGCTGACCCAAATTTTTAAAATAACTGACATTATCTGACCATTTCCACAGATTTTTGACGTGAAATGTCTTTAAAATCGCGCCGAAACATACGGGTACCAGGTTTAAAAAGTGGACCGTAACGAAAAGGTCTATATCATCGTACCTTAATAATTAAAAAACTATTAGTCTTAGAAATAAAAATGTGGTGTGAATATTTCACTTATATAGTCAGCTCGCTGTTGTGACATTGAGTTTTTTTATTAAAATACTTAAAACACTCTTCACATAAACATCTTTTATTTTAAAAGCGATTCTCGAACATAGAACATGTTTCACGTTAAAACTAACGGCCGTGTGCCCCGGCACAGCCCCACCGGATTTTTTTTTGTATATTTGTACTTGATGTGCTGGGTAAACGGGATTGGTCAACGTTGGGTCGGACACTTGCAAGATGCAATCTATAAACTGACTACTTTATATTTCTCTTTATGTTTTTGAGTTGATGAATGTCGCTCAATTTTTTATTATTTTTTTATTTTATTCAACATAGACCTTTACAGGCACTTATTGACGTCAAAACAAACAAAACAAAAAAAAAGCTTAAAAAAAAAGCAATAACCTTGTCCGTACGCACGAATAAAGAAAAAAAAAATTTTTGACTCTACACCTGTTCGGAAATTGGGAGAGCCTTCTCGAGAACAGGCAAGAAACTCTGAAGGTCAATAGCTTCGTAACTATATCATGATGCATTAATATTATGCTGCTTATGCCCACAACATAATAGAGCATCCTCAGTTGCCCTCAAACCATCACTGGGCACCTACAGTCGGGTCAATTTAATAGGCCACATTTGACATTTGTTCATAGTGAGGTGACCTGCTTAAACACTCCGATTATGGTGAAATAATCGATATTTACTTCAAACATATGTGAACTTTTTTATAAGATAGAGGGGGCAAACGAGCAAATGGATCGATTGATACATACATACATACACTCACGCCTTTTTCCCACGGGGGTAGGCAGAGATTACGTCTTTCCACTTGCTACGGTCTTTACATATCTCTTTCGCTTCATCTACTTTCATAACATTCCTCATACATGCTCGACGATTGCGGGTACTTTTGACCTGGCATTTTTGAGGACACTTTCGATTTGTTCGAAATATGTTCGCCTAGGTCTTCCTCGTCCCGTATCTCCACTCACTCCAGCTTCATAAATCACTTTGGTCAGTCTACTTTCATCCATCCGTTCCACATGCCCAAACCACCCAAGCATCCCTCTCTCTATTCTTGTCACGATATCCTCTTTCAAACCACATTTCTTTCTAATCACTTCATTATCGATTGATGGTAAGTGATTATCGCTGCCCGCAACAACAGACGTGTTGTCGGCCTTTAAAATGGGAATACTCTCTTTTTTATAGGTACTGTAATAATATATTTTACGAGTTTAATTGCCCTATAAAATTTTAACATCAATTATTTCTCTGTTCATGAAGTTATTATTGTTTTATTTTTATCATAAAACAAAAGAATAACATATTTTATTTTAATAAAAAATTGACTATTAATTCATGGTGAAAAATCCTTTCACAAGAAATCACTGCATTCATTCGATTTTTTGAGGAACAGCACTAACGTTTAGACTTCACTGAACGCAACATTGTAACAACGGTTATTTGTGCATTTCAAAACTAAAAAAATATTGAATATTTTATGCCCGCCATCACAAGGTTAGTTGACGAATTTTAATGAAATGTCAAATATGGCCTATTAAATTGACCCAACTATAATGATCAAAGCAATGTCCGCACTTGGGCGTGCATTATGTTCACACTAAAAGAAAACGACAGTTAGTCAATGATTCATAAAAAAATAAACCAGTTCGTCAAAAAATCTGACAAAACTGACCATTTTCCAAAAAACCTGACTTTAACTGACCAATGCCCAAAAATCTGACTTTGTCTGATTTATCTGACTAGTTTCGGACCCTGCAATCGAGGCGTTGGAGAGGTCAAGCGCACGGTGTATGCGCTTGACCTCTTCTTATTGTTGCCAGCCAAGACTAAAACCCAGTCAGGGCTCTGCGGAACCGGACCCCCTCTATGCCCAGTTCAGCGAGATTTATTTTTGTCCTGGCGTCCACTATTAATTGAGTGTATAGGCTGCTTGGGCTACAGAGGAGGCGCATTCTTAGAAAGAGGAGGGGGCAGCGGTTGCTTAGGCGTGGTAGTGTTCGGCAATAATTGCCGGCCATACTTTGTCTTCTGCGCTGGCCACGCACTGTGAACCCAACCTCCTACGTGGTGAATGGAGCCAACGGCATTGGGCGTGACTCCTTCGCTGCGCGTATCTCCGCAGCGGACTTCTTTTGATGTTAGCCCCCTTTGGGGGAAAAAGGCGTAGAGGGGGCCGCCGCTATTAGGCTTTGATCATTATCAGCCCAAAGTACTTGCCTGTAGTAGGCTGCTCTAACTAACCTAAACATTACACAACACTTAACCAACCTATACCTAACCTATTATACAAAATTTGTGAATTCTATTTGATTATTTAGATATATTTTCGGTTTATATGACTATTATTACAGTTGCGTATATCTTTAACCTGTTATCGTAAAATTAATAAGTGATTAGTACAATATGTTCAATGCACTTACGTCGGCCAGCAGTTCCACAACGGCGGCTACAGTACTAGCAGCCGGCTTACAACGCTCGCTAATACGGCCAGCGCTGCGCCACGCGCTTTCTGCCATTCGTCTGCCCAACTCCGCGCTACTCGCACCCCTGAGACGAGAAAAGGAACAATAAGCTTAACGGCCTTTTCGCACATACATACAAGTTAAACTCCTTCGCGACCGCAGTAATTATTCTTTCATACATTCTCTTTATCAGAAAACTGAACTACAGTCAAGATCAGGACATTTGAATATTTACTACTCGACTATTTTGTTTTCGAATAGAGGGGGATTAAAAGTAGTGAATCCATTTCTTAGCAATAGTAGATTATTTACCAAGGGACAAAGAATAGGACGAGAGTGTTTCTTTTTCTCGTGTAGAGCTGAGCGATAGTTTCTCAAATAGAAAATCCAATGCACAGGCAGGGTGTTAAAGTATTGCACACGAGTTAAATAGAGGTAAAATTGTGTTTCTCTAGAGATTGGCTGTATATTTTTTTGTAACCCATTCAGAAAATAAGGGAAACCTGTGAGTATTACCACTTCTCTGAACCTTATAATTTCATATTTGAGTAACAGGATTCAGAGAGTCGATATTAATGGTACGAGATCTCAGGTATCTTTGCTTAAAATGGGCGTCCCACAGGGCTCAATTCTTGGTCCCTTTTTATTTTTAATATATATAAATGACCTTCCCTTTTATGTTAATAATAAACACGAAATTGTACTATTTGCAGATTATACATCATTTATATTCAAAATTAAACGGAGACAAAATATTAATGACACTGTGAACGATGCAATCTCTAAAGTAGTCCACTGGTTTAACGTTAATAACTTGCTTCCAAATGAAAGTAAAGCTAAATGTATCAAATTGCCAAATGTAAAACAGGTAAACACCGAAGTAATTATAAAGGATAGGAATGTGGGCCTCGTGGACACCACAGTAAATTTAAAATCATTGTTAAAAGTGTACTTATTAGCAAAGCCTATTATACATACATACATACACTTTTTCCCATGGGGGTAGGCAGATAAGGTAGGATAATAATAATAATAATGATAATAATCGTATAAGCCTATTATACGATTACTGATTATATAAAAGACATGAATGCTTGGACTTAATGTTTCTTAGTTCCACCAGGCATTTCCATGAACTTTTGTAATTATACTTGTACGTATAAGTTGACCGTTGTATGACTTGGTAACGATATATATTTTTGTAAATATCGTTGTTTCTGTAAAAGTTATGGAGTTTCTTCTAGAGAAGAACGGGCTTCTTTTCTATAACTAAAAGAAGTCCGAATGGGTAGTAGGGAAAAACATTTTGGACTATTCAAAAGAGCATATCTTATTGCCTATTTGAAATAAATATTTTGACTTTGACTTTGATTACCTTTTACACAAACTTATTTTTAAATTAAGTCCACGTCACAAGTGTACGTCTTATATATGTCGCAGTCATCTGGTTGAATCTGCTATTTGATTGTATGACTAGCGCGTTCATTGAATGACGACATTTAATTGAATGACTAGGCCGAACTTTGATTGAAGAAGCGTCACTCAACATCCAAGTAGTTAGCGGTTTCTAACATAGCCCTTTGAACAGAGCGGACGTAATATCAGTCAGGTGAATGTAATTTAGTTCTTTTTTTCCACTGCGGCGTTAGTAGTCGTCAAAACAAATATGGCGGCAAACAACTCGCACAGATAGCACTACTGTGTTGATAATTTTTTGATTAAATTTATTTTAAAGTGACTTATTCGTAAAAAAATAGTGTGACAGCATGGATTTACCTAATAATGTCCCACCGCCGGCTACTTTTAAAGAAAATTTTGAGTAAATACTTATAATTTTGTTGTTGCCTCTATAATATGTATTATTAATATTATTTTTTATATAATAATATATTTCTTTAATAGCAATTACACTATAGGAAGTGCATTGTTGCTATCTAAATAATAATATAATATATATAACTAATATTGATGGTACTACGTGCAAGTAAAGATTTTATTAAATGTAAGTAAGTTGTAATTAATACTTGTAATGTTTTTTACAGTATTAAATTACTTGAATAAATGAAACTGATCCTGTGATTATACATTTTTAATTTTTTTACCTAATTCCTTCATTTCACAAGGTGACAAAGATTTAAGTTAACAACTTTCTGGAGTCTTATAGACTACCACATTTCAATAAATTACATTTGAAAAAATATGATATATCTTTAGCCTATCTTAAGACTTAAAAGAAAATATAATAGGGTATACCGTGCCATGTCCTCATTTTCGATATCTAAAATAAGTTATCTTTTAAGTTGCAAACTTATGGTCACCCTAATCAAACATTACAAAGTCAGCTATATCCCATTCAACGACAATGCTAAAGGACGTTCAGTCAAGACGTTGAACGTTACATTAAACACTTGACGAGTTGTCCTTTAGTCATTCAATTAAATATCGTCATTCAATGAACGCGCTAGTCATACAATCAAATAGCAGATTCAACCAGATGACTGCGACATATATATTACTATTTACTACAATGATTTAGCGATTGA
The DNA here is from genome assembly GCA_036419045.1 of Scirpophaga incertulas. Lineage (NCBI taxonomy): Eukaryota > Metazoa > Arthropoda > Insecta > Lepidoptera > Crambidae > Scirpophaga > Scirpophaga incertulas. The sequence continues at coordinate 19,253,761 of CM071630.1, read as the reverse complement.
AATCTTTAGTGATTGAAAGTTTAATTCACAATAGATACATTCTAAATTTAATTGAAATTCACTTTTAGTCCCCTATCATCTCTATGATCGCAACTCACCTGGTGATAATGAGTAGCGCGGCGGCGGCACGCGCCACGCTTGGCCGAGGCCGTGACAGGCGGCGCATTGCCGCACGAGCGCTGCTTCTAATAATAACAGTAAAGGTGATGGTCAAAATTTGTATGGAAGGTGGGCCTGAGTAATGTGCAGCGACGAAACTTTACCAGAGAAGAGTGTAAATTATTGTAGATCATCTGGATAAAGATTAGATTTTAAATATCTCCCGTTTTTTTTTGTAATTAATAATTTAAATTATTTAATACTAGCAAGTTGATGTAAACTTTTGTTTTTTTTCTTTTTATTAATTTGCGCAAGACATGCTGTCAAAGTCGCATTGACAGCGGACGAGTGTCATCATTGGTCACAGACTATGTACATTCAGGGTGGTCAGTAACACAACATGTCTAGAACTTTATGAATTTATAATTACTAAATTACATTTCTTTTGTTAACTATATAACCATTTTTTCAATAAGATTTAAATAAATTATCATTTTATATACTTATTTAAAACATTTTAACACGTTTTGGGATATGTTTACTTGAATATCTAGGTACTTTCAAACATCATTTACATAAAAACGATTCAAAAAATATATAATAAATTGTAAATTGATGAACATACCTATCGATTGATATATCTTACGTCTCTGCACATGATTGAGGCCCACTTTTTGTCCATGTCCTTTAAGACCAATAAAAATAGTAGTAATATTATTATATTTTGTTATATTAGTGTACGTTGTCGTGACCGGTTTACACAGAAATCTTTTTCAGTTATTACTTAATTTTATTTTTGACTGTACTTCATTATATTTTATTTCAAAATACGTTATTTATTCGGAATATATTATTAGTTTTATTGTAAAGCTGATATTAAATGCAATGTTTTTTTTAAATCATCATCGTATCCGTCACATCGAATGGCACAGGGCCTAACCTAACTAATATCCAAGGTACATGCAGCGCAGATTGGTCGACATCATTTACACTTTTGATTTTCTTCGCAGGTATATATGCTTCACAATATTTTCCTTTTTAAATTGGTACAAATAGCTACACGTCAGACTTTACATATTGATCTTGATACAGCTCATATGTCGTTCGAAATAACTGTAGTTTTCGTAGTGCGAATGTAAGGCATGTCCGTACATTTACAACGCTACTAACGGTTTTTACTACATGTAAATTATTGATGATCACGTACACTCGTACTAGTTGAAATGATAATTACTAAAAACGTAATTTAAACATTTCTTTCAGTTCGATGTCCTGAATGAAGATGTCTGATATTTACATTGGCTACTGCTAATTAGAGCAGGGGTTCCCAAACCATTATATACCACTTTGAAATATTTGCCGGGTCCAGTGGACACCCTGCAGCTAAATTATATTTCTAAATATCTCGAAAAACGAAGATTAAATAAAAAAAAGGTGTCAAGGACAGTGTGTGTGTTGGGTGTCAGACAAGGCGTCTGAGTTTTTTTAAATATTATCTGTCTGTATTGATAGAAGTTAAGTCAACACCACCAGTCGCACCAACGCCATTATAGATAAATATATAATGAGATGGTTCCTACTGTTTAAAGACCGCCCTTGTGGTACCTACGCCTAAAGTAAATAACCCAATTAAAATGAAAGAACTTTGACCAATAGGTATTTTGCCATATTTATTAAAAATCTTGGAACAGGCTGTTTATAATCAGGTCAGTAGTTTTGTTGAGTGCAACAATATTCTGCCGATGCCACTGTTCAGTCTGGTTTTTGTGGGAACCACCACGTGTTTATTGGCAGTTGTCCACAACGTGCTTGCACAGCAAGATGTTAGTAATAACACTTCTATGGTTATTGTGAATTTTTCCCGTGCCTTTGACTGCATTGTATATTGGGTAAATCATTCAGTTTATACAGATCAGAACAAACGAAAAGCTTCGAAATATGACATACTATTTATCTAAATACGATTTTAAAATAAAATATGCTCCCGGTAACAATATTAGAAGCAGATGAATGTAAAAATGAAGTATTAAAAGTTGTTAACATAATTAAATTAGAAGACATAATAATAGTTTAGAATAATAATAAAACACACACCACAATAAAATTAAATTAATTATGAAAGACAATATATATTTACAAAGAGTAAAAAATAAACATAAAATAATATTATCAAAAGAATATAGCATTTAAAATTACATAAATTTACATAAATCTTAAGTAGTAAACAATTAGTTCGCATTAAACATAGGCAAACATTTTATAATAGTTATTTATGCAACTGTTGTATAATTATAACAGTTGCATACAAGACTTTATCTACAATCATGATGTGAATCCTCCATCCGTAAAAGAATTCGAGTGAAAAAATGGCGTGATATAACACGATAAGACGAGAATCCGTAATTACGAATTAGTCTACAATTTATTGTTCTTTTTCAAAATTTTAGCGATCTAGTGCTGAAAATGTCATTGCATGAGAATGTTCCTTTTTCGAAATTCATAATATCACGCGTTTGGATGATATAATGATCATAATATCATTGAGTGTTTTAATGTTGGCAATAAGCTAATTGTTATAGGTTCTTTTATAGAGGATTAATAACATGATAGTAGTTAAAAATATAAAAGGCATTTTTTTTACTTATTTACTTTTAACATCAATTTATTTTTAGGGTTTTTAATTATTCATTATATATTCATACATGTTACTATTTATATAAGTACATTATATAAATCATAATTTTTTATATAAGTACATTATAAAATCACAAAATTGAACTTTGTATTAGATTAATTCAAAAAGGCATTTGCAAAATTTGTGTAATATGCTTTAAAAATAAATTAAGAAGGAAAGAGAAATTTGGACTAATGTCCCATTTAGGTTCAGCCACAATGCTGTAAAAAAAATCTGTTAGTTGACCATTTTACACAATAGGCATTAATTTTTCTATCAAAAATCCAAAATGCAATAGACTTTCACAAATATAACAGTGTCAAACAGCACGAATATAACAGTGTCAAGTTTAAATTGTGTTCAAAAATCAGCGAATCCTGTTAATATTTGCAGGCAGTTAACGCACCGTTTTCAAATAGCCTCAATGAAAGACTCAACCAAACATTTGTAAGCTAAATCGGAGGAAAAATAAATGAAAAATGGAAAAGAAAGCTTCTAGAACAATAGTTCATGAACGTGTAAATAAATATAATGTTACGAATAACAGTCACCGGATTCTCACCAGGTTATCTTTTATAAGTCATACTTTTGGCAAATTGGAAACTTAAAAATTAAAGAAATCTTATGATGATTGGATTCGAGACAGACAAATACCTCTAAACAACATCACAGACAAAAATAACATAACAGTCATTATAAAAGTCTTCATCGAAGCTTTTTCTTTTCTGATGTCCCATTTGATTAAAAATCATCGAAACAGTATAAAGTAGAACTAAAACTTAAATCCATATAGATACAAGCGTAACAAAACGTATTAAATGAATTGTGTTGAAATACTCACTTACCTGTTTTCTTTGATTGCTTGTTCGGTGCCAGTTGAAATGCACCACTCTCTGCCCTAGAAATAACATAGAAAATTGAAAATGTTTCTCTAGAGATCTAAAATATTAGTACCAATGGGTATATAAACATAAATCAGTAGGTAGTATTTTTATATATATAGGGCATTGTGAAAAAATGTCTCCTCTATTTTCTTCCATAGTTAATAAGAAAACACATACTCTACACATTCTTTAAAATTCAATAATTAGTAGCAGATCAAAAAACATACTCGTCTTTCCAGCATGATGTACTTATATAGTAAGCAGCTAAGTAGATTCAGATTTCTAACGCCCAAAACACGGCCTATAGTAAAATGTTTATCAATTAATTGATGATGTTGAATCACACAACAAATGTAGACGTGTGCAGCCAATGTACGTCTGAGTCGTGTTCCTACCACTGAGTGAGATTTTCACCGCTCATCAGAAGATCAAGGAATATCCTCCAATACGTCTTGCCTTACAAGTCAACGACACGTCAATAATGGCACTGGTGATGCAAGCGACCATTAGGTGTGATCATAGTTTGATATTAATGCGACCAAATACTTGTATGCCACTGTGTTAATATAAAAAATATCGTAGGTATATGTCAGTGGCACAAATTTAGAGACACACGATGACCGATTTTTAAAACAATAAGCGTCTCCTACATTTTATCCTGTATCGTGGGTGAAAGTACCAACATAGATTATCGCGTGCACATAAATCTAAACCGGAACAAATTTCTGCAAGTCATACAAAATATTTGTTAATCAAAAATGCTACATTTAACATGGCATATGTTGCCAAAGAATAAGGGTTATTATATCATGAAGTAGTGTGAGTGTCACAGTGGCATGTGATACCTAGTTCCGTGACGAACGTGAAAAACAAATCGATACGAATTTTATAGTTCTATTCACTAATTTGGAAATAATTCTTGACAAAAGAACAGCAGAAATAAACAGTTTTTATAATAGTGTAGACATGCATATTGAGTTAATTACGAAAGGGCAGTAGAAAAGAAAATAATGAATATAGATCTTTACAGACTTATAGATGTCGAAAAATCTCTCCAGACCTATTTGTAAACTGCGTGTAGAAATTTAAGTGCGATAGGCACTAGCTCCCGCGTCTCTCTTAAATATCCCTGATATATGTATAGGAGCAGAAGCTTACCCCAGGTTCGTAAGTGAGCGGCGCGCATTTGTTGGCACACGACGCGCGCATGAGAGGCAGAGCGCGCGGCACGCGCAGGCGCCGCACCAGATCCCAAAGTGCGCTGTCCAGCGCCGACAACGCCACTGTCTCTTTGCACCATTCTCTATTTTTACACATTTACCGCATCAGCAGCACAACAACACAAGCTTAGGTGGAATTTTGATCAATCTAAAGAGTATTCTTAAGCTTGAAACATGTTAGTTATGTATAGATGTAAAATGACTTATATCAATTCATGTCTATAGATGAACAAGAATACAAAGTAGTATGTTATGTTTAGGTTTGCGTTTTTTTTAATAAATGTGAGCATATCTCGTTAAAGAACAAGAATCTATTTAAAAATTATATTCTTTATGCTCATTTTGTATTACTTAAATAATTCTGAATTAAACTAACGAAATAAAAATAACTAACTATTACATTAATATTTTTAGTGGGCTTTAGGAAATTATATAATGGGTGTTCGGATTAGGAACATAAAACATCTTATTGATTGATAAATTATATAATTCCGGCTAAAATTATAAACGAATTTGATAATTATAAATGATAAAAATTGATTGTAACCTAAATACATACGACGTTAGCGGCGGTCCATTGAGTGAAGTCAGTCGTGGTGTTCGTTGACATACAATTAGTGTGGGTCAAAATGGGTCTTATATAGGGGTATATGAGTAGAAACTCTATCAGATGTAAAAATTATATTATATGTAAATTAATTAGAAAATTGGCGCATAAGCATAAAAATGCACTAAAAATACAAACTTTTACACTAAACGTCATTTCAAATTTAACACATTTGACACAATTGATATGTTATAAAAGCTTGTCGCGAGATTTAAGTACTCGTATTTATTTGCTGCCTATTAAAATTTTAAAACTAAGAAATTTAAAAAAAAATAAAGTTTGATTTTAAAGATTTTTTTTTGTCTTATTTATACCTTTTAGTTTTTCTAGTTATTCTTGGCAAGCCCTTTTATTTGATACCCATATTGTAGGAGTGCATTAAAAATAATTGGTCCACCATCTTGAGTACGACGCCATGGATTTAGAATGCATGATCATTGTCATCCAAACTAAACGTGTATACAAAATAGCAGCTCAATTGATTGAAGGCGATATAAAAACTTGTAACATACATAACGAATGAAAATATCCATTAAAAGTGAAAGTGTATCCCTAGTTTTGACCATTGGCACGTTTCGAGCGTTCAAGTATTACGTAACGCAATTTTTTAGCTAAACGCCGACCAATTGAAATTTTATATCAATATCTTAATATATATATTTCTTGTGTGCGTGTGTATGTGACTGAACTCCTCCTAAACGACTGGACCAATTTTGATGAAATTTTTTGTGTGTATTCCAGGGGGCTTGAGGATGGTTTAGATTCACAATACGGTCATATAGATATTGTTTTTCAGCTAAATTATTTATTTAAAAACATTTGAGACAACGTGAGACAACGTGAGACAACGTGACATTTGAGACATTTGACATTTAAGACATTTGACAGGACAACGTCTGTTGGGCCAGCTAGTACCTATATAAAATCACAATTTTTGTTCACGATAACCAAGTATACTCACTGTGAAAACTGCTCGACGTCCCTCAGGTATTTTTCGACCAGGTTGAGGAGTCCCCGAGCATCCTTGAAATTCACGTCTTCTACGACAGATTTGACTTTACATCGCTGCGATCTGTAATATTATATTATAACAAATTATTACATGCTTCATCTAATACATCACTTGTAAAATACCACATTTTGTGGTAATTTAAGATTTAAGAATAGAAGATTTATATACGAGTGCCTAAAATATTAGTAAGCGTAATTTGCTTGTAGATTGCTAAATTTAATCATTTGTTACAGTTCGGTTGTCAAGCAGAACTGGCCTCCTGGTAAGCTAGCTAGTTAGCATACTATTGATATGGCCTCTCTATATATTCATATGGCCCTTTTTAATACAATGTGTATCTTAGGTTGATCTCAAACTTTCTTTTCATTTATTAATACAAACTTAAAATTGTTATTCCAAAACACGGTAGTTGGGCAATACAAAACCACGAAACTAAGCACAAAGAAAATTTAGGAATCAACGTAGTCCAGACGCAACCAATTTATGCTGTGTCATTGTTGGATATTTGAATTTATGTCTTACTAGCGGACCCGACAGACTTCTCCTGTCAAAAAGATTTGTAAAGTGGCAGTTTTTTGTTCCTACTTGAATGACATATGATGACATTAATTTGTTTGACAGAACTAACGTCACTTTTTTCTTTTTTATTCATTTTTATATATAAGATAGCTGACCCGGTGAACTTCGTACCGCCTTATTATTGGAGGCATATTTAGTAAGTCACAAACACACGACACAATACTTTTTTAATTTTATTGAAATTTGTTGCTTTTAGATTTTTAGGAATATTAACGAATTATAGTATAGGTGCACAGCAAAGAGGCGTTTACATTTCAAGTGACATTTTACCATAGACAATAGGTTGGCACCCATCAAATATGTCAACACATTAATTATTTTTATATTTTGAAATTTAAATACTCGATGTTATAAGCAAAGTTGATATTATGTTGTCGATTCAAAAGTCTTGTTTTAATGCGTTCTTCAATTCGAGTGGAACTGAGAGTACAAATACCGTCAAATGTTTGACAGAAAGTAAGTGATCAACTTTTATATGGGAAAATGAAATTGTCGTCTTACTCTATCTTACTCGCATTTTTTCCTTATTTGCTCACCGTTTAGACCTACCCTGGACTACGACAAACATTTTAAAACCAAAATCAGCTCAATCGGCCAGCCGTTCTCGAGTTTTAGCGAGACTAACGAACAGCAATTCATTTTTATATATATAGATTTGTCAAGAACGTTGTTACCTAACGACATACGATCTGTCTTTTTGTACACAAATAAATTTCAAACAACTATAACTGATTTTCTCTCGCTGCCGCTCTGCGTATATTTAATAGTCATTCAACAAATCACCAGTTGATATTGCTTTCGTCAATTCACCCGCTTTCGAGTGTGACTAACTATGTGTGTTGAATATCAAGCTTCATTTTCGTAGACTTGCTTGAAGTTTTCTCAGCAATCTTAACACTTTATGACGGAACTACATGGACAACTCAAAATTAAATGGCGTAAATATTATTTCTATCATATAAAATATACTTAAATAAATAAAGTTAATAATTTTATTTTGTCTAGTACTTTCTACGATTACGAAATCGTAGATAGTTACGAAACTATCTATCGCCTAGTAACAATAATAGCAAAAAATACTATTCCAATATTGCATAGAAACTGGCCTCTTAAAAATTCCTAATGAATTATAGTAGCGACAGTACTCGCTACTAGATGGCTATTTATGACTTAACTTATCACTCGCAACCCATTTAGTTGAGACTCAATATTTAACAAACAAATTTGTTACAACATCTCTTTGCTTTGCATCGTGTAGAAGCCAATATTCTTACGAAGTTTCTTGAATTTGTGAATACAAAAATACTGTACACACCTCTTCCTTGTACGCTGTTCAATCTTCATAAGAACATCCTTAACTTCCTCGAAGGGTGTTTTTTTAGGTGGTAAGGGTGTAGGAAGGCAAGCCGGGGGCAGTGGTAGCGGTTCGAGGCCCAGAGGAAGCATCGATACGCGGCGGACGAACTCTTCTTGGTACGCAGCCTCTAACGCCTGATATACATTAAATCAATCCAAAGTGTTAGTTTTATTGAGATAGTCCAAAGTAAGAAGCCCAAAATGGTAAAGTAGAAAACAATTGTGTATTATTGTTGCAATGAAAATTATAATTGTCATGAGCAATCGTTGTCGTTTTCATTGAAACAACACAGACTCTGTATATTTTAAAAATCAATGAATATTTTTGTAATCCTATTCTTTGTGATCATTAATCAAATTTTATAATTTGCATTGAATAGAGCCTTAGTTTATATATTTTGTATATTCGAATATTATTTACATAATTTAATAATATAATAGTGCAATTCAAAATAGCTACAACTAAAAATACCAAGTAATAGTGAGATAAATCTGTGACACTGCTTCGAAAGTATACTAGAATAAGTACACCTAACCGAAATTTTCGACAGTTCATGTTAATATTTTATCGATAGAAATTGAATCGAAAACCGCATTCGTTAGAATGTTTTGTGTATAAACAACAAAACTTTTGATTGAAATAATGTAATTCACCGTTAAATAATCAGGCTCTGTTTGCCTACATATCTCGCAATCAAACTATGGCGAGTTTAAAAGATTAATGTTCGTATTGACAAACAACATACAAGAAACTATCTTTATAATAAATGTTTTTGGTGTGAATATGTAGAGTAGTTTAAACGCGATATCAGTTGGATTAGACGTTCGCGTTGCTGCATTGTTCATTGCTATCAATTTAGTCAATCTTTTGTATTTAACATCACTTTATCGTTATGTGATGAAAATTAAATTAGGAAGATTATTACAAATATTACATTACACATTTCATACAATAAGCTAAAACACCTATACAATAACTTTTTTATACAACTATATTAGTAAACATGCATACCTGACGGTAAGTCTACAGTCACAATGAATGAAAAAAATAATGATGAAAAAAAAAGTTTTAATGTACAAAATAAACGCTGCAAATCTGCAACTTGTAATGTATATACAAACTCAAAATTTTACTTTCATATCTTATGTTTATTTAGTTATATTTATATACAAGTTATACTTACATAACGAAACTACAAAAGGTAGGCAACATGATTGTAATGCCCCTCGTTTTGCAAGCGACCATAAGTTATGGTGACTGTTTACCATCAGGCAGACTATGTCTTTTTGCCATCATTGTAGTATATAAAAAATCAAGACACGGCAATGCAAGCATTTCTGCATGCAACAGAAATAATTAAAAGGAGGCGACTCTAGTTTAATCTCCCTCCTACCACTAGAAATATTTTGTAGAGCTATGTTTACCAATATCAGTGTGAGTTAAGTACTGTCAGGTATGAATCTATCTTACTTTTTCCGGAATGAACACCGATATATCTGCATTATGCGACTGTGCTCGGATGCCGTCTCCTTCCTCCAACCAGTGCACATATTTGCACAACATTCTGGGGATACCACACAAGGTAAAAAACAACTATTTTTGATTAACAAACAAACGGTTCATCTGCATATACAATGAGTTGGGTCGATTTTCTATAAAGTCTAAACCTACCCAAGTTAACGTTGACATATAAAAGTTACAATGTCATACAAAATTGGAAATCCAAAAATTTGTTATAAAATTCCTAAAACAATTTTTCCTGAGATGTAGCTATTTATATAGTGTTTAAATGTTACGTTTATAACTACTTACTTTAAATGACCTTGTAACTTTTACATCACTACATTATCCTGGTATATTTCACCTTAATAGGGTGTTGACCAAACTCGTTGTATAAAAGAAATCTGAGCAAGTGGCTGACTGATTGAGGAATGATCCAAAAATTCCTGGAATGCTTCAAAATTCCATGCCTACAGTAAGATGTGGGTTATATTGCCTATTTAGACAAGATTTTTACACAAAAAACTGGGTAATATTGTAAAATGGTAATGGCTCAATTGAAAATGTTTAAAAGTAAAGTTTAAATGAAGATCGTAGCGAAAGAAAATCATTTTGTAATACTATTATAGAGGTACATAGAACATTATTAAAACTCGTGTACGTAGCCAGTCAGTCAGTTTTAAAACTTTTGATTGCAAGAAATTAAGTATCAGACCTATATTTGGCACCTATCTGTTAACAGGTACATGAATTCAAAATGTGTTCACAAGTAGTCTACAAACAAATGAGGATATGATCATAAAGTAAAATCTTAGATCAGCTTACCTTTCAGCGCCAACATGATATGCCAACAGGTTATCAGCACAAATAACATTTTTTTTTTCTTCAGATATAACAACATCCTTTAAATTCATTCCCGCCTTAGAGTCATATGACTCGGTGTCACTGGTGTCACTAGAACCATCTTGGAAATCTTTCGCAGACAAGGGCACGGTCAATACATCATCCGTGGATATAGGTTTAGCCTGTGCCCTACTGGTGCGTGGTTCTGTAGGGGTAGTAGGCTGCTGCTGTTTAGTTTTTATTTTATTAGCTTCATCTCCGTGATATTTGATGACTTCTCGTAAATGCCTTTTGAGTTGCCCAAGAGTGCGCGATTTGATTAATCCACTGAAGAACAGTGGTCCGACTGGTGAAGTTGTGGTACTGCTAGAATGCGATTATCAATTTTGATAAGAATATAAACAAAGTTGTATACATTTTTCATTTAGAATAGAAACCTGGCTAGCATAAATACCAATATCACAATATGAGAACAATAATCTAGAACATGCTGGCCTCGCCCGCGACGACAATAAGACGAGGGTCATACCATCACCCGATGGTATGACCCTTATAACATGGAAGATGTTACAACCACTAATTTCGGATGCGAAGTGTGCAGACACTCTGGCGCAATCCCATCTTCATGGCACCGCTATTAAGGCTGGCTCTGCTGCAAATTCGGCCGAACCTCAAACGGCACAAATATGCAAACTTAATAAATAATTCGCTTTACTTTAATCATATAATTTATTAAAATATTTTACTGATGGTGGTTCTAGATTACAGGTGTCACAGCTCCATCGGGCGCGGCTGCTTCGGTGAGTATCTTTGTCGAATAGGACGGGAGGGATCGACACATTGCCATCTGCTGCGCATCCGACTTCAACTCGGCCCAGCACACGCTGGCGGAGTGCCCCGCGTAGGCCTCCGACCGCCGAGTCTTGGTCGCAGAGATCGGGCGAGATCTGTCTCCGCCGGCATTGATTGCGGCAATGCTGGCGGACGAGGGAGGTTGGAGGGCTGTGGCCTCCTTCTGTGAAGCAGTGATGCTCCAGAAGGAGGCCGCCGAGCGGGGTCGGGAGATGGCCGGTTGCTAAAAAAGGCCGGGAGACGCCCGCGGATACGGCGACCCGGGAGGGACCACGTTCATCCGTGGCCGGGGGGCGTCGTCGGTGGCGGAGATCGAGGGAGGTATTGTAGCCTCCCCCGAGGAGGGCTCCCCGGCAAGGGAGCGGAGGCTGGGGGTTCCCGGAAGTCGCTTAGTGTTCCCGGGGGCTTCCTACATGCCTGAGGAAGGCCATCCCTGAGGTTTTTAGTGGGTAGGCCCCCCTCTTCTGGGGAGGAGAGCCCCACATAACCGCCGGCTCGCCAAAGCCGGGGAATGCAATTTAATGCATTTTCCTCAGGAGAACAATAAAAATAATAATAAAAAAAAAAGATGTCACAGCTCCATATCTTCTCGTGTTACGCAATTATATATATGTACCGTACGGTGGTAAATAATTAATAATCATGGAGTCACTCAAATAAAAACTTATTAAATGCATAAAATATAAAACAGATTAACTTTTAATTACAAAATGAATGTTACACATGTAGGACTTAATTTTCTGTTACTGGCCGCTTGGACGCCAAATTAGAAACATTTTAAAAAAAACATCCATAGTACGTTCTTTTTTTGAAATTGGCAATTCAAAATTTAATCAATAATTTTATTTTGTTAAAAATGGGCAACAATTAAAGTTGTGCCGCATCAAGTAGGTAAATAATTATTATTTGTGTTGATGTTTTTTTAAAATGTTTCTAATTTGGCGTTCAAGCGGCCAGTAACAGAAAATTAAGTCCTACATGTGTAACATTCATTTTGTAATTAAAAGTTAATCTGTTTTATATTTTACGCATTTAAATTGTTAATTTACATATAGACCGTACAGAATACCTAAGAATTTAAATTGTTCTGTTAAGAATATTTCAATGCAATTGTTCAAAGTAAAATCCATAGAACTGTTAAAAATGTTCTTAGAGAAATTCGGCTAAGAAAACACTCTTCCAAAGAAGATACGCTAATCGTTGGTGTTGCTAAAAAAGACCCAAATAAAGGCTCCAACCAGATTAAAAATTAAGTTTGCCTGTTCACCCGAGAAACATCTCGTCAAGATGATACGCCGTAGATTAGCGGAAGCTAAATTATTTAGAAGAACCTCTCGAAAGGTTCATTATTCACAAAAATATGGAAAAACGTGTTATTTACGTGGTAGATAAAATAGAATATGGTAAATTCCCGTGGAAAATGTTATATTAGACGTCCTGTAGTGTGTTCTGTAGTCAAACACAGTGGCGGTAACATTCAAGTTTGGGGTTTTCCGGATGTGGAGTTGGATCCCATCGGAAGATTTAATAAGGTACATGAATGGATTAATAAAAGAATATCTTACACTACACAATGATTCCCTAAGTGCACGATCATTTGTCTGTAAGCATGACCATGAAACAAAACAACGGCGAATAGATTCAAACTTATAAAAAAGTGAACAACGTATATCCGTTTTAGACAGGCCAGCAAATAGTCCAAATTTATGCCCGATAGAAAAAATATGGTACCTATAGTGTTAAAAAGAAAGTCTCAAACAAACAGTCAAAACGAACTATATGAAGTACTAGCTGTGCCCGCGACTGCGTCCGCGTGGAATGTAATAAAAAAAATAGGTCTTCTCCTTACTTGTCAGAGGGCGGTGGTTGCAAGTATATGTGCATAAAGAGATGCCACAGCATGAGGTGCGCAGGGTGTTGGCTGGGCGCTACCAGAGCAGCGCTCGCTGCGCGGTGGATCACTAAATCCTCGGCAGTCATTGTCAATCCCAGGGCCTGCAGAGTCACGGTAGCTCATATATTTTACCATAATATATATTTTAAAGACATCTAACCTTGATGCAACTTAAATGCGACAAAATAGTAGCCGTATTGTGAAAGTGAAAGAAATTAGTGTAATTTATATTTACTTCAAAAATTAACTATAATTATTTAACAAACTGCAATGTTATAATATTGTTATTTCATCTGAGCTTTTTCATCTGATTTAAATAAATATAAACATTAGTTTGTTACATGTCTTATTCTTAATTTTTTTTTGTTATTTTTAATTAATTGCGATACAAGTACTATTTTTGCATACTGTCTTACATCATAATATGAGAAATATAATATCACCCATAACCTGAATTATACATAAATATCCTATTAATTAAAAAAATGTTACATCGTAACTATTAAAATACAAAATGTCTATATTCAGATCTCATGGTGTTAGCCTAACGTTTTCTCTATTCTCTATCCTTTTATCACAACTGAAACGACATCCTGCTTAAATAATTACTAACTTTAAGTGCATTGTTTTACATTTAGAAGTAGGATTGCAACATTTTAAGTAACAGGAATAATCTATATTTCTATATAGATACATTTACAAAATTTTAATTTTACTTTTGCTAGGAAGTCCCCAAATATGACATCATTGTTATAGTTTATCAATACTTTTGATCATATTTTGATATAAGATAAGACGGACAATTAGTTAAAAAAAAAGTAATACAAGACATACATATTAAGTTAATACACATCAATAGAAATGTAAGCAAACGATGGCTCTGATGTGTTGTATACCTGAATAATCAGTTAACAACATACATAAATAAAATATAAAAGTTAACAAATAGATGTTTTTTTACTCAGTCTAATACAATCTCGTGTATAACCATAATTACGTGTTCCTACAAAACAGGATACCGTAATCCTCAGTCGCATTGTATATCCAGGGGAAGCCCGCGTCCACCCCGACCATACCATACCTAACCATCAAGTGAGATAAATTCTAAGATCGTCAATGCACTAGGTAAAATAAATTATTATCCTTCGCACATTACTATTGAATAGAGATCTCTTTTTAGACATGGAAAAATACACCTACTTTATATGACACTGTTGGTAAGAAAAAATGGTATTTGATTTTTTCCAGTTTTATGGTTTTCGCAAATGTGTAATAACTGTAAATTCCCTTAGGGCCGCACAGACTTGACCAAGGATGGAGTAAGGCTTTACTTTCCACAGTAAATTTGCTCTACTTAGCTAATATTGTATTTCAAAACCTACTCTGTTATTGTTTCTAATTAGTTGACCATTATTGTTCATACCTACAAACTGTTTTAAATGTTTGTTCGAATATTTTATTACAATATGGAAACTGCATTTGTATAGTGGGATTTATATTGTTTTTGTAATAAATGGTAAATAGGGAACATATTGTTGTTCTATTTACTTAAATTTGAAAATAATAATGATTACGATGTATCTTACATAATGTCACGAACCGTAGGTACTGTTGGTGTTTCTTATTATACGACCACCACGGTATATACAGCGGTGACATCACTAATGCATAAAAATTAATTAGTATGTCGGTTGAAGTACACACAAACGAAACATTTTACATGTATTTTGTTGATCTATTACCTTAGGTCACCATTCATACATAAATCCCTTGTGTTGTTCTTCTGGTAGTATGTTGAAGAAACGTTAACGAAGCTGGCATGCAAGTAAATTCAATCAATAAAAATATTATCCGACTAAAAGCAGATAGTGATAGGTGCGATATATTAAATATTTTTTTTATATATTTTATCTATTTCAATGCAAAATATAATACAAATAATTTTATTAAAACAAAAAAATGTACGTAATAAGTACATACTGCTTGCATGTGAATGCAATACTTATTGCTGGCTGTATGTAGAGTGCGCGAGTTTCTAATGAATCAGTCCACCCGTACCATTCATAGTGGTAGTGTCTGTTAGTCACTATGGGTTACAATATACATATATTACATCCGGATATATTACTGCACCACAGCGAAAGATGCTAGAGAGGATAACAAAAATGCTGTTAAACTATCTATGTATTCGACAGTATGCGTTGCATATGTCCTTATACTTACAGACATGTAAGCTAATCATTGCAAACAACCGATTTGGCTCTAGAGCCAAATTGGTTATAGCCCATGGTGTGAAAGGTAATTCTATTTTTTATTATTATGTCGGGCTGTCGGGATGATGATGTGTCCCAAAATAAAATGTCCCGACCTACACATTTTTCATTCAACTTCCGAAACTAGTAACTAGTACTAGTTTCGGAAGTACAAGCGCTAATTTCAAGAAAGAACAGCATCTTCAGTCTTTACATTAATTGTAATCATCTAATTAGATTCATTTCTAAAATATTAAAGTATTAAGTTAACAAGGTAATAAAATTGCAGTCAAACTGTAGTTAACAAAGTAATAAATAAGTAAATTGCAGATAAAAATTTTAAACAATTCAAATTTTTATCGGATATTAACAGTCGTATACTGTTGGCCTACTCCATATCATATGTAAAAATTATGCAAATTGTATCCAGTTCAATATAGGTTACTAATCTGCATGCTGTTATTTGGTACCACCATTCTCTTTTATCTGAAGAGTATTTAAAAATGACTTCTCTATTTAGTCTTGTTGAATTGAACCTATATATCGATTTATGTTGTGAGTTGCACATAATGAAATTGAGATAAGAAAATCTTTATATTTCTACCGCCGGTTTCTGATTTTAGAATTTGAAGTTAAACATGATTGAAATTTCGACTGAGTATGTGTCAAATGTTAATTTATATACCAAAATATTACTTAACAAATGCTCAGTCAGGGTTCAGCAGTGTTTATAAAACCGGCAAATAACTGCTAAAGCATTAAAGATAACTCTAAATGTTTATCTCAACTACATATGCTTGAATTACAAACAAAAGGATTTCACCTTTTGTCAAAGAACGTCGCATCCTGTATTGAAAGAATGATACTTATATCAATTCACAATTCAACTAAAAAAAAAATCACAATCAATAATACCAATGAGTTTGAATCACATTGATGGTATCGTAGTAGTAATTAGGTATTTTTATCAATGTAGATCCTAAACTGAATCCCGATTTTAAGCGGAATGACGCTTACCTTAAGCGCGTTATCGACGTGTATCCGCTGCTGATTCATTCGTTGCGTGTGCACAGCCTCTAACACATGCCCTAGTATGAGCGAGCGTACTTCACGATACGTGTGTAGCGCCCATAACGCGTGCGCGGCCACAAGCGGCGCCTCACTCGCCCATGTAGCGGCAACTGTAATGTGATGTTGGGATGCTTCGTCCTATTAACAACAAGACAAAATTATACTTATTTCATTTGACCAGTTAAAAAATTTATTAACTACCCAGGATGGCATTTAGCAGATAAAAATAATTTAGTCATATGAAAGTATGAAAGAAATTTTGAGACTTCATAGTTAAAGACCACTTCATACACCAATAAATAACACCTTTAAAATAATTTAATTACCATAATAAATTTAAAGATTTAGGAAAACGACGTTTTTAAATATGCAATATTTTGTCGCAATAATCAAATAAGTTATTCACTTTTTAAAATTGTTGAAAATATCGAGAAATTTATGTCAACAATAAATACATTATAGAAACAGTATATCATAGCATGTAAAATCAAAATAAATTTACAACAACAAATAGCACATGAAAATAACGCAGACTATGTGCTAGCATATCCCCCCCCCCACTTAGTTGATTAATACTAGGCGCAATCTTTATCATTTATTACTTAACCAATAAGTAAATCAAATAAATTTTCATTCAGACTATGAAGATGTTAAGTTTTTCTTCATATTTTTTAGGGATTAAGAACGTTACATTACATTGTACATAGGTAAATATAATTTGAATTGATAATAATAGTATCATATATAGATTTTATGCTAATGACATTATTTAGAATAATGGCTATTAAGCTTATATGTTCATATACCAAAAGGCGATTCATGATTGTACCTACTAAATTATTATTTGTTATCTTGTAATAATGGATATTACAAGATGACAAATAATAATTTATGCTTATGAGTCTATAAATAGATTGAATTGAAAGGAAGGGGAAAAAATAGGTAATAAAATGACATTATCAAATGTAGGAACATGATATTTACCATAATACAAATAGAGAGAACATTGTTATTATTATGCACACAAACAATTAATACAAATTTAATGATTGTTTAAGAAGTCCCTTTTTGAAAACTACATTATAAATAATATAAAACACTTTTTTATTGTTTCTCTTTACAAAAAGTGTAAAGACGTAGGATTTCACGAGCACACAAAACATAAATGTGCGCACTACTACACGTATGTAACACACATGACGCGTCTTCAGCCACTAACTAGGGCGCATTGCCAAATTGTTTCGTAATTGTCGTAAGGTCCTTGTATATAGTATACATTTTCAAGTCATCTACGGATGGGGAAATCCGAAAGTATGAGGATAACGAAAAGTAGGTACTCAAAGGAGTCTTGTACAGGGTTTCGATCAATGACTTGATTTGAACCGGTCTTTGGAAAATATACAAAATAGAATTAAATAACATTGTAATTTTGAATCCAGTAGAATCCTTGCACCATCGAATTCCATTATACATAATATATATTGAGAACAATGAACATCATTTTGAAGAATTAACGAGTTAAGGTTTATACCTTAACTCGTTACAACGTAGATAAATAAAAAAAGTTATGTAAAAAAAATATGTGTTTCCTTACGTCACCGTAGACATCACTTTCTAGGATTTGTTCCTTATTAACGACACTATTAAATGGTGTCATAATACAGAATATGTATTGATTTTATTGAATTCAAGGAGTTTTTGCAATATCATTTTTCCAAAATCTAATGATGCTGTTTTAATGGGGTAGTTTTCATTAAAATCGGGCTCGAAACTCTTTTGAGTACATTTAGCTACTCTCATACAGCTCTCATAGTTACTGATTTCGCTATCAGCACTTAAAAAATTCACACTGTATAGAAATCACCTAATGTTTTCAGTACCACAAAAAACTGCCTTATCCAAATTTATTGTCAAGAAAGTTATTTTGACCAATTAATAAACAAGGTACTAAGAACCTGAGCGTTGGAGGTGGGTACAACCTATCACTGATTTCTACAAACAAACACAGGTTAGACTAACTGCTGCCGAAGCGAGACTACGAGCACGACGAGCCAACGCCTGTCTGTCTTCCATCATCAGAGCCACGTCTAGTACCGACGCTGCACCGCTATTATCTCGCCATAATGCACACGCCCATACGTCAGTGAGCGAATTTGATGATACACCCGCACTGTGAACAATGAAACCTATATTATAACAGTCATCAGATTACTCTTGTAACCATACTTTTATTTTGATTGTGTTCCGTCGCAGACAGTACAATTTAAATAATAATTCGTTTTTCTAAAATGTTGAGACTGGCAACTTTCTTTATCTGATCCTGATCCTGATTGGCTACTTTAACATATCGGAAGCGCCACTAGCGCCATACCTTGGCCTAGACGTGTGCGCCGTGCAAGGAGCAGTACCAGTCTTTTTCGGATCTCGTTCAAGTGAAGTTTCGCTGGAGGCACCACCGCAAGCGTGTGTGTTTTTCGTTTCGGGTTTTCGGAGTTAATTGTGATACATACAAAGTTAGCGATCAGTCAGTGCGTTGGAGCTGCCAAACTAGAACCTGTGGAACTATCGCGATATACCCACTGCCTGCACGCGGAAGGAGCCCTAAAAGGACGTCGAGAGGGTGACGGAGACGTAGGGTGAGTTGCTGGTCTACGCGATAACAGATTGTAATACGTACTTTCGTACATAGTTTACTGTACATTAAGTCTACTTGACCAAAATGTGAAGTATGCAATTGAATTATTCCATTGAAGACTGCTATGGATGTGGTAAAAGAACCATCTATTAGTTGTGCGGTATTTCATATTTTAAAGCGTAAATTACCCATAAAATATATGAAACAAAACAGGTGACTGTATCTTATGACGTCACCAGTACAGTGAGTATTTTGTATGGAACGTTTGTGACTGATCCTAAACAATAGCGTAACTTCTACACTATTTCTTTAATAAATCACTTCCTCGATTACGATGATTCAGAGGAAAGGATTGTTCTATTTTTTAAATTGTATGACAGTTATGAATTTAAATATTTATTTTATTAATTGGCCGCTAAAACGCGTCAGACATCGATATTAATACGACTTTTACCACGCTTGTGTATGTATTTGGCCAGTACAGTAATTTAAGTAAAAAAAACAGTCAAAATACTGCTCAAATTGCCAAACATGTTTGCAAGAATGCAATTGCATTAAGGTAGTCAGTTACCACCGTTTTACCTAGGTTTGTCGCCATAATAACATTGTTATGTTCCGACAATTAGAGGCGAGACAACCTAGTGCACATTGCACCAAGCCTTTGTTCATCATCTAGGTACATGACGGAAGCATTGTCAGTACTCACTATGACAACGGCAACTGTTTTAGTAGCAGCCATAGCAGCAGATCAGCACCTGAAGCTCCTCCTCGGCCTAATGCACGCTGCACTAGGCTTGGACCTGCACTTAGCACCAATGCGAAGAAGTCGCCAAATCTGTACCAAGAAAAGTATTATACTTTAAATAAGTTACATAAGGAAGGATGAAATCAGTGTGCAATATCTTGGATGGAAGTGGCATTCAATCATTTTATCTGACATACATACTATTTTCCAGTCCAGTGATTCTTCATATTATGTAATGAGTATATTTTATGATCATCGGTAATTTGTCTAGCCAGAGTGTAGGTACGAAACATTTTGTACAATAAATCAGTTCCAAGAAAATGGCATCTCACGTAATAGTTGTTAACTCCGAGTTCGAATGCAGTAAGCAACCGCTTTTTCCTCAATTTCATTAAAAATATGTATTAAAGTATTAAACTTCCACGGGCCGAAGAGTAAATGGTGATTCTATTCAACAAAATCAATTTCAGATTTGCCTGTTCAAAACGGTGAAACTTTTACAGATTTCTTTTTATAACTGGCGGTTGCGTAATTTTCCAATGTCATTTCTTGTTTAGAATTATTTATAACAAATCTTGTCTGAGGTCACTTATTGTATTCCGTGGAAAGAATATTTTAAGATACAACTGCTAGCATTGATTCTAGCTAAAGCAAAATATATTTATTAATGATGGTAATAAAATTGTTATAAACATTTTGACAGTCATCATTAATCATAGATTCGCTGTGTTTTGACATTTAAGTATGACTTTTTAATTTCTTTCACAATGTCTTAAATAAAGCTACTAATTAATATAGACAAAATCGCACCCGTATTATGGCTATCAGATTACATTTTAGTAGTAATAGAGTGAATTAGACTATTATTGCCGAGTATTTAATGCTGAGTGCGGACAACTCAGTCCTGTTTGTGTAGTAAGTCTATGGTGTAAACTTTTGTTGACAATCAGGTGTCACTGGGACTTTATTGTCGTAATGCCAGCACAGGCAATAACCTACCTAGGCGTGACCGCAACGGATTCCGGAGAGGCAGCGAGAGCTACGGCGAGCCCCGCGAAGCAGTGCAGAGCGTCCGAAACGCGGCTCGCTGCCAGCTCACACAACGCTTCTACGCCCTCCGAACATATCTATAAAATGATCCAGACTCAACTGTTTTTATTTTATACTAGCTTTCTGCCCGCGGCTTCGCCCGCGTGGATTTCGAGATTGGGTCTATAGAGGGTTAAGGGTCATAGCTTTTGCCCACGGCTACATCTGCGTGGAAGTCGGTTTATGGCGCGAAGGTTTTATCGCGCTTCCCGTGTGACTATCGTCGATTTGTCGATTTTTCCAGGATAAAAAGTACCCTATTATTTAATCCGGCCTTTTATCTTTACATCGCAAAATTTCAAAGCAATCGGTTCAGTATAGTTACGGCGTGAAAGCGGAACAAACAAACAAACAAATTCACTTTCCGATTTATAATATTAGGAGTAAGGATATATTAAAAAGGAAATATTAGCTATGAAATATTGTAAAAGTAACACTATTATATATATATTCAAAGTTTGAAATCTTAAAATATATTCATTTTATTTGAATTTTGCAAATTATTTAGGGAACTAAAAACTAATTCAGTCACAGGTTAAAATTGAGTTAGATACAAAATTCTCAGTTGGATGTGGTCCAGAGGGAGAAGCTGGTACTGGGGAGCCCCTGCCCAAAGATGGGAACAGTATTCCATATGTAGCCGAACTTGCGCCTTATAGAGTTGCATTCTGTGGGCCGATGTGAAATACCGCCTCGATCTATTGAGCACACCAAGATACTTTAAGGCTATTTTAGCCTTACTGTGGATAGTAGCTATTTCGTAAATAACAACACTAATGACTAGTACTTCAAAAATGTTGTTTTTGTATACTTTTTTGTTGTTGTTTTTTTATAATTAGTTGACCATCATTAATCAAACCTTACAACTGACTTAAATGTTTGTCCGTAATACAATATTGAAACTGCACTTGTGTATTGGGATTTATATAGTTTTGATTTCTGTTCCATTTTTTATTTACTTTCAAAATAAAAATGATTACGGGTAAAGTAACTTACATAATTTCAAGAACCGTTGGTGTTTTGAATTATATATATGTTTGTTATCTCAGAAAAAACTTCCAATCAGATACGGAGAAAATCCCCCTGACTGATCCCCGCGCCGCTCATCTGCTCTAATTTTACGGCTGCACAAGTATTTATGTTATTCAGGACATTAATACTCATAATAATTATAGCATTGCCCCGAAAATAAAAAGCGGACAGAGCGTATGTTTATATAGTATAATTTACCCAGCAGATTCGAAAATATGAAATGCGTTCTAAGTATGTGAGTAAATATTTTGATGTAAATTAAACTTCAAGTTATCAGAAGTTGCTTTTAACGAGATGGCACTTCACATATACAATTACACACACATATACAGTTTTAATATTAGACACAACTGAAATAGTTAACAACTATATGATAAAATTAAATACTAATAGGTACGCATCCGCCGTCGCGTCCCAAGTTGTACGATTTTTGTCAACAACCTGCTGTCACCGCGCCGCACGCAGGCAAGCAGGCTTCTAAGCAATAATAGGTGTGCTCGCGCAATGACTAGGTTCAAAACAGCCGCGCGTATTCGCGATTAAGTATTGTATATTTATATAATGCATATTTATATACTTATTTTATTTCTATACAAAGGTTAATTATTCAGTAGGTTTAGTGTAAATAGTTAAATTAGTTTTAAGTCTTATTTTAATAATTATTATCTTAGTTTATATGTATAATGTATGTACATAAAATAATTGTAACTATGTTTTAACTACATGCTTAAATAAATATATTCACAACACAAGTACAACAGCTCTATATTTCTTCATAAATTACTTTACTCACTAGTGGTATACAGTGTCCCCAGGACGTAGCCAGAAGAGCGTATGCCTTGCTAATAAGATCTGTAGGCTGTGTTTCCGGAGGAGAGGCATCGTAATGTTCCACGTGAGTCCAACAGGAGCGGTGTGTGCGCAACCGACGTAAAACTGCCCACTTCCACTCTCCCCCGTCAGTTCCACCCGATTGCTCACATACCCACGACCCGATTGTAAGTTGGCTTTCTAATGATATGCCACTATAACAGAAAAGAAGAATATATACACAACAACGCGTCAGACTTTGCACATTGAGCTTTTATTAGTAGTGGAAATGTAAAACTCAATGTATTTCTGATCAAACAAGGTGTTTCTATTTATAAATCAATAAAATTCAGTAATAAAATGGGTCTGTCATATGGTCACTGGCTCCTGCGTGGTTTTAGCTAATATACTTGTATTACGACTCTAAGCAACAAAAAGCACGACAGAGATTGAAATCAACGAGAACGTCGAACGCGAGGAAGTCGCGCCCGCGGATACGGCAACCCGGGAGAAACCACGCCCCTCCCGTGGCCGGGGGGCATCGTCAGTGGAGGACATCGAGGGAGGTATTCCCCCGATGTTGGGTTGGCCTGAGCGTTACTCTCCGCTCTCTATCTCAAAAAGGGTTGAGCGTATAGAAAAAAAAAGTCTAGACGAAAGTTGTGGCAAAATTTGTTATCTTCAATTTTCATAATAGGGTGTTGAAATGATTAGAACCATAGAAACGGAGTTATTGGAAAAAACCGATTTTCGTGACCTTTGATCTCGAATAACACGACGCAGATACGAGATAATATGAGACTTTTGAGACAAGCTTTAGAACGCCAAAATAAAGCTTATTTAAAATTACATATAATTATTTATGTAATTTTAAATAAGCAACAAAAGAAACAATGTCAAATTGTTCATCTCGCACAGAACTCACGCGTGCGGGCGACAATCCACTCGCAGAAGTAGCGGCGAAACAAGGTGAGCACATCGTCGCCACCAGTCTTCTAACACTGCACGAATCTCTGCGGGGTCTGGCCGCCACTTGTCTAACGACAGCCAGTCTAACGCGGACGCTTGTATCTTCTCCACTATTATCAATCAAATGGTTCAATCAAGTTGATTTAATTGAAATTTTGAAATATATAAGCAGTTGCTTGCTATATGTAACAATACGAGTTATAATAAACCTATAGACAACTTAATAGCTTCTTTAACTATAGACACAATATTATTAACCATACACGTCTGAACCTGTTGATTTAATTAAATAAATCAATGGTATAAATATTAAATATTTATGAAACATTCTAATGGCAACACAAAAATATTTATCTACTGAATGTAAAGGAAAATGAAATACTATAATGAAAGAAAGCAATATCAATTACTGCCAAGACATGATCAATGAAGCTAAGCTGTCACATTAATGCATTATGTATTATATTAGTCGAAATGTCAAACTTGTACAGTGCAATTATTGTTATATTTTTTAGTGCAGAAGACACATAAGAAATGTACCGAAAAATGGATCAGCGAGTTAGCAGCAGTCCATTACCCTGTACACCGCGAGATTTTTTAACGCAGAACGAAAAATTCAACTTATACGATGCCATTAATGGTAACTAATATCGTTTGTTTCAGAAAACTGACCTTGACTAGATTCAGCGATGAGCTGCAAAGTCATAGAGTAGAGGAAAGTGTGTTTTGCTAGAAGACCGGCGATGGCTTCGCAAGCCACCTGACGACACTCGCCTTTACACGCCGCAGTGTTGTTCTGTCGTATTCCGACCTGTCAGTTACATTTTACTATCACACTGCCAACAGCACATAACATTATCGCTAATCTTGTACAATGTTATACTTTATTAGGATACTGTAGTGCTGAAGATGGATCACAGAGAAGGTAAATAACACTAAAAATAATGGCAAACAGCATTTCATTGGATTGCTACGCCGTAGACGTGAGCATATTCGTTTGCAAACTCCGAGTTGCACATTGCGTCAATTATAACACAATAAGTTTAGGAATAATGCAAAGTAAAAGCAGTTAGATCGTAGATAGGGTGGACCTTTGTACAAAATTAAAAAAAAAACGTAGGCGACGAATGTTCGTGAAAAACTGGTGTAATCATAGTTTTATTGAAATACAATTTAAATATACTCATACAGATCTACTGATAAATATTTGTTGATTTGGATGTTAATCAAAGCCCCTTATTTCTTTGAACATTTGGATTTCGGTTATTAATGTAACATCATGTATCTTTGATAAAATTAATAATGTAATTGTACCTAAACGCAACCTGGTTGAGCAAGACTTACGTAACAGGAGTTTGCAAATGTTCGATGAGACTCTCTCTCTAAGTTTTATAAAATATATACTGATGGCTCGAAATTAGTTCAGGGTGCTGGTGCTGCTCTCTTTGATCCACAGAATGACATCTCTATTAACTGGAAGATGCACAAGGACACATGTATCATGAGAGCTGAACTCACAGCAATTAAAGAAGCATTAGTGTATGCAAATAATTTACATAACCTCCCTTCGTTTTGTCATTCTGTCGGACTCAAGGAGTGCCCTTCAGCATCTCTCTCGTTGTGTGTCGGGACGGGGCGGTATGCCCGTCGCTTTTGAAGCCTTAGACTTAATACATAGAATGAATTGTAGCAATAAGTGTATTAAGATCCAATGGATCCCTTCCCACGTCGGGTTACTTGGTAATGAGGCTGCAGATGGTCTTGCAAAAGAAGCTGGATTCTGGACCCTTGGCTAGTGAATTTATTCCAATAATAAAGAAAACATGTTTGGGAAAATAGAGTTTGGTATAGTACAATACAGGACAAACCTACATGGAATCCTTGGTTTGACAGTGACTCATCCAACCTTATTAGAAAGCTTTTAGTTTCTGCTTCCCGATGACGGTCTGGGCATGTTCCAACAGACAAGTTTTATCATCTTGTTGGTATGAAATCCTCACCTTTGTGCGATAACCAGCTGTTCTAGGATCGATGATGTATATCACATGTTGTTGGAATATGCCCGAAACTCTGAGCTAAGAGAAAGACTCCTCGTGGGAATGGATCTGACTAATGGCAATATAAATTGTTTGCTGACGGAACCATTGTCCAGCTTAGCCATAAAATTATACATGTTTGTTTGCGTGTCCTTTCAGGAGGCAAACTAATATTTGTCTATATAATAATTGTGTATGTGTAAAGTGTGTATGTTATGTAAATATGTGATTATTCCTATGAGGCTGACATGTTCACTCAAAGTGTTCAAAGCCTCGTTAAAAATTAAGAATTAAAAAAAAAGTAAAAATTATGTTCCATTAAAAGAATATATAATAAACTAGCTGGCCCAACAGACGTTGTCCTGTCAAATGTCTCAAATGTCAAATGTCTCAAATGTCACGTTGTCTCACGTTGTCTCAAATGTTTTTAAATAAATAATTTAGCTGAAAAACAATATCTATATGACCGTATTGTGAATCTAAACCATCCTCAAGCCCCCTGGAATACACACAAAAAATTTCATCAAAATTGGTCCAGTCGTTTAGGAGGAGTTCAGTCACATACACACGCACACAAGAAATATATATATTAAGATATTAATAATGACTGATGTAGTTTAATATTCATCAATCATTATTTAACTCTACACATAAAACACAAAATATAATGTAATAAATTAAATAAATTAGTCGTATCTCAAGAGAACACGAGCGTTAATTACGCTCGTTATTACGTAACATTACTTGTATTGTCACAACACAAGCTGTGGAGTAAACATTGCTCTTTTATGTCATTTGTAAGTGTTATTTATTCGTTCCAAACTGTATAAACTACCTTGTGTTATAAACTTGTTGTTATTTGTAAGTCAATATGAACCACCGTGTCCAACAAATTACCTGGAACAGGAACTCTAGTGTGAACTTCGCAAGGTCGTAGTCATCAAAACGATCAGCAGCGGCGCGCGTAACGATGCGCACGCGGCCCGCGCACGACAACGGCGGTACATCTAAGTTCAGTGCATCTATATGACTGCTACTTTCATCTGCCAACAATGATCCTTTCAGGAATTCCTTTCCAGGAATTATACTTTAAAATACGTAAATCTTAAACTTTGATGATGCTGTAGTCTCGGCATTAAAATTTTAATCAGAAACCTGCGGTTAAAACATGCTGCGTAACCATGGCGCATTCGTTTTTCGATTTTCATATTATTTACATCTATACGACGCTTCTGCTAAGAAAAAAAAAAACAGTGAAACAACCTGAATACACTTGCGAAGAAATGTGTAAAGTGGAGCCCGCACTCAGCCAGGTCGACTGTCTAATACCATCTAGCTTAAGCTGATTTTTAGGGTTGCGTACTAAAAAAAAATCGAATCTTTACAGGACATGTTCGTTCCTAGCCACTAGACGGCGCGCTGTTCGACTCTCTTGTTGCGTCGACTCTCTTGTTTCGACCCTAACGACTCCGGAACGGTCGTCGGTGTCGTTAGCAGGCAATGAGTTGTTTTGTAGAAACAAAACACACTCATTGCAAATCTGAACATAGCCATCTTAAGCTTCAGCATAGGTCCGTCAAAAAAAAAGACATGTTCGTTGTCCGTCTATCTACTCTCTTTTCGAGATCGCGGGGACGTCTGAAATTGACATTAACATCAAATTATCAAGTTTTCAATCCTTGTAGCAGTGAAAACATCAAACTTCAAACAAAAGCTGTCCGATTACAAAAAAAAATTAAAGACATTTATAAAAAAAGGAATAATAGAACCTTGCAAGTCCGAAAAGGGAAGATAGCTTGGAAATTGAATCCACCTCCTACGCTAGATATTATTTATCTTCTTAAAACTAAGTATACTAGAACTGCTTACCCATCAAATGAGATATGTAGATGATGTTACTTTCTGGATTATGACCTGTTCTGTCGAGCAATGCTGACTACTAAACATAAGCTTACATGGATCTCCGTACCGACCGGTCCGACACTGCTGCGTCCAGTGACTTCCTATGATCTTCACCAAATTGCAGCTAATAGGGAATATGCATAAAATTTAAATTTGTCTCAAATATTTTTTTGGGATTCTTTATTGATTTTATATTTATTTATTAGACACACCATCAACAATATTACACATCATTTATCAATAAATTTTAAGACAGTCTTAGACAATGTAACTTGTTTTTACAGGTATGTACAGCACTCATAAAGAAATGGTACAGATAAATATCTATCTAAGTATTAATTAATACTACACCACAATAATACACCAAAGAAAAGGTAATCGGTAAAATATTTTTGGTAAATGGTTGGTTGGTTGGTTTCTAAATGAATACAGGGAGCAGCGAAAAATGTCAATGTCATTGCAGGTTCCATTGTATGTATCTTGGAGTCTATCCAAAGGTGATGATAATTTGGTTCTGAACACTCTCCTCGTAAATGTCTTAATTGGGTGACGGAGGATTCTTCTAGGTACAGTTATATTAATATTGTAGAGTAAGTCCTGTGCATTGAATTTACCATTAATTATTTTATAAAGGAATATATTATCCAGCACTTCGCGGCGTTTCTCCAGCGAGTCCATTTTAAAATATTTAAGTCGGGTGCAGTAGTCGGCACGGTAGGAACATTTTCGATTTTTGTAAGCCAGAAACTTCGTGAAATGACGTTGAACACGCTCCAATCTTTCAATGTGAACCCGATATTGTGGACGCCACACTGAAGATCCATATTCTAAGGTACTACGGACCAAGGAATTGTATAGGCATAAAAAACTCTTTTTTTTACGAAGATCGTTACATATACGTTTTATAAACGCTAACATTGTCCAAGCTTTGGTAATAGGCTATTTGACAGGTTTTTAAAATCCATTTTATATTATTTAGTAGAGTCTAAGGAACCCAGTAAAAGTTGTTATTTTTAATTCTAGTATATATTAGCTGAAAAACATCGAATTAAAAATTCAATATTTGAATAGTGCGTCAAACGCTACTATGACAATATGGCGCTGCAATGAGGTTGGTGACGTCACTTGCCTGTATTCTGATCTGTGACAGCTGGCATATATATTTGTTTGTTGTAAACAAAAAACGAAAGTGCGATTAGATTTCCTTTAATCAAATGATTTATGTAACAAAATGAGTTACAAATGGTGTGTAGTTCCAAAATGTACAAATACGTCGTTAAAAACTCCGGAAAAACTATTTGTAAGTGTTCCAAAGAATATCGAAGTGCGCCGAAAGTGGTTGCAACTTTGTCGGAGGGATCATAATGACATAGCGAATAGTACAAATATTTTCTTTTGTGAAGACCATTTCGATGTAAGTAAACATAATATTTATATTTTGTAATAATTAATTACATTCAGAATGTTAATATTTTCGTTATTGATTTGAGGTTATAATACTTCTAATGTTTTTAACAGAATGTCTCTTGCAACTCACTTCGAATATTTCCATAATATTTGTTAAAATTTGACGCTAAAAGATCCCGACTAAAACTTGTTTGTTCGTTACAGATGGAAAATGACATGACGAATTACTATCAGTACAAAATGGGTTTCAGTCAGAAAATAATTTTTAAAAATAAAGTTCTGCCTTCTAAATTTCATTGCCAGCCAGATCGCATTACACGCCCCTTCCGTGGCCGGGGGGCGTCGTCGGTGGAGGAGACCGGGGGAGGTAGTAAGCCTCCCCCGAGGAGGGCTCCCCTGTGTCGACGGGGGAGCGGAGGCTGGGGGTTCCCGGAAGAAGCTTTCTGTTCCCAGGGGCTCCCTACATGCCTGAGGAAGGCCATCCCTGAGGTTTTTAGTGGGTAGGCCTCCCCCTTCTGGGGAGGAGAGCCCCACATAACCCCGGCTCGCCACAGCCGGGGTATGCAATTTAATGCATTTTCCTCAGGGAAACAAAAAAAAAAAAAAAAAAAAAAAAAAAAAAGCCAGATCGCATTAAAAAAATGTGTGATGCTGGTACTTCCCGATCTGCATTTGTCAAACGGCAAAGAATGACGACGTAACGTGAACAAATTATCGTTTATGTTCACGGAATTGTGCCAAACAAACTTAATTATTTGTTGAAGAGGTTGAAATTTTGTCTTTGGTAGGTTGTGAAAAAGAAAATGTGTTTGGCATTAAGATTTTGATTGTTGTATTGGAAATTATAGTGCAAGGGTTTTTGTAATGTTTTAAATTGTTTTTATCTTGTATTTAAATAGAGATATAATGAAGAACAAAATGTGTATGTAAATTTCATCCCCGACAACATTATTTATAACCTATATAAGTTCTTGTGGAAGTTCATCATTATTTAAGTTACCAGTAAAGTGTAATTATACTTACTTTGCTGTTTTTACATTTTTTTAGCTCCGAAACATAAATGTCAGAATTATTTTGAAAAATAATCCGACCATGATTGCGTCGACTTGCGGCAGGTTTCTGCTGTCTGCTTTTACAAAATCGTTGTCCATTGTTGAAAGTACTTGTAAAATAGTACAAATAAACAAAAAAATACAATGAATAGTAAAGAAAATCTTAATATAACGGAGATAATCTACCACAACTAGGCGCAACACAAGTAGACAAACGAAGTTTACAAGCAAGTGACGTCATGATAAACTCGACCAATCAGAAGCGTTTTGTGTCACATGACAAACGTTTAAAAAATGCAATTTTTATTTACGGATTTTAAAATAAATTAATCATTATTTTCAACTTACGTTAATAAATAATCATTTTTTAACTCTTAATTTATATTGTTAACAGAAATTGACACTTTATTTTTCGCATTGTCAAAAAGCCTATTACATTATCGATATGATCATTAAAGCTTAGTTTACTGTCCACAATAATACCCAGGTCGCGTATCTTATTTTCTTGCTCTAACTGCTCCGAATCGATTTTATAAAAAGAAGGAATATTTTTTTTATTTCTAATGAATTTTATAAATGTACATTTGCTTGCATTTATGTCATGTTGTTTTTATTACACCATTCTAATATTGTGTCCAAGTCCTTTTGTAGAAAGTGCGTATCCTCCAGATCCCTAATAGGTCTATACAGTTTTAAGTCGTCAGCAAATATAGAGCAATCGCTCTGTATATTGTCCGATATATCATTTATAAACAAGAGAAAGAAGCTATCCTCTTCTATCTATCTCACCCTAAGATAGATCCCTGTGGGACGCCAGATGTAACTGGATGTGTTAAATTGTTTGCGAGAAAATTTGTATTTCTGTGTGATTACTACGTGAATATACATTTGTAGTCAATCTTAGACGATTACAGAAACTGGTTTTGTCAAAGCACAAATCCGATAACCTGCCGAAAATAGATGCATTTATGATGTCAGCATATTTTGCATCAAATCTCGATTTTACAAGCGCAGAGATCAAAGGAGTAAAAGATCCAAGGTAATTATTACATTACGTAGTATATTTTAGTAAACCACATAGATTTTTGTTCATGTTTAAATAATACAACAAAACATAAAATATAACATAACCATTTGTATTTAAAATAACTCCTAATTTACTTCTGTTATATTAAAACTATTAATATTAACGATATATTATATTGTTCAAGCTCACTTAAGTAAGATATGTTTATATACTTTTTGTAAATATTCGATAAATACGATGCGAAAAAACACTTTATCGGGTGTACGGATGGTAGTATTTTTACACTTCGGTACCATACAGTACTTGGTTAACAAGGTTTTTTTACTTCTTACATGATTTGTTTGCTAATTAAAATTGAAAATTAGTACTAAGCAACGGAAACGCTACTAGTAAACAAACAGACCCTAACCAATGATGTCATCATAAGCGCGCGAAAAATGGCGACGTTTGAACGGCTTAATTTTATTCAATGTTTTCAATTTCACTTTGTATAAAAACTTGACTATTTTCAAGCCTATTTATGTTTTTTTTTTCTATGTTATAAAAATGTAAGTGATTAATTTAAGACAAAAAAACATGCATGTTCCCTATTGTACATAAAGATAGTCAATAGCTCACGATGGTGATTTGCAGTAGTGCTCTATGTATAGGGAAACGAAACGGCACTGTAACTAGAACACAGGTAGTAACTAAACTTAATTGTTCACAAGCTGTATTGCGTAGCGACAATTGTTGGTCGAAGAGCCAGCAGGTAGTTCCTGCTGTTGTTACGCTGTAAAATATGGAGGTGATTGCATATAAATAAGAAGTATTATATAACGCACCGTGGTTGTTCACAGCCAGTACATGTGCTAGACAGTACTCCCTGGCGGCGGCCGCGGACAACAAGCCAGCTGGTACTTCAAGTAATTGGTCTGCATCCATCACTTCCGCGCCACTTGTAAAAGCTGCTTGAAGCTCGCCGAGGACCTGCAGTTCCATTTCATTTGAGTACGAGGCTCTGTGAAATATGTAAATTGTTATTTAAAACTAAAATCCAGTATTGTTCTTTGGTAGTGACAGTTATAGTGACAGAACATAAACCCTCTGTCACTCCTCTTCAAACAAAAGAGTGAATCACCTTGTGGTAAGCGATCACTACAGCCAATAGAGGTCAGATCAGTTAGGATAAATAAGGTTAGAATCCTCTCTAGTTAATAGCATTATAATTTTGCAGTTTTTTGACTGCGGACTTCTTCGGGTTGAGATACCTAGTTATTAGTTATATACATAAAAATTCAAAAATAATTATAGCTCTTAACTCATTATAACCAAAAATAAATAGTAGTAGCTGACAGGGATGGAAACCTTTTTCTTATCTGAGTTGGCTTTTAAGAGGTTCTCGTCAAAAGGATAGTTATATCCACTATAAGAACACACCCGATTCCATCAGATCCGTTAGTACAATAACAAATTTATTCATAAGAACTGTCCTATACGTTTTGATGGAACGGCCCGAGTACAATTGAAAAATATCGTTTTCAAGAACCGGCAACAGCAACCATTTGTAATAACGTAACTTTTAATTATTATATTATACTAGCTGGCCCAACAGACGTTGTCCTGTCAAATGTCTCAAATGTCAAATGTCTCAAATGTCACGTTGTCTCACGTTGTCTCAAATGTTTTTAAATAAATAATTTAGCTGAAAAACAATATCTATATGACCGTATTGTGAATCTAAACCATTCTCAAGCCCCCTGGAATACACACAAAAAATTTCATCAAAATTGGTCCAGTCGTTTAGGAGGAGTTCAGTCACATACACACGCACACAAGAAATATATATATTAAGATTAGGCCATACTTAGCGCTATTTCGAGATAAGAGTATTTTGGTTGCTTGGTTACGCCTGCTCTAATATTTGATGTTAGCCAGTACAGGTACAAGAAGTTAATATACCTGAGAGAATCTGAGAGAAACAAGCCCTACACATGTCTTTCGGCCCATCCTTCAGAATAGTTGCGGTAATTACGACCTGGTCATATAGTCGCATGTCGTCACAGGTCACATATGCAGAAAATGTACTGTGTACTTAAGGTGAATAAATTATGTTTTACTTAATTCCTTTAACGTTGCACTGACTAAAATGTATGGCCCATCAGAATAGCTATTCATAAAATGAGCATCAGCCCATTTTTACCTGTGACTGTGATGCATCCCAGCCAAAGCCCGCAATGCCGCCAACAACACGCCTCTTAGTTCATATTGTAGCCTTTTGTAATGTGCATGCAATTGACAAGCGCGACCCACAACCCGCGCCAATACGCGCACGCCACAACATGCGCGAATCACGCTTAACACGTCTTCACACCAGACATACTCGCACGTTTGACCAATGTCCTGCAATCACAATTGACTACTAGTTTAATTCTTCCTTTCTTTCAACATTTTTCACTTCGTCACGTAAGGATAAGCCAGTATCGAGTAGAACATTATCTAACATGATCTAAATCGAATGCAAATAAATCAAATTAAAAAAAAAATAAGTGTCTGTTTGTAAAGTAAAAAAATAGCTTATTATAATAACGCATTTAGCATGTGCATGTAATACAGTAAGTATAACCAATTAGTTTATTAATTTCTTAAAATTTTGTGCTTTTTATAACTAATCTCCGAAACAGATGGACGGAATTTTCACTGGCAGATAAATAAATATTATAAATTATATATATATATATATATATATATATATATATATATATATATATATATATATATCTAATTGCACAGTGAATTCAACGTGTGAATTTAGTTTTTTTGTAAAGTCTACTTTTTGTCGAGTAAATACTCGGAGGAATTTCCTCCAACAGTAAATATGATGAAAAAGTCAGTCTTATTTCGTAATTTAAAATATTTCATAGTTATTATTATAAACAACTGTTTTTCACTGACACTTTCGCACTCTTTATTTTCTTATCGGTCTTTGACGACCTCCATAGTCGAGTGGATAGTACACCGGTTTCAAGGTGTCGCCATCTCTGAGGTCCCGGGTTCGAGTCCCGGTGGGGGCATATGTTTGTGTGATGAATGCGAGCATTTGTACCTTAGTCATGGTTGTTGATATATATTTCTATGAAATTATTTATATATGTATAATATATGTATGTCTATCCGTTACCCTAGATCCCATAGCACAAGCCTTACAGAGCTTACCTTGGGCTAGGCTAATTGGTGTAAGTGTAACAAATATTTATTTATTATTTATTTATCGGTGTTTCTACGACTTGTTATGTGTACAATGTGGTGGTTTTTGCAATAACATATTATACATGTGATAAGCGAATAAATAAATAAATTTATTATTCTTAAAGAAATAATATGCATGTAATGATGATATCGTGAATTTATGTTTAGTTTCATTTTATCTCAGGAGGTTTTTTAATTAAAGTATGAAATACAAGTATCATTATCTTCACCATTTCACCAGTAAACGCCCACTGCCGGACATAGGCCTAGGGCACAGGCCCTCTTGAGATCGGGGGAGGTAGTGTAGCCTCCCCCAAGGAGAGCTCCCCTTTATCGGCGGGGGAGCGGAGGCTGGGGATTCCCGGATGTCGCTTGGCGTTCCCGGGGGGCTCCCTACATACCTGAGGAAGGCCATCCCTGAGGTTTTTAGTGGATAGGCCTCTCCCTCTTGGGGAGGAGAGCCCCACGTAACCGCCGGCTCGCCGCAGCCGGGGTATGCAATTTAATGCATTTTCCTCAAGGGAAAAAAATCAAGGGCACAGGCCCTCAAAGATCTCCACAATGGTCAGTCCAATGAGTCATTTATCATAAAATGTGTTTGAAAAATCATGATGTGGCTAATTAAAAGATCCCTCTATTGTCGCTGACACCACCGCTTACTCATGCCAGGTATAGTATACACTCTGAAGAAAACTTATGGCGAGTGATATGAAGACTGGCCACGAGGTCGGCCGTGCATGATGAACACGCACAACAATGCCAGATTGCTCATCCATTGTTGAACAGAAGATAACTACAGAGAGTGGGCAGCGTCTCGTTTCGGTCGCGGACTATACCCCGCCGTCATCGTCGTTTTGTTGTGTATACTCCTTACAATATTAACTTACAAGGAGCGGGAACGAGACGATACTGGCCACGAGGTCGCGCATCGGGAAACCACGCAGTAGTGCCAGGAGGTCCCTCTCACGCAGAGTGCAATCGCTGACTGCGCCCCCGTCATCATCTTTATCCACTTCTTCCCACACCTCTTCGTTGTCTGCTGAATTGAGTGAACTCATATTTTTAATGATTATCAGAATCAAATGGG
The DNA here is from genome assembly GCA_036419045.1 of Scirpophaga incertulas. NCBI lineage: Eukaryota > Metazoa > Arthropoda > Insecta > Lepidoptera > Crambidae > Scirpophaga > Scirpophaga incertulas. Next base: position 19,217,898 of record CM071630.1, on the reverse strand, counting down.
AAAAATGGTCAGTGATCTCAATATCACAAACTCACAGAGACAGCAGAGCAATTTTGGAATTTCACTTTGTATCCTGTACAGACTCTTTAGTTTTCAAATAGTGCAGTCGTTACCATTTTTACCATTGAACCGCCTACCATCGCAGTCGATTTCGGTGTTTCCTTTGTACTACAATATATCTTACTTTGAATAATGTTAAAAAGAGCCTTTTCTTCTATATGAACAAAGACTAAGCTGTCCCACTGCATAGCAAACGTCCATCAGACGGTTACCACTTGCCATCGAGTGAGCCACTTGCTTCTCTGCCACCAACAACAATTAAAAACATGAAACCACAAATATTACAATAACCGTAGTCACTTACTCCACCACTACCAAATCAAACCAATCGACCACAACCAAAAAAAAATCATGAGTGCACTTCGTAAAATTGACATAATATTATATTTAAAAATTAAATTCAATCACAGTTTGATTTTAGTTTAGTCTTCGATTTGTTTTCTTGAAATGTTTCTTTCTGTAGGTATTGAAAATCCGAATTATATGGGCAAGTAACCTATAATTTAGTTTCCTAAGATATAGGCACTATTTAGTTTTGGGACCTTTGTAAATTGTTTTAACTCAGTTCCGCCCATACACAATTTTTTTTTTTTAATATCTGTATAGTAAGCACCTGCTTTGATACTATAACATGCAATATTTTAATAATAAAATTAATTTATGTTTCTGGTTCCGCGCCTGCTTTTCAAAAAATGGAGAGCATTGGAGGCCAAGCAGCCGAGGGTTAGGACAGCAGAGACACCGGTGAACAATCATAAAGTTATCGAGGTTTGTCTATGTAATCCAAACCGCTACGAGAGAAGTTGAGATGAGACTGTTAGCTGTGACTAAGATTGGTCTCGGTGAAATCCACCCCACCACACATCAATAACCTTATTTGGCGGTTTTAAAAATGTTATGTTATAAAATGTTATGTTTTTATCTAATTCCGCCTTCACGAGTTTCTCATCATATGAGATAGTGACGTCCGTTAAAAATACACGTGCGTCCAACCAGTCCATTAACACGATATTAGGCTAGTTTGCGGGAACTATATTGTCCGTAATGATGGAGCAGTCCCAGTATAATCCAGCGCGATTGTTTAAAAAATGCCCCATTTTAAAATTGTGTGCTATTACAGTAATGTCTAAGGTAGATTAACTCATTTTAATATATGCAATGCTTTATAAATTAAATTCTTATTCTTCTTTCCCTTGCCCTATTTCCATGTCTTCCTCTTCCACTCTCCTGTATCACTCACTATTTCGACAGTCACTCCTTTCTTCAACATAAACCACAACGATTTGAGCACATCGAAATTTCTGAAAGCCTATAAAAAACTCAAAGAAAATTGTAGAATATTCGAGAAAGGTACCGAGCCTTTGTCGATAGCCTCTAGGGTCAATAGTGGAGTTAAAGATTAGATATTTATAGAATCGCCTAGTTTTCTCCATATTACTATATAAGCGGAGCGTGTCAGCCGATAGAGATAGTATTGAATTACGATACTGCGAATAGACATCGAAGCTAGAAGAGCGAAATAAGTGATTAATTAGTGATGGTCATTAATAATTCTGTAAATTAATAAAAAAGTATAATTTCGAGTAGAAACCGCATTTAATTTGCTATCAAGAACCACAGCTCGTAACAATATCATCTTTAAACATGATCATTCTCTCTTCTTAATACGTGACCAGAACAGGAAAGTCTATCTTCTCTTAATTTTTCAACAATAGGAGCTACTCATTCCTTACTCTATCCTTTCTTGGCAGTTGTGGACTGCCAAGAAATCCACCACCATCCACCTTAACATACACATTTCAGTAACATGCAGTATTTGTTTATTCATCCGCTTGACGCACCAATATTGTGATTCATACATGAAAACGGATCTAATTACTAACTTATGAATAATGCCTATCAGTTTTAGGGAAATAACCTATCGCCAATTCATCCATCCTGTGCTAAACCTTCGCTTGACGTCTCGATCAACTTTTCCAATCTGTCCTAAACTCGGTGCTTCTTCTTGTAGGACCGATATCAGGGCATCTATAACTAAAAGAAAGAGATAGGGACTCAACGCCGATTCCTGGTGTAGGCCGACAGCGACACCGAATTCCTGAGTAGTTCCAGCAGCTGACCGAACGTGCGTATTTGTTTTAAAGTATATTGCTCGGCTTAGCTTCACATACTTATGAGGAACTCCCTTTTCTTGCCAATTCCACCACAAAACCTTACGGGATACATGCTTTATAAATAAAATTATTATTATTTATTTACCAAGGCTATGTTGAATATCTCATGAAGGCGCTAGATGTTAGCAACGTAGAAACAATCCATTGTGGAAATCGTGAAATGGGTGTCTATGACAATGATGATTGTGATACCTTCGACACATTCTATAGCAGCGTCCAATCTGGTCTTAGCGAACAACAACTCCATGAGCGCGAGTGCTCGCGCAGCGCTCGCATTGTCAGTTATATTGATGCTTACAACGCTAGCGGCCCACTTAATTGAACGATTTTGTCTGCAATACATAAGAGAACAACTATCACTAAGTAGAAATACGTACCAACTTAATTTAATATCGACATGGTCCATTTATTGTGAGTTACTAGGTAATTCATGTGGTCACTATTGACTGACTGTCATCAAACCATTTTACCTTTGGCGCTCTCAGCATCTAACTTGAAAATTAATGTTCCCAAATCTTTAAAAAATACTAAGCATTCGCTATTTAACTTTCGTAAAGGAAAGTCAAGGAACAGCAAAGTAAGAGAGATCACCACCATGAGTGAAAGTAAAGCCTAGATGTGAAGATAACAATACAGGCTAGGCAATATACAGTGCATGTAATGTGTTGCACCAGAAATAGCAACTGTTACCTTGCCAAATTATAAAGGCAGGTAAAAAATATAAGGTTTCATCTTTAAATTTGAACTAACCCGCACGTGGTTGACTAAGACCTACTCGTCTTAACATAGTTAGGGTAGGCTCGTGCCCCGCGATAGGGAATATGTCGCTATCGCGGGATACGAGTCTACCTACAATCATAATATATGATTTGTGATGATGATCCTTAAAATCCCGAAAAATTGAAATCTCTTACGAGTTGTTACGGGTTAAACTGGAGATGACTTCTGAATTTTACGTTAATAGACTATTGCCCAACTCACTTTTGAATGAAGTATAAATGACGCGTATTATGTGCAACAACTATATTAAGATCCAAAAGGCGACAATTTAACTAAAAGCACAGATCTCAAGATATATAGAAATTATTTAATATAGATAGTTAAATTAATTAATAAAAAGATATATAACAAAAAATTATTTACCTGAATAAGTGGTGAATCAAAAACAAAAGCTGTCGCAAATCTCGTTGGTCCATCAGTGAAGCGGCCAGCGCACCGGCCCACTTCTCTAATGTAGCCGCCAATACTTCGGAACACATGTCGTTGCAGTTGTCACATAGCTTCAGAGCTTGTAACACCAAGGTCAAAGCTTCGCGTATATTAACCTTATTAGACTTCATTATTTCAGACAGTAAATGTTCAATCTGTAGAGACAGTGCAATATATATTACATATTCTATGGAACTATTAATGGAGTATCAGCTTATACTAATGAATATAATTTGCCAGTTTAAGGCAGATACTCGTCAAGTACATAAATCATCATATACAGTTAGTTAAGTGCACAAACAAATTCATATGTATAAGTATGGCGACGAAGTTTAACAATTTTCAAAGTATGAAAATAATATAAAATAGATGTGTTTATATATTATATAGAACGCCATTACAATCATTATCATTTCAACCAACACACGCCCACTGCTTTAAATAGGCCTTGCACAGCTAACGTTTAGCGCCTTCCTGCAATCTTCACCAAATCGTTTGCCAATATTGTGCAAGGCCTATCAAGCTGCGATATTCGGCATATACCTGCCATTCGAGAACTTTATGGCCCCAGCGGCCATCTATCCTGCAAGCAATATGTCCTGATCACTGTCATTTAAGGTTTCCAATTCTTCAGGCTACATCTTTCACGAGAAATTATACCTATTTCATTATTACCTATTGCCAATTATGTGACTTTGAGCCTCCTCATAAGGCCCATTATGAGTGAGCAGGTTTCCATTCCATACGTCTTTACTGGCAACACACACGAATCAAAGATTAATCTTGAGGCACTGCGATGGGTCAAACGACTTCGACATCGTTTTACCTCTTTCTGTAAATTGGATCTACCTAGTTGGGTTATTTAAACATACTTATACATATGATTCCCAGTAAAAACCTTCACAACAGTAGGTAATGCATGGAAATCCAACATGATTTTCGTTTTGTCGATGTTAATTTTAATATCCATGTTACAGTTGTGTTCAAGTCTTTAATAGTCTATTTTTTTTCTTTTAGAGGGACCTATACTGATGCCTCAGAGGGCTATATTCAACTCTACTTTGAGTGTATTTGTCAAAAGCATAAGAACTGAAAGATTTGCACATGCCTACTAATAGACCCGGCACGGTTTCGGGTCATCAAGGTCTGACTACAAAGAGAGTCGACGCATATAGAATACATATCGGTTCCGGGTGTGTTTGAAAGAGTTGATGTAGCCCAGGTCTAAGTCTTGGCGACTAACGCGGTGTGGTGGCATTCGCGGATATGTAGTATGAGGGGCGACTCGCTTGTTAGGCGATGTAAGAGATTGGGTTGCGCGGATGATGGGGTCGGGCAGGTCAGTTAATATTATCTTCAAACAGCGATATTTGGCCAAAAATCTATCTCTGCGGTGATAGTTTACAGCTTGTTGAATAAGCGGGTATGGATGATTGGAGGCACTAGCAAAGTATCGAGTTACTAAAACTTTAATATGAGACTTGAGACGGAAGTTATACGAGTATGATTAAACTTCAAACCTGATAAAATGCTAAAACTGCTTCATGTTGATGATGACAAAAAGACTCCTGCAACTCTCTGAGTAGAAACTCTAATTTCATCTGGGCTACACAAATTTTATCTTTTTGTAATTCAGCAAAATCATATTTAAACCTAAAATTAACAGAAAGGCCACAGGGACATTTTTGAGTCTCCATTATATATTTCTTCTCCATCTTCCAAAGGGCAGCTCTGTATGTTTCTTCCTCATTACAACCAGTTTGCAATTTTGCACTTTCACGCTCAGTTGCTATAATGGATCTTCTGCAAAATTAATAATAAAATATTTAATAAATTTGACAAGCATGTTAAAATACAAATTTCAATATATCTGTAAATTTTTTATCAAATATAAACATTAAGAAACTGATTGATGCTAATATTTTTCAAGATACTTTATACTTAAAATATTTTTGTTCAAGTAGATATGAAGATAGTTTTAAAACTTATTTCTATCATGAGATTAAATACCTAAATGTAGTAAGTAAATCAATTAATATATTTTCAGGGACACTCATTGGCCCCATTTCTACAATAGCCTCTTCTTTATCACTCATTATCATCATTTCTGATATTTCAATGCCACCAAATGTTTTTATTGCATCATCTATAGACATACTACTTAGTTTTACAACTTCATTCATCACAGGTATTTCTTCTTGGTAAACTAATGGCACTAGTGTTTCTGCATTTTCTAATATTGGAGCTGATGCAACAACATTTTTCATTTCATCAAGACTTTGGGAAAAGGAACCCAGTAAGCTGTTGCTAGTGCCTGCTTCTACTGCCTCCTTTTCCACAGATACTTTTTCATTTAAGGTCACTTTCCCCAAGGAGTTTATACATTCCAAATATGAAACACTTTTTATATTTCTACTGTTAGTGAATTGAATATTACTATGTGTTTCCACTATACATGGGTTTTGTAGTACAATTGTATGTTGGGAAGATAGTAACGAATTAGATTCACTGTGACTGGATGTACATATATCCTCAGAGGTAGGTTTAATCACGGTCTCTACTTCATTCTCAGGTAAGGAGACTTCAGTCTTTTGTTTATTTACTTCTTTCTCGCTTTTTTGAACTGATATCTCGTTTTCTGTAAGACATTCTTGCTTGTTTATAGCCACCAGCACTTCAGTTTTAGAATTATTTATGTTCAAAGAATTGCCTTTAGATCTTTTTTTCTGAAATTAATATAAAGGAACTTATTCAAAAACAAATGCATTACACAAAGAAATAGTTTAGACAACATTTACGCACTTCTCGACGTTTTTCTTTAAGCATAGTAGCCATTTTCCTTGTCAATTTGCAGTTTTATGCCTCATTTATATATAATATCACTTCCAAATCAATATTATTATAATGAAATTACAATAACAGAGAAGTTACAACTTCTGCGAAGTTATAGTTTTTATTTTACTTTCAGTTTATACGAAAACAAACAGCTGTCTGTCAAACCATTTTATTTTGTAAATTCTTCTACATATTTTGTGAAAGCAAAGGGATTTAACCCATGTAATCATACATTTAAAAATCATAAATCTATTAGAAGTTTTTGTGTTTTTTATTTAAATAACGTTGATAAAGGCCAAACAAAATGGTCCTTCAACTATAAAGACCTGGTCCATGGTAATAGGCTATTTGACAGGTTTTTAAAATCCATTTTATATTATGCAGTAGAGTCTAAGGAACCCAGTAAAAGTTGTTATTTTTAATTCTGGTATATATTAGCTGAAAAACATCGAATTAAAAATTCAATATTTAAATAGTGTGCCAAAACCTCAGGGCTCGACCCACCAGACCTACCGACTAAACTCAGCCTAAGCCTTTGGTCCTAATGACCCTACTGGCTTTATTGAACAGGGCCGCACTTCAGAAGAGGCAAGGTTAGCACTGCCCCATGGGGAGGGCATAAGCGCTAGAAGAAGGCACGGTTCACCAAAGTGGGACCGGCCTGTATTGACGGGAACCTACACGTGGCTAAGCAGAAGGCTGCCGAATAGGGGGTGACAAGGGAGGCGACGGCTCAGACGCCGCCGCTTGCAGGTCTAGAAGTTCCTGCGTGAGTTGGTTATGGGGGTCGCTAAGGACATGTCGTGGTCTACGTGTCCTCTGCCAATATGGACTGATATCCTGGAATGGATCCGCTGAAGGCGGTGTTGATGGATAATTTACTGACTCGCGAATCAAACCATCAACATTTTCATAATTAACACTGTACTGTATACAGCCATTGCCTGGTATAACTCCAACTCCACCGCTAGCACCACCAACGCCAATACCACATGATGTACAAATCTCAACAGAGAGAAATTATGCTCATAATTATTATGAACAATTTGGTCAATAAATTGATGAAGAATCAGAGATATTTGACGTCACTAATATGTAATAACTTTTATTATTTAAATATTATTTAATAAATATTACTCAAATGTTACGTATTAACCTATTTTATTATGATCTCCTTTATTTGGCCCTAGCTTTTCAGCCAATAGACTCTGAGAAAACAGTTAAGAGTAAATGCAACTATATTCATTAGTAAAAATTGAAACAGTTACTATTTTAGTAAAATTTACTATGAAGTAAAAAAAATAGTTGGATTAAATACTCTCAAGAAGTACAAGTTACTATGGATATTAGTGAAATAAAAAATGGTATTCTCTACTAATATTTTCAGTTAGATCTTCAACTATTTGAATTTAGTTGAGAGAACTCTTGAGTTATTAGTAAAATTGAAAAATAACTTTTAGAGTATATTTAACAAAAATATAGTAATAACGATTGCTACTTTTCTATTACTGTAATGCTATATATGTATAAACTAATATTGTACATACTATGTACTAATTATATGTTAGCATATGCCATGTATATAATAATATACATAATTATTTTATGATGAAGTTTCATTGTAATAAAAACATAAAAATTCTCAAAGTACAGATGGTAATTTTTTTTTAATAATAAAGTCTAACTTATTAGTTAGAATAATGGTATTTATAACTGAAAATCGTAGTTCAGTGAACTATTAAATTTGATTATTTTTCAAAGTTGAGTTCTTTTTGAAATCTAAAAAAACGTTGTTTATGAAAGAAACCCTTTAAATTTAATATATCTGAATCGAGTATTTTCATATGAAATAGAAGGTCCAACTAAATTTAAAGGTTCGTAAAAACTCTCTCTATGTATTTTATAATATTTGAAGAACTTGTCGGGGTAATTATTAAGTTCGGCAAATATTTTAGAAAACTGTCCGTTTTTAAACGATTACGAATAAGAAGATGAATCCAAAATCGATTTTTTCTTTTTTCGAGCTCTAATTATCAGAGCACAAATACAAATTGTTTCTACTAAATCCATTTTAAAACTAATCATTTTGACGCGACAGTAAATCGTAGTGCGCGTGTTTACAGATTTTTATTTGTTTTGCCGCACGGTACAATGTCGTTGATTTTTCTGCCCTTGGGTATATGTGTTCTGTGTTTTTCTGCCGGGCGGCGAAAAACTCGTAGTGCGTGCCTGGCTTAGAACTCTAGTATACTAATCTGTGGACTCGCTCTCGTTCGTAATTTTAGTAACTCATTCTACAATCATTGTCATTAGTGATGTGCCGAGGCGCCGTATTGGTGAATCGAGTCGATTCGAGTCATTTTATACGGTATTCGAATCAGGACTCGATTCCCTGATTCAAGCCCAGTACTCGAATTCTATGTTTGTTATTCGAATATTTCTAGACTCGAGTCTAGAAATTCGCGTCTGGAAATTCTAGTCCAGTCTAGAACTAGAGTCCGATTTTAGAGCAAAAAGGAAAAATAGAAAGGAGTTAGCTTCAAACAGCGTGTAAGTTAGGTTAAGTACAATAACACAAAAATAATAATACTGTAATTTTTATTAAAAAATAATAAACATTGGATCAAGACATTTTTTTATCTCAGGAGACTAGGCTTATAATCCATCATGGATACCACCGCAACGGCAAGTAGAGATGCGGTGATTATGTCTGACCCCTGGTGAATCGAGGCAGCTCGACCCAACAAACCTACCGACTAAACTCAGCCTAAGCCTTTGCTGCTAATGACCCTACTGGCTTGAATTGGTGGAGAGCCGCACCTCAGAAAAGGTACGGTTAACGCTGCCCTATGGAGAGGGTATATGCACTAGAAGAGGTACGGTACACCAAAGTGGGACCGGCCTATGTTGACTGAAAACCTACTCGTGGCTAAGCGGAAGGCTGCCGATTAGAGGATGACAAAAGAGGCAACGGCTCAGACGCCGCCGCTTGCAGGTCTTGAAGATCCTGCATGAGTTGGTTGGGGGGGGGGGTTGCAAAGGATATGTCGCGGTCTACTTATCCTCTGCCGATATTGACTGTTGCCTAGTGATAGTCTCGCGGAAGGCGGTGTTGATGGGTCACGATCTCGGCTGACTCACAAATTGGCGGATTGATGTGCTCGTCCGCGGCTCTGAAGAACCGCTTAGAGCACTCCCTAAAATGTTGTTGAATGGTGGATCAAGACATAGAGCATAGGAGCTTATGTAAACAGTTTGCGAGTACAAGCGAGTTAACCAAACTCGAATACTAGACTTGAGTCAGTAGCAGGACTCGTATAAATATTCCTACGAGATAAATAGAATCAAGTTAGCGAGTAGAAACCGATTCTTCTTTATTCGAGTACCGGAATCGAGTCCCGCGTACTCGAACCAAAATAAATTGGTATTCGAGTAGGCCTCGGAGGAAAAGTAGGCGAGTCCAAAGCAGGAATCGAGTCTGACTCGAGTCAAATCGTTCTCGGCACATCGCTAATTGTCATATCTTTCATTCATTCACCAGGCCAGTAAAGCATCTCAAAAAAAAAATCATTCATTCATACGAACGAATGACATGTTGTGCAGGCAAGCAAATAGCAAACTGCAAAGCACTGAAATTTTTACTAATCGTGATAAGAATAACAAGTGCGGTTCTTAATTAGTAGTGTAATACCTAATATATATTTCCGAAGTTACTATTGACGAACGAAACTTATAGTCCCATTTGTCTCTTAGTTAAATTTGAAGTTGTATATTTTATTTTAAGGGCAACCTCGAAATTATACGTTTTTGTGCACAGTTCAACAAGTTACAAGGTTTGTACGATCAGTTTTCTTTTATATTACATTCATTAAATATTAAAATTACTCGGCAGTAACTTTTTTTTTTGTTTTTTGGGTGACACAGACATATGTTTAAAATCACCGTAATTAGCAATTTTCATTTTTTTCTTATTTTGTAAATATCCCGTCTTATATATGTTTATTTTTTTTAATACACATACCAATAAATCAAAATGACTGTTCTTCGGCGAACAGTCATTATGCTTGTTCTTAACTTGAATTTTGTTGTTTATGTATCAATAGGCTGTACGTTTAGATACGTAGTATCATCTACTACTTAGGCTGTGACGTTCAGTGAAAAGGATCAAGTCGAAAATAGTGATTTTTAGGAAATTGCAACGGAAGTAAAAAATATTCGTTCCGTGGCTATTGGAGATAACTCAGTGCAATAGTTTTTAATGAAAGATATTATTGGAAATAATAAGGTAGTGAGATAGTCAATGTATTTTTTAAATAATAAATCTTGTTAAATCCCTCGGCACGAAGTTTTAGTTTAATTTACAGTGATATAAGGGAATGTAAATCACATTACACCACACTGATTTGATTTCATACTAATAAATGTGAAGTGATACATATAATATCAGAATATATTTTACTTTTAGTAAAAGTTGTAAAACAAAAATAACTAGGTAACTACTGTATGAAGAATCATAATTTCACGTGACATACACACCAGAACAATCAATTAAATCAGATTTGATTATTTGTAGTAAAATAATAATAAAATCTTAATCAATTGACTTTATATTGATTGAAAAGTATTCAAATAGTTGGTTGATGTAAGTGGTGATTGTCATGGAATCAGCTAGAAATTGGGACTAAAATCTAATTATTTAGTCTTAAAATGTTTTCGGTTCTAATTTACATTAGGGGCCGTCGAATTATGGGGTTTTGAGGGTGGAGGGGTGGGGGGGGACACCCCCTCCACCCCCCAGAAGTCTTATGTTGCGGTAATGCTTATTTTTTTTATTATTAATTTTTGAAGTTTCAGTAGATGCAAAATTTAACAAAAATCCACACACCGTTAACATAACACGAATAGAGTAACTGACTTGAATAATTTAATAATGTAAGCTTTTACAACTTTAATGGACTAATTCTATAAATTTTATTATTGTTGTGAAAATCCTCTTAAAATATTGTCATGCCTGACCCGGGTTCATAATATTTGAAACAACTTTTATACATAAGATTATGGAGTGCAGTAAATTATTAATTGATAGGTTACCTAATCTTGTTGCATAATTAATATCCATAATTAATGTTAGTTGAAATGAAACACATATTTATTATATTTATTATATTTTTTTATATTTTATAAACATAACAAATTACATTTAATAATTCCTCAAATAAATCTTTGTGAGTGATTTTAATTTTTCTTCTCCAATTACATTCTACCACTCAATCTTCAAAATTTCCTTTAAAATTGCTTATATGGAATTGTCGTTTTAACCGATTCATTGCGGATGACGCCATGGAGCGTCATTGATATCTTTTGCGTATGGCGTCTGACGCCAAATGGCGTCATAAATAATTCCTATGTTATTTTATAGAATTACCATTTAGAGAGTTCTAATTAACAGAACATTTATTATTTAGCACTTAAGTTATGCCTGTGTCAACAGTTTTAGGATATAGTACAAGTTTAAACATTTCAGAAGTGGCAAACCTTTGGCTCCCAATGTCGAAATCTTTTGTGTATGGCGTTTGACGCCATATTGCGTCATAAAGAATAATCCTCTGAAAATTTAGAATTACTTATAAATAACTTTAAGAATTACTTCATAAAGTAATTTCTACAGAGTTGAAATTAGCAGAACTTTCATTATATTGTGGATTTGCTTGAAGTCATAAACAATTCGATTTGTAATTTTATTGTGTTATCCAAAAAATTCATGATGCGAATAAAAGTTCGAGTACGTATACATGGTTGAATTAATTTTAATTCTTCACCTATTACTTGTGAAAACAAATCTTGCCGTTTGTCAAAGTCGCCAACAGAATTATTCAGTACATCACAATCAGAACATCCTTTAGCAATTGTTTTCTTCGTCTCAATGTTTTCTTCCACTAAATTTTTTTCAAGAGTTTTTCCTTCCATAGTTTGGTGTTCCATATTTTTTTTTACTTTCCGTACCAGTTTGGGATTCTTTACCTCTGGCCACCCTTCTGTATCAAAGAGGTTGGGCGATGCGCTCCTTTTACCTGAAATAAAAAATTGATAGCTTCCTGAGATACCTACACGTGCTTTAAAGTTTAGTTATCGCCATCCATGAAGACGTTCCCCTCCACATCTTATTTGAAAGATGTATATATCGGTATAACTTTAAAAAGGAAGAGAGTAGACGCCACAAAATGTTAGACCTTTCCAAATAATTGGAATTTCTTCTGGTGCCAGCATGGAATCCGCCAGTTTTAAGACTACAGATACTCTATGGATTTCCGACTAGATACGACCTGGCGTCAAGAAAAGAGCGTATTCCCTCCTTATAGGCCTCTGGTGTTGCAAATATATAAATTTACAATAGGTACTGGATTTGAAGTTAACTACACATTTATTTAACCCACACGAACATACTCAAGTGGATGTATTCTTATTTATATATAGGTATATACCTATATTAGGTAATTTACGATACCAGAAATATTAAAATTGAATTCTGCATATGAAAGTATATGTAAAATATATATTCCGATCAATATATCTGTCAGTGTACACAGATCCAAATTAATGACCTATATAAAGATACTTTTTTCAGAAAACTGTACTTAAAATACACAAAAGGTTTCCAACAACTGATCTAAATAAATCACTTACCAGCCATTCCAGCTAAATCTCGTAGCGAAGTCACTTTAAAACGCACCAAACAATTTAATAAGCCCTTCACGTTAGACATTCGATGCCAATTGAATGTAATCACGAGTAAACAAGCCAAAATCGTACCATGAAGCAAAATGTGTTCGCTCATGGCTGAAGACGCGTAAAGGCGTCACTTTAACGGGTGGCGGCTGACGCACGGAGGCGTCACAGAAGATTTGTTAGCCGCCATGCACGAAAGTCTTAAAAAGTGTGGTACGCAATGAATCGGTTAATCCACGCCAGTGGCTTTCTATTCTTTGCGTGTGTGTCCCATCAGGTGCTATAAATCTATTCTCTGGATCGCTGTGATTCACTTTTTTATGTATATATCCATGTTCGGGAAGGCAGTCGTAAGCTCTTCAATAGTCTGTGTGAATAATAGATCCTTCCCGAACATGTTTTTTTATTAGGGGTATTAATATGTCAGCTGACCGTTCATTGTTAGGACATACTTCTAGGCGCAGATCATCACTACCATCTTCACTCATGCCAATGATCCAATGGCCCTCTATTTGTCGTCCTCTATTATATTTCCATTTTCCGAACTTTGACCCATCGATTTGGACGATCTTCCCTGGGCCACCGATCATTGGTTTTGCCTCTTCCTTTTCAATTTCATACACCACAACAGCTTCTCTGCAATAACTATACCAATCGGCTATAGTTCGAAATGACAGAACAGTGTCTGTTTCCTCACTCGCTGTCTCTCTTCTAGCCTCTTCATACGTTAAATTGTGTGCAAACATATACATTAATTCAAATATTGTTGTAAGAGGCAGACGGGCTGATTTAAACCATGTTCCTGCAGCTTGGGAATTTTTTTATTGCGACAATTACTCTTACGGCATCTAAAAGTGCCAAGTTGATGAGATGTTCGAGACAAACTCATTGGGGAACGATGATAAGAACACACCTTAGTAGTTGGGATCATGCCTCTTGCTGCGGCAAAAGTAATGCAATTCTCCACAGTGTTAAAAGTATTAAAAACTTTTTTTAAGTTCCATTGAACGCGAACTTCTGCGTATAGTTGAAGAGCCTTCCAGAAGATCCAGATGGGCGTTGATCATTTTCGGGATCCTCATCTGAAATAAGAATTGATAACAATTAATTATATACACTTAATCTAAATTGTGATTAAGCCCGCCTTGTATATGATTTCTTAATGAAAGCAAGTCGGATACGCGTGTGCTCCGGCTCTTCGGGGATCGCAGCCCCTCTGCCTTTGGCGGAGGGGGCAAGGGCTGCACCCCTCCGTGCCTCCGCGCTTATAAAAAACACTAGGGGTAAGAGCGACTAGAACCACGTGGAGTCGGGGTTGATTAAATCTGTGACACATAGCATATCGCAACTTTTAGTATTAATTACCTGAGGAGGCAGCTGCGTTAACTGAAGAAGTAGCAGCAGAGAACCCAGCAATGGATTCAGGTACGCGCACAAGTGGCTCACTGGAGTCCAACACTTGTACACTAGGCACTAAAGAGGAGTTCGTAACAAGCAGCTCACAAGAGTTCAAAACTTGCACTATACTCAACTCTTCAGGTGGAGACGGAGAACTCGAAGCTGATGACTTCGGGGACGCCATGGTAGTCAGTTGTTGTATGATATCAACAGGAGTACGAAAACACGTTTCAACTGCGACAAACACAAGCGCTGACTGATTAGACCTATGTAAACACAGCATTAATAAATACAGCCCATTAATCATAAATGATGTCAATTTAGCAATGCTGCCAACATTCCAAGCGCGTTTTTGTTGTAAAAGTTCGTCACTTAACCTAAAAAATTTTAATTTTCAATATATTTTTTCTCGAAAACCATTGATCTCCGCAATATAATATTTTACACACAAGTTAATAATTACGAGTTCTTTCACTAAAAAAAATTAACTCATAACTCGATGGCCCCTAATGTAAATATGAGCCCCACACAGACACTTAGACACATAGAAAAGTTAGTTTAAAGTCAATATTCAAACAAAATCGTTACCTAATCTATTTATCAATTTATAGATGTTATATTGCCATTCCAATTTATTTTGTTAAAAGTAGATACCTATATATAAATTCAAAATTGGTCAAATCCTTACTTACATCATCACAAAATTTATTATTTTCTTTTCTATATTGAATATAAACATAGTAACTTTTCAGAAACAAAAAGAAAACTAATTACGATCTAAGTTGACTTATATCTCTTTTCATTAAAGGCACAGAAGTATTTTCAGCATGTACATATTTAGACAAAGCTTGAAAATAATCTCTAAACTCACATGATTGTTAAAAAAAAGTAATTAGCTTTACATATTATGTTTTATGCTTGATTAACTTTAAAGGTCTTTTCCAGCCAAATTGTTAAATTTCCTGTTATCTTATTTAAATAGATTACATTATATCACATTAGAAGTGATGACTATTGACAATGAGCATCATATAAGGTTCTTGACAATATTTTTTTTATAATTCAGCAATTATTTGCTGATAAATATTAGAATCATGATGCCCAGAAGACATAGGTATTCAGTTTATAGTTAATAATCAGAGTGCTTTTGAAAATTATATTTTTTCTACAATAATATTGCTAGTTATTTATAGAATGAAAATTTTATTTTCTAGAAAACTAGGAATACTTTATTTTCCAAGCTACTGCTTTGCATGACACTTTCCATGCAATTTATATTTGTATCTTGTATATTTCAAATGCAATTTATATTTACTAATTAATATTTTGAAAGTAATATTGTCTGTATAATAATGACAATTATTTTAATTTATCAGTTGAAATATTTCAAGTTACTTGATATCAAAATATATTTCATATCTAAATTTTACACTATTTTATATGAACGGTGATTATATTTCATCAGTATATTTTTCCTTAGATGGCAACTGAAGTAAGTGCACCACCAATGATGCCCCAGCTGCAGTCAGTGCAAAAGGCTATGGCACTGCCATCTGTTGAAGCAGCAGTTGGGCAAGTTGGAGTGATTTACAACAAAGTCAAAGGTAAACATTGCCTAATATCTGTTTTTCTTATTTATTATCTTGTATTTAAATTCACACATTAATGGAAATGTATTTATTATTTTTATGGTGGTAGAACCTTGCTGTGATCCCGATTACAGCACGAATGAGCAGGCTCGACGGGTGTGAGTACCACCCTCTCACAGAAGACGGGCGTGAAACAGCAATGCTTGACATTGCTGTGTTTCGCCCAGTGAGTGAGAGTCCCGGAGCCCACTACACACCCCTCCTCCTTTTCACCAATCATGGCAGCGGAAGTAAATAGTTTTTTACCCCAAGATTCTCCAACTCCTCCGTAATTGGAGAATCCCCCCCCCTGAGCTATTTAGCTCAGGCTGCCCTGCGTATTCTGGGGAGGGCAACATTCCGCTTAAAAGAGGCAGGGGAAAAAGGCGGCGAACCATACCCCAATCCACGCTTCACGTGGATTTTTGCAACATCAGGGTATACATACCAACCTGAATTCCGTTCACCACCATCTCGAAACGGAAAAGCCGGCCTTATTTTTTCTCACAGAGACGCAAATATCCCAACCCCTCGACATCGCATATCTGCGCTACCCCGGCTACACCCTGGAACATTCATTCGTCCCGCGAGCCGGTGTATGTGCTTATGTCAGGGAAGATATGTGCGTCCGTCGCCTCAAAAACTTTGAAGCCAGGGATCTGTCCACCTTATGGCTCCGCGTAGAATGCGACGACCACCCGCTGTGGCTCAAGTCTCGTAACACAGACTACATGGGAACATCTGTTCATGACTTTGCTTTGGCTTACGGTCTGTCTCAATTAGTCGCCTCGCCCACGCGAATTCCAGACATAGACGACCATACGCCCTCCTTACTGGATCTTATGCTGACTTCACACCCGGACGGTTACATAGTCTCTGTTGATGCACCTCTTGGCTCCTCGGACCATTGCCTAATCCATAGCACTGTGCCTCTCAACAAGTCTATGAGCTCCCAGCCAGTGGCTACCCGTCGGGTCTGGCATTACAAGTCAGCAGATTGGGATGGAATGCGGTGCTTCTTTGCATCCTACCCATGGCAGCGAATTTGCTTCTCAAGTGAGGATACGGACGATGCTGCCGAATCTGTCGCCGATGTGATTCTTCAGGGAATGGAACTTTTTATTCCAAACTCTGTGATTCCCATCGGCGGTAGTTCTCAACCCTGGTTTGGTCATTCCTGCAAGTTCCTCGTCGAAAACAGGAGTGTTATCGAACCTGGGCAGGAATGGCGGCGTCTGACGATCCAAACGCCAAATTCCATAAAAAGAAGTACAACTTCGCTGCAAGATCTTTCAAGAGGAGCATCGCCAAGGCAAAGTCATCGTTTATAGGGCTAATTGGCGAGAGACTAGTGCGCCTACCGTCTGGTACACGTTCATTTTGGTCTCTTGCCAAAGCCGTCCTAGGGAACTTCGGTCGCTCATCAATTCCACCCTTGCACAAAAATAATGACTCTCTGGCCCACACTGCAAAGGAAAAAGCCGAACTTCTTGGTAATCTTTTTGCATCAAATTCGACACTGGATGACATGGGAACATCACCACCTACTCTACCGTTGTGCGAGTTCAATGCCTGATGTCCGGTTCTTTCAAAGTTCCGTTCGGAAGGCACTGTTTTCCCTTGACATCCATAAGTCGAGTGGGCCGGACGGCATTCCACCAATCGTGCTAAAGGTTTGCGCTCCTGAGTTGGCACCGGTACTCACGCGCCTTTTTCGGCTCTCCTACACCACTGGCGTCGTCCCGAAGTCCTGGAAGACAGCCCTAG
Source organism: Scirpophaga incertulas (assembly GCA_036419045.1). NCBI lineage: Eukaryota > Metazoa > Arthropoda > Insecta > Lepidoptera > Crambidae > Scirpophaga > Scirpophaga incertulas. Next base: position 19,200,101 of record CM071630.1, on the reverse strand, counting down.
TACACCCGATCCCTAAAAAAGGTGAACGCTCCGACCCGTCCAATTATAGGTCAATAGCTATCACCTCTATCCTCTCTAAAGTAATGGAATCCATCACAAACCGCCAGCTCCTAGCGTACCTGGAGGAAAAACAGCTGATCAGTGACCGACAATACGGTTTCCGTAGTAGGCGATAAGCTGGTGACCTTTTAGTGTACCTTACGCATCGTTGGGCGGAGGCTGTGGAGAGGAAGGGGGAAACTCTTGCGGTCGGTCTGGACATAGCGAAAGCCTTCGATCGAGTGTGGCATAGGGCTCTACTTAGCAAACTTCCAGAGTACGGACTATCTGGGAAACTCTGCACTTGGGTCACCAGTTTTCTTTCTGGGCGTAGCATTAGAGTCGTAGTTGATGGCTCATGCTCGGAACTCCAGCCCGTGAACGTTGGTGTCCCGCAGGGATGCGTGCTGTCTCCCACTTTGTTTCTTCTGCATATCAATGATTTACTGCATAATTGCGGTATCCATTGCTATGCAGACGATAGCACTGGAGACGCACTATATCGCGGAAGTGCAGATATTCCACATCAGAACGTCATTGAGAACCGAAACAAGCTTGTGTCTGATATCGATGACATACCTACTCAGCCATGTCTCGAATTGGGGCCGAATAAATCTAGTCCAGTTTAACGCCTCTAAGGCACAAGTTTGCGCGTTTACCGCTAAGAAATCTCCTTTTGTCGCAACCATAAACTTTGAAGGCGCTTCCCTTAATGCCGGGTCAACCATCGGAATCCTGGGCGTTGACATATCGAGCGATGTTCAGTTTCGCTGTCATCTGGAAGGCAAGGCTAAATTAGCCTCAAACAAGCTGGGAGTGCTAAGCAGGGCGAGACAGTATTTCACGCCGACCCACCGCCTACAACTTTACAAGGCACAGGTTAGGCCACATATGGAATACTGCTCTCACCTCTGGGCCGGAGCTCCTCAGTACCAGCTCCTTCCATTTGACCGTATCCAGCGAAGAGCAGTTCGAATTGTCGACGACCCGGTGCTCTGTGGTCGTATGGACTCATTGGCGCTGCGGAGAGATGTCGCGTCTCTTTGTGTTCTCTACCGCATATACCATGGGGAGTGCTCTGACGAGTTGTTTGGGATACTGCCGCCGAACGATTTCCTGTATCGTGCGTCACGGAGGGGACTTGCTTTCCATCCCCACCATCTTAATTGTTGGCTGTCCTCCACAGTGCGGTTTTCGCGTACGTTTTTCCCGCGAACGACAAAGTTATGGAACCAACTTTCGGCCGCGGTATTTCCGAACAGTTACGACATGGAAAGCTTCAAAAAAAGAGCGTATACATTCATGAAAGGCCGGCAACGCGCTGATGATACCTCTGGTGTTGTTTGTGCTATGGGCGGCGGTGATCATTTACCATCAGGTGACCCGTTGGCTCGTTTGCCTGCTCTAATATAAAAAAAAATATATATTAGTGCTCAGAATAGGTATTAGGTACTAAAATTTTCTGTTTTTATTTGCTATTTGTTTCTTTACGCTTTTATGTTTACAGCTTATTATTACAACAATAAGCTAAAAGATGAAATACCTACTATTTTGGAAGTTCAATATAATATTTTTAAGATCTGAAAATAGTAAGTTCCCAGGCATATCCATACTATTGATGTCACAAAATCGCAAATACATAAAATTAAACTATCTATTCCGAGCAGAAATCTCCATACATTGCACTTCTATAATTGTTGCATGTACATTCAATACTCAATAACTTGATTGCTTGTGATTTTTTATCTGAAGGTGCACACTCACTGCTGGAATGGGCTTTGTCGACCGCCGAGGCGAGCGTGTCCCTGGCGGCTGCTCGGGCGGCGCCATACGTGGCTGCACCTATCGCAGCTGGCGACGCCAAGCTAGCTGCAGCTATCGATGAGTTGGAACGCAGGGTACCACTGGTTACAGAACAACCGAAAGTTATTGTGGACACAACAAAACAAGCTGTACTGTCCAAAATCTCTCCTCATGTTAATAAGGTAAGCCCTTAAATACATGGTTAAAATCTTAATATGTAGCTATTAACAACTTTGGATAAAATTTGAACTGAAACAAACAAGCTGAAAAATTGCACTATTCATTAACACTAGAAGGGCGGGCGTCCCAAATTTGACCCATTTCGATGTTCTTCCTGCTCTAGTTAATATATTATTACGCGTATAATCGTAAATTTTTATGGCTTTTCATGAAATATGATGATTATCATTTATTAGACATTTCAAGCACACAAATATAATAAATATTTTTTAAAATCTAAATTTACTTCTAAGCGCGGTTGGGTCAGTTTTGACCCAGTCTGGATGTTAGAGTTTTAGTTTATCTTTCTTTCAAGATAAACAAAATGTCGTTGATTGGTCATGTAGGCACGAACGGGGGTGTGGGGAGAGGGGGCGGCTTCAGGATCTCAGCAAAATGTTTAGATCTAGATGCACAATGGTCATGCAAATGTAATGATTTTGTAAAACCCAACATGTTTTGGAGTAGATTTTGGGAGATTATGAAGTTTTTAAGATTCGATGTGAGATCTACAAGAACACAAAGACTGACAACTTTGGATTGATATCTGAATTGTGGTATAATTTTATTTCTTATGCTCAAAGTACGCCAGGACCCTACATAACAATTGATGAACAACTTTTCCCTTCCAAATGCCGATGCAGATCTACACAGTTTATTATTATGGAAAGGAAAAAAATACGTTCTTCTTCTGAGTACTATGCACCCAGATGTTCAAATAGAAACTGGTACCAAAAAGAAACCAGATTTAGTAATATTTTACAATAGTTAAAAAAAAATATGGGGTAGATGTTGTGGATCAAATGGCTTGCAAATACTCTGTCAAAGCCCCATTTAGGCGTTGGCCAGTTCACACTTTTTATAATTTGCTAGACTTAGCAGCCATAAATTCTTGGATAATGTATCGTGACCTAACTGGACAAAACATCAGCAGAATTATGTTTATCTTACAGTTAGGAGAAAATCTAGCTAAGCCATATGCAAATAGTAGGAAAACGTCTAATATTCATATAAAGATACCAAACGAAGTACCTGGACATCAAAACAAACGTACTCATTGTCAGATAAAGTCTTCTTGTGCAGGTAATAAATCGTGTGTGAAATACGAAGCTTTTAAAAAAACGGTTTGCAACATCGGTGCACATCGAAAGAGTTTTCCATTTGCTCAATATACGATTCTGAAGAGTAATAATATAATTGTATTGCCATTTTTATAATTTCATTTAATTTTAACTTCTTGTAACGTCTGGATAAATTTCAAAAGACAGGCACAATAGATTTTCTATTGTCTGGTTTTCCGGGCCTTACGACTTGAATTATTTGTGATTTGAATTTCAAGCCAAAGTACACTAAATGTATGTGTAATCCTTACTAATATCATAAATTGGAAATTGAGTTTGTTTGTTTGTTCCGCTTTCACGTCGTAACTACTGAACCGATTGCTTTAAAATTTTGCAGACGTAAAGATAAAAGTCCGGGTTAAATAATAGGCTTTCTATCCGACGAATCGACAGATCTCACGGGATGCGCAATAAAGGCTTCGCTCAAAAACTACTGCACAGATTTTCATGCGGTTTACATCAATTTTCAAAAATTTCAAAAAGCTAGTGTATAATAAAAACATTATATCACAAGTTTTATTTTATTAATTTTTTGTTATTATGTTCGGAAAACCAACAGCTACAATGTTCTTGTATAATAAATTAATAAATTCTAAGGTTAACAATAACTAATATTTTTAACTAATATTTTCTATAGGTGATGATGAGAAATAAAGCTAAAGAAATCTGCTTCATGTTATAGTATACATTCATATGTGGTAATTTATTATAATTTTTAAATAAATTAATTAAAAAACCAAATTAATTTTATGAATATAAGTAAATAAAAAACCGTTAAAAATTTAAATCTGTTAATGCTATATTACATAATTAAACAGGCCATCAACTGCTTGGGAACTAAAACAATAGTTTAAGTTGCTAAATAAAATGTTGTAAATTTTGCAAAGAGAATGTTGTAAAGCAAAAGTAGAGTGTTACGTCTAACTTAAAGTCGATATTCCATTGGGTCAATACACAAATGTAAGAGCTCAATTATTAAGAAGGTACTAAAAAGAATTTGCCATTCAAAACAGAATGACTATGTGTCATTCTGTTTCCAAGCTGTTTCTTATGTTCTATTATTCTGTTATATCTTATGATGATGCATATGTGTGTAAACTTGAATATGACGCAGTTATAAGGAACCTATATGAGCAAAATTATATTCTAATTAGAAATTTAATAAAAATTTTGCGAATATTGATCTAGAAACACAATAAAATTATAATATATATATATATATATAATATATATATATATATATTATATATATATAATATATAATATATATATATTATATATACTACAAATATTTGCTAATAATTACTGTTATTATGTAATAAGTTTCACGAGTTCTTATATGGTATACATTGATAAAGGGTGATTCTGATTATTATCAGTAAATTAATTTGTAATCAGTAAAATTACAAAAATGTATTACAAATACAATACATATATATAATAGCAATACTTGTCGTATTGCTATTTATTGTTATGTGTATGTTTGTATTTTTTAATTCAGCTTTGACATAATGTTTATTAATTATTATTTAATTATACTAATGACATCACAATGTGCTTATTATTCATTACTTTTTATGTACTTATTTTATTGATTAATTTTGACAATTTGATGTATTTAAATGCTTGTCCTTGTTGGTGTTTACTGTAAATCAACAAGTTAAGAAATTTATAAAAATAGTTGTATTGTGATATCTCGTTATGACAATAAATAACAAGGTAAAATGCCAGTCAGTGGCCTGTTTGGCATGGTTGGTTATGGTGAGATTGGATATTTCACTTCCAAAATTTGAAGAGTTTGTGTCCATACAAACTCTTCAAATTTTCAAACTCTTCAAAAGCATCGCACTGGCATTCTATGCTTTCATCTTCCAAGATAAAAGCATAGAATGCCAGTACGATGCTTTAGCCTGCAGAAAGTTAAAGTTAACGGGAATTGGGAACCCACTAGAGAGCTACAGGCCCGTGCCACCAAAGGCGGCACTCCAAAAGATCCATGACGGCGCGAAGTGCTGTGGCTCTTTGCTGTGACTCCCTCCGCCTTACCTATGATAACATAGTTACTAACTTCCAGTATTGGGAGCTTTAAAAGGAATTCATGGCAACCTTGTTGTTTTTTAACAGTAGTATTAAAATTTTATATCTTAAATATTTGAATTCACAATTTAACTACAACTAGCGGACCCGACAGACTTCGTCCTGTCAAAAAGATTTGTAAAGTGGCAGTTTTTTGTTCCTACGTATTTTATAACCACGTTTCCGAACAAACGATGCTCTTTTAATATAGTCTATGGCTGTGAATGACGTTGACATTCGTATAAAAAAAAAAATTGACATTCGTAACGCGCGTTTTTTAAAATATGCAAAATTAAATGTATACTTTTCAATATTTCTGAGAGATTTTCTTAATATTTTTTTCCGTAAGAACCATCCTTGGACTTCCACAAACATTTAAAAAAAAGAATTATCGAAATCGGTTCAGCCGTTCACACGTGATGCCGTGACAACGCGAAACGGGTTTCATTTTTATATATATAGATAATAATAAGAAACGATAATTACAACGACACCTCAAACCGTATCGTATTACTTTTCGCAAATTTGACGTAAATTTTGCGAATATTCGTCTGTCAAATTCAATTCATCGTTGTCATTTGAGGCTTTCTTATGTCAAAATTGATATCGTTCGTTCGATCGTTCAGTGGAATGCTTTAAACGATAGTAATTAAGAGTAGGATACGACACGACGAAGCCCACGATATATCGAATATCGTTTTTAAGAGTACGCCCCCAGCTTCTAATTGAAAGTGTAAAAATACAGGGAGACAAAAAATTGTCTTTACTGGTTCTTTCCAGTACATACAAGTAAAGGTCTTCCGCCTCTTGTGAACCAATGGCGTATTATTTTTGATATGCATAAGTGATTGTAAAAATCCTATTTGAAGAATAAATTTTGATTAGTAAGATTTTTTTTGATAAAATCGACGTGTACACAATGTGTTACTGCCGGCGGATTGCCGCGATGTAAGTGTGGAGTGTCCCACGAGAACGCAAATCTACACGAGATCTCTTTCATTCTGGTCCGAAATTACTATACAAAACCGAGACCGTACAAACATGACGAATACTGCTCTCGTATTTGGCTATTTACGTATAGTCCGAGTGTTTGGAGCGCTCCTAAGCTGCTCAATTTTTTTTTAAACAAAATTACAGTGTTCATGTGATTCAGTCTTACTTTACGTATATTCATTGTACACCTATATATAACATTTTCGCATACGGAAAAGGAGATACAAAGATAAACACCACACGAAGTCCAGAAGCAAGCCATGCGACACATGCGATAGAGACAGACAACAATGTGCCGGCTACATACGCATATGTAGGTAGTCATGAATGTAAAAGGGGAATGGCAGATCCCCATAGTAACTTTGGCCCAGAACGCACACCTAAAGAATCTCGTGAAAGTAACAGTGAATAATACCAATATTTGATTGGTAAAAAGAAAAATTCAAAAGAACTTGGCATATTTAAATATTTACTATCTAAACATTATATAAACAAAGTCGCCATCCGCCGTCTGTTCCTATGTATGCTTAGATCTTTAAAACTACGCAACGGATTTTGATGCAGTTTTTTTTAATATATAAAGTGATTCAAGTTGGAGGTTTATATGTATTATACATTAACAAAAACATTCTGTAGTTAATTTGTATCAGCACTGTGAAGCTGGGGCGGGCCGCTAGTTATGCTATGAAATCTATAAGGTTGAATGAATGATAGTTCAAAGCAGTAGCGGAGTCAATATTCAGGCTGGGGTCGTCGAGCAAGGATGAATCGTCGGAGTCAATATTCGTAGCCATTTCGTAAATATTTGGTATACACAGACAGAACACGGAAGAACAATAACAGTCAACGGAGAAATCGGGAATGCCAGAGCATAGATTACCATACATAAAGACATGAATGGATGGCGTCGTTTTGGTGTTGCCATTATAAACAAAAATCAATAAAATCAATATCACAATCGATATTCAACGATTCATTTTATTAAAACCATATCCGCTGTTCACGTTAAACAGAACTTTATTTAACTTTAACAGTTAATATTGATATTAAAAATAACACGATTAGAATTCATGATTTCATAAAAACATCGAATTCATGAATACACGATTCGTTATTCGTATAACGGAACGGGTAACGATCGCGTAAATAATTTGTTTTTAGTTACGTCTACATTTCAGCTAGGTGACAGCATGGTTGCAATGAGACAGCGTGGTCAGCTTGACAACACAAATATTTCATTTTTATCTACTATCTATCAACTGCATTTATTTAAATAAAATACTGTCATACTTAATTCATATAGCGTCAGCGGTGCTGTGGTTACGGCACTAATTTGTTGTCTAATTAGAATTGGAGGCCTACGATCAATCCTGCCTGCCGATTACATTTATTTGATGCGCCTACAAATGAAGAAAAGCATTGTCATGTAATAAGTTTCCTAAAGGTTATCGATTCTGCATCGATTATAACAGTTATGTAACGATTTTAATATTCATTACGGGCAACTCAGTTTTTAATAACAACAATGGTCAATTCCGTGGATGTAATCCTTTGAATGTTATTTAATGATAATAAAAAAATGCAATCTTATAGCGATATCTAAATAGGATGAAAAAATTAATATGAATATTTAATAATTTTCTATCGTTTTCAATTTGTTGTGCATTCTGGGCCAAAAATCGCCATTCCCCTTTGCCTCGACAATGGACAACATTTCAAAATTCTAAGCATATGTTTTTATTATTTTATAAGAAAGAAGACAAAAAATTAAGGGACCCGTATTTTTTCTTTTCATTTTTAAACTTGTTTATAATACATAATTTATTAATTGAATTTTTACTCATTCTAAAAGAGCGTAACAATGTGCCGGCTACATACGCATATGTAAGTAGTCATGAATGTAAAATTTGCCTCGACAATGGACAACATTTCAAAATTCTAAGCATATGTTTTTATTATTTCATAAGAAAGAAGACAAAAAATTAAGGGACCCGTATTTTTTCTTTTCATTTTTAAACTTGTTTTTAATACATAATTTATTAATTGAATTTTTACTCATTCTAAAAGAGCGTATGTACAAAGTCAGGAATAATAAATGTTTTTTCAATGCCTCTTCTCTAAAAAAAATATTAAAGTGACACTAGCATAGGTTAGTACCTAATAGTGATGCGAAAAGGAATTGATAGTATCGATATACATGTTAATAAAGCATCTATCGATGCAATATAACACAAACTAGCTTTTGCCCGCGACTTCGTCCGCGTGGAATAGTGACTTCCGGCAGATTTTTGGTTTTTCCCACATAGTTCCCGTTCTTGCGGGATTTTCGGAATGGTCGAGTTTCCGCAGAATTTTTAGTATTATTATGTTGATACAACTTAAACAAATTATTTCGACCAAATTTGGTACCATAAAAACGGTCATTGTGACTAAACCTTAAAAGATAGACATATGCGTCGCGGACTTTTTTTTAGATCATGTATAGAGGAATAATTCTTTCATACATATTTTTTGTGTATCTTGAACCGTTTTCCCAGCGCACGCAAAGAAAGCCTTCAAAAATGAATAATTTTCCCCGTTTTTTACACATTTACCGCTCTGTCTTTGCTCCTATTGGTCAGAGCGTAATGTTATTTAGCCTATAGCCTTCCTCGATAAATGGACTATCAAACAAAAAAAGAATTATTCAAATCGCACCAGTAGTTTCGGAGATTAGCGCGTTCAAACAAACAAACAAACTCTTCAGCTTTATTATATTAGTATAGATTACTTTATAAATATTTTATTGCTCTTCTGTTTATATTTTAAGAATTTCGTATCATTTTACTTTTATAATATCTAGATCTATTGATAATATCTTGATTGGCGGTTCATTATCAAGCTATAGGTAAAAATTAGTGTACAGAGGCGGAATTAATGCTTGAGGCATTTTCTCAGTAAACTTTCAGGTGAGGTAGATGTACCGAAAGACATGAAATATATGTTATGTGGTTTTAATAAATGGGTTAGCTGCTGGCCCAACTGCTTAATATAACAAAACTATTGTATTTGGTTATTTAATTAATAATATGGTTATTATTTATATAACTTATTTTAGTTTAGTCTATTAGTTATCCGTTACCACATATATAAGTCACGTCATCGAGTATAGCTTTTTAACCCACGGAAAAACAGAGATTTTTTTTTATGTATGATCACTCATAACTTTTTATAGAGTAGTCCGATTCTAATTATTCTTTTTATTTTAGATAGCGTAGACTCTGGTTACACAAAAAATTGAAAACAGCATTTCATCCCTAAGGATAAGAACACAGGAGATGATTGATTGTTCACTGACTGATTTTAATGTACCCCCACCCATAAGTTCTCACAGAGTAGTCCGATTATGATAATTCTTTTTTTTATTTTATTACATAGGACATGTCTCTCGAAGTTGAACTGGAATTTGCCTTCCTGGGAATTTCTGGAAAAACCTACCTGAAGGGTGGAAGAATACTGGAATAATTGTGATTAATTGTTTATTTAATAGAACCTAATGCTCACTCGACCCCTGCGATACGTTTGGCACAGGGATCGAGTGATAGGCTCCTACGCAGTTGCGGGTTCGATACCCGTACGGGACAAATATTTTGTATGGGCTACAGAAATTTGTTCCGGTCTGGGTATGTGTCAAAATATGAAATAAAAAACTCTAAAACTTTAAAATTTATTTTTTTATTACAAAGTTTAAAACTGAAAAGCAAGAAATAATCAAACTTTTTTACCTTAATAATAACTGAGTGCTAAAACTAATGTAAGTATACCAAAGTGATTTTGTGGCAACGCTGACAATAACTTCGTCAACGCTTACGTAATAAATTTCTGGTTTGGTGCCGACTCTAAAGTATTTAGATACTTTGGTATACTTACATTAGTTTATGCACTTAATTATTATTAAGGTTAAATAAAAATGGTTTATTTTTTTTTTCTTAGTTTTTTTGCTGGTTATTTTTTTTTCCACTGAAATTCTCGTGAGGAGTTGTCGAAACTATCCTTTTCTTATTCAAATTATTTGTGCTTTAGTGCTTACCTGCGCTGATATCTATCGATATCACTTCAACAAAACTGAACAATCAATACAGCCCTAAGTCAACAAAACATAACCAACAGATAATAATAACAGTAGTGCTATACCACAGATTATAGTTTTTTTTCTTTTACACGAAAAAAACGAATACTTGCTATAATTCCTGACTTTCCCAATTTGTATTAAATTTCAGTTTTTTTTTAAATAATTCAATAAATACTGCATCAAAATTTAAAAAAAGTTGATATACGTGTATAGAATCCTTAGCTCTCGAAACGGTTTTTGAATTTTAGTATGTTGTCAAAAATGAAATGTTGTCCATTAGCGTTACGTTATTGGCCTGTGGATTCGTTCGAGAATTTAATGTCGCGCGTGTTTTGGAGTTTTAGTTTTTGTTTAGCGAACCCCGCTAAGGCAAGCTGAGCTTTTCAGATTTTTTGTAGATTTTTTTAAAATACAAAATATCTGTTTTGTGCGGTAATTGAATCCATGACTTGTTACCATAGTAAGCAAACGTGTCTTCAAGATTGTATGATTGTCTCGTCATTGAGGTCACCATAAAGATCCACTCTGTTTTGTGACCTACAATTTGTAAACATTTATATACATACTAGCGTCCCGCCCTGGCTTCGCACGGGTGCAATGCTGATACTAAATATACTACAGAAAAACTATGAACGTTGTATATAATAAATTGTAGTGTAATAACAAAAAAAATACGCTTTTAAAATTGATTGAATTAAAAAAATTATAATAAAACTGTAGTTATCAATTGAAAATTGATATTATTAAACAAAACACGTGGGGTGCTTATGTTAATTATTGTATGTATGTTGTTATTATACATATAAACCTTCCTCTTCAATCTCTCACAAAAACCGCATCAAAATCGGCTCACGTCCGACGCGGTGCAGGTAGCGGCCAAAATAACCATGGTCGCTTAACACCTGCACCAGGTGGTATGTGAGCGACCCGTGACGCCGGTTCGTCCATGTGGTAAGGAATGGGTACATCGCCTCGACGTTTCGGAACAGAGTGTTCGAAACGGAGGCGGGGTGCACTTGACCTAGTTTGTCGTTAGGGTTATCTCTTATTTGATCTAGGACAGGTTAGGTCTCGCGGGTCGCCGGCGGGCGCGGGGAAGTCCTGCCCGCGGATACGGCGACCCTGGAGGAACACGGCGCCCCCCCTTCCGTGGCCGGGAAGCGTCGTCGGTCGGAGGGCTCCCCTGTATCGGCAGAGAGCGGAGGCTGGGGGTTCCCGGAAGTCGCTTGGCGTTCTCGGGGGCTCCCGACATGCCTGAGGAAGGCCATCCCTGAGGTTTTTAGTGGGTAGGCCTCCCCCTTTTGGGGAGGAGAGCCCCACATAACCGCCGGTTCGCCACAGCCGGGGTATGCAATTTAATGCATTTTTCTCAGGGGAACAAAATAAAAAGTTTAGGTTAGCATTCGCATTCACCTTACAATCTTTTGTCAGTTATTTTTTGTTCATCCTTTGTACGTGCCCAAACTTTCATAGCATTCCATTCTTGATTTTTATACTCCATCGTTAAGTAAAAATAGATTTAGTTGTTTGAAATATTGTGCTCAAATCATTTATTTGACTATTCAATATGTTATCAGATGTGTAAAGGTCAACGTTTTTGGGCGGTGTTATCTCTTTAACACTACTCGACATTATTTCCACACAACAGGATGTGCAATGACTTTGTTATCATTGCTACGAGAAAAACTGATCAGCAGTATTGCATTATAATGCATTCAGTTATGAAATAGTTTCTTATTTTAATAACCATTATTTTATTATACATAAATGGATCTTCGTAAAATGATAATTTATCATTATTTAATCGTCATACGAATGTTACGAGCTGGGGTCAGTAAATCAAACGGCGGTCTACCAAAACACTGAACTTTTATTAATTAGCACACTAACAGTCACTAATCACTTCACTGAAAGCACTGAAAGTCGCTTCTTAATTCTCCAATATCACTTCTTAGATGTTTTCGCACTGTATCGCAAAACAATACTCTCTCCCGGCGGCCGGCACAGCCTTATATAGTCCCCTAAGGCACTTGCCACTCTTGCCAGAACATTCGCGGACACACTCGAATGTGTAGTCCAATACATAAGCCTGTAGGAATGACGTCGCGCGTTCGAGACATTTCGAGTATGACTGTCTCTTCCTTGTGCTATCCTTGTCACACAATACTCGAATATTCCCGTACTATCTTTCTCGAATATGATGTTTTCTCATTCTAATACTTCTCGAATGTTCCAACTATATCTGTCTCTTTCTACTATTGCTATCTCTTTCACTCCTATTGAAATTTATGTCCTTTTACTGAAGTAGGCTTAATGGCTCATAAGGGGTCCTGAAAACGCCTGAAAACGGGTTTTCAGGTTATTGCGGCGTTGGATAGAGGGAGCGCCTGAAAACTACTGTAACTTGGGTGTAATTTAGATTTTTTAGTATGTGAAAGAGCTACTTCTGAAACGGCCTGAAACGACGTTTCAGCCTGCTGAAAACGTTTCTAAGTCACAGAAAATCACTTTTGAAGTTTTACTAAGCCACCGGCGTAACACTAATAATACGAGGACTGCTACTTACTAGGGGCGGTCAAAAAGTTCGCGGAATGGCGGGGTTGGCGGGGGTGAGGTCGCTCCTCCAGGTAGCTGCTACTTGAGTAACTCATAATTACTATATATGCCAATTTCTAGCCTAATTGGGTCATTAGCTTTCGAGTTACAAACGAGTAAACAAGTAAATCGGGAACAAACTAGCCACTATGGAGAAAATTGAACATCGCGCCGTCGTAAAGTTCCTCACCAAACAAGGAAAAACGCCTCAAACTATTTTGCAAGAGATGTTAGCTGTTTACGGAGACTCTGCTCCTGGTAAAACCATGATTTACAAATGGCACGGCCTTTTCAAGCAAGGAAGGGAGTCAATTGAAGATGATCCTCGACCTGGACGGCCCATTGAGGCCACTACGCCGGAAATCATTGAAAAAGTTGAAAAACTTGTATTGGAAGACGGAAGGTTGAAGAAGAAACAACTTGCAGCATCAGTTGGAGTATCAGAAACCACAATTTTAAATATTCTTCATCAACATCTTGGCATGAGTAAAGTGTGTTCAAGGTGGGTCCCGAGAATGCTCACGCCGCTGCAAAAACGTGAGCGCGTCAACTGTTCCCGCGAGTTTTTGGACCGCTGTGGAGAAGATAGGGAAGAAATTATGGCCCGAATTGTAACCGGTGATGAAACTTGGGTTCACCACTATGAGCCTGAGTCAAAGCAGGAGTCGATGCAGTGGCACAAAAAAGGCACACCACCCCCTAAAAAATTTAAAGTGTCGCAATCGGCCGGAAAGATCATGGCGACTATTTTTTGGGATACTGAAGGTATTCTTTTGATCGATTATAAAGAACGTGGTGTTTCTATAACGGAGAGTACTACGCTTCCCTATTGGACCGATTAAAAGAAGCTATTAAAGAAAAAAGAAGAGGAAAACTGACAAAAGGTGTACTCCTTTTGCACGACAACGCGCCCGTTCACACGAGTCATGTTGCGACGGCTGCCATTCATCGATGCGGTTTTGAACAACTACGCCATCCACCCTACAGTCCAGACCTGGCCCCTAGCGATTTTTATTTATTCCCAAAGATGAAGAAAGAGCTGCGTGGAAAAAAAATTAGAGACGATGATGAAGTCAAGTCGGCGATTTCGGCGTATTTTGACGCCCAAGACAAAACCTATTTTTTCGACGGTATTAATAAGTTATATGCCAGATCCGAAAAATGTATTCGTGTTAAGGGGGAATATATTGAAAAGGAAAAATAACATAATGTATCATTTCATCTTTTTTCCCAGTCATTCCGCGAACTTTTTGACCTCCCCTCGTATGTATCCGGAATAGAAAAGTTAAACAAACGTATATGGGTTTATTGTTTTTCAAAGTATTCTCCGCGATGATCGATACACTTTTGCATACGTTGAAACCAATTTTTATAGCATTTTTTCCACTCTGATTGCGGTATCTCTGAAACGTGCTGTTTGAACGCGTCGACGGCACCTTAACAGGTCGAAAATCGTTGACCACGTAATTTATTCTTTACATTTGGGAATAAATACAAATCATTAGGTGCCAAGTCTGGGCTATACGATGGAAGACCCATCAACTCTATTTTTTGACCTTCCAAAAAAGTATTTGTTTCGCGTGATGTGTGACAGCTGGCATTGTCGTGGTGTAGAATGATTCTGCGTCGCTTGTTGTTTTTACGTATTTCTTCAAATACTTCCGGCAAACAAATGGTCGTGTACCACTCCGAATTTACCGTTTTACGATTCTCCAGTGGTATTGTAGCCTCATAACCATTAATACCAAAAAAGCAGGCCACTATTTGCTTTAAAGTGCTTTTTGCACGAGTCACTTTCGTAGGGTTTGGCTCATTTTGAAACACCCAAACTGTAAATTGTTGCTTAGTTTCGGGATCGTACGCATAGATCCAAGATTCATCATCTGTGTAGATGTTATGAATTAAATCTTTTTTAAAATAATAAATAGCACGGAGTTGATTTTATCACTGATCTTATCACTTAATGAAACTTTAAAAAAATTTGTACGTCAAGAATAATATCATAGGCTAGTTGGTATCCTGGCCGACATGTACGCGGTGATGTACAACGTAACGCGGCATGTCGGTCGGGTTGGACGAGTCCCTTTGTACTGCTAGCGTACGGAATGCACAGACGGGAGTTGCACCGACGACGGGCCGAAAGGGTCTGGCGTGCACAACTAGAGAGTGGGGGCTGCGTGCGTCAGCGCGCTGTTGATGCGGTACTCCGGTACTTTGAAGCTTGGCTCTGCGGGAGGGCGGAAGTCACCTACCGCTTGACTCAGATACCGGACACGGTTGTTCGGCGAGTGTCTGAGTCGAATAGGGAGGGAGGACACGACACGATGCCACCATTGCGCATCCGACCTCGACTCGGCCCAGCACACGGTGCCGGAGTGCCCGACTTGAGACTTCGAACGCCGAGTCTTGGTCAAAGAGATCGGGCAAGATCTGTCTCCGCCAGCGTTGATTGCGGCAATGCTGGCGGATGAGGGAGGTTCGCGGGCTGTGGCTTCGCTTCTATGAAGCGGTGATGCTCCAGAAGTAGGCTGCCGAGCGGAACCGGGAGATGGCCGATCGAGGCGGCCTCGGGCCAGATAGCCTAGCCTGAGGCGCCGCTGCGGGTCGCTGGCAGGTCGCGGGTAGCTGACGACGTCATCCTCGGATGGCCGGAGGGTGACGTCGTAGGAGGTTGGAGGGGAGGGGGGAGGCGGCAAGATCACTCCTCCCCGAAAAGGGTTCCCGTTAGTGCCGGGGACCTGAGGACGGCCATCGCTGAGGTTTTGAGTGGGTAGACCTCCCCCTTCTGGATGACGGGATGGACCACGCCCCTTCCGTGGCCGGGGGGCGTCGTCGGTGGAGGAGACCGGGGGAGGTAGTGTAGCCACCCCCGAGGAGGGCTCCCCTGTATCGACGGGCGAGCGGAGGCTGGGGGTTCCCGGAAGTTGCTTGGTAAGTTCCCGGGGGCTCCCTTCATGCCTGAGGAGGGCAATCCCTGAGGTTTTTAGTGGGTAGGCCTCCCCCTTCTGGGGAGGAAAGCCCCACATAACCGCCGGCTCGCCACAGCCGGGGTATGCATTTTAGTGCATTTTCCTCAGGGGAACAAAAAATAAAAGCCTCCCCCTTCTGGGGAGGAGAGTCCCACATAAACAGCGGGTCTGCGCAGCCGGGGTATGCAATTCAACGCATTTTCCTTAGCGGAAAAAAAAATAACAAAAGGCTATAGTTGGTGCCCGCGACTTCCTTTGCACAGATTATCGAATTCCAAATTCTAATTTATAAATTCATTTAGCTGTTACATTTGTTTTTTTGTTACACCATCTCCAATACTACTACGGATATTACTGACATGGGTAAATAAAAACTCATTAAGCGGCCTGCTACAATACGGCGTTGTGGTTTTGATTTCTACACATATGTAAAAGTCTATTCTGCTGTTGATAGTTATTTTATTTATAAAAAACAGATTTTACAGATTTTTTGATACAATTCATATTTTGTGACGTTATTCTTTTACTTGTAAATACAGGTACATGTAAATAGCTAGTTGAAATCAATACAATTATTTATCTGCTATAAACGATTCTTTATGATACTGGAATACTATTGTCCAAGTTTTGTCTGTATAATTTACATTCTGTTGTTATAGCTATTTCAAATTTATTAGACTGACAAAATTTCATCAAACAGAATTCAATCTGATTTGATTAAAATCTTTAGTATCATTTTACGATGTAAATCGGAATTCATTTTGACTAATGCACAGCTTTAGATGTTGGGGGCGAACGGAAGTTCAACACTAATATTATAATAAATCATTTTCTTCATAATATTTACTATGTAAGAATGGTACATAGTTAATTACAGTTTTAAAAAGTTATTATTTTAAGAATTTTTTAATAGTTTATAGTATTGTTGATGTACACTATTTTGAATCGGTTCAGGCGCTCTTGAATTATTATAAAAGGTAAGTGATGTAACTGTGTTATACGTTGTGATACGACTATGTGTTATGTTTAACGAAGAATTATACAATACAATTTTCATTTTGCATTTTTTATAGTATTTTTCAAATAAGCAAAAGTGTAGGTGCTGACATATTATCGATTGCGTCACCAATATACGGAGATTACCTAGATAAAGCGGATTTTAATCGCTTGGTGATGGATAAGATAGATACATTACATGCTGTATAAGCAATAGCACGATAAGATTAGACTGTGAACCGGAATGGGAACAGGCCTTGGAAACTACATTATCATGAGTGTAACAAATGACTATGATGGTGACGTTTTGGATCCGTGAGCAGTTGTGAAATAGTTTGACTCATTGTACCCATGGTCCTAGCTTCATTCGTGTCCAATATTGCATCTCGTTTCGCTCATCGTCAGTAATTTCTATGTTGAAAAGTATAATAACGTTTTCTGACATTTCTGTGCTAGGTTTATGATATTTATATAAATATCATAAACCGAGACGAAACTGGTACTTTGCTTTGGTCTCGAAACTAAAGTTACCATAAAAATATTAATGATATGATGGTAAGTTTCCATACAAGCATTAAATTCAAGTACTCTTTGAATAGGCTCGACTTAGCACGCATGACTGCCACGCACGCACGAATGACATGAAATAAAAGACTTATTGGACTTTTTTTATAACAAGCTATCGTTTCGATCGTACTACGATCACATCGTTGAGAAGGAATATAAGATTCTGGGTTTTGTTTTTACAATTACAAAGTCTTTACGAATATCATCATATTTACGTCTAGTTTGTGTATAGTCCCCAGTTTACTAGAATATAAAAAAGTAATTTGGTCACACTTTGCCAGCAGATAAATTAATACATATAAAATCAATTTCTCACGTTGCTTTTAAGATGAACCTTCAACGTCCAACGACGACGTTGACGATTCTCAGGATTGACTATGTACAGTTTGTTGACTCAGCAGCCCTAGAAAGCAGCAAGTAATAATAATCCTTCATTTAAGTCATATATGCTCGTTAATCTGAAATATTGCTCCGCGAGAATTTTTCTACAACAAACATCTAGAATTTGTCGCCAATGTGATGAGTATTTCATAGTTTGCATAGTAGTTTTTAAGAATTCATTTTTCAATTACTTATCTGCTAATTTTATAATATTGATTATTTTTAGAAACAAAAGAAACACGTCTATGTTAAGTCGTTTCTGTACACAAACATAAAAGTACCCATGACAATTTTTCGAATATATCCACAGAGAATATGCGAGAATCTGATACAAAACATGAGGTATACGTGTTGCAATACACGTTAGACCAGAGTTGTTTATCTATATGTCGTTAGCGTCTACTGCGCAGTAACGCCGCGACCTTCGTATGACGTCCGGTCAATTTCCTTTTACTTGTTGGTTACTCACAGCACCACGCCAAACTGTACGGGTTGCCTCAAAACCGCCTTTATGACTTTAGATATAATAGTGGTATTCGTAGTGAAAATACATATAAACACTGTGTCAACTGTAGTTGTAGCACTCGTGTTGTGTTACTGAAGGTGTTTTGAATTCTCTCGAAGTGTGTGATATACAAATTTCCTGATTGAAAAATGCCCTATTGCACAATATCGATATTGTCTATTCTTTGAAACTAACCTGTTGATTAAAATTTTCATAGTTTAAGAAAGACAAGTTGTTCGTTGTCACCATTTGGAAAATATGATCTAAAAATTTTAATCACACTTATTTTGTTGAACTCGTCAACATGCATTCTTGTAAATATTCTACACTAATATTCTAAATATAATTACTAAGATATTGAGAATAAAATTAACTTGGTAAATTCATTTAACAACTATTATTTTAAATCTAAAATAATGTGAATATTAAGATGTAATATGGATTTCTTATACTCTTTAAAAAAGGATATGAGGCTTTTATTATTTACTACAAAAACGGTTAATTTATACTAGTACTATATATACTATTACTAAACTTACTAAAAGTAATTATGTCGGTTGACGAATTTGCGACTAGTAGTAATCTATAGCGAATGGGTATATTACTGTTATCCCAACTAATCCCAACTAATATTATAAATGCGAAAGTGTGTTGTTTGTTCGTTTGTTTATTTGTTTGTTTGTTTGTTTGTTACCTCTTCACGCTTAAACTACTGGACCGATTTCAAAAATTCTTTCACCTTTGGAAAGCTACATTCTCCCCGAGTAACATAGGCTACTTTTTATCCCGGAAAAATCGACAGATCCCACGGGATGCGCAATAAAGGCTTCGCTCAAAAACTACTGCACAGATTTTATGCGGTTTTCATCAATAGATAGAGTGATTCTTGAGGAGTTTTGCGGCATTTTTTATCTCGGAAAAACGGATAGTCCCACGGGAAGCGCGATAAAATCTTCGCACCATAAACCGACTTCCGCGTATATGTAGCCGTGGGCAAAAGCTATGACCCTTAACCCTCTATACACCCAATCCCGAAATCCACGCGGGCGAAGCCGCGGGCAGAAAGCTAGTAAGTATATAACTCTATTAATTGGGGGTTACACTAAATAATCCGATTGCGTTTCCAAGAGTCTAGGCACATTTTGTTTAGAAATATTTATTTGAAAATGAATTTATTCGACGCACTTTAGCGCATGAGTTGAGAGAGCTATCCTTAACTTTTTTATTGAACGCTGCCTACGGCCTATCTGTCTGTAAGTAAAGACCTAAATATTTATGACAACTAAGAAAAATACATGTTAGGCTAACATATTCAGATAAACGTATTCAGGCTGAATTGTCCGCCTCAATATGTTAACTGAAAAAGATTAATATTTACATATTAATCCTCACAGCTAGGTTGAAAGAGCACTGCAAAATGGTGAAATTGGCAAAATATTATTTCGGACTAGATTTACGATTTTCGGGGTTACTTAGAACCAAAAGATGAATCTACATTTACAATGATTGAAAATATATCACTACTATTGAACTCTAAGGCTGTATCTCCAGTAGGCAAACTGTTAGCAGCGGATTGAGTGAGCAGCAAATTGCTGGCGAACTGAAACTTGTGTTAGCGGCAAACTCAGATCAATTTTCGTGCGTCGCAAGTTGACTTTTATTATTAAACTGTTATGAGTTAGCCGCTTATTTAGGTCGACCGACTGAATTTTCATCTTACTATTGTTGTACGATGGGAGTGGTTGTGGTGATCGCGATGGATATTTTTAAAGTAATTGGTATAGTAAAGGTGCTGAACGTACTAAACCGATACGCCGCAAATTCAGTCGGCCGCTAACAGTTTGCCTACTGGGGACACTGCCTTTTTTTTGGTAACAATGGGGGAAATGCATTGAATTACATACCCGCGAGTCGAGTTATGTGGGACTCTCCTCCCCAAAAGGGGGTAGGCCCTTTATTTTTTTGTTCCCCTGAGGAAAATGCATTAAATTGCATACCCCGGCTGTGGCGAGCCGGCGGTTATGTGGGGCTCTACTCCCCAGAAGGGAGAGGCCTTTATTTTAGGGATGGCCTTCCTCAGGCATGTAGGGAGCCCCCGGGAACGCCAAGCGACATCCGGGAACCCCCAGCCTCCGCTCCCCTACCACGGAAGGGGCGTGGTCCCTCCCAGGTCGCCGTATTCGCGGGCGCGATTTCCTCGCTTCGCGCCCGTGTCTATAGTAAAGCCACTCTAGTACAGTCAAGACAAATTCAACAAGCCCGAACTCGATGAGTTTACTAAAAAGCAGTCCAGGGTTATGTTTCCTATCTGCGAGCCGTAACAGCAGACCAGCTCAGTGGTTCCAGAAGACATTAGTGTTTCAAATGTCAGATCCCACATATGCCCCACACGAAACAGGGTGTCGACGCAACTTGAGCGTGCCGTCTAGTGGCTCGAACGCTCAAGTTCGCCGTAGTGTTGGAAAAAAACGGCATGAAAATCGGATCATCCGTTTGGGAGCTACGTTGCCTCAAACAGACACATACACACACACAGAAACACGTCAAACTTATAACACCCCGTCGTTTTTGCGTCGGGGGTTAATAAAGGAGCGGAAATAAAATGAACCGTTATATTTACATATTCGTTTTTGTTCATAAACATCCCAAGAACCCAAAATTGGCAATTTGACCGTTGCATCGCCCTTAAAACTATCCATGTATATAGTATTCATCAAACTATATGTGTGGCTTCATAATTCCGTCGTTTTTGATTTCGAAGTTAAATATAACTTAGCTTGGCATTGGCGTTTTATCGATTGTACCCAGTGCTCATTTTTTTCCGTAGGTATGCGTAGCAAAAGCAGCCGCCGAGCAGCGTGTTCACTCCCTTAAGGAACTCTCTTGGGCGAAGGCTAATGCGCTTCTGTCGACGGCGTACGGGCGCCGAGCGGTGCACGGTTTGGACTCGGGCGCTGCCTACGTAATGCAGCTGCTCGACACATACTTCCCAGTACAGGAGATGGATTCAGAACCAGCTGGTGCGTTTTATTTCTTACTGGTTCTTCACATTTTTAGCGAAATCTGTTTTCATAATAAATAAACAAGATGGTAGTGTTTGGACAAATACATAGGTCACACTAAATATTTCCGGAATTAGACACTTACATCTACAATATTAAAAAACTCATTAGTACATTTGAAAATGGAACACTTTAGCCTTAGACTACAATATGCTTCATTTGACTGTCAATTACTTTCACTATATACAGTGTTTTTTTTTAACTGGGACAGTATGGGGAAAACCTAAACCATTGAAGATATAAATAAGGAAACCATCTTAGGAACCATTTCATCTTTTTTTGTGAAAATAAATTTGGCATAGAAATTTTTTTGGTCAAGTGTGAGTTGTCCTTGGAAATTAGTCATTTTGAGGAAAATTTTGTTTTGATCGTGGTACCGCGCTCCGGGTAAGTGATCTGACGTGTCGACGTATCGTGTCGACAGACACGTGGTACCCAACTGATTGAAAAGTTAGGAGAATGTATAACAGTGAAGGGTTCTGGCTCTCCATATCTGTAATTCACATAGGCGAGGACACTAGCTGTGTCGAGCTAATACCAGTGTGAAGTCATTAACAGATCTCCCAGCACGGATCGGTCCGGCGTGAGCTGCACCATTATTACGCGATCACACATAAGTTGTCAAAGAGTAATACGGAGAAGTGGCATAAATGTTTTCAAAATTGGTTCAATCATAACCATGGGAGGAATATTTTGAGCGACAATAAATTTTTTTACATAAGTTTAGTATATATATGTATAACTATAAACAAATAAGTATAACTATAAAAAAATCATTATGTAATTTTGTTTAGGCGAAGTACCACTGGCAAACTCGGGAAGCGAACCAGTCCTGCATTCAGCGCAAACGGTGCGACGTCTCAGCGCAGTAGCGGCGCGTCGCGTGTGGGCTAACCTAGCCTGCAGGGTGGACCGTCTCAGGGCGGCAGGTGAGTTGTAGTACCACCGGATAGGTACCAATGGCGCAGAGATTCTATATAACATATACCAATAAAATATGCATAAGGAATTTCTTAAAATTAGGTGGTGGTACAATTGCTGGTCTACTAATAAAATTTACGAAAGGAAGGATACATCTATACTAATATTATAAAGAAATATATAAAAAAAGGGGTAATCTCGGGATCTACTGAACCGATTTTAAAAATTCTTTCACCAATAGAAAGCCACATTATTGCTGCGTGTCATAGGCTAAATAGGCATATAAAAAACCGAAAAATAAATAGACTTTTACGTGGTAGTCCGTTTTGCAAAGTGAATCGGAGAGAAAACGGTCGAATGAAAGCGTTTCTTACGAACGCTGCCTTAACTATGAAAGATATATTTTTGAGTTCTAGAGAAAGGATGTGGAGCTTGAAAATGCCTACAAAAAAAGTCCACGACAGCATATATCAAACTTTTATATTTAAGTTACAAAAAGTAGATTTTTTAATATTACAGTTAGTAATTAAAACATAGCACTCTGTACTAAAAAAGGATTATTAATATTATGCCCAACGAAGTGGGCACGGGTCAGCTAGTTATATATAAAGTAATACCACCTTCAGCATCAGGTAAAGCTTTTCATTTCTACAAACTACCACAATTATAAGCGCCATAACAACTGTCTCGAAGTCAATATGTAAAAGCTGACGCGATGCTGCATATACATATCCACCTCTCACTAACTATACGTATAATGAGACTAGTATTATTTTTAAATTACCTTGCTACCTTCGCATGTGCAATTATTTTACCTCAAAATCAAAACAATAAACTTTACAATATATCTATCTTGACAGTTATTTTCCCATGTACTACTACTACTTGTTTATGCTATTTGAATGTACGGTCAGCTGTTAACTTGTGGAACAATGATAATTCACTTTTGGAAAACCGTCTAGTCACTAATCAACCAACGGCGAAAATATGAATGAATATGAAATGTCAGTGAATCATCCACAGACTAAGTAGTAGATAGATACTGAATATTATCGATCGACCAGCGCATAGAGTAACATAGAGCGCATAGAGAAACATAGCCAAAGGAACGCCGATACGTCCACTCGAATCATTACAAATCTGACTGAAATTAAATTATTCACATGTATAATTCTTTTAGAATAATGAGTTTTACTTAGTTTAATTAATTTAATATCAAAGCTGAGAGAACTTAGTATACAACGCATGTCAGCCAGATCAATCGAGACTGAATCTGTTAAACTGAACGCGGATTAATTATTATATTAGTCCTGACATTTAAGTCGATACAGCTCAACCGTAACCTCCCAACATGCGCGCTTCCAGATAAAATTTTGAAAAATAAAACCCTAAATTTAAACGAAGAACGACTAAAAGTGCCAAAAAAAATAATAATGATCCTGAGTGGGTGTTGAAGATTACTGATAAAGAAACTATCTTTGTAGACTATACCCGGTCACCCAACTAAACTCTGTTTGTCTATGCGCCACGACCAAGAGAAATCATTATAGTCTCATTACAACCGTTAGTGTCAACGTGACGATTAACGTAGACATCACGCGTGTGACAAATAAATGTTAAATTGTGATATTCCTTAATATGACCAAAAGAAGAAAAAAATGTGTCTAACGGTACTCCCGATCAGTGAAAAAAAAGTGCTACACTCTCAAGTGAAATACACTTATCACATCGTATATTATATTCTTCTCATATCATATTCTCAAGATTTCTCTTGAAAATTGCTCTTCACGTTTGACCTCATCTCATTGTCGTCAAAAATCTTCGCCCCCTTTAACTCCACTTTTTCAGCTTTGAAAAAAGGAAAAGTCACTGGAAGCTAGGTCCGGTTTATCGGAGGATGGTTAATTTCTGCGAACCTAATGGCTTTTAAAGCATCACTTAAACCGATGCGAACAGGCGTATAGGTAACTTACATAATAATAATATTTTGCGTAGGGAAGTGACGACCCCATCGCCCGCTGGTAATTTTTCTATTTCGTGTGAAAGTCGGGGCTGATATGCATCACTGCGACCTATTAAGATCTATTGTGACCAGCCTCCTATGTAGGTTCTATGTAGGCCCTACAGTAGCTCCCTTAACTGGGCACTGACCAAGAACGATAGGATGTTCCCAGTTCGGATTGTTTTTATTTCATCTGGGTCAAGGATGTGTTTCCCCAGGTGTCTGTTTCTTTTGTGAATCAGCGGTTCACAGTAGCACAAGAGGTGAATTGGTGTTTCACGCTCTTGTTCGCAGACTCTGCATGTGTCAGTGTCCTTTAGTTTCATGTTGTAAAGGTGTCTATTCAACTTGCAGTGACCGGTCAAAGCCCTAACCATCACGCTCAAGTTACTCCTGTTAAGCTTTAGTAGCTCGTCAGTGCGTTTGCGAGAGTATGGTTCGATTAGTGCTTTTGAGTGTGTCATCCCGGACGTACTGTGCCAGTCTGCTTTCGCCTCGTTAAGAAGGCGAGTTTTTAGGTATTGCATGGCCTGGTTCTTTGAGATACCACAGATAGGCTCTGGGCCGAACTGTATTCCTTGAGCCCCAGCCCTGGCTAGTTCATCGGCCTTCTCATTGCCGGTTATTCCAGAATGACCTGGCACCCATTTGAGAGTGATTTTGTTCTTTTCTCCCAGGTCATTGAGTTTTTTCACACAGTCTTTTACTAGCTTTGATTTAAGTGTGATATTGTTTATTGCTAGTAAAGCTGCCTGACTGTCTGAATTGATTACGATTTTTTGGTTTACGTAGTTTCGTTGGCGGTTCGCTTGTACACATTCAATTATGGCACAGACCTCCGCCTGGAATATAGTGGCATATTTTCCCAGGTTTATGCTTTTGCTAACCCTGGGTCTGCCCCCATATATGCCACATCCTACGTTGGCCCCCATTTTGGAGCCATCGGTGAACCACACCAGACACCCGTCATATGAGGGATCTCTATGTCGGCCTTGCGCCCAGTCTTCCCTCTTGGAGATTTCCACAGTGAAATTCTTGTGGAAGCTTACTTCTGGAGGCAAGACGTCTGTCGTCATTGCAAGAAGTGGACATTCAAACACTTTTTGATATAGTGTCCTAATTGTCTGGGATTTCCAGTGTTCTATGCCAGCGTTAGTCCTATAGATGCCAGCCATCATCTCCTTCTCAATAAAGAGGTTTAGAGGTGGGAGGCTGAGGATTGCATTGAGGGCTATGGCTGGTGTTGATCTAACGGCTCCTGTAGCCATCAGGCATGCAGTACGCTGCAGGCCTGATAGCTTTTTTATAGCCGTAACTTGCTGTGCCTTCGAGCCCCATATCGTACAGGCGTAAGTTATTGACGGCCTGACGCCCGCTGGTAAACATAAATGCCCCATTTAATGCCCCTTGACTGCCATAAATGCCCCATCAGTGCAGTCAGTCTGCCTCAGAGCAGCTTGTGGTGAGCTGTCGGTGAGTTACGTCACCGAGGGTACCGATTTGCTTCAGGGGGGTGTATGCCACCCGCCTCTGTCTTGCCTTAACCAGCCGGACAGAGTGGCGTCACAAGAGCAGATACTCGAAGGGTGGAAGTGTAATAATGTCATAACGCCGACGGTGTCTCGAACGCTGTCGCAGACACACCTCTCTACACCTTAACCGTTCACACTAATTTTGCTCTCTTCGCACCAATATTGGTCTGCTTTTTTGGGGGGCCCATTTAGTGAGCGGCGAGTCACCACCTGCCATATTTAAAATCAATTAGGAGGCTTTGAGAAGGCAGGTTGACCGGAGTCTCTTCCATAGTCCGGTTCTCATTACCACCAAAATCGAAATGTCCACAAACTTTGTCCCAACATATAACTCCACCGCAAATAAAAAATCGTTTGCAGTGATGACAGCGAGGCTCTGGAATTTGTAACCTGACGCGATTCGGGAGACTCCTTCCATTGCAACCTTCAAGAGGCAACTTAAATATCATATATTTGTAAATAGACCTTAACCTGTATTTTTATTTTATTTTATTATTATTATTTTTTATTTAATATATATGTATATATAGATTTATATATTATCCCAACTAATATTATAAATGCGAAAGTGTGTTTGTTTGTTTATTTGTTTGTTTGTTTGTTACCTCTTCACGCTTAAACTACTGCACCGATCATCACGAAAATTTGCATACACATAGTCTGTGGTACGGGGAAGGATATCACATTTTATCCCGGAAGAAAGTAGCTACTGTTCCCGTGGGATCGAAATTAACGCGGACGGAGCAACGACGGGCGGAGCCACGGGCAAGAAATTTCAAAAATTCTTTCACCTTTGGAAAGCTACATTATCCCCGAGTAACATAGGCTACTTTTTATCCCGGAAAAATCGACAGATCCCACGGGATGCGCAATAAAGGCTTCGCTCAAAAACTACTGCACAGATTTTCATGCGGTTTTCATCAATAGATAGAGTGATTTTTGAGCAAGGTATTGCGGTATTTTTTATCTTGGCATAACGGATAGACCCACGGGAAGCGCGATAAAACTTCGCGCCGTAAATCGACTTCCGCGCATATGTAGCCGTGGGCAAAAGCTATGACCCTTAACCCTCTATAGACCCAATCCCGAAATCCACGCAGGCGAAGCCGCGGGCAGAAAGCTAGTTTTATATATATTAGGGTATAAGTTTATGTATTCGTGTATGGATATATAAGTATATGTTAATCATAATCACCCCTGCCCAATTCATGTCCTTTGATGTGTCAAAGGTTAACTGGAAGAGATCCCGCCAGGGATAAGTCCGCCTTTGCATATAAATAATATGTTAAATGTATTATTTATGTTTCTGTGTATTATTTATGTGTATGTGCAATAAAGAGTTTTACAAACAAACAAACAAAACTTTTTGACCACAAATGACAATAGTTTCTGTACATCTAACTGGGTGTAGTCTTTAGCTGCATTTTTCATGATGCAGGTAGAGATTAGATCCAGTTGGTACACTCCACCACAGAACACAGAATTCTGTGTTGTGTGCACTCCACGCACACTTGCATTAAATTTTGCTTAAATGGCCTCTACGCGTTGGATCTGTATCCCCACACGCCTTATAAAGGACCGTGTCTTATAATGACGCGTGAATTAAGCTACAATATTACATAAAACTAAAACCTACGATATTAAATGATAAATATTTTGACAAATACATAAAATATACATTTAAAAATAAATAAATATTTATAAAGCTATCCGAATAAATTGTCGGATGCTACGGCGCGCTCATTTATTGCGGTGTTAGGGAAATAGATTTCTGGATGCCGCTTCTACTGGCACAGGTTTCGCAACACAAGGCGAGCGTGCAGCCTGCCCGTGTTTACCTAGCCAGTCGAGATCCTATGCACTACACGTTATTTTACAGAAACAACATACCGCGCGCCAACTTGCATCTCTTCTGTACGATTGCTTCACGTGCCTGACCCAATAACTTGGCGTAGTATTGACAATTCCCTCATTATCTCGGAAAATAGTCTCTATAATCTTAGAGGCAAACTTTTTCACTTTAAACTTCTTTGGTGATCTTTCTCCTTTTTAAATCCTTTGGACATTTGTTTGAACTCTGTATCATACTGACAAATTCAGGTTTCGTCTACTGCCGCAATGCGGTTACAAATTTTGTCCAAATGGTTCTGACAGAACTACAAAAAATCCTTGCAACTCGCCAGTCGTCGTTGTTTGGTCGAGTGGCGTGAGCATTCGCGGTACCCAACGCGCACAAATTCTTTTAATCGTAATCGTAAACGAACGATGAAAACAAAACAACCCGTAATCGTTTTCAATCACATCTATATGGTTGGGTTTAGGATATTTTTCACTACAAACTTTTACAGTTGGACAGAACCTTCAATTCAAATCTCTATTGGTTCGTTAGCTGGTCATAGACACCCACAACACCAGAGGAGTCATAAGTGCGTTGTTACCTTTTAAATGGGAATACGTACTTTTTTTGAAGCTTGGAATAATATATCACATCTACTATTCGGGAATACCACAGGCGACAATTCATTTCACAACGAAGCAGATAATTAGTAGGCTTTTATAGAGAAACGCAGTTGTGGACTGCTAACCGTCTAGATGATGAGACGGAATATTTTGTCGCGTGGAACAGTTACAATATTTATCACTATCTATACACATCTTGTAATACTCTGGAAGACTCTCCCCTGGCCTTCCCCTGTCTGTCAGTACAAATTTAATGTGCCCATTTCAAAATGACTAACTGAAGAGTGTTACTAATAGTAGGTAGAGCAAGATTTGAATGATTCATGTACTCAAGACGTAGACAGACGATTTGGTTCGATTTGGCCTGGTGAGTAGTCTTGTCTGTCAGTACAAATTTAATGTGCCCATTTCAAAATAACTAACTGAAGAGTGTTACTAATAGTAGGTAGAGCAAGATTTGAATGATTCATATACTCAAGACGTAGACAGACGATTTGGTTCGATTTGGCCTGGTGAGTAGTGTGAACAACTTATATCAAGGGCGCCATCACACTGACTCAATCAGAGTTACAGACACGTGCAAAATAAAACTACAAAGAATTCACCACATTAAGCATGCATGTAATTATTTTTATAAACAAGTAAAAAATATTAAGTCGACGAACAAACTTTTCTTGGTTAAATTTATATGCTTATATGAATGAAAAATATTGGCTTCAACACACAGAGTGGAAATACAGGTTCCATATAATTAAGTGGTGGGAAACACTCGCATTCCAGCTGGTTATGAGGTTACCTCGAGGTGGATTGACGTAATGAAAGAGGATTTAGAATTTCTCCCAACGAGCCAAAATTATACCATAGGTTGGAACTTTTTAGCGGTGTTAAGAACGAGATTTTTCTTCTTCTCTTCTTCTTAGCCATTTTCTACCCTATGGGTGTAGGCCTCCTTCATTTTATGTCATTTCCGACGATCTTGGGCGGCTTCGATCCACTTCACTCCTGCTGTTTTTATAATGTCGTCGCACCAACGCATTTTTGGCCTTCCTTGTGGGCGTTGCTCACCTCGGTCTCCACTCCACCAATGCTTTGCACCACGAGCGTCGATTTCTGGCGACATGGCCTGCCCACTTCCACTTTAAATTTGTCACACGTTTAGTGACATCAGCGACTTTACTTTGCTGTCTAAGCCATTTATTTCGTTTTCGGTCCCTCAGTGTAATTCCCACCAGTTTTCTTTCGATTGCCCTCTGAGTCCCTTGGAGTTTATGGAGAATCTCCTTTGTGAATACCCAGGTTTCAGCTCCATAAGTGAGCACTGGCAGGATACACTGGTCATGTATACGTGCTTTTTGTTCGGCCTTTAAATTCATTTTGAAGACAAATTCAAGCTTAGAGTAGGCCGCCCATGCTAATCTTATACGCCTATTTATCTCGTTGGCCTGATTTTCTTTCCCCATTACAACCTCTTGCCCAAGATAGACATACTTATTAACTCTCTCGATGATTGAGTTATTTACCATGATATGTGTGTTTCTGTCTGTACAGTTGGTCATAATCTTAGTTTTGGTAAGATTCATCTCTAAGCCACAATGCCTAGAGGCATCACTAAGTTCTTGTATCATGGCCTCAAGGTCGCCTGGGGTGTCGGAGAATAAGACAATGTCATCCGCGAATCTCAAATTGCTCAATCTCCTCCCAGCTATATTTAGACCTTGTTCCTCCCAATGTAAACTTTTGAAGATGTCCTCCAACACTAGTGTGAAGAGCTTTGGAGATAGAGTATCTCCCTGTCTGACTCCTCTTTCAATTTTAACCGGTTGGGTCTCAGGTGGTAGGTTTACCTTAAGGGTTGCGTTCTTATATATGTTGTCAATTAAGCTAGTATAGCGGTGATTGATTCTGGCATTACAGACCAGGATTCGATACTGTCAAATGCCTTCTTGTAGTCTATGAATGCAATCCATAGTGGCATCTGGTATTCTGTAGCCTTCTCAATTAAGATTCGCATAGACAAAATATGGTCCATGGTACTGTAACCGCGTCTAAATCCGGCTTGCTCAACTGGCTGGTAAAAATCTAGTTTGTTTGTCAAACGAATAGTGATAATCTTAGAGAATAGTTTATATAGCTGCGATAGAAGGCTTGTAGGACGGTAGTTATTAAGGTCAGCCTTGTCTCCTTTATAAAATAACCAATGCACTTTCCCATTTTATGGGTATTCTGGTTTCTTCAAGACATTTATTGAAGAGTTGTTTAAGAAACTGTATGAGTGCCTTCCCTCCTTCTCTGATCATCTCTATTAAGACATTATCTTCACCAGGAGCCTTTCCATTTGACATTTTGCTAAGGGCAGTTTGTATTTCGGTGTTCGTTATTTCTGGTACATCTTCCGATCCTACGTTAGTAATTTTTCGTGTCTCCATATTAGCAGGTTTAGAATTTCTTGAACTGTATAATTGTTGGTAATAATCCTCAATTACTGCTAGAGCTGTTTTTGTTCGGTGACTAAGTTACCATCACTGTCAGTGAGTTTTGTAATTTGCTGTGTACCAGGCTTCAGGGCTTTTATGAATACTTTTGGACCTTTATACTTTTCAATTATGTTTCTTACTATTCTTTCACGGTACGCCTCCATGTCATGTTCTACGTGAGCACGTGTCTCTTTGCAGATGTCTTTGAACTCGTCTGTGTGACCCTGAACTTGTTTTAGCAGTATTCTTCTCTTCTCTAGCAGTTCCTTCGTTCTGTTTTGTAGTTTGCGGCTTTTACAATTGCTGCTATGACTTAGTTCTTTCGCTACTTTGCAAACAGACTTACTAATATGGTCTAGAAGCTTATTTTCATTAAATTCAGTAGTATTGCAAAGTGTTAGTTCATCTTGTAAACGTTGTTGGTATATTTCTTTGTTAGCTGTTAAGACTTCAGAGTTTAGTTTAATCGGTTGTTTCTTAATTTGGGCGTACCGTTCCAATTTAGCACAGATTTTTATTGTTGCACGAATGAGACGGTGGTCACTACCTGTATAGAAACTATTGAGAACTGTCACATCCTGTATTATGTATTTGTGACTACTAAGTATATAATCTATTTCGTTTCTATACCTTGCACCTGGTGATATCCACGTCCACTTCCTAGACGGTCTTTTTTGGAAGAATGAACTCATATGGAAAAGGTTATTTTGTTCCAGGAAATTTAGTAGTGTGCATCCTCTTGAGTTTCTAGTGCCGTAGCCAAACTCGCCCATCATAGTAAGAACGAGATTTTTATTAAATATTAATTAAAGAAAAGTGCACCACATTTGGTTGATAAAAAAATAAACTAGTTAATTAATTTTAACCAAGGACAAAGCGTGCTGATCTCCATTTCTCAAAGTTCAGAATACCTTCCGCCATCGTGACCAACAAGAAAAGACAGCCTAGACAAATGGTTGCCTATAATAGAATACATGAACATAGACTCCCTGACCTAATTGCCCTACGGAGGGAGATGTACTCAGAAGAGATCTAATGAGATGCTACATAACAGAGAAATAACAAATAAATATATTCCTACAAAAATAAACCTACTTTATATTTTAGGTGCTTTAATTAAGATATTTAGAAATGTTACTAATAACTTAAATGCCCCTATCAAATATATCTAAAAGAAGTGTCTGAATGTAGGTGCATCCCTTTTGCTATCCGCTTCGATAAATGTGAGCACAAATGTCAATCTACCCATCATGTATGAGAATAACAATGGCAGTATGGCTTAGTACCTTCGCCTGTCCCTATGGACGAAAATTGACAACAACCAGAATAACAAATTAATTGCTAAATGCAATTTAATATTTTAGTTGAAACTAAAAATAAAAACAATATAATAATGTTACGGAATGAAGGATTAAGCATTTATAGGCCAATCGTGAACCGTGTGTAAAAAACCACGTTACAATCTTCAGTTACTTAATAAAAAAATTAAGAGTGTTTCCCCGGAAAGTGTTAATACTAGAGATGAAACGGATAGTGGTTTGGCCGGATACCGGATATTCGGCAAGCTACGAGGCCGGAGCGCCGGATATCCGGCTCCCGAATATTCGGCCGTTTCGGAAATATTCGGGCGCGTTCGGGTGTTATCGCACGTGAGCGGAGATCGGGGCGTTCGAGTGTTGTCGCGCGCGTGAGTTCGTGTTTGTTTCTGTCATTGTTTTTTCATTTGTGGTCATAGTTTTAGAGTCGCCTGTTACCAACAAATTTGGTATTCATTCACCACTATTTGCCACTTGTTAATTTTGAGTACTAAACGAACTAATTAATATTTATCTTTTATTTTTATAATTGCAATTACTTTGCAATTATAAAAATAAAAGTTGTTCTTATCCTATTGTCGTATCATTTGCTTTGTGTAAACTAATATTTTTATTTTAATATCCAAAATCCGGCCGGATACTGTATTACTATCCGATATCTGGCCGGATAGGCCGGATACCGGATAGTTACCGGATATCCGTTTCATCTCCAGTTAATACATCTTCCATGCACCTTAAGACTTCCACCTTTTTCGGCGTCTTCGGAATTCTTTAGTCAGTACAGTAGTAGGTTTACGTTAAAAGGGGTCTGCCAAAATTACTATTGGCTTTTTTGATCAGAAGCCCTATAATTTGTACAGCAATAGAATCGTATCACTAAGATGGCAAGAAATCTACAAAGTGGCACATTTAGATTTTAATTAAATTTAAATTAACTACGAAGAAAATAGTACAGTTTTCATATAAATATTTATTAGTTTGATACAAAGTTTGTGTGGCAAATTCAGCCGTCTGTGTTGGGATTGTCGTTTTGTCTTAGATCAGGGGTTCCCAACGTTTTCTTGGTCAGGGACCACTTTGACATAGTTTTTTTCGGCAGGGACCACTATTTAGTTATTAATTAACTAAATTTTAGTGTAGTAAAATAAACTGTAATAATCAAACTGAAACTTTAATTCAAACTCTAATATGAATTACATAAAAAGAAATAATAACATTTTAGGATAAACTTTCGTAATTTTAAATTAATGCGATTTCTGAGCTTGCATCTTCTTCACGAGTTCGGCTATCCTAGGACTGATATTGTTACTCAGAGCCACACGTAAATCATCACTTACTTTCAAACGATTTCTCGCCTTGTTTTTTAATACCAGCAAAGCAGAAAATCCTTGTTCACATAAATAAGTGGTTGAGAAAACGATAAAATAGCGTAAGGCGATTTCTCGAAGTTTAGTATAAGAAAGTGCTTTTTTACACCAAAATGACTCAAGTGAATTCGATTCAAAAGCATCCTTGCAGTTTCTGTCATTTTGTAATTCAATGAGCTCTTCTTGGATTTCTTCTGTAACTTCACTAGCGTCCGTGCTAAAAGGGTTACGAATCATTTTTTGATCAAGATTAGCTTCTTCGTTATATTCTGGGAAGTAACGATTGAATTCATCAATCAACATATGTAAATGAGTCTTAATGTTTTCTTGAATATTTGCTGTAAAAGCGTCATACTTTTTGTCTTCCACAAGTGATTGTAATGTCGCAAACGCAGAATAATTATTTTCTTCAATTTTACGTAACCACAATTGAAGTTTGCAGATAAAAGCACGAAGTTTATCTTCAAAAATGAATATATTTGCGACATTCTCTAAGTTTTTATTTCCAGAACCTTGCAGTTGTATATTTAATTTATTTAAATGTGTGAAAATATCCACAAGATACGCCAAGTCCATCTGACATGCCAGATTAGTAAATTGTTTCAACAAATCATTATTTTTTTTGTCACCCAGAAAAATCTCAACCTCTGCTCTCAGTTCATATAATCTTCCCAGCATATTACCTTTCGATAGCCATCGAACTTCGGTATGAAAGAGAAGTGTCTCGTGATCAGAGTCCATTTCAGTGCATAACTTTTTGAAAAGTCGTGTATTGAAGGCGCTGCTTTTAATAAGATTTACAATTTTTATGGCCATTTTTAGTGTATCATTGAGGCATCCAGGAAGAGTTTTTGAAGCCAACGCCTGGCGATGTATGATACAGTGCGTTGTAATTACATTAGGATTTTTCTGTTTTACTAATGTCGCCAGCCCGGAACGTGATCCCAACATTGCTGGAGCACCATCGGTACAGAGGGCAGCGAGTTTATCCCACATAAGATTATGTTTCTCGAAAAATTCGGATATTGAGTTCATGACGTCGATACCTTTTGATGTTGTGTCCAGTTCCCGTGAAATCAATAACTCTTCTTTAATTATGTTGTCGTCGTCTAAAAAGCGAACAAATACAAGTAGTTGACAACAATTTGAAATGTCGGTCGACTCATCACACTGCAAAGCGAAAAATGGCGATTTTTTTATTCTTGACATAAGTTGCTCCTCTATATCACTTGACATAAGCTCAATTCGAGCTTTGACCGTGTTATTGGACAGAGGTATGTCTTGTATTTTTTTCTTGGCTTCTAATCCCAAAACTTCTTCGACGGCTTTGATCAAACAAGGTTTTACGAGTGTTTCTCCAACTGTGTGTGGCTTTTTAGATTGTGCTATTAATTTAGAAATCTCAAACGACGCTACTAATAACTTTTCCGATGTTGCAAATCTCGAGCCGCTAGGCCCGAGTTTCATTTTTTTTAGGACCTCTAATTTTCCTTGAAAGAATTCAAGCGGGCGGTTAGATAAATCTGGATGTACCGTTTCTAAGTGGCGTTTCAATTTTGCTGGTTTCAACGCTTCATTTGCGAGAACGGTTGCGCATATAACGCACTGTGGTTTTATTTCCCCGTTACTTTCTATCGAGGTAAATCCAAATTTTATATAATTATTGTCATATTTTCTCTTAGGCGCCATGTTCTGAAAATAAGATACAAAAAAATGAAACCGAATACAAACCGAAAAAACAAAAGCGTAAGATCAAGTTCTATAATATGATCGTGCTAAGCTAGCTTACATAAAAATATTTTTGAAATAATAGCAAAGGTAGTTTTAGTTTACATTACAAAGAAATTTAGTGACCAGCAAAAGGATTCGAATACCGCGAGCCCGCGATGAATCACCAAAAATTCAAAAATTTAATTTAGTTTACGCTTCTTTGCAAAAATGAATAAATAAAAATATACTACTTTGCCATACGTACGATTCAGCAAAATGAAATAAACAAATATACATAATACATATACGTATTGATAACGTCGTTTACTTGATAACGACCCGAAAATCATCATTTTTAATACCCTGAGAAAGGTTAATCGAAATAAAATATTCACTCACCTGTATTTACGAACTATTTCAAGATATCAATTTAAGAACAACGATCAGTAATAGGTAACTAATAAATGAATGATTAACTTCCTCACACAGTTAAGTAATATTACGTGTTATTACTGACACTGAAATAGGTAAAACAAATGACGTTGTATCGTCTTCGCAGAGACGCGCGGAGGCGGCCGGCCCCGCGTACCGCGCCCCCTCCACCCGCACTCTAACGCGCTGGGCCACGTTCACAACCTAAGTGTAGTTGTTTGGTTGTTTTTTAACTCGCTCAAAGGCTCGGAACGAGGTCGGTTGTTTAACGTCAAATTGGAACATAAAAAACTTTGGAGTCAAGTCAACTGTCATCGACTGACACAAGATACTTCGAAAATATATGGAATATGACAACCGAGCCTTGAGGCTCTGAACGACCTAGAGTGCTGCGTGCACGGCGCGGCGACCGACGGCTCACCGAATTTAGCGGGCGCGCCCGCTAAAGAATTCATTCGCGGACCATATTTTGGCTTCTGCGGACCACTGGTGGTCCACGGACCACTGGTTGGGAACCATTGTCTTAGATAAATTGACGCTAAAATTTGTTAATCTCGGTCAATCAATAATTAGAATAATTTTTATAGGCCACTTGCGTTTATTACTAGAATACATTGATCAAATCTAATGTTATGTAGTAAATAAATTCTATTTAGATTTTGTTCATTGGCAGGCGTAGAGTTGGACGTGCGTCGATACGTGACAGCGTTGCTGGCAGCACTGCACCTCGCAAAGGTGACGAGCGAGCAGCAGGCGGAGCAGGAAGTCACCACAAACAAGACTGTGCCTATCCCTGATCAAGTTCAGACCACCCATGATCAGACCGAGATTACCTCTGAAAAGTCACAGTCTCCCTGTGAACAGTTTGCCATTACCTCTGAACAAGCCATGGTTATTGCTGACCAGTTCAAGGTTAAAGATGCTCAAGAAAAAAAATTGGATATACCGAAGAATCCAAACCCCAAAAAGGGTAAAACCCAGTAACACTTAATATATTTATAAACATATTAAATATTTATATTAAACGTCACATAACGATACACCCAGTGCATTACCTATGTTATGACGCCTAGCATGAAGGTTTAACGCTACCTAATCATCAAAGACTGCGATGTGAGTCTTATGTTTTGATAGATTTTTTCTATTATTGGATTATACTTGTACGCAATTATATTAGTGTGGAACAATTTTATACGATTAAGGGATTTTTAAAAATATATTTCGTGAAATAAAAATAATGGTTTCATTTGAAAATGTTTCTTTATTCTAATTAACCAACCGTGTATAACGATAGTAGAAGTAGTTAGGGCCGTTAAAGAGTAGTAGATAATATTTGAATTTTATAAATTTATAGAAAACGATATGAAAATTGATATGAAGGTAGCAGTGATGAAACAACATATTAAATTAATACATAAACAGTATGTACATATACAAACTGATGTGATCATATTAGTTTTTTCCAAATTAAGGATAACTTGAAGTAAGATTTGGCACAGCTAAGACCGTAAAATATATATATATATATATATAATATATATATATATATATATATTCTATAGGCATTAAATGCCTCAACATGATTTCTATTAACACCATTGAATAGAAGAAAAATCCTATAGTATGACGACATGAAGAACAGCTTTATTCTTTATTGATAAGATAATAATACTTTTCCTGATAAGATTTTAAAGAAATAATTTATTTTTAAACAGGCAGTATCACCAATAACACATGCGACGTTCATAAAATGTTGTTTTGTATCACGTGCAAGAAATAGAACGAAGGGTTCAAGATATTTTGAAAGAAAATAAATAACTATCTATGACGCATCTTGCATATAATTTTAATGCATATTTGCACTCTCAAATATATATAAAATGAAATGATTTAAAATACCGACGAGGAGATAAAAAAATTGTGTTTTTAAAACTGTGATAAAATATTGTTAATAATAAACAAGAAAATCAATTAAATTATCGCATGCACATTATGTAGCTAGCTAATACAACTATAAATAATGGTTTGGAACGCAGTTACAACGAAAGTTAAAGGATTTTTTTTTCAAAGTATTTCATAAATAGTACGGCATAATAGAATTGTTAGTCCTTACATATGAAGTTAGCATTTTGTCGTAGTCGGCCACTTTGATCTGAAATATGTCCTCTTTAGTTAAGAATTCAAATTCTAGATTATAAATTCATTTGGCTGGTTCCATTGAGTTTTGAAAACAGTCATTCATTTGGTTTTCCTCATTATTTTTTTCTATAGGGTCGTTTATTACCGCACAATGGAAAATATGAAATATCGGTATATCTACGAGTACGATTCTACCGTAACACCAGTGCTGCAGAAACAGCTCGAAGAATTAATGATGTGTACGGTGGTGGTGTCGCAAAAGATAGCACGGTACATTTTTGGTTTCAACGTTTTCATTCTGAAAATGTAGACCTTCAGAACCAACCCCGGGGACGGCTGAAGGCTAAAGTGGAAAATGAAGTATTAAAGGGTATTGTAGAAGTGAATTTGTACTCCCCAGAGCTTGATCCAACAGATTATTTTTCTAGTAATTTGGACAACTTTTAAAAAGAAAAAAATCAACTTCGATGCGGCAGTCCAAACCGCTTTCAAAGAGGTTATTGATTCTCGCCCAATTGGTTTTTT
The DNA here is from genome assembly GCA_036419045.1 of Scirpophaga incertulas. Taxonomy (NCBI): domain Eukaryota; kingdom Metazoa; phylum Arthropoda; class Insecta; order Lepidoptera; family Crambidae; genus Scirpophaga; species Scirpophaga incertulas. The sequence continues at coordinate 19,161,786 of CM071630.1, read as the reverse complement.
TAGTAAAGGGATCAATAATCTACCTATGAGATGGAAAAAGTGCATACATAACGACTATAATGATTTTTGACAACTATAATTAATTAAATACAATATAATTAACAAAAATAAAAATTGGCTTTATATTCCTCCCGTACATAACGCCAATTTCATGCGTAAGGACTTAATATATCAGGATGTTCGTCAATATCCAGATACAGGTGTATCCACTTATTGTACTTGTTATTCTTTGTTGTTCATTCCGTTTACATAACTAATACACATTATTACAATAAATAATTTGCTAACAGATGTTACTCAGTACCTAACACATTCGAGACATTGTTTCATAAACAATTACTGGTGTATGGAAGCATAACAGGAGTACATATCTAGAAGAAATAAAATGAACATGTGAAGATTAGTTTTCGTTGCTATTTCTCGCTTAGTCGTGTTAAACAACGTAGTGATCATTATAACAACAACAGATATAGTTACTGTATAGATTATATAGATTGAATCCACCAAAAACATAAGTATATTAATTAAATTATACAAATAGATCATTACGTCGTCGAGTAGTGCGTTCCAAATGTGGAGGGTGTGGGTCACTCCGGCGACTAGCCGAGTCCGTGGTCCTCGAAGAAGCCCTGCGGCGTCTCCTCCTGAAACAAGGGACAATCACTGAGCCAGGCCCGCTCGTGGCCGATTAGATCATCGCTTTTCGGCAGTCCTAGCAATTATTAGCATTATTCTATAGTACTACACACCATGAATAAATCAATATTTTGACGTATGTTACACCCAAGGCAATGGCTGATAATCTGTTTATTATTTTTGAAGGACACCAAAAGCTTTAAATATGCGTTACCACAGCAAAATGTTTTCCTTTAGAGAGATGAATAATTATAACATAATAGTATGCAAAGCTTTGCTTATTTTATTAGGCTATGTCCCCAGCAGGTAAACTGTTAGCGGCCAACTAAGTTAATGATGTATCGGTATAATACGCCCTTCCACATATGTATTTGAAATAGAGCGTCCACAGTTTTCTAGTTTTGCGCTAACTTTACACAGTTTGCAGCGATACGTGGCGCCGTCTGTCTCAGTTAGTGAGCGACTCGCAGCAAAACCGGTTCCAGTTGGCGGCGCCAATATGGTTGTTTGCCGGAAAAAGTGTTCATGCGGACAGTTGGAAAGAAGCTATCAACATGTTCGGACGTATTCATGCTTGTATTGTTTATACCTAATTTCTACAACTTTTCACAAAATAGATCATGCATAAGGAACGTGAAATTGTCAACCTTTTCTTGTGTAATGGGTGAACTTCACAACACTTGTTCTAAGAAAAAAAATATTTCAAAAATATCCATTGTGACCAGTCGGCTGCTAACAGTGTGCCTACTGCGCACACAACCTTACTGCAAAACTCTCGAAATAATTATAGGTGCAGCAGGCGTCTAAAATATCTGCTTACCCTGATGGTAAGCCGTAAATCTTATCGTGGTAAAAATACCTTTTTAATATATAAGTACAATTAACATTATGTCATACTATTGTTGAATAACATGATTTTAGTTTATAAAACATTCAAAAATCGGCTACACGTATTATAACAATTTCCTTGGCTGTACTGAACATCAGATATTAAATGCTAATGTGTGTTTTTGTGATGCAAATTAATAGGATCGTGTATTGATGGAATAATTTTATTGTTCATATTAAGCTATATTGCCTTAGGAAAAGGACTTATTCAAACACAAAAATAATTACAAATTATCATTATAAATTTAATAATTTTTGTTTATGGAACATTTTAATTCGTTATTTGCTGAGAACGGCGTATTCGGTCATTTACATAAGAACATTATATTTTTTCAAAACTACAAATTACGTTATGTTATATAAAAAATAATATGTCATATAATAAATAAATAAAAAAATATTACTGTCGTTAATAAGGTGATATTATATATACTAGATATCGTAATTGGCGTAATTTTATTTAACTATATACTAAGAACACGATAGTGAAGATGTCGCTACGGTAAGCGTAATATTACATGAATACTGTCTGCAATGCAGAGATGTGTGTTTAGAAAGTGTAAACGTGTATGTATAAATTATGGTTTAAAGTTAAAAATGGATTATCTTATTCAGGTGTGTAAAAAACATAGCGCTCCATTGGAATATACCACATATATTTTTGTTTCATCTGAAAAAAACTATTTACGTACGTACTGTACAATTAACTATTTTTTATTGAATAATAATTAATATTATCGGTATTGCGAAGAAGCAGCACCTTTCAAGAGGTTCTTCTAAACAATTTAGCTTCCACTATCTTCGGCGTATCAGTCCTGACGAGATGTTTCTCGGGTGATCAGGCGAAAAAACTTCACTTTTAATCTGGTTGGAGCCATTGATCGAATCTTTTTTAGCAACACGAACGATTAGCGTACCTTCTCTGGTCATGCCTTTCTAAGAATATTTTCAACAGTTCTATGTTTTATAACGATCAATTGCATTGAAAACTATCTTAACAGAACAAAATTATTTGCTTAGTTGATGCGTCACTACTTTTATTTTTGCCAATGTTAAACAAAGTAAAATACACATTAAATTTTGAATTGCCGCCAATATAATAGAAAAATCCAAGAAGGAAATGTTATTATCCAATTTCAAAAGAACGAGCTATGGATGTTATTTTAAAATGCTTCTAATTAGGCGTCTAGGCCGCCAGAAACAGACTCCTACATGTGTAAGAGCCATTCTTAATTACAAGTATATTTTATGCATTTATTTATTGCAAGATTATTAATTATTGAATGTGTATAATTCATAAGTGTTTCAAAGTTCTATGACCACCATTGCACAATGATGGCGATTTGGTGCTAAAATCGTATCGGCCTCTGTCAATGTCATTTCATATCAATAAGAAGAGAAATGCTTTTTAAGAAGTTGACAACGTAAATTCTAGTCCATTTATAGGCTGTGCGTGTGCATTTCTCATAACCCTTTACTATCAAGACTACTTGATGCCATTTAAGCGGTCTTAATAACAAGAGATAAGCGGAAAGCTGTGAGAATGTTTTACTTTCACATATAAACCGCTAAGTAATGAACTGATGACTAATAAATCTGAACTATCCTTGGTATATAATTTCCGTTAAGTTACTTTATTAATAGCTGTGCTTCCCGAAATTCCTATGTGACCAGATTTACGTGGGTATATACTGGTAATTAATATCTCTTTGAATTTAACGACTAGTACATAAAAGAAATAAATTATTCAGAGCAGACTATCAAACAAAACTGAATTTAAAAAGAGCCTGGTGTATGATACAACAAAGACCTGAGTCCTTTATAGTAATGTTATTATTATTGCAAGTAGTAGAAAAAGTCCAGTTAGAAATATCAGCTCAATATCACAGCATTAGAATAAAACGAACTATACTAGAATAAATTTATTATAAATAAAATAGGTAATAAGAATTAAAATGCTATCATACATTACGACAAATCCGCACCAAAATATCACGTCACTTTAGGTAATATAGATATTGCTCATCCGCGTCTAATCGCTTTACCAGTTACTTCAACAATATATGTGCGCAAATACATGTAGTCTGTGTGAAAAGAGATATACGTAGGGCGTAGAAATATTATCCATTTAATTGAAATGAATGCTTTGTGATGATTTAGGCATCAATTATAACTCTTAAAATTTGTAATCCAAAAAAAAATTAAGTGCTCATTAAAAAAGATCCTACAGGAAGCTGATAAATTCTCTATAACCTTATACTGATTTTAATCTTATCGAAAAAAAAAAACCGTGGCGATCTTTAATTTAGGGATCAGCACCGGTTTACAGAAACATTTCATATTCGAATAATATGAAAGTAAGTAACACAAATTGATAATATAAATAAGAATGTAAACTTTTTGATGTAGAGACTTCGTAAACGAGGAGGACTCGTATTATGTTCCATATACAGAACGCGCTTCCTCTGTCAATTAAAAATCCAACATCAAATTTATATTTTTGATCACCAGGATGTATACATTAGGACTACTACTATTAAATTATAATAATCTGATTTTGAAAGTCAATGGTAGAAAAATAGGAAACAGTTACAATTGCGTCATTTGTATATTAATTAAATTAAGAAACAGTATTATTTATTCAAATTTAGCACTTGTGGAAAATTTTCTAATGAACTGAAGAGTCAAAACGTGAGCGAGCTGGTGGCATGAACGTCACCTTAACAGTAACAAGATCTTGCGTGCTTTCTACTTCTAGTACGTTATTATTAAGGTCTTACATATGAAATTAGCGTTTTGTCGTTTGACCACTTTGATCCGAATTATCTCCTCTTTGTTTAAGAATTCCAAACTTAATTCATTTGGTTGATTTATTTGAGTTTTGAAAACAGAAATGCTAACTGATTTTTCCTATTTTTTTTTGGCGTTGCTTATTACCGTACAATGGACAACATGAAATATCGGTATATTTACGAGTACGAATTCTATCGTGGCACCAGAACCTCCACCACCACAAGCACCAGTGCTACAGAAACAGCTCCAAACAACAGAAACACCTGCAAACCATGAAGGAAGAACTAGCTGCTAAACATCAGAGATTGGTCAATCCCTGTAGGTCACTGTTGCTTCACGACAACGCAAGACCGCATTCTGCACAACAAACAGGTCGATTTGTGTTGTTCCATCAAAACATTGCAAGTGTTTTTAAAAAACAGGATCTCCTCGAGGGAGCCTTATCTGAGCTTGCAAGTGATTTGGGTAATATCGATGTCATATGTCTATCTGAAACTTTTATCAAAAGAGGAATGGAAAAAAACTTTTGTATTAAAAATTATAATTTAGCAGCAACATTTAGTAGAAATGAACGTAGAGGTGGGACGTGTATTCTGCTAAAGAACAACATTGAATTTAAAATTATACCGATAACTGAAGCCACAGCATATTCCTTCGAATGTTGTGGAATGGAAATACCCATGCACAATGTAATTATATGCTGCATATATAGAGCACCTTCATCTAAAGTTGATATTTTTTTACAGCACTTACAGACTCTTTTGACACGAATATCGAGAAAGCGTAATAGGAACATAATTATTTGCGGGGATTTTAATATAGATATGTTACAAAACTCTAAGCATTCAAAGGAATTAATAAGTATACTCTCCAATAATAATCTTGTAAGCCATATTATACAACCAACGAGATTATCATCATGCTTAGATCTCATAGCTAGCAATATTGCAAATGTAAGCCCTAAATTGCTTTGCTTATGTTTATCAGACCATGAAACAGGTCAAAGCATAAATTTTGATATAGAGTATAATGAGAGTTGTAGAAAACCTCCTACTTTCTGGTTTGAAAAGAAAAGGGATCTTTCTAATGATAACATTAAAAAAAAATATAAAATGTATGTCGTCCCTTTCTTTTAACGAGGTTCTTACTGAAAATAGCAGTGAAAATGCCTTTAACACATTTCACGATTTAATTGTTTTATTTTATGACCTCTGCTTTCCAATAATAACAATAAAAAGAATAGTAAAACAGAGAAAAACTGGATGGTTCACTAAAGGATTAAAAAGATGCTGTGTCAGAAAACGTCACCTTTACCAATTATATCGTAATGCAAAAACAAATAAAAAAGAGAGCAAAATAAAATACCGTAGTTACTCTAAAATATTACGAAATTGTTTAATACACGCTCAAAGGAATATGAACACAAAGTACATAAATAACTCTAAAAACGTATGTCAAGCGACTTGGGATGTTATTAAAAATAACATGAACAACAAACAAGTTTTAAATGAGATACGGCAAATTAAACTAGATAGTAGCAGTATTTTAAGTGACCCACAAAAAATCGCTGAAAAATTTAATCGACATTTTATTGACATTACGAATAATGGAATAAGTGAGCCTAAAACTCAAAATAAAGACAATTCTGAGACAATTCGTGACATTCCCTTTAATTCTAAGAGTATTTTTTTGACACCAATTGCCGAGTATGACTTAATAAAAATTTTCAGAAGCTTAAAAAAAACCATCGCTACTGGATACGATGATTTGAACATTAAAATTTTAATGAAGGTTGCTATTTTTATAGTGGTTCCTTTAGCTCATATAATAAATCTCTCTCTATTAGAAGGTTATTTTCCTAGTCGTCTTAAAAATTCGACAGTGAGGCATAAAACCCTACATAAAAAAGGCTCTCGTGATGACATAAATAATTACAGACCAATAGGGAATTAATCTCTTTTTTTAAAAGAATCTTAATTTGATCCTTGCGTGTCAGTAAATCATATACTAAAAATATAAAAATTTTATACACTCGTTAAGTACTATAAAAATTACATTAAAATTTAATATTTTCAAATTTCGCGCGTAATTAGACGAAGGCGCCGCACGAGTTGTTACTCTGTAGCGATGACGTCAATACGGCATGTAAATAATAAACAAAGCTCTCTGTTTGATGCTATGTATATTCATAATTTAAAAATGAGTTATTATCTTTTATATATAAACAACTAATAAAGGAATAATAATAAAAGAGTAATACTGACATCGATGTTTCAATACTCCGTAACTCGGCAGAACAAATGCCGGGATTTGCAGCAAAGAAATTTCCGACCATTAATGCATTTATTTTTGGTAAATTCATACTATCTCCTTTTACAAAACTGCTTTCCGTAGTGTGACTCACATGCGATTTCAATTTAACTTACGTATTTATAACGTTCTCTTACATTAAAAAAGCAACCTACAAACTTCTTTTTTTATTGTTTTGCGGCTTTATACGTACCTACTGATTCATAATGACATTGACACGCATAAGTTTACAGTACCTTATGACGTCACGACATGGCGGCCTATGTTTCGCTCTTGTTTTACGTATAGATTAAAAAAGTGAATACTTTGAAACTCATTTTTATATTATTTTTATTATTTTATGTACTTAAACATGATGTTTCCGACTATTTAATGCATAAGCTATCATAGTTATAAGCTTTTAGATCTTTTCTAATATAGAGGGAACTACCCTATTACTTTATTACCTACAATTTCGAAACTATTTGAAAAGGTCATGGCTCAAAAAATATCTGACTTTATGCTATCAAACAATCAATTAAAAAGTGAACAATACGGTTTTAGAAAAGGAAGCTCTACGACGCTTGCATGCTTTCAATTAATTAAATATGTAACAGGTAGCTTTAATGAAAAAGCTAAAATGGTAGGTATTTTTTTAGATATGAGCAAAGCCTTTGATTTTGTATCCCACAAAATATTGTTAAGCAAACTCGAACGATACGGGATTCGGGGTAATGCCTTATCATGGATAAAACATTATTTAGAAAATCGTATGCATGTTGAAATTCCACAAATAGTTCGTAATACAAAACAAGTCTTTAAATCACAATATAGTTTAAATAAGTGTGGAGTGCCACAAGGCAGCGTTCTCGGACCATTGTTATTCTTGATTTATATTAATGACCTACCAGATTCTATTGACCAAAGATGTATTTTATTTGCTTGACGACACTACAATTTTATTGAAAAGCTTCGATCAATATATTTCTGTAGATACACAGTTACCGTCTAAAAAGTGGCACCGGCGAAACAAGGCACAAACAGTAAATGTGCCTTGTTTCGCTCTCATTCATTCGGTGGCCGCGCGCGCGTTGATAACGTCAGCGATGCCGAAATGCGTAGTTTATAATTGTAAAAATGACACACGTAAAGTGCAAAAGAAGGATGGAATGTCATACTTCCAATAAGTATATCTTTATCTTAATTTATTAGTGCATTTTTTATGAGTAAACACTTTTATTCATATTATGTATTACTAAAATATCAATTTAAAACGCTTGCGTACCATGCCACGATGCGTCGCAACGCATCGCATCTATCTCTTTCTGTCTCGAGTGGCTCACTCATAGGAAAAAATAGCACAGAGCTAATGTTTCAGAAAAAGGTCAGTGGAATGATGGAGTCGCCTATACCATTTTTTTTGCGATTTCTTTCTTTTTTTTTATTTTTCCGCTTTCTTTGTTTGTAAGGCTCGGCAAAATAAAGGTTGAGAAACCCTGTCTTAATAAAGTCTGTACTTTCCTTAGCACCTAATTCTACATACTGTACACGGCACAGGGATAAATAAACGTTGCGATGTTATGTTATCAGCAGGCAGTTTAATAATGCTCTAAAAGGCGGACACTGGCTTTTTATATTTTACACAAGCAACTTATTAATCGATTTATAACAATATTAATACAATGCAATACAACAATAGTTATTAATTTGCATCAAAATTATTACTAAGCAGTATAATTATATAATTAAACATTGTATAGATTTTTAAATTAAATTAGGTTCCGTAAACCGGAAGTGGCATTTTCAGTATATTAGATTATGATTAAAAATTTGATTACGGCTGTCAGTATTGGCTTTAGATTAGTTTAATAATTTATTAATAATTTTAAATAAAATAATTATGTGATAATTGATTAATATATGGAGGAATATTGATTAATATATATACAATTTATGATTTAGCGGGGCGGCGTGCCGGAAGCTGAACTTGTAACAATACTTCTTGGTTTATGTTTAAAATTTAAAAAGTTTCCGTACTGTTAAGATAAGTGTAAAAAAAAACTAAGCATCTCCACTGCTGTCTATGTTCAAGTAGGATGCGATAAGACGCGAGCACAATATTCGGAGTCAAATGGAACGTAGGAGCATTATTATATGAAATGAATTTGTGCTTAATTGCAACAGACTAAGGGCTTATTATCCAATATATTTGTTTTCAAATATGTATTGTTCATTTCTGATTTCACGGCATCATTATATCATCGAAACCAGAAGATAATATGTAACGACCTTAACAAGGATTTATTTTCATACTTCATTACGTTACTTAAGATTTAAATTGGCTTAAATTATATGACACTTTAGAACTTTTTTCAAATTGGTACTATAATAATACATCTATTCTTCTATGTATAGACGCGGGGTCGATATTTTGTTTGATTTTCTATGGAATTGTGTATCTACAGAAATATATGATCGAAGTTGAATAAGTGACAATGTATCTGACATTGCAAATTTAAATTTCAGTAATATAATTAAATGGTTACAATACAATATCTTCAAATTAATATTGACAAAACCAATTTATGAATTCCAGACAAAAAATAGCTATCCACCTCAAATAAATATTAATTTTAACGAAATGAGATTACAAGAAGTTAGTAATATTTCATTTTTGGGAATAAATATTGATCAGTTTTGCAACTGGAAAGCACATATCGACTCACTGGCGACAAGGCTGGATAGGTTTGTCTATGCGTTGAATAGAATAAAACAAATCGTATCAATGGATGCGGCGTTATCTGCCTATCATGGATACGTGGCATCACTACTACGCTACGGTCTCGTACTGTGAGGAAATTCTGTTGACGTCGATGTCATATTTAAAATTAAAAAAAAAATGTGTAAGAGCTATTTGCGGGGTAGACTCACTAACTAGTTGTAAGCCATTATTCAAAACTTTACGCATACTATCACTTCCGTCTCTATATATCTTTGAGATCTGCCTGTTTGTTAAAAAACCCACTGGGATGTTTATGACTAATAATAATCGTAAGGAATATAGAGGTAGGAAAGGAAATCAACTATGTGTGCCCGAACAAAGGTTGAAAGTAGTTACTAAGAATGCCCATAGTATGGCTGTTAGAATTTTCAATAAATTACCAGACAATGTAACTAGTCTTCCTTATCCCAAATTTAAAAAGGTAGTCTTTGAAATGCTATTAAATAGAGTGTATTACAGTGTTAAAGAGTATTTAGATGACCGTTTATAATATGACATTAAATAATTATTGTAAAACCTACCTGTAATGAATTTAAAATGTGACATTAAAAATGAACTTTGACATATAAACATTAGTAATTAGTTTTGACATTGGTACATTTTGTTAATATTGACATTTTTTTTTACATACCTGTAATGAATTTAAAATGTGACATTATAATAAGCTTTGATATATAACAGTAGTAATTAGTTTTCGACATAGGTACATCTATTAATATTGACATTTTTTATATTGTAATAAATTATGAAACACGTGAATAAACTTTGTATGATGATTTCAAATAGGTAAATGTAAGTAATTAATAATATTTTTCTAGAAATTTTTAAAATGCTGAATGTAATATCTTAAAAACTCACAAAATATTTGCACATTGTTTACAATAGGATATGTCGGAAAGCAAATGTACCTTTATACCAACATTATTATACCATATTCTTGCAAATAAACTGTATTCTATTCTATTCTAAACAACCACAAGTTACCTCAGCTACAATTGAAATGTCTGCGACATCCACCATTCTCCCCAGACCTTGGTCCAACACATTACCATTTATTACCATTAGAATTTAGACAACTTCTTACAAGGAAAAAAATCAACTCCGTTGCGGCAGTCCAAACAGCCTTCAAAGAGTTTATTGATTCTCGGCCCCATGGTTTTTATAGTAAACAGATCAATGAATTGTCTACGAGATAGTAAACACTTTGATTAATTAAATATATTGAAATAAAAAAAGATACTTAAACGCCGATTTCATATGCAAGAACCTAATATTTAGATTTTTGTACTCGATGGTTAACCACTTACGAGGGAGGGAGGTTTAAGTGGAACATATATCGGCTTCCTTCGACTTGTGAGAGAAAGTCGTTATCCAGCGGTGTAAGGTTATAAAAACAACGCGCTCTGAATTTCCGTGACGATTCTCTTTTCATACAGATTTACTTATAATTTTACTTAATAAATATACATTCGAAAAATAATATACATATGAAAAATAATTTTGTCACTTTATTCTATTAATAAAATTTATTAAAATATCTCTTTTTACAACAAGTTTCTGATAATAACCATAATTGAATATATTTATAAAAATTGTCTGCTCATATGCAATATATCTCATGTTTTTAGATAATTAATTAATTATGTTATGCAACTTTGCATACAATGTAAAAAGGACCAAACAATTTAAATCAATAAAATATTGTAAAATTACAACGATTACTCTATCTTGCAATAAATTATTAAAATATAAATAAATTATCGTAACACTTATAAAACTCTCCAATGTAACACAACTTAAATATGTAATTACAAATAATTAAAAAAAAACGTATGCGATGTCCCTGTACATTTTACATGTTGCATTTACACAACTCTGTCTAATAACATAATAAAGAAGTAAAACAAAATAAATATCAAATAAAAGAATCAACAGAAATGACAGGTACATGTAACGGTAATAGTACAATGTTGACGTCATGTTCCAGATCCCAGCACTGTTATTCAGTATTTAGGTAAGTTATACAAACGAACACAATTATTATCCACAACATCATAATGTTGTGGATAATCAATGTAGGTCTCTTTACGACACTCATAACGTTAGAAAGAATAACATCTTAGATGACATTAAAAAATTTAGACTGCAAAAATAGATGGAACAAGAAGGACGGTACTTTTCCCCCCTCTCAACCGAACTGACAAGACTACAATCTCTTGTATGGAAATTTTCAAAGATTGAAAGAGATAAAGTTTCAATACAAAATCTTTCTTTTTTCGTAACTGTATTAAAATTAATTTTGTATACGTCTCCTATCTACTATTCATTTCTTAGTCTACCTACATGGAACGTTTATAAACTTGTTATAGATTCGATTCAAAATTACTTTTATATATCGATTCATATAGACTCGCATTAATATGATTTATCAATATTTATACTGTAGTTAAATAACCGGGGGTATACACATGTATAGCCCACCTGATGTAAACGGTAGAAGTAGGTTATAGTAGTACACAAACGTCAGTTTGTCACAATGCCCCAGAACTAATACAAGTGCACTGCCAGCGCACTGCAGCGGAATTCTGCTAATATAAATCACAACATATTGTAATTTAGTCACTGTTCATAGAGTGAGTCCAATGTAATGTTTATTACAGCAATCAATGCTATTTATAAATGCTATAAACGGAAACCTGTATCTCAAAATTATCATATCTCATTTTCTATAGCATTTTATACTGGTTATAATAATATGGAAATATATATATATATATATATATATATATATATATATATATTTCCATATTATTATAACCAGTATAAAATGCTATAGAAAATGAGATATGATAATTTTGAGATACAGGTTTCCGTTTATAGCATTTATAAATAGCATTGATTGCTGTAATAACATTACATTGGACTCACTCTATGAACAGTGACTAAATTACAATATGTTGTGATATATATATATATATATATATATAATATATATATATATATATATATATATATTTCCATATTATTATAACCAGTATAAAATGCTATAGAAAATGAGATATGATAATTTTGAGATACAGGTTTCCGTTTATAGCATTTATAAATAGCATTGATTGCTGTAATAAACATTACATTGGACTCACTCTATGAACAGTGACTAAATTACAATATGTTGTGATATATATAATATATATATATATATATATATATATATGTATAGAGAAATATTTATGGCATCAATAAATTTTTAATACTTATTAAATCTCATATTAAAGATTAAAATAAAAGCAATTCACATTAATTCGATGATTGCGTATTTGTGTTTAAATTTCAAGATAAATGTTTAAACAACTAAAACAGGCTCTTTTTCTATGACCGTTGGTTCAGCTGTCGCACTCCGGTGCGTGTAGACCAAAAAGACGAAATGACGACTGTTTATTATTAATTACAGTAATAATTTGACAGAACCAAAAGATATTATACTTCTTAAAATAAGTCCTGTGACAACTGTCATTGCAATCACGCTTATTAAGCCGAATTTACATTACGAAATTAGTTGCATGCTTGATGAAATGACTTTCATGAAACTTCTTACAATTGCAATGAAACTAGTTTCGTTTAAAATAATAGTGTCGTGAAATCAACAGTATCGCTCTGATTATGGCTCCGTCGACAGTAAAGCTAGTTAGTGTAGTACAAAACGTTGTCGTATAGGTGATACTAAATCGAATTAAGAAAAGGTTATCTCGAAAAAAAAGACGTTGGTGGATTCGAGGATGGCTTCTCGGGCATCCCGATTTTTGTATCGAGGGTCTTTTGGATCCCAAAGACATTCGTTTCGTTGATATTCAATAATGAATTGTATATTTCTGTCGGCTGTCCAACGTTGGTTCGCCATTTTTAACGCGTTCTAGCCTGTACCGCGCCAAAAACACACGTCAACTCGGCGCAAGCGCTTTCGCGACACTAGTTTCGCGTCACATTTACACAGTGAAACTAGTTGCATAACATTAGTTTTAACAAAAAATTGCGCGTGACACGAAACTAATTTAGTGTCGTGAAATTAATGCATGCACTGTGAAACTTGATATTTACACGTGAAACTGTTTATAAAACTAGTGTCGTGAAACTAATTTCATGCCACTAGTTTCGTAATGTAAATTCGGCTTTAAGTTTGGATATATTTGACAATATGTTTTAAAAGCATCGACGTATACCTACTTGTTACATTACATTAAATGTGACATCGCTCAAGTTTTGAATTGAGCGAGAGAACTATTCATTCTAAAGGAATTTAATAGAATCTACTGCAAGAAAGTATATGTTTGTAAGGATTTTGATTGTTTCTACAAAATATTTTTTACAATAACATAATTAATAAAATTTTAAATAAATGGAATTTATCATTGTTTCAGAAACATTTGTTATAAGCATTGGCTACGTTTGCTAGTCAATTAAAACACTCAAAGGATCATTTGAATTTATAAATAATTATCAAAAAAATTTTCATCTACAGTGACGTGGTCTTGTCTAAAATGTTCTAGAAACATTCCTTTGGCAGCTGTCGCAGATCTTATTCTATATTTTATTTAACATAGTGTAAGAGTTTCTACATACAGACCCTGTAGGTATGCGTGAGCAGAAATTCACACATCCCGAATACAACTACCTCAAACGAACAATGAAAATGAGCCATGCAAACCTTACAATGAGTAACGAAAGACGATATGACAAAGAGCATTTTCGTTAACCATGCACCTGGAGCTGGAGGTTTATCAGCTGTATTTTAAGTTCATTGTGATATATCGCTCTGTCATATAGAATTTCGGTGGTCACGCCACTAGAACAACTTATGACAGCATAACACAACACGTCAACGACATCGCTCCAAACCCGTGCCGGCAATCGTGTACAATAGGGAACATAATTTTGCCCGTTATTATAATAGAAGTTAATATAAATTGGAATAAAATATGGCGAGGTCGGTTCGTGGTTCGGCGTTTTGAGCGATGTCATTGTCGTGCCTTGTTATTGTGCCATAATTTTTATAAATAAATAACAGATTTTCATTGGAGGCGCGGCGACTCCACGGCTGCGCGCGCGCCGACTTCAAAGCAGCCCGACCTCCCTTAGCGCGGCGTCCACTGTCTCGTCCTGGGCGCAATTCAGTTTCAAACATAGAGTAGGACATGCAACTTATTGTAGAGTTAACAATGTAGACATACGTAAAACTACCACTGCTGGTTCGATTAATATAATTGTATAAAAATTCGGTATAATTCAGTCTGTACAATGAGGACAGAAAAGACTCCGTAGCCACGACCTTAATCAGGCGAGGCCCCATGGAACTGAAATAATTACATACACGAAATAAAACGACGTATCTCATCTGCATGGTTATTTTAGTTTTATAATCTAATAGGAGCACAATATATGTCGGAATTTGTTATGTAGTGAGAATCCACAGCCGCCAAGCGATATTATTCTCTAAAAGATACTTAATCAGGTGGTAGTTTGTATGTACTCTGTACACATTTGTTAGCTTGCACTATGACGGATTTACAGATGTCAGGATCTATATGAAAATTTTAACAAAATATTTTTTATCTTTCGTTACTTTAACTTAATTTTTTTTTTCAAGTAGGTATTTGATAATATTACAATTAAAATATTCTGTATACAACGTTAAACCCAAAGTTGAAAATAATAGGATCTTTACAGAAATCCAAAATGAATACGACGAACGTTCGTTCTTCAATTTACTGTTCGAAAGTTCTTTCTTCAATTTACTGAGTTACATACGAAAGGTGTAGTTTGCATTTGTTTCGTTAGTAAGTTTGGTCGGATTCAGTTTTACCTTGAATCTGAAGCTCGTACAAATGTACCATGACTGAAAAGAGGTTGAAGTTCATGTTTTTAGCCACAAATTCCAAGGCCCTAGCTGAACTAAAAATGTGAAATAAATTACGAAGAACTTTCTTTTGGAACAATAGGCAACAATCACAATTCCCAATTCGTAAAATTTGCCTGAATAAAAATACCGATTATCAGTCTAGACATATTAGAAGATTGGTTGTCTTACATTGACTTATTGGAACACTGAATTAGTGCCATTATTTACAAAATATTTATGCTTACAAAAGCCTTATGATTTATATGATTAGACTTATTAATTTAAATCAAAACAATGTTTGTTAAATAGGCACTTCAAAACAAAATTGATTGACACAAAGAGCTACATATAGCCTTATTCGCGCATACGTAAAAGAAAAAATACTACACCTGTACAAAACAAGTAGAAATGAAGTACGTCATGAAGTTCGTTTATCGTATAAGCGTTTGTTATTATATATACGACCTCGAATATGCGTTGCATATTATAATCAGCTCAATTGCATTATTTCTCTAGTAAAATTCATGCAAAAAAAAAACAAAATTTAGACTTATTGCAAATTAAAATCATCCTTTCATTGTGATAATTGTTAGAAGTAACATTATTGAATGTTGTAAATAACAATATAAATATATTATTTTACTTTATTTACTTTCAAAGCGTTCCACAAAAAGCCACATTTTTATAGATATTTTTAAAGATTGCATATTTATTACAAAAATTGAAGATAAAGTTAAAATTTACAATAGTTTGATATTAGTTACGGTCTTCGATCATATATTTCTGTAGATACACAGTTACCGTCTAAAAAGTGGCACCGGCGAAACAAGGCACAAACAGTAAATGTGCCTTTGCCTTGTTTCGCTCTCATTCATTCGGTGGCCGCGCGCGATTGATAACGTCAGCGATGCCGAAATGCGTAGTTTATACTTGTAAAAATGACACACGTAAAGTGCAAAAGAAGGATGGAATGTCATACTTCCAATAAGTATATCTTTATCTTAATTTATTAGCGCATTTTTTATGAGTAAAACACTTTTATTCATATTATGTATTACTAAAATATCACTTTAAAACGCTTGCGTACCATGCCACGATGCGTAACGCATCGCGTCTATCTCTTTCTGTCTCGAGTGGCTCACTCATAGGAAAAAATAGCACAGAGCTAATGTTTCAGAAAAAGGTCAGTGGAATGATGGAGTCACCTATACCATTTTTTGTGATTTTCTTTCTTTTTTTTAGTTTTCCGCTTTCTTTGTATGTAAGGCTCGGCAAAATAAAGGTCGAGAGACCCTGTCTTAATAAAGTCTGTACTTTCCTTAGCACCTAATTCTACATACTTCTTGGTTTATGTTTAAAAGGAGATAATTTTTTTTAGGCACACTAGAAAACGGCAACGTTTATCAATATTACTGAACTCTAAAATATCAATTTATTATTAAAAACAATTGCACGATATTATGAGTAAAAATGAAACGGGAATAATAAAATCAATTAATAAACGTTACATTTTGTAGTGGGCCTATTCTCCATACAAGAAAAAATTATCTCCTTTAAAAAGTTTCCGTACTGTTAAGATATAAGTGTAAAAAAAAACTAAGCATCTCCACTGCTGTCTATGTTCAAGTAGGATGCGATAAGACGCGAGCACAATATTCGGAGTCAAATTGAACGTAGGAGCATTATTATATGAAATGAATTTGTGCTTAATTGCAACGGACTAAGAGCTTATTATCCAATATATTTGTTTTCAAATATGTGTTGTTCATTTCTGAATTCACGGCATCATTATATCATCGAAACCAGAAGATAATATGTAACGACCTTAACAAGGATTTATTTTCGTACTTCATTACGTTACTTAAGATTTAAATTGGCTTAAATTATATGACACTTTAGAACTTTTTTCAAAATTGGTACTATAATATACATCTATTCTTCTATGTATAGACGCGGGGTCGATATTTTGTTTGATTTTCTATGGAATTGTGTATCTACAGAAATATATGATCGAAGGTTATGGTTATAGTTCTCTTAAAATGTGATTTATGTATATTGGACACATTCTGTGGAACTAAATAAATTGTGTGTAAAAAAAATATGTTTATGACAAATATTTTTTTTATATTTTCTCTCTATCTTACTGATTTTAATTTTTGTTGTTACTATAAAACTTGTTCAAGTATATAATACTGCAATTTACAATAATTTATCATTTTCAGATAATTTAATAAGTTTTCGTATACAAATACACAATGTTAGAATACTGATAAATAGTACCCGTGTAGATTAGATGGATATTCGTGCTCATTTCTGACCGGTGCACGTTAATGTCATATTTGCTGTACGATATTAATTGTATTGTTTTATTCGAGATATGCATGTAGGTATGTTTTAAGTGGGTTATATTATCAGAAGCTTGAAAAATAAATAAATTTAGTAAAACTGTAATGAAAATGAATAAATCAATCCGTAAGTAAAAATAAACAATGACAAGCTGGATAAAGTTGTGTTAAACTATTGTTTATTTTTATCTTAACATGTTTACGTTTGATATAAAAGGCCATAATTGTTGTCTTATAAGAAAGGTTATATAAGGTTGGGAATACTTAAGGATGTATGGAATGTAATGAATGGCAATTGTAAACACATGTCTAAACGTTTATTCTGACAGCTAATAAGTATGTTTTTTGATACGATCATCAGTCTTACATAGGTGATTTTTTTTAAATCCATACTAATATTATAAATGGGAAAGTGTGTCTGTCTGTTTGTACGTCTTTCACGGCAAAACGGAGCGACGAATTGACGTGATTTTTTACATGGAGATAGTTGAAGGGATGGAGAGTAACATATTTTATTTCGGAAAAATCGACAGATCCCACGGAAGCGCAATAAAGGCTTCGCTCAAAAACTACATGGTTTTTCATGTGTTGTTCATCAATAGGTGATGTGATTCTTGAGCAAGGTTTTGCGGTATTTTTTATCTCGGAAAAACGGATAGTACCACGGAAAGCGCGATAAAACCTTCGCTCCATAAACCGACTTCCGCGCATATGTAGCCGTGGGCAAAAGCTATGACCCTTAACCCTTTATAGACCCAATCCCGAAAGCCACGCGGGTGAAGCCGCGGGCAGAAAGCTAGTAGCTGATATTTTCGATAACCGTCTGAATAACAAATCCATCTGCAACATGTTTAGTATACGTTGCTTATATTACTTTCGACAATAAATAAATCCAGTGCTACAAGTTAGGACGGGAACGGGATCATGCAAGAAAACAGAAAATTATTGTTTCAACCTTATATATTTCAACATACCATTACAATGAATGGGCAGCCAACACCTGAGCACAATGTTTCACCATGAGCCGGTACTGTTACAAGCTTTCCACAGATGCCAAGCCGCAAATTAGAAATAAGGAAAACTCGAAATCTCGCATAAGATCGTTTTTCGTTTTCATCTTCTTTTGAAAATGATGATTGAGCGTGGTACATTATCACATATTTTCTTCTAAAAACCTTGAGCTGGCACTTCACTATGGGCTATACGTACAATTACAATCCCGAGATATATCAAAGCCTCCAAATTACCGACAAAGTTTAGTGGCAGCAACTCAAAACAAGATCCCATTGTGAAAGGTCAGCTTCATTCATATTACATAGGAGCTACTATTTCATCAAAATTTGAAGATATAAATACTCAACGCCCTATTAAGCTTTTTACACAATTAGAGAATAAAACGTAAGCAACGTTAGTAAAGCACATTATAATGATATTTTTATATAATATTTAAGACATGCGATGCGACCTCAATGAGAAACCAATTTTTTTTTCCATGGTAAAACATCCCACTCATCGATACAATAAGACGTACACTAAGCAACAATCATAATAATAGTATACTATATAATACATAATAGTTGCCTGAAAACTTACATAATATCCTGTAATTACACGAAGTGAACCTTCTATGAGAATAGGAACGAAAGTGTATTGAACTGTAGTGGAATGCATGCAGTGTGACGTACTAAGTGAGTAGTTTTTGTACTAAGAAACGGTGAAGCGTTTTTGATTCTAATAATATATTGACGGAAGTAAAGCGAATGGTGGTTGTTGTCCAGCAAAGCGGGGCCGGTTTAGATAGAAGGACAGTTTAATGTCTAAATTGTACAAGCAGTTGGTAGTGAATGTTTCAAGAAAATAAAATCAGTTTGCCCTTTCATAATTCGTCTTGTATAGCATGCAATAAAAAGAAAATCTAGTAGCTAATTTGTTTTCCTGAGGCTACCTACACGTTGCTTATTATTCAATATATATTTACTCATAAGATAATACACATTTTTATTAGTATAGCAACGGTCTTAGAAGAGACTTGCAGTCTAAGACTTAAGACAGCTCCGTGAGAACCAACCCTATGTATTACAAATACTACGCTTACAATATTGTTAGACTGAGATTTCAGAAGTTTACGAGGTTACTTTCACAGTTAAAGTTAGTGCAGTTGTGTAAGCTTTCGTGTGTACTTTGGCTATATGCATTTTAGTTAGCTTGGACCATAGCTGGTCTGTTCAGCCCATGCTGGCCAAGGCGTATGCTCGGCTGAGTCATAGTTGCATCTACATCTCTCCCTCCGGGCTATGTTGTATAGGTATCTGAGGAAACAGCCGTGATCTTTCAGTACCTGAACCACCCAAAAAGTCAGCGCACCGTGCCAACGACTAAGCCTGTCCAAAAGGACCAGCCGCACAACTTCCACTGTTCGGAGACCAGCCGTCAGAATCTGATAGTGATTATTCTATTTAGCATGAATAACATCTTGTGCGTCCTCTTGCCAACAATGCATCATCTCGAACATCTTCCATGCAAAATTGCGCATCAAGTTCCCATGGCGGGGTGTCGGCTAAGAGGTACATAGCTTCAAAATATACTATAAGGTATCTACGTATGACTTTGACAACTATAAAGTGTTTGTGCTGCCGCAGCAGAAGTGTGTCCTGGCTATGAGCCGTTAGAGTCATCACATACCATACAGAACTATGGAGGTCAGCTACAGGTCAGTGTAAAGTCGGCAGAAATCTACTAAAGGCTGCTGAAGACCACGCTTCATCAGCTTGGCAAAAAGATTAAGAGTTTTGAAGGCAATGCCGATATCTAAGAACACACAAAGAACGCTACAAGCACCCCGCTATCTAAAACCACCTCCACCAAGAGCCGTGGGCCGGTATGCGTTATATTCGTGGGTTCGCCAACTTTTTACAAGGGAACAAGGCGTCCAATTTTCATATATGCAGGAACCTACTATCCGTAACACATGCGTTGGTATGGAGAAAAAGGTCTCCATTATGCAATGGAGTAACTGTGGAGACACAGTCTCAACAACAAGTGGGCCAAGACCGCGCATCCTGTTGCGTGCAGCCACATATGACCGTGACCAGAGGTCAACGTCGAGACCTTATAACATTTGCTCCCTAATCGATCTGCTTAACACGCTCAGTTTTAATTGTAAGAATATAAGCGACGCCTCAGACCTCTGAAATCTCAGCATATATTTAACGTCTTTTATACATCATTTAAATCATATAAGTTAAACTATTGCACCCTTTGAATTTTCTTTTTAATTGTTAAAATTGTTTTTTGCTATTACAAATCCGGTAACTGTTTACGTGATATAATTTAGTGATTCGATAATTACCGGTAATTGGTAATAATCCGGATTATTGTTGGCATAATAAAAAATATTCAAGAAACAGATAACAGAAAATTGATATAAATAAAATATATAAAAACTGTGAGCAAGCCGCAACACTAGGGTGTCCCTTATTTTTTGATCGAAATTTTTCCTAAAGCATACCCCCTAAATATGTTCCATATGTCATAATAGACTCCCAAAAAAAAAAAGCTAAAGCTTGCCCATACTAAAGACGTCCTGCGCGCGCTACGTAGTTACTTAGTGCATAGTACTGCATAGTGTTTTCTTGTGTCGGAGATAGTTAGTTTTATTTTTTAACAATGGATATTGAATTACGAAGTTCAAAAAAGGATATTTTCTTAGTAGGTAATATAAAACACATGATAACAGGAGCGAAATTGCCTTCAAACCGGCAAGTATTGGCTGTATTCTTTTATAACATTCGCGAAGTGGGATTAAAAGTGAATGAAAGTGCTAATCTAGTAATTCCCGCATGTATCATCTTTTGGGACAAGGCTAGAATACCTACACGATGAGTACCAAACTGTGTTAAAAAGTTAGTAAACCTTTATCAAGTCTGGCGTGAGTTACAAAAAAAAATTAAGAAGACCAATGAACTACATAAAAATCGAGAACGATATTTTCAAAACGATTTGGAAAACTTGTTTGACATCGCCCATGCAGATGCTCTTCAAACGATAAAAATAGAAGATAAATATATTCTTACAACTTTTTTTTTTTTTATAGGATAGGGCAGCAAACGAGCAAACGGATCACCTGATGGTAAGCGATAACCGTTGCCCATGGACACCCGCAACACCAGAGGAGTTACAGATGCGTTGCCGGCCTTTTGAAAGGGAATAAGGGGGGCAGGGGGGTTGGTCCGGTACCCTCACTTACTCGGCGAAACACAGCGCAAGCGCTATTTTACGCCGGTTTTCTGTGAGGCCGTGGTATCACTCCGGTCGAGCCGGCCCAATTAATGGGCCCAACAGAGAAAACCAGGGCGTCAAGGCTGTCTAGCAGGAGTAGACCAAAAATTGGCAGAAAAGGAAGAGCGAGTGCGCCAAAGGAATCTAATCGAAGAAAACAGAAGATTAAAATACGAGTCTGTGTCTGAATTTTCATCTACATGCTATAATTTGCCGACTCAGAACCCAACTTCATCCATTCACAGTTTATCAGATGGATCTGCTGACAGTGAAAATGAGTTTCTTCCTGATGAACCCGTGCCACTCATGATTAAACTGACAGTCCAAAGGGGTCGTAAGAACTTTGTTACGCCAAAGTTAGTAGCAACCTTAGATAGATGCCAGCTAAGTACAAGAGACTCAGTTTACGTACTTCAGGCTGCAATTGAAGCATTGGGTCTAAACAGCGCTGACTATCCCGTCAAGTCTTCAATACAACGAATTCGGACTAAGGCACGTAAGGTTAGGGCAGAGGGAATAAAAACTGATTTTTAAAACAATATTCCTGAAATTGCAACTGTACACTAGGATGGTAAATGATTACCTGCTCTAGACGTAAAAAGTACTAATGAAGAACGGTTGCCGATTGTCATTACTTACGATGATAAGGAACAACTTCTTGCAGTACGAAAAATAGATAGATCATCCGGAAAAGAACAAGCCAAAGCCGTTTCCCACGCACTTCAAGATTGGGATCTTAACGACAAAATACAAATAATGTGCTGCGATACAACGGCTTCCAATACAGGCCGTTTTAATGGAGCTTGTCAATATTGGAACAGCAATTAGAAAGGGAGCTTTTACTCTTTGCCTGTCGCCATCATGTCTACGAACTCGTGCTGAACAGTGTGTTCGAAGCAAAAATCCCCCAAGTCACACGTAGCCCCGATATTCCATTTTTTAAAAAGTTCAAGGATAACTGGAAAAATATTGACCTGAGTTCCATGCACTGAATTTCTGAAAAAATATGTCACTGACGCATATCGGAATGAACTCATTAAGTTTTATGGCAAGGAATTAGAGAAAAACACTATTCGTGATGACTACCGTGAACATGTCGAACTCTCTTTAATATATTTGGGATGCAGTATCGGAAACAAGTTACAAATTAGGCCACCTGATCCCATGCACCAAGCACGGTGGATGGCAAGGGTTATTTATGCTATACAAATGTTTTTGCGAAGGGATCAATTGAAAATGAGCGCCAAGGATAAGCGAGGATTGCAAGATGTTTCATTATTTATAACAACTTCGTATGTAAAACCATGGCTTCAGTGTAATATGGCAGTCAAAGCTCCTAATCAAGATTTGCGTTTTCTTAAAACATTAAAAAAACTACGAAACGATTGATAAGGCAATCTCCAAAGCAGCGTTAGAGAAATTTAGCAAATACTTGTGGTATTTGACGGACGAAATATCCATATTAGCACTTTTCGGCGATGACGTAGATGATGATGTGAAAATGCGAATGTAGTCTAAATTAGAGCATGAAAATGAGAAGCCAAATGATCAGGGAAAGAGATATATTCCATCTAAACAAGAAATGTTAGGAACTCTATAAGTATGGTAAATGTTTGGATGATTTCGGTATCTACGAAGAGCAGAAATTTGTTTTCTCGCTTAAAAATTGACTCTAGTTTCCTTCGTGTTTCTGTTTTACTATGGAGCAAAAATGAAGCATATTTGAATGCTAAAACTAAAATCTCAAACCTAAGGGCTGTAAATGATACGGCAGAGAGAGCCGTTAAGTTAATGCAAGATTTTCACGGATTGATTACGGCGGACAAAAAACAGAAACAATTTCTTCTACGCTGCGTCCAAGAGCATAGGAGGCTTAATCCTGATTGTAAAAAATCGACTCTACAAAAAATGTATGCCGACTAGTACTACCATTTACTTATCAATATACAAATGAGTAATACTATATCCATTTTTTTACTTATTATCAAACTTCATTTAGTCGTCAGGGAATCATTTGTGGTCAGGGGAAAAAAAACCAAAATCACATAAACTAAAAACTTTGAAGCTGTGTCGGCACGCTTTCCCGCCATTATAGAACGTTGAAATTTAGATAATAAGTTCATTTAAACATTTATAAAATATTTGAGGGGTATGCGTATCGATATCATAATTTTTTTTTTGCCCATATAAGGGACACCCTACGCAACACATTAGCAAACTATTACCGTTTGCAATAAAACGTGCAGAGCAAGCGTATGTAGCAAAATAAAGCTACAAACAGACCAGAGCTACTTTGCATTCTAATATGAAACATCACTTCAGTAGCCCCAAAAAATCTATTTTAAATTTCGGAAGCATGAATCGAACAATTTTGCGTCAAATTACGAGTATACAAGCTTTAGGTTGGATAATGAATCATCAAATGAATCAACATGACACGATGAATCCGTTACAATGGCAATTTTTTTTTTGTTAAAGTACAGTATAACATAAACTTATTTTATCAGCGAAGTCCAAACGTCAATGCAACAATCCGTCGTTCAAGTCCTGGCTCCACGAGTGCATGCATATGTCACACCAAAATATAAAATTAACGAGTGCAGCAACCAGGGGAATGGCACACATTAAATCAGAATAGGAAATGTAGGGATAAATTACACTAGAGCCCCCACAAAAAGATCACAAGGAGAATTTATGCAGATTTTTTTTAAATTGTGTGATTATTTATAATTTAATGTGATTATTTTTCATGTTCAAATTCACCGCATGCGCGGAATTTTATTTTGCTAAATTGTCAAGTTTTAATTGATAAGAATAAACAATGGGTATTTCAGATTTTTTCAAAAATAGAACATATTACATGTTCGCCTCTTATTTTTTTTCTGTATATTGACAAACAAGCAAACCTGAAGGTAAGTTTATGGTGCAGATGCGCAGCAAATTTGCAACCCCACTAAAAACCACAGCATATGTTGCCAACACGTGGCATAAGATGTATCCAATTAATCTACTGTATATCTTAAGGTACCCTTAACATCGAAACATTCCCGGAAAACAACAATGCAATCACTGCTGCTTCGCAAAAGAAGTATTGAATATTGCAATATATAAGCAGAGGACCCTGTCCGGTAAGTCTCCCAATAATTTCTCTATGGCCGAGTCCGACATAATCGCCAAATGGCCGAATGTGGGGCATAGGGGTTCTTTGTCTTGGATTTACTGGGATACAATCCTTACTTAGTATAAATATATATATTTGACATATTTTGTATGGTGCGCAAATGTCAAAAATATTACTCCAATAAGCAAAATTAAATGAAAATATCAAAAAGAGCCATAAGTAAAAACCGATTAACGATAAAATTCTATTTTGATTACGGCTGCTCCCGCTCAGTCAGTTTCGGCCGCAGTTTCGACTTCAGCGCAAAAATAATTGACGTATAACGTTTGGCTAATTTCGGATGTGTTCATTCATTCTGTGCGGCTTTACCTTTTTATCAGTTTCAATCATTTTTTCATATTTATAAATCTTTATTTCATGGAGAAAATCTTGAATAAGACAAATATTCATCTCGATTTGAGGAGGCTCTGTCAGGTGATGGTAAATATTGAACGCTTTTCTTATTCAGAATTTGAATGAATGGCTTAGTCGCAGAAAGATTACTTGGCAAAATATTACTTTCAGAAATATCAGATTTTTGTTAAAAGTATTAAATAGTTCTTTTTGTTGCGGTCATTTTCGGAACCGACATTATGCGGAAAATACAGTTTGAGAAAATAAACAATCTGCGACTAAACCAAACGCTTATATTCATAAAATAAAAATATTAGAAGTTCAATTTTCACAATTACCTGCTTATATTTATAAAATATCACAAGGCTTCTAATTAAGACATGAGAAATGTGAAGTGATCTTTTAAAAATATTAAATATTACACAATTTTCACATACTATATAAAGATATTAATTGTTTAACCCTGATATCGGGATAGACTCCAATAGGGAGACGTATTGCAGGCCGAATACTCACAAAAAAGAAATATTAGTAATTTTTGATAAAAATTCATGTTTCGCAAGTTATATTCTGTTTTCGTACTGATTATTCAATCGTTGGGTAACTATTTAGGAAATGTAACAGTTATGGCATACAAATTGAGTCAATATATTAATTATGCCACGATTTAAAAAATAGCAATTCAAATTGTTAGACATTATATAGCATAAAAAGCGTAGATCTGGCTACCCTCAGAGGCTTACACATGAACAAGATCAAAAAAACTAATTGTTCATAAATTTCAAAAGTTTTCATTCTAGCTTCGGTTTGAGTTTAACGTAATATTGTAGTATTTTCAAATTATATATATTTGTGCTTAGTGCTGGAGTGTAGAAAATATTGTTCTCAGTTATGAGAAAATCTCTTCTGAATTAGACATTTATACAATTTTTTATCACAAGTTGATCATAAAAACACTTGTGACTTGTTGGATTACCACTTAGCGTAGATATAAAAAATGTTCGACATTTAAATATAAGAGAAACGTAGTACTATGAGTAAATTAAAAAGATAAAGGTGTATGTAACGATAAATGTAGCAAACGGAATGATGTGTTTCAGGATTCTTGTTAGCGATCGTAATGAAGTTGAGAGAGTATGTAAGTTAAATATTTCAAATTGTCACGTATACATGTTTATCATAAGATCAAAATGAATCATAATACAATGAGAATCCGAATGATATTAATGTAAATGCAAAATTAAGCAAACAATCACAGTGAAGATATGTAGCAATTCGTTTATTGATATGTCTATATGTTTATATTGTATAAATCTAGTTATTATACGTCTAAAAGGCAGTGCTCCTAATATATAACCCTGGTGAGACGATGCACAATAAAGGCACTACAGAGGCCACGGTTCTAACTCAATGGTCCTTTGAATTATCTTAAGCTAACATTAATAACACAGATCTATTTTTAATTAACAATGAAAATAAATACTTCGTGGTCGACTAGATGACTGTCTCCGCATAGATACACATTTAAGACTTACTAAATACAATTGTAGAACTAGTACAAAAATCAAATATGAGCAAAACTTATCGTTCCACTATAAGCTTATTTAGGCATTTGGAAATCCAAATGTCTAAATAATATACACAAACTTTGTCATTTCATTACATCCACTGAGAATTGTTTTTGAATCATTAACAATAAACTTAGCATATTGATGGAAATAATTTTTAAAATTAATATTATTTCAATTCACTTCATTAAGTTGTAGGTAATAAATTCATGTATTAATTTGTTCCTTTTAGTGGAAATGGTCATTTATTTAACAGCTTTGTCTAATTTAGCAGCAATAATTATTGAATGATATTAGTAATATCGCAATTTTGTCAGAAAAATCTCCCAAAAGCAATATTTGACATAGCAGTCACTGGATTAAACAAGTTCATTGTCTTGGCTACTGACCTCTTGGAGCAGGTCCTGTGCAGCGATGGCTTTAAGGACATTCTTCTTGCTGGTCTCTTGAAGCTCCCCGCCCAGTACCAGTTCGTCTAGTATGAAGTATGCCTTTTCAAAGTTGAAAATTATATCCAGTTCGCATACCTGAAATTTACATAATGATAATAATATATATTTAATTAATAATTAAAGTGCTAATTATAGCATATTAATATGGGTTAACAGAGCCTTGGTGTGATTACATTGTCGATGGTGTATCCTAGTTCATAAAATTACAGCACATCTTCTATCAGAAAGTCTGGGATCGCTCCTGCAATGTACCAATACGTTATTCTTAATTTGATTTTCGTGTACATTTATCCGGTGTTCTTACAGTGAAGAACATTGTAAAGCAACCTATACATACATGTGAAAAAATTAAAAGGTGTATGCGAAATCGACCAATCCGTATCGTTGTCGACAGTCTAATCACACGCTCCACGGTAGAGACGTATAGGTACAGTGTGTTAGGGATCGGACTTCCGATACTTTACCAACGTGTTGTATGTTAAGTTTTATCGACAAAAACCTATACAAATGGGGGTCGCATCCCTCACCCCTATGAATGAGAGCTATTTTAAAATTTTTTGGAAGAGGCTCCACTGGTGTTCAGGCAGCGTCGGCAGCAGCGGCCTTTTTATTTCCAAATGGACGGAGCGCCGGCACATTACTCCCGAAATGTGGGAGCATACATTCATGCTAATTACTCGCCATGGATCGGACGTGGCGGCACGATCGCCTAGCCGCCTCGTTCACCAGACTTGACTCCTCTGAACTTCTTTCGTTGGGGAACATTAAAACAGAAAGTATATCGGGAAGTTCCAAACACCAGAGAGCAGCTCCTTCAGAGGATTATGGCTACAGCTGAAGAGATACGGAATGACAGAGATTTATTTATTTAGAGATATTATATTAAGAGCCACTCAACAAGTTGGATTGAGAACAATCGCAGAATTGTATCCTGGAGGAGGGGAAAATGATTATTTCAGGTCTTGCCAGGCTCTAACTTGCTGCGTGTATGTAGATGAGGAGAGAGGGCTGTACGGTCACTCCCTAATAAAGGTATCATCCGCCACATTGTTCACTTACATACATCATACAATTTATTACTTATTGTTACAAGTTAAAGAGATATCTTTGTTTCAATAATATAACATTTTCATATTACTGTAATGAGCTGTAGTTCTTGTCAGTAAATGAAATGTAAATTTCAGCAAAAAAGTGCAAATATAGCTTTTAATAAATTTCGTGATTTGTTGTATCTGTGTTAATTCATATATGATTTATATACTTATAAAAAAGCCAAAGGACAATTGTGTTTAAAGAAAAAAGGGATTGTTTGTGGAATCTTTATAAATTTCTTATAAACAAAAATCTGTTGAAAAATTATGCTCCATAAAATAATTACTTAACACAATGATTTTATCATAATAAAATCATATTCTGAAACAAAATACATCTTGTATTAATATACATACTCTAGCTTTTCGCCAAGGGGGATAAGCCGAAATGGTGGCAAGTAAGACGCAATATACGAATGTTAGGTAACATTTGAAAACAGTTTTTGATGACATTTGATCGGGGGAGGTAGTGTAGCCTCCCCTGTATCGGCAGGGAAGCGGAGGCTGGGGGTTCCGGAAGTTGCTTGGCGATACCGGGGGCGCCCTACATGCCTGAGGAAGGCCATCCCTGAGGTTTTCAAGTGGGTAGGCCTCCCCCTTCTGGGGAGGAGAGCCAAACATAACCACCGGCTCGACAGACAGCCGGGGTATGCAATTTAAAGGCATTTTCCTCAGAGGAACAAAAAAAAAAGGGCCATTTAATAAAATTTTTTGTAGGTTTTAAAAATATGAGTGGCATTATGCAACGGAGTCACTACTAGTTATCAATAATAAAAATACTGGCTGTCACCTCCTTCTGTGAGGATGTAAATCTCGCAGACAGCCAATAGTAGGAGCGGGAAAACTATTCTCATACCGCTGCCTCTGACAGCGGAGATGACTGGACGGTAGAAGGCAAATATATGCAGCCCGCTTTTCATGACTACGCCTAAGTGTGATCTGTGCTCTAGGATGATTCTCTGTGTATATAGTATATACAGGACACCTTCTCTAAGAATTAGCGTTAAGTCCAGGATAATAATAATAAGTGCACAGGGAAGTGACGATCCCATCGCCCGAGAGTAAGGTGTAATATGACGACTATGACTATGAGTAGAGTATTGGAGTTAGCGGAGTTTTTGGAAAGGAGAAGGATAAAAGTAGCATGCTTACAAGAAACAAAGTGGAAAGGAACGAAAGCGAGAGAAATTGGAGAAGGATACAAGTTTTACTACTGCGGAAACAATGGAAAGCGGAATAGTGTGGGTGTGGTGTTGATAGAGAGATAAAAGAATGCGTGACGGATGTAATAAAAAATTAGTGACAGAATTATAATTGTGAGGTAATGTTTAAAAATCTGATTTTAAACATTGGCAGTGTATATGCGCCTCAGAGTGGATGCGATGACAGTATAAAAAGAAAATTTTTGGAGGATTTCGATGCGATGATCATGAATGTACCGGTGAGTGCGGAAATACTTATAGGTAGGGATTTGAATGGCTTGTCGAGAAGGGTCGAATGCGGCGTTCCGCAGGGGTCGCTGTTGGGCCGCCCTGCTAATGGAACCTCGCATACGACGCGGGTCCTTCGCACCAGCCTTCCTCGCGGCGTGACTGTCGTCTGCATCGTCGCGTAGCAGACGACACTCTCGTCGTGACGGATGGGCCAGACTTCGGGCCGGTGCTCAAGCTTGCCGAGTTTGGGGTGGCATGTGTCGAGTGGGCGATCCGCCGGCTAAGGTTTAGAAATAGCGCCTCCAAAACCGAAGCGCTATAGTTCCACGGCCTTCCAAGGCGCGCGGGAACCCACCCAACTGCCGGATCAGGGTGGGTGACGCGTGGTCTCGGTGGGCCCTACATCAAGTACCTCGGTCTCACCCCGGACCGCCGCTGGAGCTTCGAGGAACACTTCGTGCGGTTGGTCTCCCGAGCCAAAAGGGTGGCGGGCGCGTTGCATCGCCTGCTGCCCAATCTCGGGCGATCGAGGATGGAGTTCGCCGCCTGTACGAGGCGTCGGTGCGATCCGTGGCCATGTATGGGGCCCCCGTGTGGTCGCGAGACTGCGCGAACGTCCCCCTATATAATGGCCATACGGATCGTACGAGGGCACTGTACCATCTCGTACGAGGCGGCGACGGTTCTGGACGCTCCCTCCCATTCGACATCCTGGCCGGACATGTAGCGCGGCGACGTATCGGCGTCGCGGCGTGTCGTACGGGGGAGCGATGGGGGGAGCGTCCCTGGAATCCGCGCACCGAAGTGCCTAAGCGGGAGTGGCACCGACGGATTGTGGCAGCCTGGCGGTGCGCAGCTCGAATTACGGATCTGCGCGCGCCAGCGGGCCGTCGGTGCCGTAACTCCCGCACCTCGAACCTTGGCTCCACGGGAAGGAGGAGGTCCCACCTACCGATTGACTCAGATACCACCGGGCACGGCTGCTTCGGTGAGTATCTGTGCCGAATAGGACGGGAGGGATCGACACGATGCCACCACTGCGCATCCGACCTCGACTCGGCCCAGCACACGCTGGCGGAGTGCTCCGCGTGGGCCTCCGAGCGCCGAGTCCTTGGTCGCAGAGATCAGAGCGAGATCTGTCAATCTGACAGGGGACAAAAAAAAGGGATTTGAATGGCCACGGTGGGTAGAATAAATATAGGATATGAAAGAGTGCACGGAGGTTGGGACTTTGGAAACGCGAATGCAGAGGGAGAAACCATATTACAAGACGACGAATGCCTTGATCTTGCAGTCGTTAACACATTCTTCCAAAACGCAGAATCACGCGTTATTACCTGCAGACATGGAAATCAAAGAAGAAAGAGAAATGCTTTGGTTTCCTAGCACAGACTCTTTGTAAAAGAGATGTAAAATCTGTAAATACCTCTTCAAGCAGGTTAAGCCTCAACCAAAAATTTGATGGTACTTACTACAGAATGGGGCGTATGCCTGGGAAATTGAGAATAATGTGATTAGTAAAAATAAAAGAGATGGATACAATGGAAGGAAAATTGGTGAATGATTGTTCGAATTTAATGGCAGGATACGTGAAAGATTTAGCAAAAAACGTACTAGGAGAAAATAGCGAAACTATAGCAAAATAGCTAACGCAGCGAGAGTACAAAAGATATGCGAAAGGCCTATAGCAGCGCCAAACAACACAAGCAAAGAAAGTAGCCCGAGCGAAAATCCAAAGCAGAACTTTATGAGACCTTAAATAGCCCTATAGCTCAAATTGCCTCTATAGTATATATACGCGGCATAGGGAAAGGTGTGTACAAGATATTAAAGCATATGAAATGTATGATAGATGAAGCAGGGAAGATTTTGACAATAGATGATGATATAACAGAGCGCTAGAAGAAAATATTTTGAAAAGCTGATGAATGAGGAGTGCTCAGTAAGGGGCGTAGCAAAATGGGGTTAGTGAATGAAGTGAAAATTGACGACGTGAGGTTGGCTGTGAGAAGTACGAAAAATGGTAAAACTGTAGGGCCATGTGATTTATAACCTGCCTTCTACAGGAAATATATGGGTGCCGATGGATGTAAATGGCTGACTTTTTTTTTCAATAAATTTTTGCAAGATGACATATATCCTGACCACTTTTATTTTAGCCTTTCTATTTTAAGAGTCACGTCCTGAATCTTGATCTTATTATTAATACTGATATTTCTTATTCTGTCTCTCCTCTTTACTCTTAGCGGGCTCTTTTCCATTGAGAGTTGGCAGATGGAAATTCATTTCGTTGCTTTGTGTTATGGTCTGTTTGGCTTCCGTATATTAAGATTGGTAGAATACAGATATTACTAGTTTGCTCTTTATTGTTATATAAAGATTTTTGTATTTCATTAACTCCTATAGCCTGTTATAACTTTTCCAATTATTTGCTATCTTTGTTTCGGTTTTTTTGTTTACGTTTCCTTTAGGTGATATCAGCTGTCCGAGGTATATGTATTCTTTAACATAGCTAATCTGTGTGCGTAGTGTACTTTTCCTCTCTCTAGCAAACGAATTAGCAAGTTCGTTTAACATTTTATGAAGGTCCTCCGGCCGTTTTGCAAATAGCACAATATCGTCGGCAAATCTTAGGTGTTAGCGAGCGGCCGTTAACAATTAAGCCCAGATCTTTGCAATCAATGTTTCTGAGAACATTTCTAACACAGCAGCGAACAGTTTTGGGGAGAGGGGATCAACTTGTCTTAATCCTTTTTGTATCTCAAATGTGTTTCCTTTCTTTTCTAGCTGAACGCGCTTGTATACGGTTCTAACCAATCTTATATATTTATTCCATCTCTTGATTTATGATCCTCCCAGATGCTAGTATGTATTAAGGAGTCAAATGCCTTGCAATAATCGACAGATGCTATGTAGTATACAAGTTCATATACCCCATATTTCTCTATAATTTGCCTAACAAAATGGATAAGATTAAATACCGAGTAGTCTCGTCTAAAACCTGTCTGTTCTATTCCATCGAGTTTTCCTTCCATTCGCTAAGTATGATCTTTGTATAGGTTAGACATCAGACTTATGGGCCGGAGGTTTCCGGTATCGCACTGATCACCTTTTACAATAGGATTATATTAGACTTTGTCTATTGCTATAGAATAGTTTCAGAGTTGATCATATCATTGACGATTTCTTTGAGGCTAAGAGTTATTATCAGTTTTGCTAGTTTTAATACTTCAATGCTTATTCTGTCTGGTCTTGAAGCTTTGTCGATCTTTGGATTTCTAGAGCGAATTGTATTTCTTCCTGCATGATTAGTATCATACAGATGTACAGGGTACACATAATAACATTTACATAACATTCTAATATTTCTATTTCGTTTTCCACCATATTGCTTTCATATAGTTTCTGTGGAGGTTTGACACATTTCTAGCTATGGATAATGAATATGGTCATAGCTTAAAGGCTTTGTTAGACTAGAGAAACGAGGCTAGATTAGCTAATAGAATTGTTAATTATGATGTTAACCCAAACAATGCAGATGCTCACATAAAAACAAACAAAATAAATAACAATGACGTAAAATATAATGATTTTGTTTATTGATATGCGAACAGACCAAATACCCAAAGGTTGAATTAAATACCAAGAAAAAGTAAATAAAAATAACCACTTACACTGCCAAAATATTTGTCTAGCAGCTCGACATAACGATGGATTAATTCCAAGGTCAGCAGTTCATTGTCTTCCTGTTCCATAGCACAGCAGAAGTAAAGTGATGCATATCTGGTGGTTAAATTAAAAATGATCATAGTTAAAATCAACATAGGCCTTTACAGGTACGTATTGACATCATACAAATATAAATTTAAGGAAACAATGAGCTTAAGAGCTACATAAACCTTGTACATGGATGCGTACAAGGAAAATAAACAGGAGTACTCAAAATCTTCGAAAATCGCTTTAATTTAACCGTGAATAACTTCTACCTATGATAGTATTTATTAATAAAATTTCTACCAGTATGTTATTTTATGAGGAATAAAGATTTCATCATTTTTAAGCATGAATTTATTTATCCTATTTCAATAAAAACGATAAATATTACAGCAAAATTACTACAAAATGCCATAATGCACAGGCCGTCCGAATTATTCCATTCAAGCCATAGGGCCCTTATGGCCAAGGCTTTTAAGTAAACATAGACATTATGGTGTCTCGGATGGAGCTGTTAGCCTTTTAAAATCTTATTTATCAGACAGATTGCAGAAAGTCGTTATTAACAGATCAGAATCTGCTAGCTCGCCTATAACTATGGGGGTTCCCCAGGGATCAATATTGGGTCCTCTACTGTTTCTAATATATATAAATGACCTTCCTTACTACATTATAGAATCGTGTGAGACAGTATTGTTTGCAGATGATACTTCTTTACTATTCAAAGTTGATAGACAAAAGGAATGTTATGACGATGTAAATAGTGCTCTCTCGAGAGTTCTGTATTGGTTCACAACTAATAATTTGTCTTTAAATTCTAAGAAAACAAAATGTATCAAATTCTCTTTGCCCAATGTAAGGCAGGTTGATACTCGTTTAAATATGAATGGTGATGTCATTCACTTGGTAAATAATACTAAATTCTTAGGCATTACGTTAGATTCACGACTACAGTGGGATCCACATATTGAAACTTTGGCAATCAAACTTAGTTCAGCGGCGTACGCAGTAAAAAAGATTAGACTTTCAACTAATGTTGAAACGGCAAGAATTGTTTATTTCAGCTACTTTCATAGTGTTATGTCCTATGGACTGCTGCTATGGGGATCAGCGGCTAACATTGAAAGTATTTTCCTTTTACAAAAAAGAGCGATTCGTGCTATTTACTGTTTACGGGCTAGAGAATCCCTAAAAGAATTGTTCAAAGAAATTATTATTTTAACTTTAGCTAGTCAATATATATATGATAATTTAGTTTTTGTATATAGAAACTATAATAAAATCAATAAAAACAGTGATCTACATAATGTGAATACTAGAAACAAAAATAAACTTGCCGTTCCAATGTTCAGACTCCATAAAACTAGCTGTTCGTTCTTGGGGAAATGTATATCTATGTTTAGCAAGCTTCCGCAAAGTGTCATTGATTTGCCTTATATAAATTTAAAATCCATATCAAAAATACACTCATGAGTAAAGGTTATTATAAAGTAAGTGACTATCTAAATGATCACACTATTTGGGAATAGGGACACTATTCATAGAGCCATGTTTGGTAACAACATTATTTATAATATTGTATTATTTTATATGTGTATGTAAACATACATACGACTGTAATCGTATTAGGTATGATTGTATCTTATACTATATTGTATTTTTATATTATATTAACATTGAAAAGAGGAGATAAAAAATAGACATTCAGAGTTTCTTGCCTGTTCTTCTCGAGAAGGCTCTCCCAATTTCCGAACAGGTGTAGAGTCAATATATTTTTTCTTTTTTTTTTTTTCCTTATTCGTACGTACGGACAAGGTTTTTGTTTTTTTTTTATTATTTAAGCTTTTTTTTTTGTTTTGTTTGTTGACGTCAATAAGTGCCTGTAAAGGTTTATGTTGAATAAATATTATTTTGATTTTGATTTTGAATGCAAACCGCCGCTATTAAATCGCGCCAAAACCTCCTCATTCTAATACATTCCGGAACACAAAAGTACGCAGTGAGTATTACCGAGCACATCACTATGAAAGCTTGACCAACGAAGTAACTTTGTAAAAGCGCTATACAAAGGGGAAATTATAAGGTTTTTTTTATTCTTAAATTATTTAAAGTACTAAAAGACAAATAATAATACAATTACGTAACTTTGATATTTTGACACAAAATTGTATCGATAAAAGTTGTTCTAAACGATTTTCCAAATGTGTTCCTCATAACAAAGTTATATGTACAACCAAAAATAGTAAAGTGTCATATCGGTAATCTTAGAGCGGCCCGACTATAATGGGTATGTATTAATTATGATTTTTTAAGTCCAGTTTTGTTAACCTATGTTGGCTTCTTACATCTTTAAAAAAACATTATATAGAAATCATCATCATCATAGAAAGATAAATGAAATTTATTAATACACAGGGCAAAATTTGTATGTTTAAATCGAACATAAACTGGATTTGTATACAGTACATACTTATAGATGTCATATAATTTAATAATACAGGAACTGGCCAGTGCAATAAATAAAATAGATATAATTGCTACATACTTACCTTTTATATACTACTTTCACATCTTTCCATTCCAAAAAAGAACACATTTTGGGCTTACGAGCCAAAACTGTAGTAATCAATTCGCGAGTAATCTTCTTTTTCTGTTTGTCTGTTTGGGCCACGTACCATTTCTGAAGTCGAAGTTTACCTTGTCGGCTAAATAATAACATATATTGCATCTGAAACAGGCATAAAGATTGTTAAAATGTTTATGATAATGATTTGCAAATGCTATAGCGAAATCACACTTACCATTTTCGTTAATTTGCGTGCTTAATGATATTACATTATAAAAAATATGAAAGAAACCAAAGAAGCACTTTAATGTAAAGAATCCAAAAAAACAGATGAAATCGAAACGAAGAAAACGAAACGAAACCCTGAACAAATCACTATAATATTTTCCTCTGCACAAAAGCCCTCCCACTAGCACGTAGCACCTATACAAACACTACTCTTTGCGTAGGACCCAATAGCCCCCACATTCTTCTTCTTTTGGGTTTAATGGCGGTGCTTTTTTTTTTTTTTTAAACTTCGCTCCACAGACTAGTTAGAGATACTACGTATCTTCGCTCGTATCGAGTTAATGGCGGTGCCCATAGTATTAGTTTTTTTTCGCTCGTATCGAGCAAGCAAAGAGCAGAGCCCATACAGCCAATTCAGTGGTAAATCTTTATCTTCTTAATCACAAATTGGGCAGGATCCACAATCCATTCTATTTTTAATTTATTTTACCGGCCATGGATCAGTATTATAATAATTGTCACAGACTAATAGAAGATACTACGTTATACATATCCCAAAAACACTACTTATGCCACCGCCGACTGCAGACACGAGTATATAATATAATGCCAAAATTTTGATGAGGGTCAATATCGGACCAAATATTTTATCTATATATTGAATATATATTTTTCATTTTATTTTTTAAATTAGGCAATTTTTATCGTACTTTATGTACCATGAATTTTATTTTAGAAATAAAAAAAAATGTATATATTATATTAATATAAAGATTATTAATCAACATTGAAATAAAACCAGTGTGAAAGGTTTATTTTGTTTTTATATTTTTCTAATGCATTTTTAAAATTTTTGGTTAATCACACTCATCAATCACAATCTCACATTGCTAGTCTTATTATGTCAGTACCCTTTAATATTATATTGCATTATAATAATAATATTTCACCAATTCACTATCAAAAATTCGACAGTTATGTGGACGAAATATATTCTTTAGCTTCAATAAAAATAAACGAATAATTAGAAAATATAAATATCATAATTTTTTGAGATATTATTTAAATGACAACTTTTTTTCAAATATTAATTTATTTCAGAAATAACTGTACCATGCAGTATACTAACAGTATTTTATACCCATCCGAATGTACGTATGTTCTCAACGGCGGATTCAGTGGTGAATGTCCAGTCTTGACTTTCACGACAGTAAGATATACTTACTGACTCCCCTAACGGCACACGCACACGCTGGTGGAGTGCCCCGCGTGGGCCTTCGAGCGCCGAGTCTTGGTCGCAGAGATCGGGCGAGATCTGTCTCCGCCGGCATTGATTACGGCAATGCTGGCGGACGAGGGAGGTTGGAGGGCTGTGGCCTCCTTCTGTGAAGCAGTGATGCTCCAGAAGGAGGCCGCCGAGCGGGGTCGGGAGATGGCCGATCCCGCTCGAAGAAGGCAGCGCCGGGGCGCTCGGTAGCACAGCTGCGGCGCCCCTGGCGGGCGCGAGGAAGTTGCGCCCGCGGATACGGTGACCCGGGATGGACCACGCCCCTTCCGTGGCCGGAGGGCGTCATCGGTGGAGGAGATCAGGGGAGGTAGTGTAGCCTTCCGCGAGAAGGGCTCCCCTGTAGGCAGAGGAGCGGAGGCTGGGACGGTTCCCGGAAGTCGCTTCGCGTTCCCGAGGGCTCCCTACATGCCTGAGGAAGGCCATCCCTGAGGTTTTTAGTGGGTAGGCCTCCCCCTTCTGGGGAGGAGAGCCCCACATAACCGCCAAAAAATGTTTGTTTATTAAAAATGTTGACAAAAACGGGTGGGGTTGTGCCCACGGTCGTTGGTTTTAACGTGAAACGTCTATGTTAGGGAATCGCTTTTAAAGTAAAAGAATGAAATTAAAAAAAAAAGAAGATTGACGGTGTTTTAAGTATTTTAATAAAAAAGTCAATGTCGCAATAGCGAGCTGACTATATACGTGAAATATTCACACCACATTTTTGTTTTTAAGATTAATAGTTTTTTATTGATTAAAGTACGATGATATAGACCTTTTCGTCACGGTCCACTTTTTAAACCTGGTACTCATATGTTTATCGACACTATAGATCTAAAAGATTTGTTTGTCAGCCATTTGACAATTCAAAGTTCGCCTCAGTTGTAATCCGTTGTTGGTGTCATCGTGCACGGTGCCAATTACCACAAAGTAACGAACATTTTCCAAATAAGTTATGACTAAAAGTTTATGTCTATTATAGGTGCTCAGGTCATGAAATTAAAAAAAAATCTTGTTTACTTAGGTATTTTCTTATCAGTGCTTACTATTCTGTATGGCTTACTAGTCTGTGCCATTACAGTCTGTAAAATATAGCTTGATACCTGTGACAGTTGTCACTAAAATCACGACCATGAAGTACTGAATTTCGTACTAGCACACACAGAACTTGTCAATGTTATTCTTTATGGACATGTCAACCTAATTAGTGATGCGATGAATCATCATGAACGCAAAATATTTACTATCGATTTTGTTAATAAAACTTTTTGTTAACGGTCGGGTTTAATATTATTATTTCCGTACTACAAATCTTGTATTTTACTGTGTTTTCTGTTCTTTTAAATAAATTAATGTATGACATGTATTTGACAACCAAAGACATTATATACAAAACAAAGGCAAAATAAAAAGTTAAGAGCACAAGTATTTATCAAAACAATATGCCGCCAGTTCGACACAGTTATTTTAAAATAAATTTATTATTTAATTTTATTGTTTAACATAAAACCTTTATTTACATTTGTACTATACTTGATGGAAAATAAAATTGAATTATTAACATACAAATAATAAGTTTGAGGAGTGGCTTTTAAATTTGTTAGGTAATTTGAAGGAGCCACATTATATTATTATGGAAACACTCCATATCACTCGGTCCAAAGCCAATAACTTCAGCAAACAGAATGGTAGAAATTATTGCATGGCTGCAAGAAAAGGAAATAGAAGCCAACGAAACAATGCTCAAAAACGAATTGTGAAAGACTCGTTGGACTGCACAAACCAAATACTCCAACGTATATTTTAGATTAGCTGTGCCCGCAAATTCGTCCGCGTAGAATGTAATAAAAAAATAGTTGATCATTTTTTTAGAAGCCTAAGTTACTCCTTATTACAATCGGAATCTGATTCCGATTATGACGATGTTTTGGGTTGTGTACCTTTTACTGAATAAATTTACTTAATATAAGCAATTTCAGTTTGATTTCGTAATAAAACATTATGTTCTAAATCCTACTTCACTATCGATAAAATTATACATGGTTACGTACAGCACTAGTTATGTCAGTCAGACAACTGTCACAGGTATCAAGCTATCTATATTTTACAAACTGTAACACATGTTAATAATATATGCTCATTCGGCTGAAGGCCCACAGATTAGTATACTGAAGGCCTTTGCAGCCATGGCCGGTAAAATAAATAAAAAAAATCGGGTGGGTCTGTGCTAGGGCACACGGCCGTTGGTTTTAACGTGAAACGTCTATGTTAGGGAATCACTTTTGATGTAAAACATTGAAATAAAAATAAGATTACGGTGTTTTAAGTATTTTAATAAAAAACTCAATGTCACAACAGCGAGTTGACTATATAAGTGAAATGTTCACACCACATTTTTGTTTCAAAGACTAATAGTTTTTTAATTATTAAGGTACGATGATATAGACCTTTTCGTTACGGTCCACTTTTTAAACCTGGTACCCGTATGTTGCGACGCGATTTTAAAGACGTTTCACGTCAAAAAAGTATATATGCTCTTTGGTAACTAACAGCATAACTTGGTTACTTACTAGTCTGTGACATTAATCATACTAGTGATAGGCCAACTCGGAAAAATCAAAACTCGAGTTACCCGAGTTAAAATCCACGTAACTCGGGTTGAACTCGAGTTACGTAACTCGAGTTAACTGGATGGACAAGTAAATGTTTTTTTTTTTAGTATTTACCCAATTATTTCCTCAACTGTTCCAATTTTTAATTGTTTCAATTCCTATGTATAGGGACAGTTATAACTACTAACAAAAGAAACAAAAAAAAATATTGTATGAAATCGAATCATTTATTAAACTATTTTTTGGTCGAATTTTAATTAAAATAATACATATTTACTATCAATGAAACTATTTAATTATAATAGCAGTCTTTTCAAATTAGACTTACAA
This sequence comes from Scirpophaga incertulas, assembly GCA_036419045.1. NCBI lineage: Eukaryota > Metazoa > Arthropoda > Insecta > Lepidoptera > Crambidae > Scirpophaga > Scirpophaga incertulas. The sequence continues at coordinate 19,121,107 of CM071630.1, read as the reverse complement.
TATGATGCAAGTATAGTAGGTAATTTTACGAGATCATAATTGTTTTATCATCAGTATCAGTAATCACTATATTTTCAAGAAAATTAAATAATTAGATTAGATCACAAAGAATCTTTTTTCTCAGTCAAATTATATGCTTATATTTTCATTTTAATTATATCGTAAGTACTATAATGAAAAATGCCAAATTATTTAAATAACAAAAACATATTTTACTGACAATTAACTAACAATTTAGTTATTGACAAAAAACATACAAAAATCTATACTATATTCATTTCATTCCTTTTTTTTTCCTCAGGAGAGGAAGGCTGAGAATCCTCACAAGGAGCACGAAACGTACCCAGGATACCCCCGCAACGGCAAGTGTCACGGAGGTTATGTCGGACTCCACGCGACCGGAACGGTCCAGCCACGTGACCTACCGACTAAACTCAGCCTGGCCTAGGTTCTAAAACCATATAGGCAAATCGTGAGGGCGATCGCCCCTCAGGAGAGGGGCGATGCAGAAACAATTTCATTCGTTCATTACAGACTATGTATATTGAAATCTCAAATGATCGGCAAACTTCGCTCTATGTCGGTTCTATTCGGTTTTAGAACTCGAGTTAGAGAAAATTCAACTCGAATGGATTCGAATTACGCCCTACTCGAGTTAGCTGCACAGAGCTAGTATGATTTAGTGATGCGCAACTCGAGGCATCACTAAATCTAGCTTTTACTGATCTGTGCATCATACATAGTATACTAACCTGTGTCATACAAATAGTATACCAAAGAGTAAAGTAATATACTGGGAAGTATACTAATCTGTGGTCATACATATCATATTCATCGTTGATATACCTACTTATTTTCACAACTATATATATTATTATTAAAGTTTAACGATAACGTTTTTGGTTAATATATTGTCTTCTCTTATAAATACAGTTGTATGATGTAAATGCAGTAGACTAAACTGTCATAATGCCGTCTATTGATATAATGGGTCCCCCAGGGCAGATGCCAGAATGCCCCCCTGAGGAGCCTCAAGCGCCGCCGCCACCAGTAATCGGCATTATTTACCCGCCTCCCGAAGTCCGGAGTATCCTTTAAAATCATTGGGGTATTATTGTTTTCGTGTTAATTTTTGTTCACTTGTAAGTATCTTGGAGTGTAATACTTGGTTATGACAAATTGTAACTATATGTTTATAGCTCCTGCTCCTCGTTTATAGTGATGGAATATTGAAATGATATGTAAAACAAATATTTGTTACAACAAAATAACCATACAGAATTTTTTAAATGTACTTGCTTGGGATTATAGGATTTAGGCATTGTTTTGGAGTGTAAAAATGTTAATGTACATATCATATCATTTTATGTCCATGCATTCTTTTTTGAATGTTCTAAGCAGTAAAATAATGTATAATTTGTGTCCTGTCTGACACCTGAATTTTATGTATCAACTGTGTTTTAGGCAAGTTATGGACTTTATAATTGGTGCTTATAATTTTTTATTGCAATTAATTAGTATTTTATACATATGCCATATTTGCAATAAAACATTATTAAATATACTGATTTCTCATTATGGATTTTAATTTATTTAGGAATTTTCTGTGACATCTAGATGAATCAATATTGAATGGTTATTGAGATTTTGAATATAAAATTAACATTTGCATTATTACCCCTATAAACTAATGCATTATATCGACCTGGGAGGAATCACACCGCCGGGGGTAGGTTGTCGTAGGAGGCTCGAGGGATGAACTCCTCTGATGTAAACAGGGGAGCGAAGGTTGGGTCCTCAGATGCGGACACTCGATCTTGAGGCCCCCTACAATGATGCCTGAGGACACCCTTGTTGAGATTTTAGTGGGTAGGCCTCCCCCTTCTGAGGAGGAGACATGCATCTATATCACCGGACATGGTGGTATGTAATTCAATCCATTTTCTCTATGCAAAAAAAAAGGTATGCAAGATTAACAGTTTTGGTGGTGTGAATGCTTATAATGTTGTGTTGTGTGATTTTGCCTTTGTAAGCCTTGTTGTAAGCATTGTAAGCCTTTTTAGCAATAACAAAAGCCTTTTCTAATGACATAGATAGAATTTTCTTAACAAAGTATTATTAGATATTGTTGATAAGACTGCTAGCTTCGTGGCGCGTAATGGCCCTGAGTTTGAAGCTCGCATCCGACAAAACGAGCTTGGAAATCCTAAGTTCAATTTCTTGAACTCTGGTGATCCTTATCATGCATACTACCAGCACAAGGTTAAGGAGATTAGAGAAGGAAAAGGTTAGTTTTCTTTTTATTTTTTACCAGCTTTCTGCCCGCGGCTTCTCCCGCGTGGATTTCGGGATTGGGTCTATAGAGGGTTCCATCCCTTCAACTATTTCCACTTAAAAAATCACATCAATTCGTCGCTCCGGTTTGTATCTTGTTTTAAACAACACACAGTGCCATCTACAATCCATCCATCAAGCAAACAATATTTTCGACTTTATTTGCTGAAATGGTTTTTGAAAATCAGGGATGGTACTGATAGTTTTGACTTCAAGACGAGACTTCAGTATTGACAGTTCAAAATTATGTATTTATTACTAATGTAATTAGAAATATTCCATGTATACCTTTTTCATGCTGCCTGTCTGCTTGATTTTTTTTACTCTTTTGCCACATCCTTGCCTTAGCTCCTTTGCCAGATTTTGAAGGTATCTCCAGTTTATTGCATTCCGTTCCTCCTCTTGCAGATCTTCCACAGTAAGATTGGTCACTTGCACTTCCCATTACTCTTACTTTTGTCTATTACTCTTTATTGTCTATTACTATTACTCTTATACCAATGTGGGTTGGAATATGTGGAAGCATACAAATTGCTTCCATTGCTTGATAGTAGTAGTGGTGGATTATAAGAGTTCGAGGGCTTTATTTATTTTCTTCTTGGAAGGTTTCACAAGAGCCATGATTAGTACCTCATATGAATAGCAGCAATACCTGTTTTCGATTTTGTGGCATTTATTTAGGTTAATATAAATTTTTCACAATTTAATCTCTTTTCATAACATAACGTAACATTCTGTGCACTTGTTTGCACAGCCTGTCCAAAAACTGTTATGGGGATTTTCAAAAAGTTTCATATTTTTTTCATGCAAACTTTATTTCTTACAAACTTAAAAAACAATACATTGATATTCTTGACAGCAATTCAAATGTGTATGTGATATTAACCAAACTAGGCCAGTGATTAAGGTCTAATGGCCCTAATATACCCTTCGGTGCGAACAAACACAAGCTGTGATGATGATATTAGAACTTGAATTGTATAATATATAACTGTCATCATCTTATTGCTAAATTCAATAAAGATGTAATAAATAATGTTTTTGTCCACTTGACATAACGGTTTACACATTTATGCCTGTTTGGCATTAAAATCAACATAAAATAGGTTCATAATATAAAAATCAAACACTTTATTCAAACAGTTGAAAAATTAAAATTTAAATAACAATATATAACTATAAATATTGAGAACCACTGAATTCCCTGATTTTCATAATTAACTGAATGCACATTATTGACAATGGGCAGTGCTACAGGTATAACTACGCAATTTGACCTAGTGGACCTTACAAAGCAGTTTTTGATTGTGGAAATGATATATCGAGTTTAAAGCACTAAACATGTGTCACTAGGCGGCGACGCACCATCGATCGGCGTTCCAGTGCGTAGCGTGCTGGCGCCGGCGACGGCGGCGCGGCAGCAGGAGTTGCTGAAGGCAGCTGCGCCTGCTGAGCCGCCGCCGCCGCGTGATCCGCCGCCCGACTTCGAATTTATCGCTGACCCGCCGTCCATATCGGCGCAAGAGCTGGATATCGTCAAGCTCACCGCGCAGTTCGTAGCACGTAATGGTCGCCAGTTCCTTACCGACCTCATGAAGAAAGAAGAGCGCAATCATCAGTTCGACTTCCTCCGGCCACAGCATTCGCTATTCCAATACTTCACACGGCTCCTCGAACAGTACACGAAAGTGCTTCTTCCGCCAAAGGAGCTTGTCACAAAACTGGTTGTGGAGATTAGGAATGGGGTTTTGGACAACGCACGCATGCGCGCCGCTTGGCATTCACACCAAGCGCGTCGTAAAGCTGCGGACGAGGCACGGATCGAAAAGGAGAGACTGGCATACGCGTCGATAGACTGGCACGACTTTGTCGTCGTGGAAACGGTCGATTATCCCGCGGGTGAGCCGGGAGACTTTCCTCCGCCAACAACGCCTTTAGAAGTAGGTGCACGCGTCTTAGCACAGGAGCGAGGCGAGGATACCGCGCCCGTTCAGGACGACGACGATACGGAGATGCAGTTGGAATCAGAGTCGGAATCTGAATCGGACTCGGATTTGGACGAGATGGAAGACCGCACGCAGCAACAACAGCGGCCAGACGATACGCGCGTGCAGGACATGGAGGAGGATAGCTCGTCGGAGGAGGAGGGCTCGCCGGTGCCGCCGCCACCGCCCAGCTTGCGCGAGGAGGCGCCGCTGCCGCCGCGAGCAGACCGCGTTGTGGTCAAGAAGTACGATCCGAAGCGCGCTCGGGGTCCAGCTTCCGGTGCTTCCGAGGAGTGGCTGGTGTCGCCTATTACCGGCGAGAAGATTCCGGCCAACAAGGTTTTTCTTTGTTTATTTATTATTGTTTCTTATGAAGATTTTACATACATTCTTATTTATTTATAAAAAATTGACAGTGTAAAAGCATCTGGAAATATACTGTTGATGCAGTTGCAAATCTGATTAGTTGAAAGAGTTGTCTTTGTTAAAAAAGAAAATAAACTAACATGACTATTAACATTTTATATTAAATATATCATATTTCATTGTAATTTGTTCACATATAAATATGTATTGGTTCATATGGTTAAGGCTTATAACAATTATTAGGCTTTAGCAAGTTATTTCTATTTTATCTGGATAAATCGGAAATTTTTGGGTTAGTCACAATTATAGTGATAACTAAAATATTCTTAATTTAACAATTTTTAGCAGTGTCTTCATTTTGGCAAAATATACTGAGGTTATTATGGGGGTGACATTATGATGTAATTCTCAGGTACTATAATACATAAAGTGGTTAGTCTGATCGCTTGTCATTATACAATAATTAAAAAAAAAAAAACTGTTTACAGAACACATCATTTGCTAGGCTTAGAAAATGTCACTTTACATTTTACACTATGATTAAATGTAACATCATACAGGTAAATTAATTTCGTAACGTTTTAGGAAATAAATAAATTTTTTATGTAAGTTTCTTAATCCTTGTTCCTTAAAATTTTACGTCAAATGTAAAGCTCGGGCGTAAAACACGTTTCTCTTTGGATAGAGATAGGTATAGTAGTAATTAGTTTTACCTTATTCATTTGCATATATATATATTAGGTTTTTGTTCTGTTAAGCTTATGTCTGGTATGACATCAATAGGTTTTATATTATTATTTAATCTTAGACTTTTTGATTTTATTGTTTTGGTACATGTTATTGTTTTGTATGTTTTGAAAAAAATATTATTCCCATTTCATCAAGGTGGCAGACCACGTACGCATCGGGCTGTTGGACCCGCGATGGCTGGAGCAGCGAGACCGCGCCGCCGCCGAACGTTCCGATCGCGATGAGGCGCTCGCACCTGGCGCTGCCATCGAGGCCTCGCTCAAACAGGTCACACAAAATATTTATTATAGAATTTTTATAGTTCTTGGCTTTTGCATTTCAAATCAGAAACTGATAGATAGATTACCGGAAATCTATGAATAAAGTATAGATGTACATATCTAGCAAACTGTTTAGTCTTATTAAATGGAATCAATTTTATAACTGTGATATTTTTTATTTTCTAACTGACAGATTGATTCACTCTTGCTTTTATATCCGGTCAGCATAAATATTCCAGTTAATTAATAGTAAATATTTAGTTATTTATTATCAATAGTAATTTTTTTCCTCCTTTATATTGTATCTAATGCATATAGCTCGCGGAACGTCGTACGGACATCTTCGGCGTGGGCGACGAGGAGACGGCCATTGGCAAGAAGATCGGCGAAGAGGAGAAACGGCGCGACGATCGTGTCACGTGGGACGGCCACACGTCCAGCGTCGAGGCTGCCACACGTGCCGCGCGCGCGCACATCACGCTCGAAGATCAGATCCAGCAGATACACAAGGTACATTACTTTTGATCGTAGCTACATTACAGAATGATACGGATCTATTTTATTGTGGTAATTTGACAACCAAATCCAGCAGATACACAAAAGTATGCTGCCTTTAGTCATAGGTACACTACAGATTAACATAAATTTTCTATTTTATTTATTTATTATGACTCACCAGCAACTATTATATAATGTTATTACAATAAATATAAAAATAAATCTCAGAGTATAATCAGTTAAAGGTAGGTAAATTTCAAAATGCTATTAAAATAGATGTATAATATGTAGCTAATCGTTGGGGCAGTGGGGAACAAACAAAAAAAAAGGGGGCGGTGCCAGCACCAGGGGTGCTAAGAATCCTCAACGGTGCACACTAATGGCTTGGTTCTGGTAACTTATAATGTTCAAACACTACATACCTAAGAGAATTTGCTGGAACTGGAGAAAGAATTGAAAATTTACTAGAGTATTGTAGGATTATCAGAAATCCGAAGAGAGGGTGAGAATACAATAGTCCTAAAATTCGCCAACCTGTTTTATTTACGGGAGGACCAAAATCTGTCTCAACATGGTGGGACAACAACGTCCACAGTTCTTTGTCCACAACGTACTTGTAAACAACGTCCGGAAGTGTTTCGAATAGGTTACTGTAGCTAATACTCAGAATAACCAAATGGAATGAATGAATGTCCTTGAAGGACATTCAGGTTTAAGTCCCAATCTCAGTGCGACAGTATAATGAGTAGTGGATCATCCCATTGTCATGGGAGACTTTAATGCAAGGTTAGGCAATAGGGACGATGATGAGTTGAAAGTGGGGCCGACATTACTCCGAAAACATCTCGAAAGTATGAGGCTCGGCCAGCTCGGCCAGTATGAGATTAGTGTGGTCCGCAAATAGCTCTACCATAGCAAGGCGCCGAGTAATAATGGAGTTACAGCCGAGCCTCTGAAGGCGGCTGGACTACCATTGGAAAAGGTCCTTTAGAGGGTCTTCAACTCCGTCGAATCGTCTCGTGCTCAGGTTTGACGACTTTCAACCTGTCGAACAAACTGGGTTCCGAAAAGGCTACAGTAATATGGTAACCTGCCACAGCATATGTATGTAGTTTATGCACTACATACATACGCTGCGGCAGGTTATACAGAAGACTTGAGAGTTTAACCTGCCACTATGTTTGGCACTTGTGGATTATGAGAAAGTTTTCGATATTATCCATATTATAGTGTTGAAGTCACTCTATGAAAACGCCACAATTTCAGTTCGCCTTCAGACTCAGAGCTATGAGTGTGTCTGACTGAGGGTAATATGATAAAATATGACAGGTAATATGATCACTGAAACTGTTCACAGTTGGGCTGGAGGATGTGTTTAAGCTTCTGAACTAGAGGGGACGGTTTATTAACATCAGCGTCATCATCATCATAACCTATTTGTGACTACGATATCACTAGCAAACGACTGAGACCATGGCACACCGTATTGAGCAATATCCCATTAACATCGCACCACTTATTGAATTATACAGGGTGGGCCATAAAGGTGTTGGTGGTTTCAATATTCAATAAAAAAAAAACTACGAAACATAACAAAAATGTATTTGTATTTTTAAAAAGTAGAAAAATAGGAATTTTTAAGACTTAAAAATAATATTGTCCAAGTGACTTCCGTCGGCTGCTTGACACTCTTGGAACCGAAGTCGCAAATTTTGGAAAACTCGTTGAAAAGTTGTTCTCGGTATTTTGTTACTTTCCTGAACAATGTTCCTCTTCAGCTGCTCTAAATTGGTCGGATTATTCTCGTAGACTACCGATTTGAGGTAGCCCCATAGAAAAAAATCGCAAGGAGAAAGATCGGGGCTACGTGGTGGCCATTCAATATCCCCCCTTTGTGATATGAGTTTTCCGGGGAAAACATTTTTCAGCAGCCCTATGGATGCCCTAGCCGTATGACATGTGGCCCCATCCTGTTGAAACCACATCCTCGAGGTATTGCCTTGAAGTTCTTGCAAAGCTGGCACCAAAAAGTCTCTTATCATGTTGCAATAATTGTTAGCTCTCACCGTCATTGCTTGCCCTCTTTCGTCCTCAAAAAAGTATGGCCCAATAATACCGGTTGACGTTATCCCAGCCCACACAACAAGTTTAGGGCTGTGAAGTGGACGTTCATGCAAGCGCCGGGGATTAGTCTCGGACCAGAACCGACAATTTTGTTTGTTCACATGGCCATTAAGGTGAAAATTGGCCTCATCACTAAACATCACATTGTTGAAATTGTTGAACCGCTCGAGCATCAATCTGACAAAGTTAAGTCGGTTATTGGCATCATTTGGCTTTAATTCTTGGACTATCTGAATTTTATACGCCTTCAAATGCAAATCACGCTTCAAAATTCGACGCAATGTCGTTCTTTTGATATCTAAAGACTGACTTCTCTTACGTGTTGACTGTTGCGGATTTCGCTGAACTGAAACACGAACACGCTCCACAATGTCGGCTGATCTTGCAGAAACTGCGCGACCACGAGCCGTAATTGATATTGTTGAGCCAGTTGTTTCAAACATTCTGATCCATTTCCGTATCACATTGGCGCTTGGAACTCCACTTAAATCGCGTAAACCGTGTTCATGTCGATACAAACGTCGTGCAGTAATCACTGATTTATTGTTTTCGTAATATGCTCGGACACAAAATGCACGTTGCGCTCCCGTGTACGGCTCCATGGCGACTAAATTTCCAGGAAGCGACGCAGCTAACAACATACCCTCCGCCGCCCCGCGTCCGGCGTTTCCGAGAAATTGAAGAATTAAATCGCCAACACTCATATGGCCCACCCTGTATATACAGTGGTGGTCAAATAATGAGAAACACTTCTTATGAATAAAGAAAATATAACTTCAACATACAAATGTTCTTCTTACTTTAATCATATCAACTTCAATTTTCATTACAAAATCAGTCTTACACATGCAGGAGTTTATTTTCTTTTACTAGATTTTTCGCTTAATAAGAAACATTTAAAAAAGCATCCTCAGCTCGTTCGTTTTTACCGTGGGAGAGCCATTCTTCGACACGAATTGGGCTGGCTCGACCGGACTGATACCACGGCCTCACAGAAAACCGGCGTAAAATAGCGCTTGCGCTGTGTTTCGCCGAGTGAGTGAGGGTACCGGAGGTCTAGCTCTCCCTTCCCCCTTATTTCCTTTTAAAAGGCCGGCAACGCATCTGTAACTCCTCGGGTGTCCATGGGCAACGGTTATGGCTTACCATCCGATCCGTTGATGATCCGTTGATGATCGGTGATCCGTTTGCTGCCTTATTCCATAAAAAAAGTTCTTTATTGAAATTGGAGAATAACATTTCTTTTTTTGGATTTTTCTATTATTTTGGTGGCAAAGTTGATATCAAAATTGACGGAATAATGAGTCCTCCTCGTTTTTGAAATCACTCTAAATGAAAAAGTTCACAAATTTATATAATCAATTCCTGTTACTTATTTTCAGTATTATTTGAATATTAACGTTTTCTGTAAACCGCTGCTAACTCAATCAATATAAGTTTATACAAAATTTATCACTTTCCTGTAGGATCTTTTCTTATTTAACAATTTTATTACTTTTTTGTGGACTACCTAATTTGAGTTATGATTCTCATCATTACAAAGCGTTTCATTTAAACGTATGATATTTCTGCGCTTTACGCATTTCTTTTCACACAGACTACGTGTGTTTGCGCACATATATTATAGAAAGTAACTTTTAAGGTGATTAGACGCGGATGAGCATTATCCAAATTATTTAAATTGACGTGATATTACCTCTTATTTATAAATTTATTCTAGTATAGTTTCGATTTATTCTAATGCTGTGATATTGAGCTGATATTTTTTGTAACTGGACCCTTTGTATTTGTAACAACAATAACATTACTATAAAGCTGAATAATTTATTTGCATGGTTGTAGATTTTTTATTACTCTTGGTATCTCCTACATTACTTTAATTCCTATGCTGTCTAATATATTTTGTATGTATTATTTTTGTGATTTTATGATTCCAGCTTGCTAATTAACCTGCATCGATGAATCTTGTAGAACAGTTTAGTAAAATCGGAAAAGACTACATTAATTTGATTATGCTGTTCAATATCTATAGTAAGATTTTCTACATATGCCATTTGTCTGAATGATGTAGATTTAGATTTCATAAACCTACAGGAAGAAATAATTATTATTTGTCCCTTTTAAATACCAAAATTGGGTAGAAATAAATTACTTAAACATTTAAGTTCAAACAGATTTTTCTTGTTTTTGTAAATTACACTTTTTTCTATATTATTTATATTACGAGTTCACAGTCAAGCACAGAAATATAGAAATAACAGTGTACTTGCAATTATTAATTTAGACGATACAGCGGTATATTTGCTACTTAAATACACTGCAATTTGAGGCAATAATTTGGAAAAGTTGCCAATTTGTATGAGTGTATAAAACAAAATGTAAATAATTCGTACATTTATATGTAGACTTTCTATATTAAATGTTACATTTAAAATTATTTTCACGGATATTTATTAACATGTTTATTGCTTAATTAGTATTTACTTGCGTAGCCTTTGTTGTCAATAACAGCTTTGCAGCGACGAGGCATTGACTTAATCGACTTCAGACAATTTTCGCCCGAGATCGACGTCCATGCTTCTACAAAAGCTTCATACAGCTCATTTTGACTAGAGTTCCTTTCACTTGAGACTTTTTTCTTCACATCATGCCATAGATTTTCAATCGAATTTATGTCCGGATTGTTCGCGGGCCAGTCTAAGACAGAAAGAATCATGCCCACTTTCCATACATTGATTGACCTGTCACCCACTTTGTTGTACGGGTCGCGTCTACTCATAAATATTGTTGTCTTAAATTAGTTTTAGATTAAAATGAAATAATAAATAATAATCTTTTTATTTCGAGGCCAGGAAAATATAGTATAAGTAGAAAAAGGTTTGAGGTTATAAAAGCTGTCAAACGCGTTATTAAATTGTTTTCTACAGTAAATGAGTGAAATTCAATTATTCTAGTAATTAAAAACAGATTTAATCCCATAAGTACTTAATAAAGATGCTTTTTCATTTAATTTAATTTTTCAACATATTTAATATGATTTATTTTTGTATGTAATGTACTTTATTTGAGAAACGAATTTATTTAATTAGTATTGGATTGTTAAGTGTAATGATAAAGATTATGGGAAAACTCATATCATTTTCCTACTTTGGTTAGTGTATATCAAGAAACATGAATAAAAAACAGCTTTTCTTTAATAATTATTTATTCATTTTCACTGTCTTCTCTTACTACTACTTCATCCAAATATGCAGCAGGAGGATAAATATTATTTTGATGCCTGGCGCAACCCAGATACCACACAATGGTCATCACATGTGCACAACAACCGACAGTGCGATGTCCTACTATGCAGTTACAATAATATTCCATAATGCCTTCTCTTCCATTTATACCATTTCTAATTAAAATATAAACAAAGTACTGCCGCCTTGAGACATGTCTCGATTTGATTTTTCCTGTAATAAGGGTGTTTTCCCCACTAACTAACTCAGGTATAAGACTAGTGTCTATACAGACTTCAATTCTATACCCGCCATGGAAACGTACATGTTCACCATAATATGATCGTGCCTGACGAATTTGGTACGTTCCCAAGGCGAATAATATTAAATCATTGTATTCTAGACGTGGGAACTCAATGTTACTCGTATCAGCTGTAATACTTTGAAAAAAGGATGCCCGGCGATTTAAATTATATTCAGAAACAATTATTGACAAATTATTTTCTAGGGGCATCCTTTCATGTATTATTTCAAGAATTTGACTAACATCAGGTCTATTGCGTAGGCGAACACCAAACTTATTAATTAAACAAGCTGCAATTTGAAAATACTCAAACATGTGAGGAACACTGTTGTTAAAAAAGTCAAACCTCAATAACCTGTAATCCCTTTTAAAATACCCATTTACAACTTCCACTACCCATCGGCATATAGTAACACACCTATTCCTATTTGCTTGGGTGGTGGTCAACTGGTGTTCGCCTTCCAATAGAGAATCTGGCATATATACTTTATAGTTACAACTCTCCAATAAGCTGATACTATCTCTGAATCCCCTGTCTAAAATAAATATGTCATTATCTTGGAAATACTGTCTTAGTGGGGCACTTTCATTTCTGAACAAAGAAGACATTATTTCTGCATCAGATTTGGTAGCTTTGTTTGGGCCAAAGCAATCTAAAATATATCCATCACATGCTACAATTAAAAATGGCTTTAACAAATTCCTATACTTGTGTAAAGAGTATGTGTCTTTTTAAAACATATAATTACTGCTTTTATTTGTATAAATGTATGTTCCATCACATATTACAATGGCTTGTACATTATTTTGGTTATATATTCCATTTGGTATTGTGGGATTATGTTCAATCAATTCTTCTCTTGTTAAATGGTTTATTCCCAGATATCGTGGAACAAAGTCGACTATTATTATTTCTCTTGCTGTGGCCATTAACCTCTCCAAAGTAGTGCGAGGAACTTCTAGTAATGTTGAAATTCTTACATCTGACTCACCCGTCCGCATCTTTATTAAAACTGCAGCAAGACCCAATATACCCCTGTGCTTTCCCAACAGCCGGGGTAGATCTTCCAACAAGGCAATAAAATTAGTTTTTGTCAGACCCATCCAGTATCCAAACAAATGATCATCCATTTCTTGGACTGATTGCATACTTGAGAAATCAAGAAAAGATTTAAATAAATTAACAAATGAAAACACATGCTCCACTTGATCCACAGTAAAATCACTGATGCTATTTTCACTGGCATACAGAGAATCCCAAGTATTACTGTGAATATGTTCTGTGCATACCCTTGCCAGTTTAGGAATATAAAAATTATGAGTCGATAAAATAGTAGCACGCAGAGGATCAGATACAGTATGCAGATTTGCATTCGCACATCCATAAAATATACAATGAGATGCTGTATTGGGAGCTCGTTTATAATTAAGTAATTTTATAGTACTTGATTGATCAGCTTGAGACTGTGGTGAATGTGCACCAACCTCTGGGACTGCAACTATTTCAACAGATCCTTCTCTTTCAAGTTCTTCCGCTGTGCTAACTGGCGGCTGAGGTTGAATTTCTGGAGTGGACACTGAATCAACAGACTGGTCTAAGTGTTCTTCAACTACTTCACCTTGATGTGTTTCACTATCATGCAAATCTCTTTGTTCATCATGTTGACGAGTTGAAATAGCTTTTCTTCTAAATCTCAACCAACAGGCATGGCATACACGATCCATTGGTGATATCTGTCAACAAACAACAGCATATGTAATAAATGTAATGTTGTAACATATTTATTATTATAATGGAATAGAAATTATTTTAAGAAAATAACTAAATGCTATCTTTATATACATACCTCATGAGGTGATACTGTATTTTGAATCAGGTGGATCATACTTAGTATGAGGCTTGATGGGTACTCCCTTAGAATGTGATCACTTTGGCGATTGAGCAATGATCTGCCACAAACGAGGCATACTTGCGTATGACCTTTGCGTGATGGACCAACTGATGGATCATTTTGTCTATTCTCATGAATCTGAGTGTTAATAGTTTGCATTGATACATCAAAGCACGCTTCGCAAATGTAATCTTCTTCAGTTATCTGGAAAACAAATAAATAATTAATTTAAATAATCACATAAAATACAACACAGGAATAGCAACTCTATCAGATTCACTTATATAATTGTTTCTACATTTATTATAGAAAATATATAATGTAAATTGTATTATTGCATGTCGAACATTTTGTATAAAAAAATAACATTACAATTACATGTGTTAAGGTATTGTTTGGTAAGTACAGTGATAAAAAACTTACGCACAAACGCACTTGGATATCTCCAGTAATACTGGAGATATCCAAGTGCTAATTAGCGAGATGACTCTGTTATCTAGCTGAAGGACCTGATAACGCCGAAGCGTATTAACAGTTATGTTACAATTTACACAGTTTAACTCATTCCGTTTTTCTCTTTACTCGTTTCCAATTATTAATTTCAATTATGCATGTATACTTTAATTTATAATGACCATGAATCTGGATGATTTATATAGATTCATGATATAGACTAAAAGATCTTTCTAACTGTCATAAATTGATTCTAAAATTTGTTAAATATTTTAAAGCACTTATTATCGTAGGTTCCTCTTACCTATGTATGATATAAATTAATTTAACGAGCTTGTTTTACCTGGAAATCACGAGCTCACCCCGCAAGCCGGGTGCAAGCCGTAGGTAATAAAATAAATACTTTGAGACTGATTATCATCTCAACCAATAGGTTTCGAGCTTTACTGTCATAATACAAAATGTTTATTATAATTATGCCTATGATAAAATTTAGTTATTTTTTGTTGGCCGGCTAAAAAAAAAATAGCCCAAATTTGTATGAAGCCTGAATGATGTCCTTTGTAGAAATCACAACAAAAGGTGCCGGCCGGCTTTTGTTTATTTTACAAGTAGCAAACACCAGCTCTTCCTATTGTTTAGATTAATAAGCTCTTACATTCAAGTATCAGCAGTTTTATTTTCTTTTTATTATTTGCATTGTTTAGATCAACAAACTCTTACATTCAAGTAGCGACAGCTTATTGTCTTTTTATTATTTGTATTGTTTAACTTACTTGCGTCGTAATATAATAATATGATTAGTCTTATGTTATAACAATAAGTTTTAAAATTTTCAAAAACCACTACAAAAGATGTCGACACCCTATTTTTTTTTCAAAGAAGTAAACGCCGGCGCTTTCTTTAATTTAGAACAATGAGTTCGTGATTGTTGACATAGCCAAAGTTAACTCTTAAAATTTACACAGAACTTTTTTTAATGATGATCAACCTAGATGTAACTTAATATTTTTTTACTCAAACCACAAAACTACAAAACTGAAAAAATGAATTCAGGTTTTTGGAAAAGAGTGAAAAAGACAGGCTTCTAAAAGTCCTGTCTTAGATTTGGGTGGTGGGAGTTCAATGTCAGTCATTTATCAATTACTGCGTAATAACCTGTAAACGCATCTTATCTCCTAAGACAGAGTGAACAGAGGCGTCCTAAAAGTAGGTCTATTTACAGCCCTATACCCAACTGCAGCTCTGTATGACGAAGCAGAGGTGCTACAGAAGTTTTGAACTTAAAAATAGCAAAGGGGTCAATCTAATAAAAAGTTTGAGAGCCTAATGGTAGCTCCAATAAGTGAACACGCGTAGCGTGTTCTTGGCACTGCAAAAACCTTTATTTTCAAAAAAAAATCAGACTTGGTTTTTCCGGTTGCCGCTTCATTTAACCATAGCAGATCCTTCAAAAACTATGCAGTAATAATTTGGGCAGAATATCTGGCCTCGTTAAAGACATATTACCAAAACATCGAAAACCCGCCTGGCGTGTTCTTGGCATACAGACTTCAATAAACTTGAACACGCCAAGCGTGTCCTCGGCATTGAATGTGTTAACCTCTGAGAGGTGGGTCACGTTGAGCGTTCCATGATGCGTCGAAACGAGAGCAATTCGTCGTAAATCCAAATAAAAAAGCAAAATCGGTGTCCGGGTAATACAAAAGTAAAAGAGGTTATCGGTTATCGAAAATCCAAAAATCGCACAGTACCAGCTTGTCATGGTATCTGTGACATTCGTTTAACGTTCCATAGACTACAAAAGAATTTCGTTTTCAATTCCACCGATATATACACGCAAGTTTTTGACTAGACTTAAGCATTTAAAATCGATTTTTTTCCGTATTTATTCAAATTGAAGATAACAGATACAAATTCATTTATAGAGATGCACATTAATCGGCTATATACCGTATGACCATTTTTTGTGCGTGAAACGAAACGTACGAACCCTTTATTCTTCGGTCCGAATTACATTATCATATTTTTGTAGAACAATTTTGAGAATAAAAAACGACTCATTACTTTTTTCTCTGGCTTTATTTTTATAATTAATTATATCACACAAAATAAACATAAAAAGGGGATTTTTTTGAGATATTTCTCATCACTAGACGCGTTAGTTAATTTTTGGGTCATAATTGGACATGATTCTTTGTTGTTCCCTTAAAGAAGGAGGAAGGAGTTAAGGAAACACTTAACACTACTAGCCATGTGTTTGGGATCGTTGTCATGTTGAAAGATCCAAGTTATTGGTAAATTATCATAGGAATAGGGAATCATTGTCTCCTGTAAGATATTTTTATACTGGTATTGATCCATGACACCCTCAATTTTTCGAACGGGTCCAACTCCGTACCCGGAAAAACATCCCCATACTTTAATGTTTCCACCACCGTGCTTAACCATTTTTCTTGTGTACATACTATTAAAAGCATGGTTTAGTGGACGTCTAACGTAGCGTTTACCATCGGAATTCACCATATTTATTTTAGTTTCATCTGAGAAGAAAACTTTTTTCCATTCATGTACTGTCCACTTGCTGTACTTCTTTGCAAACAATAATCTCTTCTCTCTGTGTTGCTTGGTAAGAAGTGGGACCTTTCGGGAAACTCTCCCAAGCAGTTTCGCTTCAACTAATTGCCTGCGTATTAGTCTTGATGATACGTTTCTGGGGTCATTTGGTGAAAACACCTCATTTCTAATTTCAATGGATCCTTTAAACGGGTCTTGTTTAGCAAGACGTACAATATGCATATCTTCCCGGGGCGTCGTTTTCCTTGGACGTGGGTTTCTGATTTTGTTTTCCGTAGTTCCATGTCTTTTGTAATAGTCAATAGCATTAAAATAATACCTTCTTTACGGAGCATTTTAAGTGGTCAGCGATTCTTCTGTAAGTCCACTGTCGTTTCAAATGCTAATTAACAATTGTTTGCCGAGTTGACGCGTCACAACTTTTATTTTTTCTCATTTTAAACAATATTGACCATCCCGAAACTGAAGTTGATGTTAAAATGCCGCCAAAACACGATTTAAATCATAAACAAGCGAAGAAAGGAATTTATTTCTGTTTAATTCACAATTAGAATGTACAATGTTATGATTATGTTACTAATTATTTGTCGAAGCTGCCAGTATCGTAATTTTTATCAAATGAAGTAAAGTTTTATTTAAAATTCAAAATAATAAGTAGTTTTTTTTAAATTGTATGCATATTTAAATGTAGTGGCAATATTGTTGCATAACAATTATTAAATCATTTCTTACTATTATTAATGATTGTTACTAGTTCAAGTTGATGCTTATGCGATTGTATGGAGTGTTTCTAATTATATGACCACCACTGTATATAAGATAAAAATTAAGTAATATTACATTATAAAAAACATTATATGGAGTTGCAGTCATCTAGCTCCTTCATTTATATTATCGGGATGGTTAAATTAGACTGTCCTTTCCACATGTAGCATATCATGGAAATTTTAGGACTTGATTTACAAAGAATATTTAATTAAAATATATTAAAATAGAAATTTATCAATTGTATATTCAATAAAGCTTAAATCTGTGGAACAGGTTAAGGGTTTGTTGCCGGACGAGGAGAAAGAGAAGATTGGACCGAAGCCTGTAGCCGGGCAGCGCGCGCCCCCGCGCGGCGCGCCCGCGCCCGCGCCCCCGCGGCCCGCGCCCCCGCCCGTGCTGCTGCAGCCGCTGCAGCCGCTGCCTCCGCTCATGGTGAGTTCCTCTTTTTGTTGGTTACTGTGTGACATTTGTCTGTATGACGTTGACATCTATCACTACCACATGAAGAAGGAAGTGACGTTTTGCAATTCGTTTTTATCGCTGACGATACTCTCAGTATAAATCGTAGTTCTCTTTAATATTGTTATAAAATTTAGTTTAAAGCAAATTGTTATATAATCGTATGTGTTGCAAAAGTGTATGAACTTGTCAATATTTTCTTTGTAGAAATATAAAATTATCAAAATCGGGTTTATGATTTTTTATTCAAGACAACTTTTTTATCTATGGCGCAACGACGCGGCGGCCATTTTGTTTACCCGTGCGTGAGATGCTGTCAGTACGAGTGCAAGCCCTTTGTATATGTCACGTCACAAGAGAATTACAAAATAATGGACCTTTGTTTCTATTGAATTGAATTGTGGAACTAGTAGCCGAAGCTCTTGATATTGGCCGCAATACTGTTTCGCGTATAACACGTGACAAAATTGTTGGAATGTACAGACATTGGCCCGTACAATTGTCAAGAAAGAGATGTCTGAAAAAAAAATTATCGACACCCACGAAAAAACGGACCAAGGTGAAGCCAATCACAAATTTATATAATTTTGCTAAAGATGTTATTAGAAATCATATTTGTGAATATTATAGAAGAATAGAGCCGCCCACATTGCTCAAGTTTCTTGAATCATTGAAAGGAGCTTTAGCTGACTTAATGTAATATACGAAAAGGCCACTAGGTCTTTCGACTACCACCCTGCCATTGCCGGCATAACGCTATTAAGCTAATTTGGGCACAAATAAAAGGTATGTTTTAATTTCGATTCTGAATGTCGAAATAATTGATTGAATTGAAAAACTTTTTTTAATAAGTCCGTTTATTTTTATCGCAACAAATAACACTTCGCCGCCATTTACGGCAAATATGATGTTGGTCCAACTACAAGAGGTCTTGCAACAATGTTGAACCTGAAGACGCGTCGAAGTTTGTGAATAAAATAAAACGGGACATTGTCTGATTGAGATTGTGACATCCATATTGCTAACATATAGATATAATTGTTAATAATAACCGTAACAGATTCATATGATTTATTTAGTGACAATTCCTGACGACGAGAGGAATTCCTGAAGATGTTCCTGACTCTTATATAACATTAGACGAATATAATATATTTCTTCTTAGCAACCTTGTAAGAAACCTTACCCTATATATGTTGATTCATTTATATAATAATATACTTTTAACAATAAAAATTGAACTACGCAGAATATACCTTTTTTATTATAAAAAAATATTGACTACCCAGCATAGCAGTACATACTAAATACGTATATGCTGTTACTTTGTATGCATAACACTTTACCTGATTTATCTTTCAATTTGATTTTATTTATATATTAGAACTTCTAGGCTGGGTTACATTTAAGTTACTACAGTTATTTATGATTTAATATATTATGAATGTAAATATTGGAGTCTAAAAGAAATATTTAAAAGTAATCTACCAACAACTCAAAGCTAAAGTCAAGAACTCGTGTCTTTTACCGAGTTTAACTTATGGAAGTCAGACTTGGAAATTTTCCACACAAGCCATGAATAAAATCATTACATGTCAAAGAGGTTTAGAGCGAAGCATGATGTATATAAAGAAAATGGAGAAAATAAGACATTCAAAGATACGACACGTCACCAAAATTACAGACGCCTTGATTTATGCTCGAAAACGGAACTGGCAGTGGGCTGGACATTTAGCGAGAATGAATGACAGAAGGTGGACTTCACTAGTTACTAACTGGTTAGGACCACCAGGCAAGAGAAAGAAGGGGAGAACTTTAGATCGCTGGGAAGATGATCTGAAAAAATCAACGGGCATATACTGGCGCACCATAGCACGAGACCGACAAAAATGGGCATATTTGGAGGAGGCCTTTATCCCATGGGTTATTCCCATGGGTTTTCGACTATTTGGATAAACCATGTTTTTTTAGGATCAGAGATCTTGTTCACTTCTCAGTAAAGTACAAGTAAGTTCCTAACTAGCCAATGATTAACTTACAAACCGTAAACATCCAATTAATAATTCTTTTTATTACTTTCTTTCAATCTATTAATTTGTAATACATCTGTGTATTAGACTATACCCTGATTTAGTTCCAGTCAGTTCCAGTTTGCTTAGAGTTGCCATATTTGTCTTCTTATAAATTTGTTAGGTTATACCGCCGATGGCGCCACGTCCACCGTTGATCCCTACGCCCGTGGGCGTGGCTCCCGTGGGGGGAGTGGTGGGGGCGGTAGCCGGTGTCAGCGGTGGGTCGTTCGCGTTCGCGGCTCCAGACGAGGAGGAAGCACCGCCGTCTAAACGCACACGCACGGAGGATGCGCTGGAGCCCGAGGCCGCCTGGCTGCAGCGGCACCCCGCCATCGTGCCTATACAGGTGATGTACTTTTATGATCCATCTTTCATACATCTCTCACCTCTCCACGGGATCAAGAGGTCAAAAATCGCTTTCTATCATACCCTTAAAATATTTTTTTTCACGTTCTTAGAAATTCAAAATCACATCGGTACATTCCCGATAAAAAATCGAATCCACTGTTGAGACCACGTGATTCTTTCATGAAATCATTGTGATTGATAACAGAGAGATCTTAACACAATAATAGCTTCATTTATATCAACTACTATATTACCGTATAACTTTTCTACCCCTACTCGAATGAGATGAATAAATAGGATCCTGTTACTTTTAGTTGGAAAGGTGGAATCTAGATTTAATGTTCAGTACTTGAACTGCCTTTATAATTTAAAATACTATTTACTACCTTTGTTTGAAGTTCAATTGTCGTCGTTAGTAGGCTAAAGCTAAAGCTACAACAATTTATATGTGATAATTAGAGATCGGATAATCGGATGCATATTTACCTAAAGTTAGTTTAAGACAAAGTATGGAAACGGCTTGTTATTGTTTTGTTAAATAAAATTTTTCACCATTTCTGTTTTTTTTATTCAATTATTTAATTGATTATTGTTTTAGTCAAAGTAGCTCACTACTTTCGTATAACACTTCATGTAATAAATCGTACATTTATAAGTCTCGGTCTTTTGAAAATAAATACCACGTGCTAATTTAGTAATTTTCAAACAATATCACTACGTTAACTTTGCAGTCCTATATTTTCCCGGGATTTTTATTTAACAAAATGTATTTTAAAAAGCCGCTTCCATAATTTGTGAGCCAAAAATTAACTTTAGGTAAATATGCATCCGATTATCCGATCTCTAGTTATAATTATGCAACTATAAAAATAAGTTGAATGAGTTAAAAAACTTTTAATGAACAGACTCAGAAGTGATAATTGTTTATTCTACGCAATATTGAAAATTATGACTAATTATTATAATATTTACACATCTATTACATAAAATCTAATGATTATTAAACATTAAAATGGTATTTGTAAGCAGTAAGTGTAGGTACCTACATATTTTGACTACGTCAAAAATTTTACAAGTGTTTTTCAGTACAAATTTGAGCCATGGTCCAGGTCCTGATGTCTCCTTATTGATTGAGCTCTTAAGGCCTGCACTGACCGTTTTAATTGTTAATCCCAAAATTGAGGCTCACCTCGTTAGATAAGTTTCGGTATCCCTCTCTTAACATTTGGTTCTTTCTTGTATCAAATGAAATCTTTATGTCCTGGTCCTGGACTAAGTGAACCGTGTTGAAGTTACCTAGCTTGTTCAGTACTTTGTTCTATAGTTTCGTATTAGTCTGGATTCTACTTTGTATGGAGACAGTGCCTTAAGTTGGGAAGTGCTAGCCCTCATTTCTCCCCGGTTAGAATGTGTACTTCGAAGAATTAATTTAGATACCGTTCTGTCGGTAGTCATATGCAGCAACAGATTTTCCTTATTATGCCGTGTGTCCTAATTGCTGCCCGTTCACGCTCCATAGCCATGAAGTTATAAACCAGTCCGGCCCCAGCAGCTCTTTCTCTTATAACTATGTGTAGTGGTAAATGATTCAGATATCTTGCTATTCATATATACGTTATAGTCATGCTTGTCTTTGTAGCCAGGGGGTTATACCGAAAGTAAAACGAAACATTTGAAAATCCCCATGGATTTCCTACCTGTTACCAACGATAAAATCAATGTTGCTAGTAAATACATATTGAAATATTGCACCAAATAAATGAAATGTTTGTTATTGCAAGATCTAAAACAATGTATGTAACGTGTTGTATGTAGCAGAGTGGTTCATGCTTGTGTATTATTGTGGCAGATACCGCTGCCCCTAAAATGAAAGCGCACGCAGTGACTGCTGGCTGGGCGCATACAGACGCTGTGTGTTTGTGTGTCAGCTTATGAGTGACACGTACTGTGTGGCAGGTGTCGCTGCCCTTGGCACGAGAGCGCGCCGAGTGGCGACTGGACGGGCGCATACAGACGCTGTGTGTTGTGTTTGTGTTTGTGTGTCAGCTTATGAGTGACACGTACTGTGTGGCAGGTGTCGCTGCCCTTGGCACGAGAGCGCGCCGAGTGGCGGCTGGACGGGCGCATACAGACGCTGTGTGTTTGTGTGTCAGCTTATGAGTGACACGTACTGTGTGGCAGGTGTCGCTGCCCTTGGCACGAGAGCGCGCCGAGTGGCGGCTGGACGGGCGCATACAGACGCTGTGTGTTTGTGTGTCAGCTTATGAGTGACACGTACTGTGTGGCAGGTGTCGCTGCCCTTGGCACGAGAGCGCGCCGAGTGGCGGCTGGACGGGCGCATACAGACGCTGTGTGTTTGTGTGTCAGCTTATGAGTGACACGTACTGTGTGGCAGGTGTCGCTGCCCTTGGCACGAGAGCGCGCCGAGTGGCGGCTGGATGGGCGCACGCTGTCGTTGTCGGCGGCGTTGGCGCAACCTGTGGCGGAATTGAAGGCGGCTTTACAGCGGGCTACAGGCATGCCCACCGCGAAACAGAAGCTGCACTACGAGGTAAAAGAGCTTAAAAACTGCTCATAGTATGCCCGAAACTAAAATTGTTGTGATCAAGACGTAAATAAGTTTAGTTGAAAGTTATTCATTGAAATTTTTAATTGTGTTTATACTCTCATAGGGTAAAAGCATGTAAACATAAATGGTACATGTGCAACCCGGTTTATTCGTCTTACCAGATAAAATATTATATTACTTTGTCCAGGGCCTGTTCTTCAAGGACACGAATTCCTTGGCGTACTACAACGTGCCGTCCGGCGCACTTATACACCTCCAAGTGAAGGAAAGAGGTGGTCGCAAGAAATAATTCTTTGCTCCTACGTGAAAACATCAGTGCTTACATTCTGAATTCAAGAAAACATATGTCGTTATCGCGTTATTTCCTACTTTGTTTCGAACCAGTTTTATATATATATATATATATATATATATATATATATATATATATATAATCAGTTAAATTTTAAGAGCACGGCTAAGAAGCATCGCAACGTCGATAATGCTCAGAGCAATAATCAATGTTAAACGACTGGGATATTACGAAATGCCAATATTTTATTGCATATGTATAAAAGTTATTACAAAATATATAATGACATTTACAACATCGAAATGTTTGTTTTATTTTCTATAAAAAAAATTCACTCCGGCTTAGGACTGTATGTGTTTAAGAATAGGATATTATAAAAAAATAAATATTAACACGGAGAAAAATGAAAAGATAATAATTTTTTTCAACACCATTGCTCGTCATTGGTATGTAACTACACCAATTTTAGTTTCACAATGTATCATATTACCAACTTATAATATCTTTCGAATTTCAAATTAGATTACTGCACGATTTAGTTTGGTAATCAAAAGTTAATAGTTTAAATAAATGTCACGTCACAAAAATAGGAACCAATGGTGATGAAGCGTGTAAATAGCTATCACCAGTGGAGCTGTAACTACTCAATCTATTTTTGGGTTTTGTTTTTCTTTATGTTAATTATACATATGAGAAGCGCACACAATAGACACCACTGTAAAGGCAAAAGGAGGTCATGCACTCAGCGTACTCACCAAGTGCAGCCAGTGTTCTTCTTGGATTTCTACCACCACACACGTGCGCAGCAGATCACCTTCGAATTCACAGGGTCGACCCTATCTTCACAATCACTATGGCAAGTTCACAAAACAGTTCAAGTAGTCACAGGGATATATTGTGCGGGATAAGTATAGTTAAATATGAGCGGAGATAAAAATACAATATGCGGTCTTCTTTCACTTCTTTCTTCAGCAGCGGTAGCGGATGAATAAAAAAAGATCGAGCGGTGCAGGGGCAGCACTGTCGCGTCCGTATATGAACGAAACGGTACGACTAGCGCCATCTCGAGAGATCAATCATGATCTTTCAACACTGCCGCAAGATGGCACTGAGATACAATACTCCCCAAAATGCAATTAAAATGAATGAATATTGTGCGCAATTTCTAACAGGTATAATTATTAGCTTAATTTAAATTTAAATAATGAAAATAATCAATAAATATTTTAAGCTAAATATGACGTTTTTAATTTGTGATTTTGTAAATTATTAATGTTTTTATTACAAAAATATGCTGCGCCACCAACCAAAGAGAATTTATATGCAAAATGCTGAAACATTTTTGTAAATTAAATAAGTTTGGCATTTAGAAACACTCTGTTTAAAGATATACAATTATAAAAACCTTATTTAAAATTACAACTATCAATTAGAAGTCATACATAAATATTAAAAGAATATATTTATTTTGTAAAAAATATATAATTTGCTGTTTTGGCTGTATAAGCTTAGTCTTTCGCGCACAAAGCCGTCATTGAAAAAGTAAACGCGCTATTTTTCAATGTTCAGTACTACTTTGCAAGTAGATATGTTGCATTGTTTCTTTTGTTAAGATTTTTATATCAAAAATGTCATCAAGCGATGAAATTGATTGTACGAATGAAATAATAACGAATATTTCAGAAATGACTGGTGGTGAAGGTGGAAATCCAACGTATAAATTTTATAATTATACTTTCACAAATTGTTTTTCAAAATAAATTGTTATTGAACTATAATGTTTGTATTAATTACTCACAATGGTGTTGAAAAACGTCGTATAACACTCGTGAGCAGTTAAAAATAACATTCTCGGCTGAATATTAAGCACTCGCTGCGCTCGTGCTCAATGTTAGCCTCGAACGTAGTTTTCAACATTACTCACTTGTATTATAATGTACTATAAATACATCATCTCCCTAATTGCACATTTTCTCTAGTGCTCACAGTTCCAGCTCAGTATAGTATATGTTCTATCTTCTTTATGAGCTTTGTAGTGATACTATTTCTACTAAAATTTTTCTTCTAGAGGTTTTATGGCAGGTAGCTGTCATTTCTACTGCACTACGATCCATCGTTTCGAAGGCATCTAAGGTAAGAGGGCGTCCATAAATTACGTGAGGTGTTTTTTAAGTTTTGTGTGGCTCCCTCGCCCCCTTGCGAGATGTCGTGAGATTTTATTTTACCCCCCTCCGCCATCCCCCAATCTCACGTGAGATTTTTCAAAATGTGGGTTTCTTACGTAAACGCGTTGGATTGTTATTGTAAACAGCAAAAAAATGCTTCTTGCTTTAATTTACGACTGGTTAAGACTAGTAATCAATATTGCTGAGAATAATTATAGTGTAATAAAAATTTTACAATAGACTACGGAAACGGTGACAACTGTGATTAAAAAAATGAAATGAAACAATCACCTAGTAAACATCATTGTATTTAAAAAGTGTAAAAATAAAAACATTTAATAGATTAATCAACGTAATATCTGGAATGCACTGTGTAGTATTAAATATTGCACATATGTAAGAAGCACCACAGTATAAAAATAGTGTAAATAAATTCTGGAACATTACTTACGCAACTAGATCACATCAGATAATAAATGACTTAACCATTAGAATTATTTTAAATATTAAGGCACAATAAAGCTTATATGGAATGTATCTACTTAAAATTATAAGTATTTGGTGACTTTAGTCGATATTATGTCGTCTGCTATCAAAATATACATACATTTATACACAATGTTTATATTAATTTGTCGTGGTCACATGATACAAAGAGACAATAAGACGGCGTTATACAGAGTAAATATCAGTTTTGTATGACAAAACTAACATCCAAATACATCTCAAACAAATACGTATCAGATAAAACTCATAAATCGAATAAAATCGAGAAAAAAGTACAAAAGAAATTAGACGATTTAAAAATGTATAAACAAGTATTTTAAATACCAGTATGCTACACAATGAAAATTCAAAATCAAAATTGATTTGCAATAACTTTATATAGACGTGCAAAAGTAATAAAAAACTATATACAAAGTGTGATAAAGATTAACAATTATACTTTTTTATTCAATATATTTTAATAAACGCAAATGTATTAAACTTCTTATAATTAATCTATGGTGTGATTGTAAGAAGTAGGTAAAGCTTTTGTGAAACGCTCATTATTAAAAATTCGTGCTATTAAATTGGATTATTACTCGATAAATCTTAAGACACATTAAACAAATAAGAGATATAAGGTTAACTCTTTTAGGAATAGATAAGGTTTATATCAGACATTTCTCTTATAAATGAATATTCACTAAGAATTTGTGAAATAATTTTAGTACAAATTAAGTCAGGGACGGGAAAAGAAATAATACCAATTGAAATAGAACATGTTGAGAGCGAATTATTTGCATTTACTTTATGCAATAATAAAATTAATAAAAACCCCGATGAAATAATATTAAAAAGCATAAAATAACATTGGCGTTTTAAAATACAATCTTGTTTTGAAAATCCTAAATTTACATAAACAAGCTTGACACGGATGATAACTAACACAAACTAATGTATGTATCGTCCTATAAAAAACTAAAATTGAGTTATATATCCAAGTACCTATATAAGTCATATTTCGACAATAGAAGCATAGACCTCTTATTATAATTCTTATAATAAAGCCTTCAAATTTTGTTTTCAAAAGTACTATTTTTCTTATCCATTATGCTATTAGCCAGTTCTTGGTACCTTACTAGCATCGGCGCGTAGATTTTCTCGCTGTCGGGATACGGTGTAGCCACTGGAGTCAATGTTGGCTCTGAACCTGTAATGGATTTGATAAAGGGAACTGGTTGATTAATTTATAATCACTATAAAATAATACTATTTACAAGACGTTTAGGTGTACAATCTTCTGGTGTTTCGACACGATCCCATCTGGATTTAGTCTCAGTGTTTGTAACTGACACTCAGCGTTGTGAAGTTTTCAGAAGCTTTCCTAGGGTAATTCACGATTATGGGAACTCATGTAAGTGATAATGTAACCTTGACGAAATATCTGTTTGGTAAATTAATTTATTCGACCTTCATCTGATAATGCGTTGGTGAACGCAGCTCTCATCAACGGCATATTTAACAAAGTGAAGGGTCTAGCACGTCTTTTGATAAACTGAAATGGTGTGCCTCAAAAGTAGCAGGGTATTCGAATTCGATTCCAAGTGAATATCTAATACCATTAACAAATGAAGTAGTAACAAATGAAGTAAATCAACTACAATGCGTATTGTAAAATCTAAACGCTGCGCGGTGTAGCGCGGGGCTGGATGATACTCGGCTGTTTTATTTTGATTTCATTTTGTCCGGTTGCGACTGTGAGGTGGCAGATTACGATATTGTAAATCGACTAATAGTGTTCTGTATACTTATCACTGCATATTTTTCCCTTCAGTATGCTCTGCTGTTATTTGCATTACATTTTTCTAAATAAAATTCCACACATAAATAAAGAAATCCATAATACCTCTCGGATTGGTCGTTGGAGGAATACATTGGCATCATCAAAGGTAACTGCTTATTATATCTGAAGTATTAATGAGCATAAATAAAATTTGTGCATATACCTAGTAAATGCCTAATGGACTTGTGTCGAAGGCCTAGTATCTAACTTATGTACTTTATGTACTATTTTAAAACTTTGGATCACAGTGTAGGTTAGTACATGGAAATTGTAGGAATAAGTATATAATAAATCGTAGCTTTAATTGTATCTTTTATTATTTATAGATAACAAAATAGACGCTGACACGTTAACTTCTTAGATCGTGATATGGTCGCTATATTATTTGAGCCAATAGGTGATCGGACCAAATCGGTTAATGGCCAAAATGATGATTGAATATCTTCGAACAACGATTAACGCACCAAATGATTAAACCAAATTGCATTGCATTCTCAATTCAAAATTGCTTTTGTATCAGTAACAAGCACTGACACGCAAGAAATAAGGAGTCTATTTCTTGCGAGCATAATAATAGGTGAGAAGGACCGTGTTATTTGTAGCTTGTGACTCGATCAGTGTGAGGGACTTATCGTCTGGTGTTATCAGTAAGAAGGACTGATACTTTTACTGTCACTGTGAGAAAGACACGCAGTTTCGAATTATTTGGTTAGTCTTTAATGATTAGTCTTTGATATTAAACGAACTTTCTAGTGTGATATTTTAAGTTCTGATGAAATGATTTCCTTGATTGGTCAGGTTGACCGAGCTAAAAAGATACTCCAGTTTTATTTTCTTTTGTTGACAGGTATAGAATAAGCCACGAGGACGTGTTGTGTCAGTTCTGGTCGTCTCGACGTTTTATTTTAGCTGTAATTAATAGGACTTAATTTGATTGTCATTGTACCGGAAGTGAGTGAACACCGGGACTTCACATGATTGAAAATGACTAGTCAAATGAGTGACTGAACGCGTGCGGAATCGTGTTGGCAAGTTACACGAGCATCGGGCATCACTCTTCTTCTTCTTCACAATCTTCTGTGACTAACGACGAACGAGGGTGATCTATTAGCCTGAGACCGACGCCATGAATCCGAAGGAAAACATTAACCACTCACGGCCGCCGTCATATATAATGACAATTTTCCGGTTGAATTAGTAACACAATTTGTAGATATTTATAAATCATTTAATTTTAACTTAGAACGCCTTATAAATGAGCTCAAATGTGTATATAAGCTACCGAATTAAGAGACCTAAGTATGTACAAAATTATAGAACATTTTTACGAAAATAACTTAAATACAGTTTTTCCCGAAGTACTGCGCTTGGTAAAATTGTTTGTTACGGTTCCAGCGAGCAGTGCTTCAACCGAATGGTCCCTTTCGTCGCTAAAACGTATACAGACTTATTTAAGTAATACACAAGGCCAGGAACGATTTACAGATCTTTCGGTTGTTTTGTAGGTTAGGGCGTCCAGTTTTAGTAGCAATGGCGCAGTGGACTTACATTGGACCTTACTTTTTTGACGAAGGTGTGTTACTGTAATCGTGAACTCTGAACGATATGTTGCAATGCTACGCAATTTTTTGCGGCCTCAACTTGCAACCTCAACAAAACAAAACTGTGGTTCCAATAAGACGGGGCTACAGCCCACACGGCTAATGATTCCATGGCAGTTGCACGAAGGATTTTTCGTGTCGTTTGATTTCACGTTTCGGTGATATCCACTGGCCTGCACACTCCCCAGATCTCTCGGTGTGCGACTTTTACCTATGGGGCTACCTAAAAAGTAAAGTTTATTGCAACAAACCCCGTACGCTAGGAGAACTGAAAGCCGAAATACGGGAAGAAATCACGACTATTTCCAACGAGACATTGTCAAAAGTAATGGAAAACTTTGAAGAAAGACTTTTGATGTGTATCGACGCGGAAGGACGCCATCTGTCCGAAGTAATCTTCAAAAAGTGATCAGTTCATTACAAACAGTGCACATCGGTATTCCAATGAACAAAGTCGTAAACTGGATAACCTAAACATTGCATTGATGTAAGTTTATTTTTTGTGTAATCAAAATAAAGCAAATTATACTGGTTTGAAATTCATGTGTTCTTTTTGCGCCACCTAGTACAAGTAAATACAAAAAATAACGTACATGCACAAAACACGACCAACTTTTTTGCTGTTAGATACTTAGTATTAATTTTGCAAACACAGAACATCAGACAAACGCGCCGGCCGAATGGCCACTTCGAATATTCGCAAATTGATATGTTTATAAAGTCAGTCAATTTATGTACATTTGAGGTGGCACTGGGTCATCACCATCAGCATCACATCCATGTCATATAGAAACGACGACGAACCTAAACGAATATGCTGTGAATATTTGTGGATAGTGCCATTTTTTTGCCTACCCTGTCTAAAAACTCTGTGCACGTCACTGAACACAACAAGAAAGTTTTAATGCAGACAACATACATTACTAGTACTTGTACTGTAATAAATTGTTAATAATACAATTTTATTGTAACAAGGACATAAACGTTTAACAATAATTGTGGAGTAGTCTGTACTAACCATCACAGTTGTCACATATCTTAATATATATATTTCTTGTGTGCGTGTGTATGTGACTGAACTCCTCCTAAACGACTGGACCAATTTTGATGAAATTTTTTGTGTGTACCAGGGGGCTTGAGAATGGTTTAGATTCACAATACGGTCATATAGATATTGTTTTTCAGCTAAATTATTTATTTAAAAACATTTGAGACAACGTGAGACAACGTGACATTGAGACATTTGACATTTGAGACATTTGACAGGACAACGTCTGTTGGCCAGCTAGTAGCAATATAAAAATATTTTAGCCGTGTACGCGAATTACTGTTAAGGTAACAATTTTATTTTCAGTGAGGTAGCTGATGTAAGGAGTAACTTAGGCTACTTTTATTTTAGTAATATTTCGATGCATCATCTATCCCAAAATAAATTTCTGATTCCACCATAAGGAAAGTCACAAACTATTCAACATAATCATTTGTATAAACTTAGTCTAGATGACTGCGAAAACAATATATAATTATAATATAATGGGTACATTATTAATTATACCAAAACTACAGTACAGTAAGTTTGTCGTCGGACGCACGAGCCAACGGACGAGTCCGTTACGCTAGTTTGTGCAGTAACATAAATTTTTGTATAAAATCGAAACAATGATTTTGTTAATGATGTAAAATCGAAAGAATACTTTTCGAAAGCCTTAAATGAGTAGTGAAAAAAGGAGTAATGACGTAGTAACCTGGTAGAACGACGCTCGCGTTAGCGCTCCACACGTCGGCAGCGCGCACGGCGGCTCCCAACAAAGCAGCATTCGCGTGCTCCTTCTGCAACGTGTTCGTGCATCAAATAATATAATTATTCTTAATTATAACACAAAAGTATTGACGGTATTTATATAATTTGTATAAAAATATATATATTTATTTATGCTATCAAAATGTATACATAAAGGACATGGACAAAAAGTGGGCCTCAATCATGTGCAGAGACGTAAGATATATCAATCGATAGGTAATTTTATGTTCATGAATTTACAATTTATTATATATTTTTTAAATCCCCTGTTTTTCTGTAAATGATGTTTGAAAGTACCTAGATATTCAAGTAACACACCCCAAACCGTGGTTAACATGTTTTAATTAAGTATATAAAATGATAATTTATTTAAATCTTATTGAAAAATGGTTACATTGTTAACAAAAGAAATGTAATTTAGTAATTATAAATTCATGAAGTTCTAGATATGTTGTGTTACTGACCACCCTGAATGTACATAGTCTGTGACCAATGATGACACTCATCCGTTGTCAATGCGACTTTGACAGCATGTCTTGCGCAAATTAATAAAAAGAAAAAAAACTTAAAAAAAGATTCCATCAGCTTGCTATTGCTTTGTATTAAATAATTTAAATTATTAATTACAAAAAAACGGGAGATATTTAAAATCTAATCTTTATCCAGATGATCTACAATATATATATATTTTTTAATATATATATGTCTACTCCACGGACTCGTAGTCCGTGCCTTTTTTGAACTGTCCTCGTTTGGATCTACTACGTACTGTACGTACAGCGTCATATTATTATACAGGGTGTCCCAAAAACGACACGTCACAGTGACACTGGGGTTAGGCCAGCACAAGAGGCATCGAATAAGCCTAACATGACCTCAGTAAAAGTTGCTCGGTTTTCAAGATATTGTCAATTTAAACTTATTCAAAATTTTCACGTTTTTTAACGTGTTCAGTGCTAGCATTACGTTAGATAGCCCTCAGGTTTTGATTTTTCTTTTTACTCTTGTTGCGAATAGTTGCTTAAGATGATAGAAGTGTTATTTCGTTGATAACTAATGTAAAATGTGGAAAAATACTGGATTGAACTTGAAAAAATTGAACAACGAAAAATTTCTTTCAACTTTGATCACTTGCCGTGAAAAAAAATTCAAAGAAACTAAATGAGCAAATAACGTTAAAAACTTGCATGTCTTATGCTTATTCCAAAATGGTATAACACATGTGTCTTATTTTAATATTATACGATTTTTTAATGCTTCACTAATACTAGGAACCCCGGAAGCTACCGCTAGCAGGTAAAAAAATAATGTCACGCGCAACGATAAGGCATTGTTATTGTTATCTATTAGCTTTTTTGTTTGTCAAATGCATGAGAATGAAAGATAAGGATAGTTTATTACCCTTTTGTCGGCTAGATATTGTAAGCAAATAGCTTTGTTTTTGACGTACGTGTCGTTATCATCTTTTCAAAGAAATGGAGAAGAAAGAGGGGTTGTTGTTTTAATTCTTATGGCCCTGCACTGCAAATCAAGTTGTTACGACAGTTCGTTACCTTGCGTTTCGTACGACAACCGTGTTAATCTCTGCGTTCCTTGTTTCTGTGTATTCCTTAATTTAAATCGACTTGGCTTTTCTCTGGACTCTGATTTCTGTTTTGAACGACAACTCGGCGCTCTGTTGGACACTGATATTGCTTTACGGAACTGTCTTATTAACGATGGCAAATCGTGGTACCCAATACACTCACCGTGACTACTCGGACATGCACTTGATTTACGGCGAAACCAGGCAGGTTTCCAATCGAGGCAATGTTTCGTACAACGCAAGATTGGCTGCAAGATTATACTCCGAAAGATATCCAAACCGTAATCCGACGACTTACGAAGTGATCTTAAGAGTTGTGAACGCTTATCGTGATGGCAGATTACCTGGAGTGAGTCACTCAGAAGGAAGACCTCGGACTGTTGACGACAACGTGGTGTTAGAGCAAGTACGAGAGGAGCCAGGAACTTCAGTGCGAATTATTGAACGCCGCACTGGTGTTCCCAAATCTTCGGCACATCGAATTTTAAAACGCCACAAATACCATCCCTACCATATCCAACGCGTCCAAACACTGGTTCCGGCGGACTACGCTGCGCGTGTCCAGTTTTGCCGGACAATGATTCAGAAATGGAGAGAAAATCCAAATTTCTTCAATGAAGTGTTATGGAGCGACGAATCAGCCTGCAAAAGGGATGGGTATATCAATTTGCACAACATCCATAGCTGGCAATTAGACAACCCACATGAAAAAAGAGAAGACCGATCACAGTACCAATTTAAAATTAATCTGTGGACGGGAATTTTCAACGGTCAAATATTGGGACCGGTCGAGTTGCCGCCTGTTCTGAATGGACAAAATTATTTAGAACATTTGCGAAACAACCTTCCTGTATTATTGGAAGATACTCCGTTGGCGCTGAGACGAAGGATGTGGTTCCAACAAGATGGCTGCCCAGCACACTATGCCTTACCAGTACGTCAGTACCTAAGCAACGCATTCCCCGAAAGATGGATTGGGCGACAGGGGCCAATTTCATGGCCACCGCGTTCCCCGGATCTAAATCCCTTAGATTTCTTTTATTGGGGTTGTCTAAAAGACAAAGTTTATGCGAAACCAATAAGATCCGAAAAAGAGTTACGGCGACGTGTATTCGATGCAGCTCGCACCATATCAGAAATCAGCTTAAGAACATTGAGCCGTAATTTTATTAGGCGATGTCACTTATGTATTAGAGTTCAAGGGAGACAGTTCGAGCATTTACTGTAAACTTATTAAACCAATAAGATACATGTGTTATACCATTTTGGAATTGGCATAACACATGCAAGTTTTTAAAGTTATTTGCTCATTTAGTTTCTTTGAAATTTTTTTCACGGCAAGTGATCAAAGTTGAAAGTTATTTTTCGTTGTTCAATTTTTTCAAGTTCAATCCAGTATTTTTCCACATTTTACATTAGTTATCAACAAAATAACACTTCTATCATCTTAAGCAACTATTCGCAACAAGAGTACAAAAGAAAAATCGAAACCTGAGGGCTATCTAACGTAATGCTAGCACTGAACACGTTAAAAAACGTGAAAATTTTGAAAAAGTTTAAATTGACAATATCTTGAAAACCGAGTAACTTTTACTGAGGTCATGTTAGGCTTATTCGATGCCTCTTGTGCTGGCCTAACCCCAGTGTCACTGTGACGTGTCGTTTTTGGGACATCCTGTATACTATTCCGTGACTTAACATTAACGTGAGTCGCGCAGCACTTACTAATCTAACAATAGTACTTTCTTATCTAATAACTATCCTAATTTATATCTACATACAACCATTTAACAATACACTTAATTTCAATACTTTATACAATAAAATTAATTAATCTAATAATAATAAGCTATCCTAACAATGTATGTTAATAATTAAATTAACCCTGCAATGGTGTCGATTCTAGCGTGATTCTCTAAACCCAAAAACCAATCCGACAACAGTCCCCCTCTGTCATTTTGTATAGAGTATGACAAGGACAGACCGCCGCCAAACTCAGCTCTAGGTTCGGAGAATGATTTTGTACAGGTTTCGAGATGATCGCACATTGTTGCACATAGATGGCCCCGCAAATTTGCTCTCTGATAGCCATTTTTTTATTATAGTCCGCTACCTCTTGATCCGCCGCCATGCCGGGAATAACAATGAGGCGTCTAATGGCATCATCTTCCTTGAGATCCTGATAGAAGTAGGTGCAGGACACAGTATGTCGGGATATAGCCACGACTGCATAGGAGACACTGTCGTGAACCAGGTTTTTTCTTTCAGCTCCTCTTAGCACAACTACGTGTTCGTACGTCAGCCCCTGCGCTTCATGTATCGTAAGCAATCTTGACTTTTCGCCGGTGCCATAACCTTCCCTGCTGAACTTTTCCTTCTCGTCTTGAGTGAAAGTCAGAAAGAGAGTGCCAGGGTCGCACCTTCGTAGTCTCGATTCCGATGACATTCTGCATTTCAGAGACCTCAGTATTTGCCGAGACTTATATATTACCTTCATAGATATTTTTGAGGGCGAATGTCACGTCCATCGGGCAGCGGTGTGTGCAGAGAAGCTTCTCGGTTATAGACGTCATGGCGGCTGGACTTCCATAACGCAGTTCGAACATGGCGTCTCTATCGATGAAGGGGATCTGGTTACTATCGCCCATGAGGACGAGTTCTTGAGCCTTGGTCAGCCTGGCTATCATTATTATGGCTCCAAAGTGGACCAAGTGTGCTTCATCCACCAAAAGGCGCTTTGTCGGTCCCGCCCCATTAATGAGAACAGAAGCCACTGTTCTTACCTTCCTTTTGGCGACTGCTCCCAACCGACTCGTTATTCTGTCCATCATTTCTTTTGATGTCTCAAGCGTACTGGTGATGATCATGTCTTCATCCATTTGAAAGTTATTAAGAAGCCACGTGGTTTTCCCACATCCCGGCACCCCGTCTATCCATCTAATCGCCAGTTTACCCCATGGTTCGGTGATCCAGCATGAAACGTGCACCTGGCGATCACAACCACTGGGTCCTCGATTGGTGTGTAGAATGTGAGAGCTCCTCTTTCTTCAGTTGCTACATGATCCACAGCAACTATGCCTGACGTGCCGCTATACGCCGCCATTTGTCTATTGTCAATAGGGTGATTTCCTGCCAGCACAGTACCGGTATCGTTGCTGTAGACCACAGCCCTCGCCTCGGTAAGGAGCTCCTGTAGTAATATGCGGGCATTTATCTGAAAAGCTTCCAGAATTTTGCTGCAGGTAGTATATTTCACCTGCAGCGTCACTCGCAGAATCTCCAGGTACTCAAGATAGGCGTTTACCTGGTCATCTCCGTCCCGGCCTGTTGTTATTCTGTGCGGCGGTCTTGCCCTTGCTGCATCTACTAGAGGGGTGTTTCCATTTTTGGGCCGGTAGGGTGACCGTGACCATATATCTACAATAATTTATACTCTTCTCTGGTAAAGTTTCGTCGCTGCACATTACTCAGGCCCACATTCCATACAAATTTTGACCATCACCTTTATGTTGGTTAAAGTGATAAATGAAGACATTTACATATAATTATTATTTCATATAAGTCGGGGCTGATGTGCATCACTGCGACCTATTAAGATCTATTGTGACCAGCCTCCTATGTAGGTTCCATGTAGGCCCTACAGTAGCTCCCTTAACTGGGCACTGACCAAGAAAGATAGGATGTTCTCAGTTCGGATTGTTTTTATTTCATCTGGGTCAAGGATGTGTTTCCCCAGGTGTCTGTTTCTTTTGTGAATCAGCGGTTCACAGTAGCACAAGAGGTGTATTGGTGTTTCACGCTCTTGTTCGCAGACTCTGCATGTGTCAGTGTCCTTAAGTTTCATGTTGTGAAGGTGTCTATTCAACATGCAGTGACCGGTCAAAGCCCTAACCATCACGCTCAAGTTACTCCTGTTAAACTTTAATAGCTCGTCAGTGCGTTTGCGAGAGTATGGTTCGATTAGTGCTTTTGAGTGTGTCATCCCGGACGTACTGTGCCAGTCTGCTTTCGCCTCGTTAAGAAGGCGAGTTTTCAGGTATTGCATGGCCTGGTTCTTTGAGATACCACAGATAGGCTCTGGGCCGAACTGTATTCCTTGAGCCCCAGCCCTGGCTAGTTCATCGGCCTTCTCATTGCCGGTTATTCCAGAATGACCTGGCACCCATTTGAGAGTGATTTTGTTCTTTTCTCCCAGGTCATTGAATTTTTTCACACAGTCTTTTACTAGCTTTGATTTAAGGGTGTTATTGTTTATTGCTAGTAAAGCTGCCTGACTGTCTGAATTAATTACGATTTTTTGGTTTACGTAGTTTCGTTGGCGGTTCGCTTGTACACATTCAATTATGGCACAGACTTCCGCCTGGAATATAGTGGCATACTTTCCCAGATTTATGCTTTTGCTAACCCTGGGTCTGCCCCATATATGCCACATCCTACGTTAGCCCCCATTTTTGAGCCATCGGTGAACCACACCAGACTCCCGTCATTTAAGGGATCACTATGTCGGCCCTGCGCCCAGTCTTCCCTCTTGATGATTTCCACAGTGAAATTCTTGTGGAAGTTAACTTCTGGAAGCAAGACGTCTGTCGTCATTGCAAGAAGTGGACATTCAAACACTTTTTGATGTAGTGTCCTTATTGTCTGGGATTTCCAGTGTTCTATGCCAGCGTTAGTCCTATAGATGCTAGCCATTATCTCCTTCTCGATAAAGAGGTTTAGAGGTGGGAGGTTTTTTTTACATATAATACTTATACTTAATAATACAAAAGCAACAAGGGCTATATAGGAGGGTAAGAATGGGTAGGATGCCCCCAAACGGATAGGGGTGACGTTTTTTTGTGGTGATTACTACCAACATAAAATTAAGATTTGCCAAGGTTTAGCTCTTACTGTCGCCGCATACAAGCCACGGGCCACAGCCACAAACGCCGCCACGAGAAGCTAGACGCAGCTACAAAAGTAGCTGAAGCACGCGACAGCCAATTGTGGCCGGTGGTCGCCACTTGTCGTCGGTAGCTGCTACTTTTTTTAACCCAGGCATGCAGCATCATAATGAACTCGGACGAAGAAGCGATACTTTTGATAAAAAGACGTCGTCGTAGAAGACGAAACCGTAGTTATTGGATAGTTTACTGAAAGAGAGAGAGGGGCGCGGAATCGCGTGAGTGGCGTGTGGCGGCTTTTTATGTGGGCGTTTAGTGGCCGGTGCGCGCCACAAGAAGCGAGCTGCGGCGATTTGTGGCGGCGCCACCGGCGCCAACCGTGTGCGGCGAGTCCATATAAAATGTATGAAAATGCCAGTGGCGGCGTTTTGTGGTTGTGGCCGGTGACCCGTGTGCGGGAGCGCTTAACATGGCACCGTTGGAAATTTAGGATTAATTGTAAAAAAATACATATCTTTTTAACAGTTCGATCGATTTAGCTGACATTTTATATGTTTTGCATATTTTTATAACTAAAAAGAAGATAAAAATTATCAATATGAAAAGAAAATATTTACCTAACCAAAAAAATTACTTCATGAAAAAAATATTTTTCCTAAACTTATGGTCTTGGTACAATTATCTTATTTTTCTAACTATTTATCACAAAATATCAAATTTTCAAAATTTTCCACAGAGTATGTTATAGTTAAAAACAACAAAATGTCTAGAAATTATTTTTTAAGGTTATGCTGTATGTACTGTCGCGTAAATTTTACTGGACATTTTTAAATCTATTTCACCTTATTTATAATTGTTTTGATTTTCTTCAAGTGCGTCATAGTTAAAAAGTATAATATCTGAAATATTTTTTTAGGTTATGTTGGTTATACCATTAGTATAATTCCTCCTGTATGTAAAAACATACAGGAGGAATTATATAACGTTATAACGTATAAAGAACCTTATTTGACGAAATATATAATTTGCGCGTAATTTTATCCTGAGTAGTTGTAATTTAAAAATAATGTACTGATTATAAACTCTTAATGCCATTTACATTGTACAATCAGTAGATGCTATCCCACTACAGTGCCATAGCAGCTCTGATAGTGGGGTAACGGAGTAGCACGATAGAAGAGATGCTCGTTAAGTCTTGAGCGCTGAGACTTGGGCAGGTATAATGCACGAGCAAGCACACCGCCCCCGCACTGGAAGGCGGGAGCTTTATAGTCAGAATTTTAATTAGATTCCAGATTTGACAGTTTCAGTGTTGCAACCTTATGACAAGAACTAAATAGTGACGTTGCGAAATTATTCGATATGGAAATGAAATATTTCCGGATCGATTCTTCTCGTTTATAATTGGACGTAGTTAAGCATAGTCCTTTTAAGTTATGAGCGTTTTTAAACGCTTACAGTAGTTTCTCTAATACAATGGTACATTTTTAATTATAATTTGTACTTTATTGAATCAAAAGAGTTTATATTTAAATTTTTGTTATATAAACTGAGTGGTGGTGGTGGTGAATGATTTGTAGTTTTGAAGATTAATTACCGATCTGAGACTTTTCTTTTATAATTGTGTGTAAAATAAATAAAAAAATGTGATCATGAAGGAACATAACAAATAAAGCAGATAATGTAATATGGTAATAATTTATTTTATAAATTGTCGCCGTCATTGCTATCGCTATCGCTGTCACTTTCTGTAACATTTATTATAAATGTGTCTGTGATATTGTCAATTAACATATCTAGCCTACTCATTTTTTCCTCTTCTTTGACAACATGGGATACACATTTAGTCCATTCGGTAGCAGTAATTTTTTGAATGCCTTCTTGAAATAAATTTCTCACGTCTGTTAATTTGAATGTTTTATTGTTTTGGGCTACATGCCCTTTTACCTGCGCCCATATCAATTCGATAGGGTTTAGCTCGCAATGGTAAGGGAGGAGTCTTAAAACCGTGATCCCATGTTGTGCTGCCATTTCGTCTACAGCGTACTTATTAAAAGACTCGTTATTATGTGGAATTAGTTCTAAAAGCGTAGCTTTTACCATATCTGGTTCGTAAGGAATATTTTTATTTAAAAGCCAATCTTGAATGACAGCTTTTTTCCAGCTCATTTTTGGTGCAGTTTCCAATTTTCGGGAGTGGTAAGGTGCATTATCCATCACCACAATTGAGTTTGGTCTTAATTTTGGTAACACTCCAGCAAACCGATTATTACCGATTTTTGTGACATCACTACACTATTATATATGGTATCATTATTTCACAAAATGACAGTAGCTAATGTCAAATCTGGAATCGAATTAAAATTCCGACTATAGTTCAAAGCCGATAATGTCTCAGGCTTTCTGCCCGACCAAAAGCTGTAGGTAGTGTTTAGTTGGTAGTTAGTATGCCAGCTTTCTGCTAGAGTCCAATATAACCCGCCGTAGACCGAGCGCGGGTGGTGTCCGGTGTAAGGTCGTCCGAGCACCAAGGGGTTATTAGGGGTTATTAAGACGACTACAATAGTAGCCCACTCCTAATGATGATTCACTACCATCCCCCGTGTGAAAAGAACCAGGTAGCAAATGTTAAAGACGTATGTAAGAAACATTGGCGTTATTTGCCGAATATTTATCATAACAGTAATTGGTTTAAAAAAATCGATTAAAAAATTGATAAGCTTCGCCTTTTTTGGACTCTGAAGGAGTCCGAAAAAAGGGAACGTATATTTGGCGGACGTAGCAAGGTTTCCTTTAATTTATACTGATATTTTTTCAATACTTTTGTTTTACATTCTACTTTGCATATAAGACATTAAGTGCGAGCAAAAACTGCGTTTTTAATGCGTGAACCAATGGATGCTTTTCGAATAGAGGTGATGAAAACAAACAAACCAGTTCTACTGACCTGTACGTAAACGGGTGCGTTAAATACATCCGCAAAGATCTGAAGTAGTTGCTTGTTGACGGATGCGCCGCCCGTTGCCACCACACGGGACCACTCGTCTGGAACAAGTGGAATATTTCAAAATTGCAATAATATTGTTTACGCATATATTAAATTAAGTTTTAATATTTTTTATATTAAAACACTTCTTAGTTTATATGTATTAATTAATTTAAAAGAAAAAATAATATTTGAATAGAGTACTAGTTAATTTTAACTATATTCACTATATGTATGTTGATTTATTCATGACAAAACACAATTATTTCGTTCATAAGATTAATACTGACTTCTTTGGAAATGTGACACAAAATTGTTTAAATAAGTAAGTTTAGTTCATATTAAGATATATTATAAGAGAATGTTAACATTGTTAGTATTGTTATAAGATATAAAATCATTAGGTACTATTAGTGAAAACGGCATAAGTCATGTTTGTTCCATATTTTTAAGTTCTACTTTTTGTAACAAATGCTGTTTGTTTTCCATGAAAATAAAAAAATAAAAATTATATATATCGAGTAACCTCGGAGTGAGGACAATAATCACCTTGTACAATACAGCTGTGTCAAATATTAAATTAATTTTGGGTGTTTGAAAATTTATACTATAATTAAATGTTAATAATTGAAGTCAAACTTTTCACAATCGTTATAAGTACAACGTGCGTGAAACTTAGGGTAAAAAGTATTCGAAATAAATAGAATTTGTTATTCTAACCTCCAGAAACGATTTCAGAAAAGGAAAAAAATACAATTTAGTGATTGGATATATAATTTCATAAATAACATGTTTACAGCCGCGCAATATTAGCTGGCAACACGTACTCGACGACGAATTTGCGCCGATAAAATCAAAGCTGAGCAATATGAGAAAAAAACTAATAAATAGTGCAGCTACCTTTTTTTTCCCTCAGGAAAATGCATTAAATTGCATACCCCGGCTGTGGCGACCGGCGGTTATGTGGGGCTCTCCTCCCCAGAAGGGGGAGGCCTACCCACTAAAAACCTCAGGGATGGCCTTCTTCAGGCATGTAGGAAGCCCCCGAGAACCCCCAGCCTCCGCTCCCCCGTCGATACAGGGGAGCCCTCCTCGGGGGAGGCTACACTACCTCCCCCGATCTCCTTCACCGACGACGCCCCCCGGCCGCGGAAGGGGCGTGGTCCATCCCGGTTCGCAAATAGTGTAGCTACCTATAGAGAAGCAATTACAATTTTTAAGATTGTGCAAATATTTTATGGTTCAGTCCATATCATAGGTGGTTGTATAATGGTGCATAAAGTCGTATTTCCCCCCCTCAAAAAAAAAAGGTGGTTGTATAATTTAGAATATTTGTATATGCTTTAAAGTTCTGTAAATGTAGTCTGGCTACTACTTTGATGAAAGTAGTGTCAGATTAGCATTTATGGAACTTTAAAGCATATACCAGTTACATCTAACCTTAATGTGCAATAAGAATTTATCTTCTTAAATTGGTTCAGCGCAACTGGATTTAAAAGGAGAGTCTTTTTTTTCAAACGGTAAAGTTTAGTCTATTCTGTAGTACATCAATATGATATACTCCTGCGCGTGGTATCTTCCATTCAACACCAGTGTAGCAAGGGTTTTCAAGTGCGGTACACTCACCGAGCTGCAGCCCTATGTCTTGTGCGTGATATCTTCTAGCTAACGCCTGTCCCTCAAGCAAAGCACGAGCTTCAAACTGCGGCGCTGGTTTTTCAACAGGTTTCCCTGCAGCGTTGAGGAGCCATCGGCCCGGCCCCGCGCGGGGTAATATTTCCGGACAGTCCCAGAATACACCTGAAATTATAAACATTAATTATTAAACAAATATTAATATTTTAATTATTATACATATAAATGTTACACACAGAAGGAATTCCGATTTTCATCTCACACAATCAAAGTGACGATTAAGCCAAAGAACTTCTGAACAACTGAGAAATTAGTGATTGCAGGAAGCAATGCTATTGACATTGTTGTTAAGACATGACAATAACTTTGTTAAATTGTGGCACCTAAGTCAGGCTGGCTAAGCTACACACTAATCCAAATAGCATAAAAGCTTTTGTCACCTTTTGTAGAGCTGGGCATAGATAAATTCTAATGTGTAAGTAAAAAAAAACTTCGTTATAAGTGATGTGTTATTTTTTAGATATTTAGGGCAAGTTATTTTAATTGTTAACTTGTGCCCATGCTTTATATAGTAACAATAATTATCTATTTATAACAACTGTTGGATTGTGTTCTGGAAGTTATCAGACCATGTCAGGTCCTCGCGCACGCGATACTCGCCGCGTCTTATTTTGGAAATAAGCCTCATATATTGTAAATAAACCTTATTAATGCATTTACCAGAATATGTTTTCAAGAAATGGCGCAGTGTGTTACGTTTCTATAAAAAATAAGTGCTGGTTAACGAACATTAATACGCCCGTTAGTATTTTCTAAAGCTAACTTTAAAATTTTAATATTTGTTATTAAATGATTATTTAGTAGAAATGTTAAATTTGTGGATTAAACGGAATAACAAGTTAATGCCTATGTATACCCGTTGATTGGGAGGTCAGGGTTGGCGACGGAGTTAAACACTGCAATATGGAGCCGTGCAAT
Source organism: Scirpophaga incertulas (assembly GCA_036419045.1). Taxonomy (NCBI): domain Eukaryota; kingdom Metazoa; phylum Arthropoda; class Insecta; order Lepidoptera; family Crambidae; genus Scirpophaga; species Scirpophaga incertulas. The sequence continues at coordinate 19,077,869 of CM071630.1, read as the reverse complement.
GTGTACATATTTATACTAACGTATGTCTTTATACGTAGACAGCAGTGTAGTTGTATTCCTAATAGTGATATAGTCTCATCTGCTTTTGGAAGTAATGAAACAAGTTAGGCTATTCCTTACAATTAGACATATTCTATAGCCCCCCTCCCCACTAAACGGTACACTCAAGCGACCGAGCCACTAGCGGCGTCTTTCGGCTGTGGTCCTGTGCCTACTCGTGAGCTGCAGGTGACTCTATTCGATTATGGTGATACCTTTGTGGTGATTCCTAAATGGCAGAAATGTATAAGATCTGTTCGCCAGTAAGGCTTCACGACCATTAAAGTTTCGTCTTCTCCAAACTCTAGGTTTCAAGGTGAACATGTAAAAGTCATCTGCAGCTAATGAGTAGTAACAATGTTGGCAGTACCAATAGGCCATTGAAAACGCGGCCTGAGGTGGGCGTCCCGGTGGTACCTAGTCAGCCTCTCTATTGACCTGCTTAGTTAAGGACTCATAGTAATGTCACGATTATATCTAAGTTAAAAACATCTATAAGTCATCCCATTATCTCATTATGTTTTCGATGGTTGTTTTAGAACCTTAACGCCACTTCTGACTTTATGGGCTTTTCTGATGACTGGTTTGGGACCCGTTGGCAAATACAGTACAGTCATAGTAATAAAAAAAAATTCAACTCACCTAAATATCCCATATTGCCTCTGACGGTAGCGTTGAGTAGATCGTCAAAGGCATCCCAACTGTTTCCAGCCAGCCTGTCTCTATGGGCTTGCCTAGTGAGGGATCCATTGGCAAAACACAGTAGCGCCATATACGGTGCCTCTGAGGTAGGACCGACCAGTACGTGACCGGCGATAGGAGCCGCCGGCTTTTGCAGTCCTAGTAGTAATGTGTCGCTGGTGCCTAGGCTCAGGCCTACCCAGCCTGCTTTGAGACGTAACCCTGTCATATCATTATTTTGTTAGCAAATTAATAGAAGTAGGTTGTTGATAAGTTACGTAAATAGACAATTGCACCGGAGGTGTTATGTATAGCGCCACTGTAAGCGCAGTAAGAGAAGGCCCTTTTAAAACTTCGAAGATATGCTTAACTTTCGTAGTAATTACGCTAATTTACATCACTCATGCGAGGAAAAACAAGTTAGCTATAAAGTAATATTAACTATATTGTTTTTAAATTATCATACCAGTACGCTGATAACTTATAATAAAAAATATTTTGTAAATACTTAACATTAGTCTCTCAATAAATGCCAGTACATTAGTTTCTCTAGAAGAAGGGCAATAATTGAGTATTCTTACAACATTAAGACTACTAGTTTAGAAAGTGTTGACAGGGTGAGAGCTTAGAGGGCACTGTTAGATTTAAAGATGAACATGATATATCACATAGACAACGTTGTTAATCGAGTATTTCGCAGCTGTTTCAGATGTGAAACGTGTATTAAATTATTATTTTTCGCATAATGGAAAAGTATTTTGGGATTCTATTATGCAATCCATGTAATTAGAATAGAACGTACTTTATGGCAACGTACTTTATTACATTATTACATGGTTACGTTAGAACGTACTTTATTACATGGCAAATTTTAATTATATTTTCGTAATTCTTCCATAAACTACACTAAAATCCGTAAACTGTCGCCGATATCACCTAATTTCGCTTGCTGATCGACAGGAAATGCTCGTCATGCTCTTTCTGTATCATGGCATCCGCGGTTGTCTCGACTGCCCAGAGTTACTTGCGGTTTTTTTACTATACGTGCTCTCCCGTTGCACAAGTAACCCAGCATCATTAATTATTGCGTCTTTACTTTATAAAATTGCGCCTTTACTAGTATTTCTCAATCTTTTAATGAGAATTTATCGATACAGACATTTTTGTAGATTTAAAGCCACTTTCATACTTATTATTATATCCTCACTTTGCAATTATAATTGTGTGTTAAGTGATTTCATAACATAGGAGTGGAAGGTTGTACCTGACAATTAAAATGAATGTATACGGTAAATGTCTGTGTATATTGTATAATTTGTATATGTGTGCTATTCTCAATTGATACTTGGCAAATGTCTGAGATTGTTTATACCTACTACTTTCCGATTATATTATTTATAGTTTACTAAAGACATATTTGTATATACATAAATTCCATTTTAATTGTCTTTAGTTTATTATTGCCGACTTTCTGTACTTTTTTTTATAATTTGCAAGATTAAGAACATATTGTTATTGTTAATAATATTATAATTTAAACAACATTTAATCATAACAAACTGATAAGAGTTTATCAAACCGTGTTACGTTGTGCAGATATTCAATAAATCTCCGAGTTTTTAAATTATAATATTCTAGCCATATCTTATCAGTAGAGTGTTTGATAGCTTTTAAACTACTTTGGCTACTTAATTTTTTTGAGATAAAATACTATAAATGTTCTTATGATATTACATCTTAAGAATACATTTAAAGAATAAGATAAAGATATTCTTTGTTAAAGAATTCACAGATTACACAGGAAATTCTCGGCTGAATATTAAGCACTCGCTGCGCTCGTGCTCAATGTCAGCCTCGAACCTAATTTTTAACATTACTCACTTGTATTATAATGTGCTATTTTCACATATTTTTAACAAGCTGTACTAAAAAAATAATCTACTATGCGAGTTTGGTAAGTAACTGTAAATGGTATGATACTTGGTAGAAAATTTCTACGATTTCAGACAATATTTCTTTTTTCAAAAACAGGCAGTTTTGAACAAATTTATCTTACGTAGGTACTTAAAATTTATTCTAATGTACCCATGGTTTGCTTTAAGGCCGTAACTTTAACATTCTAGTTTGAGTGAGACCGGAAGAGTCATTTTACGAAGTGTGTTGACATGACTCTCCAGGTCTCTAAATTCTCTGAAAAAAACTTTGAAATCTATTTATACTAGGTCAAGTAATGTCAAATATGATACAAAAAAAAAAAAAAAAGAATAATCATAGGGGTTTCAACATCCTCCCCACCATGTCACGTGAAATCAATCTTTGCATTCCGTGTCATTTGGCACATCCATTGCACCTTTGCTAAGTAACAAAAACATAGCACGTGTAATAGAAAAAAATTATAACAAGTCCGCAAATAACTACTAAGTTAATCTGTCCAGTAGCTTGATTAATCGCCCAGAACATGCCCAATTACAGGATTCAGTTCCTACAAAACCAGTGATGGGTACTGTCTTGATTATCAAACAAATAAACGTATTCTAAACAATTAATTTCTAGTTAATATATATCTAAATTGCTCTTAGACGGTCTCTATCGTTAATCCTCACTGGAGAGACTTAGCCGATTGTGTTTTTTTTTGTTCTTTTTTTTTTGTTGACATTGTCAAACAAGCAGCCATCGCCATTATATAATGACTAGAATTAGTTTCGTGACCAATAATTGCTATATGAATCCTTCATTCAAATTTCGCTTATCACTTCACAGATTTTAGCAATCTTTCCGACGAGTTTAGTCTCTCTGCTCTATACATGAGGGATTCCATGTTTTCAATATCTCATCGGGTAATGCTGATTCCATCGCTAAAATTAGGTCATAATGCGGTCGTATAAAATGTTTAGAGCTGTTCTTAAAAATATATAATTGTAACAATTTTCGTATATAGAAGGCAATTATAATATTCTCTTTTGCAAAGCGGTTTTAGAAATGCTCAATTGCCCTAATATAATTCACACCACAAAGTGGAAAGCTCTTGACCCATTCCTTTGCTCTAGAACCCTTCTCGATAGCTTTTATTAAATAATGCATTTTGTCATCGTCATAAAAATAAGTTTTATTTTGTGGCAAATCTGAATAGGCAAGTTGGTAGGGGACGACGTATATTAGATACTTGGTTCGTATAGGAGATAGCCACTTCTAGATGATGCCGAAGCCCAGGGCTATCAAGTGCTGGCCCCAAGCGTACCCACACACTACCCGTACGCCGCTGCGTATCTACCCGACATCATCGACCTGGTGGTGACGGCCAGGATAGACGCAGCGTCCATAACGCAGACAGTACTGGATGACCACACACTATCAGATCACCAACCTATCCTGGTCAAATACCACCCACCGACCAGGATAGAGGTGCCTATTAGAAGGCGAAAAGTCGACTGGGTTAAATACCACCAGATTCTCTCCAAGGACTGCCACACGATGCCTGTCACAAACAGCGAGGAAGTAGAAGAGCTTGCGCGTATACTGCAAGAGCAGATCACGCATGCCCTACAAGCCTCACAACTACCTGAAACGCACAGATCGCAAAGACGCCTGCCTGTAAGAGTACAGAGGATGATTGAGGAGAAGAGGAGGATCCGCCGCATATGGCAATTCTCCCGATGCCCAGTACTCCTACAAAAACTTAACAGTCTGGTATCAAAAATCAAAACGGAGATCCAGAACTTCCGTAGTGACGCGTGGTTACATACCATCAACCAAGCGGCAGATGACCCGAACAACCTCTACCTGCGCCCGTAAGACCATTGAAGGCCCCCGATGGTACAATGCAGTATAACGCTAAGGACCGGGCAGAAATCCTAGCTGATCACCTCGAGCAGGTCTTCAGCCCAAATGAGGATGCCAATAGCAGCCACACGCAAGAAGTACAGAGATACCTACAGGACTACCTAGAGAATCCAGCCGGCGAACACCCAGAGGAGGAAGCTATCTTCTTTTCCCCTGGGCAAGTAGCGACGATGCTGAGAAGGTGTCCACCAAGGAAGGCCCCAGGGCCAGATGGCATCCCAAATGAGGCCCTCAAACATCTGCCACCTCGAGCGGTAGCCACAATCACTAGATTGTTCAACGGAGTGGCCCGCACCTCCCACTTCCCGAACACTGGAAGATAGGGCGGGTCATCACCATCCCAAAACCGGGAAAGAACCCGTACTCCGCTGCAAGCTACCGACCGATTACGCTACTAAGTACCCTGTCGAAGGTTTTTGAAAAACTCCTACTGACAAGGATGACGCCTCACTTTAACCTGCGACCCGAACAGTTCGGCTTCCGCGCGGAGCACTCCACCACACACCAGCTCACGAGAGTGCTCCACCACGCGGCCACTGCCATTAACAAAAAGGAACATCCAGTTACAGTTCTGCTGGACATGGAGAAAGCCTTTGACAGGGTCTGGCACGAGGGCCTACTATATAAGTTTGCCACTACTGCTACTCCGAAGCGAGTAGTAACGCTAGTGGCCTCTTACCTGAGAGAACGGAGCTTCCAAGTGGCTGTGGAAAACGCAGTGTCAAGCGCCCGCCCGGTCCGAGCTGGGGTCCCACAGGGCAGCTGCCTGGCACCTGCGCTCTATCTGCTGTACACCAATGATATACCAGTGAACCCAGGTTCACTACTGGCACTGTATGCTGACGACGCAGCTTACCTGACAACATCCATCAGGCCTAAAGCAGCGATAGAGCGCATGCAGCGCCAACTGGACACACTGCCAGAATGGCTAGATAAATGGCGCTTGACCGTCAACGTGTCGAAGACCCAGGCCATAGTGTTGAGTAGAGCGAGGAACATTCCGCTCACTCTAACACTCAGGGGCACCAGTATCCCCTGGGCTCAATCGGTCACCTACCTGGGTGTGATCATTGACAAAAGTATGACCATGGGGCGACACGTTGACTCTACCATCAGCAAAGCAAGGACGGCTAGAATGGCACTCAGGCCTCTATTAACATCGCACCTGCCCACAAAAGCCAAACTGCATTTGTACAAAATGTATGTCCGAAGCCGGCTTTCCTATGCGGCTCCCTCGTGGTACTCGCTACTCAAGGCCAAAAGATACAAGCAGCTGCTGGAAACACAGCAAAATTTCGCACTGAGAACAATAGCGCAGGCCCCTCGCTACGTTCGGAACTCGGTACTGCTGAGGGATTTCCAGTGCGAAAAAATAGAAGACTATATCCGCAGACTAGCTAGCCTTATGTTCGAGCGTGCTAGCAGATCCAAGCACACGCTCATAAGAGAGTTAGCCCCACACCACGCTCGACCGCCTGAGGGAAGACGGAGAGCCTTACCGCGAGATCTCATAACCATTCAAGAAGACCAAGAAAAATAAAAATCCCAGGAACATGTATATACATATATACACATGATACCATATGACAGAATGTCAACCCCAGGGACCCACCCGTTGAAGCGGGTGGCGTATGAAGCCACCGAAAAGGACTAGTCCTGATACGGTCACCCCAGCCCTAATAAGTAGGACTGAGACGAAACTCGGGATATATATAGGAGATAGCCTGAGTGAAGGTACGGTCAAAGGTGACCCGCAACCGGCGAGTGTTCGTAAAAGTATTAATTAACGTCGAGGAAGCTAGGCAAGTATGTTTCGAGCAAGCAAGTGGAAAACTGTGATTTCTGTCTATCTCTATTAGATAGAGGCATGAGTATATGTACGTTTATATTGATTCTTCTTGCATTTTGTGTAAATCTGTTTTGAAAATTTCCTTTCTCACTTTAAAGATTTTAATTTATCTCAATTAGCTGCTGTAATAATCGGAGTAGAAAAATCTCCGCAATAAGTTTCAAAAGATTTAATCATTTAGTCTAGATCACGTAATGTCAAATATGACAAAAATACTTGATTAAAAAAAGAGTAATCATAGGAAACAAGTCTCTATAAAATATTAACATGAAGTGCATATAGCATAAGAATTAATGATTAATAAGTATACAACCGTAGTTATTAATCCTAAAAACTTATAAATAAAATGAATTTTAGTATGTTTGTTCTCAATGCCATCACTAAGCTATTGTTGTGAGTGTGCTGCTGCGAAAAAATGTTGATAAAAAACCGATAAATGCTTAATGCAGTGTAATTATTCATATCATTAAAATGTCCATTTATACACTTAAATGGCTGACCAAGATGTATCTAATATTATGTATGTATCGTATATTAGCAAGCTTACCAGCTAGCGCCGAACAATTGTCTCCCGTGAAAGCGACCACACGGCAGGTTTCGCTGAATCCGTACCGTTGTACGAAGTACGAAGTTATTGTGCCGAGGTCGCTCGCTGTGGGCACTGGCTGTCCGAGTTTTTCTTGGAGGGTCTCGTCTCCGCAAGCCTGCAAAGAATTATCACCATAAGGTTTAAGCTGTTGAGAAACAATAGTAACAGTTGTAGTAAGAAACATATACACTAATTAATTAAAAAAATCGCAACTTATTATTTACTCAAATAGTATTAAAATATGTGTATATATTACTCAATATGTACACATTGACATTCTTTTACTATTATAATTTTATTTTATTCCACACTAATTAGATTATATAAAAAAAACTTTACATTTTTTGTTTAAATTTTACAGAACTATTTGTTTTTATCTCTAAAAATAACGACATTAATAAATACACATGGAGTTAGGTATTTTCTGCTGTTCTTCTGATAATTACATAATTCGATGCAATTTGTGGAATAGCTATGGAGAGGATCACCGGTTATTGAAAATCACACTAAGATATAAAATCTCAATCTTACGAATCGGATGGTTCGAGGGACTCAGGGTCGATACTGCTATTTACAAATGTGTTTTTCGTTTATTGAATTTTGTACGCATAATTACCTAACACTCCTACGGTAAAGTAATCGTGAGGTAACCTGCATACACCTCTGAAGAAAATTCAAAGAAGTATGTAGTCAACCAATCCTCACCGGATCTGTGCTCAAACAAAGGGTGAATTCTTGTCCCATGATAGGGATGTAAATGAGCTGTGATGACGATATACAGACGGTTATGGGTTGTGTGTATTTTAATACTTGGCCGTGCTGACAAAACAATTTCTTTACTTTCATATGAATATAATTTATTGTTTTTATTTGATATTGGATAGTTTGGTTAGATCACAAGGTGTGGTTATTTGAAGGCTTTTTATTGCTTCCGGCAATATGTTTAGCAACATTTAACTACTGCGAGCCCGCCAAACTTATACATTGGTACGGCTGTCTCACATTGTAATTCTTGGCAAAATTCTCTGATTATTATAACCGTACGTTGTGTAATACTACGAATTATTTATCGGGGAGTTAATTAAAAGAATAAAGAGTGAGAATTTTGTACAAGAGTAGATATATGTGTAATAATTCGTAAATGCATAGCTGACACATCTAATAAAGCACCATTAACAGTTTAGATTGGACAAAAATTATGTCTATATAGTTTCTTAAAATTATTATATTTCTAAAGTGTTTTCTGTAAAACAAAAGATTTGTGTGGGCTTAGTGCCCGTTTACACAAACCTTTTGTTTTGCTAAATGTAATGTCTATCACATTCAATTTCTTTTGTATTTTTTTTATTAAAGTTTGTGTAATAAAAAAAAACTCACCATGAGAGCCTTCGGATACCATTCCTTGGTGTGAATATCTAATAGATTCATCCCAGAACCGTCAGCATGGTCTATTGGAGCGATGCGGCCAAGAAACAATGAACAAGCGAAGGACGACACCAACGACACCCGTGCTGCTGCGCGGTACACGCGCGGACGTAGCTTGAACATCTTGCGGACCTGGCTGCCCGTGAACCGCTCGTACGCGCGGGAACCCGTCACACGCGCGAGTTCCTGTCGATATTCGAATGAAAGGTAGTGTCATTATCGAACGAATGATGATACGACTGATACCCCGCCGCAGCCTGAGCAGGGTGTGAAGTTCAGTGTTCGTAAACCGTTAGTATCCTCGATAACCCATGAAATGGACCTGCCAGTGAACGCATTGGTCTAAGCGAGCTGTATCTAACTAACATAGGACGATGCGAGCGACACGCGCAGCCGCAGTCTGCGTAGCTTGTATACACGATTGTCCGAAAACCGTTTGTATTTGCAGCATTCGAGTTCCTCTCAGTGCACACATCTAAGGGAGCGGTGTCTAGTCAACTAAGGAAAATACAAGCAACACGCGCCGCCGCAGCATGAATAGCATTCTGTCGATGGAGTCTCATTACACATCAATATTAGGTTTTTAAATTGAGTCCGTTGTGCGCCTTCATACGTATCTGTTGAGATATGAAGGTGGCATTGGCCCAAAACATTTTTATAGCAGCAGAGATTAGTAATGTAAATATTTCCGACTGAACTATTGTTACTGTTCATAGATTTAATTTTTGTTAATTAAAATTAAAAATTTATCATAGACGAAGTTTATGATAATGTTATTTATTATATAGTATGGGTTTTCATGATAAAATTCTTAAACCAAAAGACAATTTGCTCAGTTGGGTGTTTTCATACGAGGCGTTGCGTACTACCTACTTTAGTAAAAAGTGTAGGAAAAAGCGCGACAATTGTTTTAATTTATCGAAAAATAGTTACTGCAGAGTACTACACAAATAATTGTTTACTATATTAATATATATAATAATACTTTCATATTGTATAATCATTATAAATATATAACGGGAATTAAAACGACATTTACATACGTATATCATTGCCTGACGTTTGGACCAGTGTATTTACCACAAGTTTACATTCGTTTACAGATATCTATAGCGTAAATTATTATATGGAAACTTTGTACAACGTCTTTAGCGGATACATAATTGCAAAAATATGTCATATTAGTTTGACACGATTTCTAAGTTTTTTTTCAATTACCTATCGAAAACGATAGCCAACTTATATTAGAGGCACAAGTTAAAAGGCCGTAGACGCAGGCGGCGGAAACGCTATGAAATAAGATAAGTATGTAACTACCGGATAACTACGACCTCGTATCTTGCGATTTATATTTATTCCAGAAAATAAAAGAAACCTTGGAATATTACCGACGTCGAGCGCTTAACTTACTTATTTATTCTCGCTTATTGTTTCCTGTCTATCTGTTTGTGTTCCTTATTTGTTATTGAAAACTGTACTGCGCTTGTGTCACATTCAGGAGACCTATTTTTGAATTACGTATGCGACTTAGAAATCACCGATGTGACTAATAATCACCAATAATCAATAATTTTTATTTTTGAATATCACTTATGTGCCTTAGTCACGGATGTGATTTCATTACGAGTGCCCTCACCCACTCGTAAACAAGTCATAATTGTGGAAATGTTATCTGTATTTTGTTTAGAGAACATATTGGACAAGAGTCTGAAGTTGATGTGTTGATTTTTCAGTCAGTCTTCTTAAATAGCTTTTATCTCTGTTATAACTTACTACTTAACTACTTTTTTCTTTAGCGATTCAGACATCTGAAAATATGAAATTGGATAGTTAAGTAACTTTTACGGTTTACTGTAAGCATGTAGAATATATAGCAGTAAAGTATGAGTATTTACTAGAAAATAGCTGCTTTAAAGTAGGTACAGAATAGATCCAAAAGCACTTATATTACTTTAGTTTTCTTTTTTCTTCAGTTGGATTTAAAATTAAATAAGTAAATAAATATGTTTGAAATCTTAAATTAATTAAGAAAATAAATAAGTTAGAAATATTGTTTTTTTTTTCTCTCTTTATACACCATACATCATAATGGTTAAGCCGGCAATAACCGGCAGCGTCTACATTCTGCGTGGAACCGAACCCTTACATATTACACTTACTTTATCTATGTTGGCAGCTCTGCGATCGACTTTCAAAAATTAAATGTTTGGGAATCCGTGACCTCAAAGTCATCGCTGACTATTTAGTCAGCAGTGATTTCGGAGTCGCATACGTAATTCAAAAATAGGTCTCCTGATCTTATTTATTTAATTGTTTTACGTGTAACTGTTTATCAAAATCAAAATAATCTTAATTCAATATAGGCATTTACAAGCACTTATCGAGGTCAAACAAATACAAACCTTAAGAATACTAACAGTCTTATTATATTAAATGAGATGGTAGGCCTCGACTAACGTCGCGAGGCTGCGTGCGCGTCTAGCTACCACGCCGCCGTGGTGATGTCTCTCCGTCTGGGGGATTGTCCAGGGGTTATCGGACAGTCCCTCCCTTGGCGTTGGTCCGACCAGAGCTAGGTCGAGCCGGTCCCGGAGCTCATGGCGGTAGAATCGCGAAAGCGCACCCCGCCAAGTGCCCCGCATGGGCCTAGAGAACTCAGGGGGGTTTTAGTGGGTAGGCCGGTCCTGCCAGACCGGAGAGCCCCACACACGGCCGCGCCTAGCCAGCGCAGTGTCACGGTGCATAATGCATTTCCCCTCTAAAAAAAAAGGCCCCGACTAACGTAAAACTCAGGTTTTAGTCAGTTCTAAGAAAAATTGATATTGCGAAACGCGTTCTGTCAACTATGGTTTAAACAAAAATCGATGTTGAACTTAGATCTAATATAATTTAGCTCTGGTTTAAGTTGTATTTATTTGTCATATGTCATTTTGACAGCTAGTTAACTTTTAAAGTAGTTAATTTGTTTTGTGTATCTTATTTATATAAGTTCAATATTAACATTGAAATTGTGACTTTGCTTTAAAATGGACTTGGATATGATTGACGAAAAGGACTATGATGATTTGGATAATTTAGAAGTTATGGGGTCGCCCTATAAGCAACTAAACCGGATAAGATTGAATCAAATGAACACAATACAGATCTCCCAAATTTATCGTCTATAAAATAGATGATTTTATTTTAAAGATCGACTGTCCTGACATAGAAGAACAAGCTGAACGACGAAAGTGGGGGTGGTTAGCGCATAATCTGCGTTATTTTTGAGTCCAGTAGGTTCGTTCTTCGTTTGTCTTATTGAGAAGGAGTAATCTATCGTGTCCGTATTTGACGATATATTCCGCCAATTTTTTTCTTTATTGCTCATTTGTAGTTTAGTTTGATTATTGTCATAATGTTTGCATAATTGTAAAGTAATTACAATTGCTGTAAGGGATCGGTTTTAGGTAACTTTTTAAGGTGAAAGGGAGGGAAAGTTTTTATTTACCTTTATATTATGACAAATCTATTATTGTTACCTCAGGCCCACCAACAGCGTCTTCAAGAGCCTTACAGTGTTCTGTGGTGCTAGAGTCCATCCAGACAGGTGAGTCGGATACAAATGCAGTCGCCAATTGCGTGTGCAGGAAGTGATCACTAGAGAGCTGCCTCAAACAGGCTTCTGCGTCCTTAGCCCACCATACTGATCCATGTTGCTGTAAATAAATTATCGATTTATTTAACACACAAAACAGAATACGATTGAAATGTTGAATACATATTTTTTATACAATGTAGCAAACCAGATTATATTTCAAGGTATGTAAGTACATGCAGTTCACTCAATGGCTCGTAATTAGAGCATATACACATATTTTCAAGGTAAATATAAAATTGTCATAAACGATACCAAAATATCAATTGCCTAGTGATGAATTTTAGAAATGTCATTATATTGATGTCACTTTCTGTGATTGTAAAAGGAAGTATCATTTTTGCAAAACTTTACACACCCTAGGTTTAACATTTATGTTTACAAATGACACAGTAGAGCGAGAATCGATTGAGAATTTAATAATTTTAAGCAATATGATATGATAAAATCATGCTCTGAATTCCATTTAAATATCCATGCAATATGAATGGCACAATTTAATATGCAAATGCAATGAAAATATTTATAGATGTTATACAAGTAAAGAAATATATGTTATTTATATCAATAAAGCTTCATAAAATATTAAAATTTTTTTCAAAACCATCATGCATTATCTTTTAAAATGGACAAAAAATATATTTCCTAATATTCTTTATATTCAGGGCTTTTTCTTTTGTTGTTTTAGGAGTAGGAGTTGTGATTGTAATTTGTGTAAGTATGATGCAACTTCTAGGATGATTTCAGATTTTGGATAAAACTATTATTTTATCACCTGACCTGAGCTGCACCAGACAGACATTGGACCATAGAGAAATCAACACCTGCCACAATGAGTCTGTCCATCACCATGTCGAGGGCTTTGACCCATAGCAGGGGAGGTACTGTCACCGTGCCATGATCACCACAAAGTACTCCACCATGTGTCCTGGAATCATTGCAATATTGTGAAATATAATCAGTAATCTATTTCTCTCCCTACATAATCCCTTACAGATACAAAATTGTTATGAACAAGTATAATAACTATAAAAATAATGACAGCTAATATTTTGTAATTCCTATTAGATTTGTGTCTGCTAATAGTACGTCTATTAATGTCATAATTAATTAAATAATTGTAAAGATTTAAATGCATATTATATTCTATTTACACATCATAAAGGTATGATGCCTTAAAAGTATACTGCATAACAACAATTCATTAATAATTACTATAAGGAATTTATTAAGTTTTTGTTGGGAATAAATATTCACACACTTTGTTAAAAAAATAAGGAAACAATCATTTAATTATAATATGTATTATTTACCTGAATTCTGGAAGGTCCACATCAAACTCTACTTCAGCCTCATGTAGCACTTTATATTTTTCTCCAATTACAATTGCTTTTAACTAAAAAGATACAAAAACATAATCAACATTTAAATGAATATTGTGTTCCCTTTCAATAATTTGTTTATAACATTATATAATTTAAGTGTATGTTATTATATAATGTTATACATAAGAAATAATAATGAATAAACTATTTTAACTACTTTAGCCCATTAATATTAAATAGGTATAATTATGGGTACTCATTATATTGGAGTGTGAAGATTATTACTGTTAAGTTTAGACAAGATACATATTATATTAGTAATCAAGAACTATCTGATAATCTTTCTAAATTCATGTCATGATCATTAGTGTGGGAGCAAAGTACCTAATACTTTAATGTAATAAACGTTAACGATTAAACTTATCTTCTTAAGATTAGATAAAACAATTAAATATGTAACTTTTGTAAAATTCTAAATAGATAATGGTTTTAATAGTCATTGTAAACTAATTGTAAAAACACGAAATTTAGTTAAACTCTCTAAAGCTCTATAGTAAACATTTCATAGTGTATTTCTTTATGTGAGACAATATTATAAACAATTTAAACAAAGGTTTTGTATTAATAAAAATATATCCATACATTTCGCGTTTGTAGTCTGGTGTAAAATTAGTCCCATTCAGCTATATTTTTTTTTTATATTTACAATAATGCATGTGCTCGTTAAAAGGAAAGTACAAATACCAGACCGATTACGAGCTTCAATTAATAGTTCGCTTTTTAAATTTATACACATGAAAATATATTGATGTTAATACTTATCACATTTATTCACAAATAATCTCACTTTTTGTGTACTGAAATCAAATCCTAAAAAAGTTTTCTCGTTAATCGTTACTTCTATCATTTTTACGCTGAGCGAATCATTACAACTTTTAAAAGACGATGACTTAAATCAACTGAACATCAACTGAAATCGACTGCCGAAACCACAGATCCGAAACCGAAAGGTTTATCATTTAACAGCTGACTCAATATGAATTGACATTGACAGATAATCTCAAATTTACTCTGAGCAGATAATAGACTAGTGTTGTGTCGTGTCCTCTTTTGGTTGTTGTTGTTGTCAATTTCGTCCACAGGGAGTCCTCTTTTGGTTCACTCAGAATTTATCTGCTAATTTGTTCGCTTATTATACAAAAGAAATTTAAACTTATTTGAAATATTTTGTAATTTAGCACCATATTTTATTTTTATCGTGTAAGTTTCAATTATTAATTTTGTTAATAAGTAATTTCTCAAATGTTTGTTTATAATATTGCATTTATTTATAGTATGAATCTCTATTATCAATTTATTTATAGAGGTATAGACGAAACATGATGCATTCACGTATATGTTATTATGTAAAATAGATTTTCTATGCCTTCAAAACCAAATATATTTAAAGACTAGCTTTCCGCCCGCGGCTTCGCCCGCGTTATATTCGAATTTCCCACAGGAAGGATATGTTTTAACAATACTGCCATACAACCTTTCACCCCCTCCTTTCAACCTTTTACAACCCTTTTCTGCTTTAAAAGGTAGCCTCTATCCTTTCTCAGCCTCTAGACTATCTGTGTACCAAATTTCATTTAAATCGGTTCAGTAGTTTTAACAATATTTCCATACAACCAATAATCCCTCCTTTCAACCTTTTACAACCCTTACAACCTTTTTTGCATGAAAAAGTAGCCTATGTCCTTTCTCAGGCTCCAGACTATCTGTGTACCAAATTTCATTTAAATCGGTTCAGTAGTTTTAACAATATTTCCATACAACCAATAATCCCTCCTTTCAACCTTTTACAACCCTTTACAACCTTTTTTGCATGAAAAAGTAGCCTATGTCCTTTCTCAGGCTCCAGACTATCTGTGTACCAAATTTCATTTAAATCGGTTCAGTAGTTTTGGTGTGAAAGCGGAACAGACAGACAGACAGACAGAGTTACTTTCGCATTTATAATATTAGTATGTATGTATGTATAGTATGGCACAAAACAATGAGCTTTTCCACAAATATTATTTTCACAGTACTTTTGATTAAAATTTCACCGTCTTCAATTTTCACAGATGACACTCCAGTTTTATTTATTTGAGTTCATTAAAATGACGATAACTTTTTTTTTAATGAACCGATTTTGATGAAACAAAGTTTAGATATTATTCTGAGTTAAAACAAAGCAAATAGTGAAAGTTTCAAGCAAATCGGTTCAGTACTTTCGGAGATAAACGTGAACATACATACAGACAGACAGACAGACAAAAAATTCCAAAAATTTTTTTTTGCTTTCTAATAATCTATTTAAGTGCCCCTCTATCCATTTCAGTCAAAAATACTAAATGTACAGACAAAATATTTTTACTGTCTTATTATATGTATAGACTAGCTTTCCGCCCGCGGCTTCGCCCGCGTTATATTCGAATTTCCCACAGGAAGGATATGTTTTCCGTCGGTAAAATTATGTTATTTCCTTCCTTGGGTCCTCGGGTTTTACGATTGGTATATACGGGGTAAACTATCTGTGTATAAAATTTTATTTAAATCGGTTCAGTGGTTTTTACAATACTGCCATAAACCTTTCACCCCCTCCTTTCAACCCTTTACAGCCCTTTTCTGCTTTAAAAGGTAGCCTCTGTCCTGTCTCAGCCTCTAGACTATCTGTGTACCAAATTTCATTTTAAATCGCTTCAGTAGTTTTAACAATTTTTCCATACAACCTAGCATCCCTTCTTTCAACCTTTTACAACCCTTTACAACCTATTTTGTATAAAAAAAAGTAGCTTGTGTCCTTTCTTGGGCTTTAGACTATCTGTGTACCTAGTTTCATTTAAATCGGTTCAGTAGTTTTAACAATATTTCTATACAATCTATTATCCCTCTTATTATCATGCCTTGAGTTCATTAAAATGACGATAACTTTTTTTTTAATGAACCGATTTTGATGAAACAAAGTTTAGATATTATTCTGAGTTAAAACAAAGCAAATAGTGAAAGTTTCAAGCAAATCGATTCAGTACTTTCGGAGATAAACGTGAACATACATACAGACAGACAGACAAAAAATTCCAAAAATTTTTTTTTTGCTTTCTAATAATCTATTTAAGTGCCCCTCTATCCATTTCAGTCAAAAATACTAAATGTACAGACAAAATATTTTTACTGTCTTATTATATGTATAGATAATATGCCATTGCCTTTTACTGTAGCATTTCAAATATTGCATTATACTTTACCTGAATTAAAATTTAAATCTATACTAATACTAATATACTAATAATACTAATACTAATATAATATAATAATAATATTATAAAGCTGAAGAGTTTGTTTGTTTGTTTGTTTGAACGCGCTAATCTCTGAAACTCCTGGTTCGAATTGAAAAATTCTTTTTTTATTGAATAGCCCATTTATCGAGAAAGGCTTTAGGCTACATAACATCACGCTGCGACTAATAGGAGCGAAGAAATAATGGAAAATGTGGAAAAAACGGGGAAAATTATTCATCTTTCAGGGCTTCCGTTGCGTGCGCTGCGAAAACGGTTCTAGCAAAAAAAAAATATGTATGAAAGAATTATTCCTCTTGAAATGATCTAAAAAAATGTCCGCGACAGTATATGCCTATCTTTTAATGTTAACTCACTAGAATCGTTTATATGGTAATCAAATTTGCATATGTCGCGTTGTCAAGATCGGGTTGTTACCGAGTGCTGTGCTGAGCTGGTTGTTTGCAAAAATAAATATGATGCTCAAAATAACAATTCCACGCGGACGAAGTCGCTGGCACAGCTAGTATGTTATATTTTTTAATACTGTTAAGGATTATTTAAATAATTACAATACTTGGGTTTAATTTTAGTAACTCATTAGTTACGTGTATACAAGTAGATATAATGTCAATACATTTCAAATTATAAAGGAATTTGGGTTCAGACTATTTATCTGGGCGCCCGTACCGGATGGTACTAGGCAAGCTCCGATCGTGGGTCCCTCCGCTGACGGAGACCCTGGACCCTCTCGTCGTGGGAAGAGCGGTGGATACGCTTTTCCCGAGGGTCCGGGACAGTCCCTCCGCCGCCCCGTCGCCCGGCCCTAAGTCGGACTTCCGGGTGATGGAGAGCGAGCTCGCCGCCGGGGCCGTTTCGCGGCTCTCTGCGCGCAACACTGCCCTGGGACCGGATGGGGTCCCGGGAAAGGTGCTAGCGCTGGCGTCAGGGCGTTCGGGAGCACGATGAGGCAGCTCTTCACGAGCTGTCTCCGCGAGGGCGTGGTCCCCGTCTACTGGTAGTCGGCCAGGCTGGTGCTCCTCAGGAAGGAGGGAAGGACCGGCGACGTTCCGTCTTCGTTCCGTCAAATCTGCTTGCTGAACGAGGCGGGGAAACTCTTCGAGAGGGTTATCTCCGCTCGTATCAGCGAGCACCTATCGGGCGCGGGTCCCGACCTATCGGACTGCCAATTTGGATTCCGGCGGGGGCGATCAAAGCTGGACGCCGTCCAGTGTGTTCGTTCCCTGTCGGAGTCCGCAGTCAGGTCAGGTCAGGGGGGGGGGGTTGCGTTGGCACCCTCCCCTGGCAGGCCATTAGGGAGGCGCTCGTATACCACGTGCTGCCTCCCTACCTGCGGGCCGTAGTCGGGGACTATCTGCGCGTCAGGACGATCGGCGCGATGGGATGGGGAGGGATGGAAACGTCGAGGAGGGTCGAATGCGGTGTTCCGCAAGGTTTGGTGTTGGGACCTCGCCTACGACGCGGTCCTTCGCACCAGCCTTCCTCGACGACTGGGGCCGACTTCGGGCCGGGCACAGGCTTGCCGAGCTTGGGGTGGCATGTGTCGTGCAGGCGATCCGCCGGCTGGGTTTAGAAATAGCGCCTCACAAAACCTAGGCGCTATGGTTCCACGGCCTTCCGAGGCGCCGGGAACCACTCAGCTGCCGGATCCGGATGGGTGACACGGTGGTCCCGGTAGGGCCGTACATCAAGTACCTGGGCCTCACCCTGGACCGCCGCTGGAGCTTCGAGGAGCATTTCGTGCGGTTGGTCCCCCGAGCCAAAAGGGTGGCGGGCGCATTGCATCGCCTGCTGTCCAATCTCGGGGGACCGAGGGATGGAGTTCGCCGCCTGTACGAGGGCGTCGTGCGATCCGTGGCCATGTATGGGGCTCCCGTGTGGTCGCAAGGCTGCGCGAGGTCTCCCCGCTGCAGAGCTCTGCTACGGAGTCTGCAGCGGATAATGGCCATACGGATCGTACGAGGCTACCGTACCATCTCGTACGAGGCGGCGACGGTTCTGGGGCGCTCCCTCCCATTCGACATCTTGGCCGACATGTACGCGGCGACGTATGCGTTGCGGCGTGTCGACCGGGGGAGCGATGGGGAGAGCGCCCTGGAACCCGCGCACGAAGTGCCTAAGCGGGAGTGGCACCGACGGATTGTAGCGGCCTGGCGTGCGCAGCTCGAATTACGGATATGCGCGCGCCAGCGGGTCGTCGGTGCCGTACTCCCGCACCTCGAAGTTTCGCTCCACGGGAAGGAGGAGGTCGCCTACCGATTGACTCAGATACTCACCGGGCACGGCTGCTTCGGTGAGTATCTGTGTCGAATAGGACGGGAGGGATCGACCCATTGCCACCACTGAGCATCCGACCTCGACTCGGCTCAGCACACGCTGGCGGAGTGCCCCGCGTGGGCCTCCGAGCGCCGAGTCTTACTTACAAATTACTTTATTTACTTAAAATTAAAAATAAATTACTTACGTACAAATTAATTATTGCTATATATATCGTATATGAAGAAACACATTATATGATATTATAAATAGGACAGATGATATTGTTAAAAATAATGTTTATTAAATATTACCTAGTATGTTATTTAGCAAAAGACGGTTTTAGTTTTAAATTAAAAATAGGTCAGATCAGAAAAGAACTAGTTACTAATTATATAGGAGTATAAATAATCATAAAACAGAATCACCTATTTGCCGAATTTCCATCAAATCGATCCAATCATCAATCGGTTTTGGTGTGAAAAAGCTTTAGATATAATAGATAAAAATAATATATAGAGAATAACTTTAGAAAAATATGAAATTCAAAATAAATAATAGTTTAAAAGTCGCAAAAAAATAAATTTAGTTACGTGATCAAAAGTGATAATTGCGCTATACACTGACGCTTAACGGCACGATCACTCAGGTTCTATTGATATTGGCGGGAAGAAATTCGACATAGGTCCGACTCTGAGGAGCGCTTAAGCTATAATCACAGACCAATTAGAGATAATGAATTCGGACAGCCTGTGCATCGCATTTTGTAGTAATTTTGCATTTGATTTATCGTTTTCATTAAAATAAGATAATAAATTCATGGTTAAAAAATATAACATATTTATTCCTCATAAAGTGACATTTATTCCGGTATAAATTTTATTAAGAAATACTATCGTATATAGAAGATATTTACAGTCAACTTAAAGCGATTTTCGTAGTTTTTTCGTTTAGTATAAGATTTTTTTTCTATATTAAATCAATAATATATCAAAATTCCGAGGCCGCTACGAACTATATGACTATACAAGAGATAAAATTATCATTTTTTAATTTCATTTATGTAGAACAGTAGTTCTACATAAATGAAATTAAAAAGGGGATAAACGTTAATAATCTTTATAATAATTTATTCAATGTATTTAAACAAAAAGTAATTAAATATCGAAATATAAATATACAAAATATATAAATATATTTTGTGATTGGGCTACCCCAGCCATATGTAAAAATTGTAGAAAACTATATGAATTATACGCATTCATTTTAGTGATCCTATTTTATTAAACTATGTCAGAAACTATTCAATAATATTAATATCTATCAAAACTATTTTTTCACTGCACTCCACTTAATTCTACACTTACTACAGAAATGATAATAGTTCAAAAATAATAGTTCTGCAACCACTGTGGATTGAGCCCATTTGCCATTTGTGTAATTATTAATAATTGTATAAATATCTATGTTTCAGCAGGACGAGAGCATCAGAACCAAAAAGATTGGAGATAAAGTTTCATTTTTATCCTTGTAACAGATCTTCTGGCCATTACACTGTATTATGTGACTGTTTCTTACTGGATCGCCTCAACATGATTTAATACCTTGGAGATCTCGTTAATGATAAGCTGAAATAGAGCCACCACATTTCACTGATGGCTGGGCGAGTAAAAAAAACATATTTTCCTTCAAAAATCTTAGAGAAGTAGCCGATTGCTGCCTTTTATCAAAAACCTATAAAGCGCTATGTGAGTCCTTAATCAGCTATTGTATCTGTTTTTTTTTATACCACAATGGTGGTAATCAGGCCTACGACCCGCCTGATGGCAAACGGTTACCGTAGCCTATGGACACTTGCAACACCAGGGAAGTCACTCGCGCGTTGCCGACCCTTCAAAAACCTTTTTACTCCCTTTTGAAGAGCCCCATACTGTAGCTCTTCGGGAGAACCTCGGCAGGGAGCTCATTCCACAAACGAAGTGTACGCGGGAGGAAATTCCTTTGGTACCGCACTGTACTGTTTGGGGAGGAGCTGTGCATACATACTTTATTCTGTTGGAACGAGCACAAAGAGCTGATCTTAAGGTTATGTTGTATTTGACTAGGCATTACCAACAAGTTTGCTGTATGATTGGGTTAAGATTATTACAGTCTGTAAGCTATTTATATATCAGTGTGCGAGGAGATATCATCATTCTGTAGGTTCTTTTCTCTCTAAATATAATGAAAGAACTGATCGGTTTCCAGTACCGTTTACAAGACTTAGACATGCTCATGATTACTTGGCTGTGAAACTATAATTTGATTAATAATAAACTTTTATTAAATCAATATATCAGTTATTACAGGTGTAAAAATATTGTTTTCAAATTCTTACAGGATACGGATCTAAATAGCGTTGAGGATTTCCTACAACCTAGCTTACAATAGTAACTTATAATAGTTGAAGGCATGTTTATACAGGGTTACATGGTAAGTCGTGCGAACCCCGTTAGGGGGTCGTGGTTCCCACCATTTCTGACAGATTTCCCCTTGGAACCCCGCCCCCCAACTTAACCCTTTTCAAGTTATAAGGCTTTAAAGACTTTTTTGAAAAAAATGACCGATTTTTGTCTATTAGCCCATTTTTTTTGTTTATTATAATTCAAATATTTAGTTTTATACTATTTTTGTGTAGCAGATTAGTTTGTTCATCATAATGCAAAATAAAAATAGAGTTACCTCAACTAAATAGGTTGTAGATAGAAGATTGATAGTTATAACATCAAACAAAAATCAGTACAAATCAAACTTCAACCAGCAATAGTAAAAAAAAAATCTATGACACGTAGGCTGTAGACACCTTTAAAAATATCTACGTTTCATTAGCTATTCAACAAGGTATAACAAGGTAGGCTGCTATTAGATTTCTTGGAATAATCTTTGATAAAAGTTACCAAGGTACCAAGGTACAAGGTAGTAACAAAAAACCATTCCGTTAGGTCGGCGTCTATTATTTTCCAAGGGTTTCAATGCGTGCGAGCGGGATGTCACGCTTTTGTAAAAAAGAGTGAGCGAGAAGGAAAGATCCCGCCATTTTATTATTGTCGCTGTATGCGGTGCGGTAAGTCAGACTATTAGTTTGCTTACGCGATTCGTCCGTAGTAAATGTGTTCTTTGGTGCTCTTTGGCTGTGACCCTGCTTGTAAACTGGACTCTGATTTGTGCTTATCGTTTGGAACAGTTGAAGATGGCGACCTACACGAACGAGGAATATGCTGATATGTTGCTCTGTTACGGGTACCGTGAATGTGTATCCACACATGCCCGTGATGAATACATATTGCGTTGCGCCAAATCGCCGTGCACCAGATCATGCTGTGTTTGAAAGAGTTTACCGGCGCCGGCGGCTCAGAGAGACTGGCAGTGTTTCAAGGCGACGATCAGACTTGGGTAGACCAAGAGTATCTGATAATGACGAACATACGTTGGAAGATAGTGAAATAGTTCAACGGTTTAGATCAGATCCTACAATTTCAACTACAGTTGTTGCCCGAGAATTTGGAATTTCGCAGTGGAGAGTATGGTTCATTGTTAACACTGCCGGCCTGTACCCATATCATTACACGCCGGTACATGTTATAGAGGAAGGGGATCCAGTGAGGAGGCTAGATTTTTGCCGATTTATGCTCAACGCCGATTTGGAAGATCCATCATTTTTTAAAAACATCTTGTGGACAGACGAGTCTAAATTTGACAAAGATGGGATCACTAATTACCATAACGCTCATTATTGGGCCCCGAAACAACAGGGAAATCCCAATAAGAAGCGACCAAGAGGATCTCAAAGAAGATTCAGCGTAAATGTGTGGATGGGCATAATATCAAACCATTTGATTGGACCACACTTTCTCCCCGACAACTTAAATGGTGAGCACTACAAGATTTTTTTAAGAACACAATTAAATGATTTGCTTGAAGTCTTACCCCTGAATCTTATTAGAAACATGTGGTTTCAACACGACGGTTGCCCGGCACATTATAGCAGATGTGTCCGAGAATGGTTAGACACAAACTATACCAATAGGTGGATCGGGAGAGGTGGACCTATACCGTGGCCAGCGAGAAGCCCAGACCTGACCCCCATGGATTTTTATGTATGGGGGCACATGAAAAGCATAGTATACGACGAAAACCACCCAATTGAGTCTGTAGACGTGTTAAAGGAAAGGATTCTAATGGCAGCAGATCAAATAAGAAGAGGTTTAACAACATCGGTGGTTAAAAGTGGACTTAGAAACAGAATGCGAGTGTGTGTGCGAAACAGAGGTGGACATGTTGAACACGAAAGATAAAATAAAATACATTTGTTTAACCTAATTTAAATTGTTTTATTTTATTTTGTAACATAATTGATAAATTTTACATTAATTTCACTACTCCTTTTAGGACTTTTACCAAAGATTATTCCAAGAAATCTAATAGCAGCCTACCTTGTTATACCTTGTTGAATAGCTAATGAAACGTAGATATTTTTAAAGGTGTCTGCAGCCTGTCTACGCCATAGACGAGCCTAGCGCGCGAGAAGCGTGCGGGGCGCGAGGCGCGGGGTGCGCACGAGCGGCGGACGCTCCGTGCCCCCACACTCACGACAGCGACACATAAGCAATATTACGCACGAACATTTCTTAATTCTTAATTAATTTGCAATTGTAAACGTTAAGGAAAATACATACATAAAAACAATTCTTGTGTCTCCTTAATTTCGATACAAGAAAATTGGCGACCGTGACAGGACCTGAAAAAATTTGGAATTTCCCCTGTTAGCAAGATGAAAACACGATACCAACTTATTGAGAAGATAAAAGAAGATTTTTGGAAGCGCTGGCAGGGGGAATACTTAACAGAATTACAGCGGAGAACTAAATGGCGAGCTCCTAACAAGGAGCTACGAGAGGGGTCAATGGTGGTTTTCAAGGAGGACAATCTCCACCGACTAGATGGAAACTCGGGAGACTTCATCGTCTGTACACTGGAAAGGACGGGGTCTGCCGCGTCGCAGATTTCAAAACCTGCAGAGGGATAGAGAAACGAGCACTAAACAAGGTGTGTCCTCTGCTGGATGAAGAAAGAGAAGAGGAATCATCAGCTGCAGCAGTTCCAGCAGCATCTTCTGCTTCTGCCGGGCCCCCCAAGATGTCTACGCCATAGACGAGCCTAGCGCGCGAGAAGCGTGCGGGGCGCGAGGCGCGGGGTGCGCACGAGCGGCGGACGCTCCGTGCCCCCACACTCACGACAGCGACACATAAGCAATATTACGCCACGAACATTTCTTAATTAATTTGCAATTGTAAACGTTAAGGAAAATACATACATAAAAACAATTCTTGTGTCTCCTTAATTTCGATACACAGCCTACGTGTCATAGATTTTTTTTTTACTATTGCTGGTTGAAGTTTGATTTGTACTGATTTTTGTTTGATGCTATAACTATCAATCTTCTATCTACAACCTATTTAGTTGAGGTAACTCTATTTTTATTTTGCATTATGATGAACAAACTAATCTGCTACACAAAAATAGTATAAAACTAAATATTTGAATTATAATAAACAAAAAAAAAAATGGGCCAATAGACAAAAATCGGTCATTTTTTCAAAAAAGCCTTTAAAGCCTTATAACTTGAAAAGGGTTAAGTTGGGGGGGGCGGGGTTCCAAGGGGAAATCTGTCAGAAATGGTGGGAACCACGATCCCCTAACGGGGTTCGCACGACTTACCAGGTAACCCTGTATATGTAGACGAGAAAAAATAGGGAAACATCAATGTTGTATCAATTTCTTGTATACACTTATTTAACTGTAATTTTATTTTTAAGAATATTTATGGCCATGCATTAGAGAAGGTACTGTCCCCCAAAATACAGTTCTTTAATTAGTTCAGGAGTCAGGAAACACTTAAATTGTATTCTCATTGTAGAGGTATTTAGCATAAAATCAGTCTTAGATAATCTCGGTATAACAATTAAAACATTTAAAATTAATTTTTACTTGTTTCACCTGACCCACAATTTGGGCAAATATGTGACGGCGAATCAATACTTTTTATGCACCAGGAACTGGTGTAGCTCTCACAGCATATGATAAAATAATATTTCAACGTATCTCCTTCGTTAGAAATTTTATTTTGTAGAACCTGCTGTTTAATAGATTTACTTTTTCCATTACCTTTGCCTTTACAGGTTTTTTGCTGTACCTTTTCTTCACACTTTAACGTTTCTTATCTTTATCATTTGTTATCTTATCAGTTATTTTGGAAATGCCACTCTTCCTTTTAATTGGTCAATGTTTATTTTTCTTGGATGCAATTCTTGGTAGTGCCTTTGAAAAGGGCCTGATTATTTCAGGGGAAAAGTAATAGAAGATAATTCTGGCTGCTTAGATGTTTCTTTCTTTTCAATAATAGGTTAATATTATTTATTTCAATATCCAGCACTTTATTTGAATGTTTATCATCTCATTATTTTTAGAGACAGTTTACTACAAGTTCTTCAGATTCTTTTGTTGTGGGTGATGGGGGATCAGTCACAATAGAAGCAGTAAAGTTGTCATCCATTAATATGCAAGGATCATACGGCCCAATTTGTGTCTTATTAAAAGTGTTCATTACATTGTTGGAGTTGCTGCGTAGGGCAGCGCATAACTTCACTATATCGGGAATCACGTAATTGGACATCGTTTTTCCTCGGTTACTGCGCTTCCAGCTATCTTGAGCTTTGGTGCAGTAGTTTTAGATAGCTCATTAACTCCGATATCTAATGGCTGTCGTCAGTGTGTACAATGTATCCATAATGCCCGCCTTTGAGAAGTATGTCCTTGAATTTCATCAAATATCGGCAAGACAATAGGAATATTCAAAGCATCTTCTGCAAGTTCCACAGTAACTATTGTGCCTCTTTCGGCAGATACATGGCTCCAAGTTATTTGTAACCTTTCTAGTGACTACTTTTTTAGGTTTTAATATAATAGTGACTCCGGTTTCATGTATATTATAGATTAACGGGGGTAAGCCTAGCTCTGTGAATAACTCATTGACATTATATTTATTCAAAACATTTAGCTCTGCTATTATGTGTTCTCCGGTTGAAAGTTCACTATTTTGTTTTAAGAAGTCTGTAAACGATTCTGCATCTGCTGTTTGGTTCTAATGGCAAGCCTTTGGGATGCAAGGCAATTTGAATTTCACTGCTCATTTAAATGCTAGCTTCTAATGACATACACAGACATACGTATAAAAATGGTAAGTTAGGTTAAAAAATATCATTGCTAGATATATTTTATACAACGGAACAAAAAGTTAATTATGAATTAAGATATGTACAGCTAAGAGAATTGCCAAAAATATATTTACATACGTGGGTCAGAGGCACAGGCATTTACACGTCGCTGCACTTGACTTTAACATTCCATGACGCTTTTTGATGGTGATATTCATTATTTACATGTTAAGTACTTTAACAGGATATGTTGATGTGCTTATCTGTAATATTTTATTTGTAGCTATTCTTTTAGAGATGAATTCTCAAGTGAACTTTACATAAAAAATACTACAACTAAAATTAAACTAAATACAAATTTATGTTAATATTCTGAATAGTAAATAACCATTAAAAAATAAACTAAAGGCATTGTATTAGAAATATGATACGATTATCTTTAACAGCTTGCTTTAAATTCACTTCCGTAGAATTATTGTTTTCTTCCAAGGTAAACTAACCGAGATAACAAAAGCTTGGTAGTAATCTAAGTATAAAATTTATGCACGCATATTTTACGTTACTTGACCTTATGGACACGGGTGGGTAGGGCCCTAATGTTCAAAGTTAAAAACGTCTATTTGAAGTATTAAAGGCGTGAGTTATCGTTCCATTGCACGTTTTGCTCACCCGTCGTGTAAATATAGACCACGAAAGCGGACCGAGCCAGCCGTGTAGGTTTTACACATGATTAGGTTTGTTATGTGCGACCGCTCGAGCACGGGGCACGATGCACCCCGCCGCGCTTGCTTCGCACGCTAGACCAACCTGTTTGTGGAAAGAGTTAATTTTCAATTAATTTATCAGAAAAAAAATGTAAGCTCTCTGAATTATTTCATACAAACATACGAGTATCTTAAAATGTCTGCTATAGTAATATGAAATAATACCTTATATCAGATTCTTAAGTGTTCGATACACTTAAGATTCTGACATATTGCAAAGAAAATTGTCTGTAGATTTTATGGTGGGTGGATTGAATAGATAGTGATGTTTAGTGGGGTAAAATGAGTGGCGTCTGGCCGTCGGTCTAAGCCGGCCGCGGGCCGCTGCGCCACTTAATATTGTAAACAAGAGCTTTTTCGACTGTGGGCGGCACCGCGCACGCGTCGCAAGACGTGATCTTGTTACGGCGGCCGTTCTGTTATGATAATTGTTGTAAAGACGGGGAAAATAGTAAGCAAAAAACAAAAAGAAACTTGACACAGATTTGATTGTCTGTGTCAATAAAAAAAATAGTTTTCTTATAATAAGTAAGTCAATTAAACCATAGACACAATTTTGTGAAGAGTTCTCAACAATAATGTTTCATTTTATTTCTTCTTTAATTTATTTACTAGTAATAATATAAATAAAAATGTAAAAATTATTACAAAGTACTAAACAGTTTTTATAAATTGCTTATTTTAAAATGTTATTGATATTACAATTATTATTTCAATTATTATCTCAATTGAAAATGCATATAGTTACACAATTGAACCTTCAATGTGCAAGCGTATGGTTAAAACGACCATCACAAGCGGGAGTGTGATCTAAAATTGATTTCTTTTTAGTTAAATCATACGATGTTATTACCTTTTAGGCCTACGAAAGCTACGAAGGTACTAGTTACGTAGCATCCGTAGAATAAAAGATGCAATCATGAAACAAATATAAATCAATGGTTATAATAGAAAAAGCTAGGGCCCCTGACGATTACATTGTATAACGAACTGTTGCTAGTTATTTCTAGGCTACAAAGTAAATGGCATGGCATTAATTAAGTATCTTTACCGGAGATTTTCCGCATAAATTATTATAATTTACTCTGTCAAAAATGTTCTATTCCAAAAAATATATTTATACATAAAAATCAAAATATGGTGTAATCTGTAAACTACATCATCATCGAAAATTAATTATTAATCATGCAATATAAATTTAAAGTAATAATGTTTTCGAAAGCGTATAAGTATTGGAAAGTGCAGCTAGCATTTGACGAAACAGTATGCACGACGAGGTGAATTATGCGAGCGCGCTAGTTCATCTCGCGAGATGAAATCGATCCAGCGGCTTTCGTACGGCTCACCGGCACGAGGTCCGGTGCTGGGGCGGCGGCGGCGGCGTGGGGCGGGCGGGGCACGCGTGCGCGGCGCGGCCGGGGCGCGGGCGGCAGACGCGCCGCGATGGTGGGCCGCGACAGCCGCTCGGAGAGCGCGGCGCGCCCCTGGGCGCCGCGGCATGAGTAGCGCGCCCGCCCGGCCCGGCCCGCGCGCCCGCCATGGCGCAGGCCGCGCCCGCGCCCCATCGCACCCACTCCTTCGCGAAGAAGACCTTCCACAAGCCCACCTACTGCCACCACTGCTCCGATCTGCTATGGGGCCTCATCGGGCAGGGCTACGGCTGTGAAGGTACGCGTCGCGCATGCGCCCCGCGCGCGTCGATACGGGCCCGGCGCGTCCGCCGGCACGACCAGCGCGTTATGCAATGCGGTCCACGAAACATGAGGCCCACACCAGGGTGGGTGTGCGGCGATCAGCGGGACCAGGTCCTTGCCGCCTCCGCTGCCGTCCATCGCTGCCGACCACAACAGACGTGCACTTGGTATTTCAAGGACGATAACAGTTGGCAAGCTCGCGGCTCGTCCTGAGCCACAAAGGCCCTGGCCACCACTATGCGGAGGCCGTGGTCAGGGCGGGAAAAGCCATTGCGCGTCGAAGCTTATATCAGGTTGCTGTGAATTGGTTCATGGCATGATGTGTCCATACGGAAAAAAACGAGTGAACGTTGGATAGCATAAATATCGATCGGTCTGTTTTGTAAGAGGTTGTTTGGTGGCGGTGGCGCGGGGCGGGGCGCGGCTGCATCCCCGCTCACCCTTAGCTAGTCGTGACAGTGCTGAGCCGCGGGCGGTAAGTACGTAATGCCCTGATAACGCTGACTGGCGTGTGGAGATCACCATCGGTACGGTAGCTTCGTGCTTACAAGAGGACATTTTGTTTTTGCGCATTAATACTTTACAAATCAGAACAGAATACAAGAAAGCTTTAAATTCAAAGCAAAAGAAATGAAGTAATAATTTTGTGTTAATCATATTTGCTTAGTTATTTTTTCTAATCGGAAATGTTATTTTGATATTAATAGTTTTCGATTAATCAGGAACAATGTTATGATTAGAATTTACTTTTAAAATAATTATTTATTTGTATTCAAATATATCTAATTTTATTTAAAAAAGAAAGAATAATTGATAATACATACTCGTAACATAATTTCATTCATATATTGTTGTTGTATTGTAACAACGAACTTTTCACGTTAACTTATATTACTGATACTTTCAATTTTGTTTTACATAATTATTCTCATAAATGTATTTTCGTAAATCTTACGAGAATATAATACTTAAAACGGTAAGATATTATATTACATATAGCATCATACTACATTTATACTTTTAATGAAATTGAAAAACGCGCTAAATTCTTTCATCGTAAAAAATACGTAACTATTCGTAATAAGAATGTTGCGTTAACATTAGGGTAAACGTTTTCAGTTTGAAAGTTTGAAGCAATTTTCGGTATTGTTGACTTGGAACCCAGGTAATGGACATAATATAATGTTTTTACTTCAGGAAAATATGGAATAAATCATAGGCGAAACTGTGAACTGGAAGCTACATTTATATAATAACGTAAATAAAATTAATATATAAAATACAAAGTGGTGTATTTTATTTCTATAGATACACTTGCTTAAGTTTATTGATGTTACATACACCTATTAAATAGTTATAATATTTATTAAAAAGCTCAGGTGAATAGTAATTAGGACGGAAATTATACAGAACAAGATATAATAACAGTTTTGTGTCAGATTTCTACGTACACATATACGGTAACGGGGCAGCATATAAAACTCCATATGAAAAATTGTTATTAGCCAAAAACAACTACATATTGTAATTATATAGTATTTCATACATGAGGCTAAAAATATGAATAAAAGAAAATCACTACTTTCATATTCATAATTTAAATATGTACTAATTTTACACAATGTAAGTAAAATTAAAAAAAAATTGCTAAAAAGGTTTTTCAAACGAGCTTCACATGAAAACAAAGTACATATGAGTAATTTTAATCAACTAATGACTTTACCTCTTAGTTTTTTATTACAAAGGTTAAAGTAGCATTGCAAAAGGAGCATTATAATTATAAGCATTATCTCTAGTACATATAGATGAAGGTACTGGATTCTTCTTTACAATGATAGTTGATTCCGTCCTGTGTCTACAGGATCCGTCTTATTGTTAAAAACAGTTGTGTAATTTAAAATCATTCAGTTGTAATTTAAAGTCAATGCATTTTAACATACTTTCTGCTTTTTATTAACAAACTATGAAATTGAGAGTCGTCTGCTTTATTTCCGAATCAATGCAACATCCAAACCTTCAAAAAAGAGCATATTTCTCATTTAAAAAGCAACTGCAACTCTTTTGGTATTAGGAGTTTATGGGCAGCGATAATCACTTAAAATTAGGGGATTCATTTGCTCGTTGTCCTTCTGTATCATAAAAAAAGAACTTTACGGTACAGTGTGCTATGTAGGTGACATTATCAATTCGACCCGTAAATTCGCATGCTGAGTATGTAATGATCAATACACTCACGTTATCTACGATATTTTGAACGCGCTTGCAAAGAAGAATAATACAATTATAAATGAGATATAAAAACTATTTATTCAATATAATTAATTTAAAATCATAAGAAGCAAAAGAAGAAAAAGTAGAAGTGATTTTAATAGACTTTAATTTCATTGTGTTATAATATAATACAAAACCAATGCTTATAATTTAAAGCACAAACACGCGCTTTAAATATTTTCGACACTTCTAAGCTATTTCAATCTAAAAACCTATAAGCTGATTGTAACATTTTTTAATGAACCAGTTTCAAAGTCTCGAGTCCACGTCCACCTAGTTGTTGGTGAATTACTGGTAATTGACATAAAACCAATATTTTACTGTAGATGACGAACATTCATGTTGTGTGAATTTTCAAAACTGACACCGCTTTACATGTATATACTCATATGATATTTCATACATGATTTCATTTCTTGAACATTCGTGTTATAAAAATTAAAAATAATAATTATAATTTCACGAAATTACTATAAATAATACAGAAAAGACTGACCGGGAAAGATAGCGTTGTGCTAACCACTCAAAATCAGAGCGGGGAACGACGCCTTCATTCTTTCTCTATCCGACTAAATAAAATTGCACTAATTGTCTGAATTTGAACAGCACAGAGTCCTAAAACAATGTATTCACGTTCAACTCGTATGTATCTAACGATAATGTATGTAAGTGATTTCAAATTACAAAATCATTCCTATATATTTCGTTTCCATACATTATCGTTAGGTATCGAAACGAATCTGATAACGAATAATATTTTGTCTAGGGACCCAGTATCGACACGCTACTGCGATATCTATCTTTTGACTTCACTGATTAACATATCATAGAAACAGACTGCGTTATATATTAATTCCTTTGGTAGATTATAAAAATATTTTCCTTACTAAAGTTCTTGCTTACAATAAGGTATTGCCTTGTCAATAACTCTATTAAATGTCGAGAATAATAAAACTTGCTGTTTTATAATTATAATACAATAAACCAGCCACCTTTAATCTGATTCAAAGCGGCGTTCATAGGTAATAGAAAAATATAATAAACTTAAAATTTTAATAGTTTTCTTATTTCAATCATTTCTGACAAATGGACTTTGAGTACAAATAATGTCTGAAATCACACAAAAACTTTCACATATATACACTAATGATGTTGGTTATGTTATTAATGTGTTTATTTGTTTTCCGTTCCATTCCTCTACCTCGCATGGTAAAGAAATTCAACAGTGTACTTAGACACTAACAATGCAATAAAGGCGAAAATTTCAATTGTGTAACAAAAAACTGTCAAATTCTGCTTATTTGTAATGTGTAAACCACAATTTTTATACTTTTATGGCATTAATTTGCTGTACAATGGTAAATTACCCTACTGAGTTTTTGAAAGTATTATTTTTCTGGTTAAAATTAAAAGCTTCTTTAAAAGTTGTTGTACCTGTAAGATTTTATGATTCCGCTTATTTACTATAAAACGTACATAGCCATTTTGTATCTCCGTTGTAAGAAGACAGACCGAAAATCTGATACATTAGTAATCTACACACAAGGTTCTTTTTTCGTAGGCTAGTTCGTAGTCCGTAGTTAGTAGCACTCGCTCGTAGACGCAACCGCGTAGACAAATGCAGATAATCTATAAATATTTTTTAAATCATCTATAAACTCTTTTTTTAATAATAAGTTAACCACCATATTTACTATGGTAGTTGTTTGATTGTTTTTTTTTTGTATGTTTGGCACATGTTCGACACACAGCAGTCGACGGTATGTGAAAAATTCATTCGATTTAATAGGCAGAATTATTAAAAGGTTCAATTAAAGTTATGTTTTAATATTTTATAAAATATTTAAAAATGTGATACGATATTTTCAGTGCTTTAAAAATACAATTTCTGAGAAGAAACACTTGAAACTTGGTATTATCTTTGTCTGAATCACACGAATAACAAGATAATCACTATAAATTTTATTATTTAATTCCTATTTCCGCAGAAGCTTATATTAGCGTACCCTTTTTTCTCAAAATTCTGAATATCCAAATCCTACATTTTAACCTAACTGTTACCTGTTCTTGTCATTCTAGTTCGCTAACATAATAATATGCTTATTATATAGTAATATTGGCAGTGAGATCCCTAAGAAGCTAAGGTACAAAATTGTTTTTTTGCGCATTTAATCTATGGGTATCTTGGATACAACGTTTCGGTATGTTGTGTTAGAAACTTTATTAAAGTATTCGGAAAGATGCTCATTGGCATGCTCGTAAGCATACCGTGAAACTGATTCTCTATATTCTAAAAACAGTATATTTGATTCGATTTGAAGTATTAGCGGAATGTGCATAGTCCGCAGCGGACTATTAGTACGCTTGCGACTACGGTCGGTGCAACCTAGAGCTGTGTCAATCATTCTATTTCAGTGATTTGATCAATTAATTACTGATTATAAGCACAAGTCAAGTCATTGAGGTGTTTCAATTATACAATCATATGGGTTGTGATTGATCTGCTGTCCTATGAATAGATGCAGATCATGCGTCCTGGTCAATCTAAATCGAACTTACTTTTTATTTTTTTTTATTTGTTACACTTACACCAATTAACCTAGCCCAAATTAAGCTAAGGCTGGTGCTATGGGATCTAGGGTAACGGATAGACATACATATATACATATTTTTATAGAAATATATATCAACAACCATGACTAGAGTACAAATGCTCGTATTCATCATACAAACATCTGCCCCCACCGGGATTCGAACCCGGGACCTCAGAGATGGCGACACCTTGAAACCGGTGTATTATCCACTCGACTATAGAGGTCGTCAGTTCGTCGTCGAGTTGTGTGTTTGTCATTACAATAATCATTAATTATATGTCACTTGCTTGCTATATTTGATAGTTTTATAAATAACAATGAAATAAAAAATGAACCCAGATATTACTAACTATTCAAAGAGAATTTTTCTTTTGAAACAAAATTATTTTCTAAAATTTTTGATTTTATACTGTTTCACGTACAATATAAATGCTTAGTATGTTACGTATAATCAACTACATACAATCTACAAGTATTTATAACTTTGAAAAGTTTACATTTTACTATATAATATATCTTGTGAAGAAAAAAATTATTATATGTGTATTGTTAAATTTCTTTTCAACACCATTGCTCGTAATTGGTATGTAACTACACCAATTTTAGTTTCACATTGTATCATATTACCAACTTATAATATCTTTCGAATTTCAAATTCGATTACCGCACAGTTTGGTAATCTAAAGTTAATAGTTTCGTAAAGAAAAGTCACGCTTTTTTCGTTCGTCGTTTCGTTCCTATGTTTTTTTCTTATAAATATAAGAAAAAAACATAGGAACCAAAGAGAATTTATATGCAAAATGCTGAAATATTTTTGTAAATTAAATAAGTTTGGCGCTTAGAAACACTCTGTTTAAAGATATACAATTATAAAAATCTTATTTAAAATTACAACTATCAAATAGAAGTCATACATAAATATTAAAAGAATATATTTATTTTGTAAAAAATATATAATTTGCTGTTTTGGCTGTATAAGCGACCTTAGTCTTTCGCGCACAAAGCCGTCATTGCTTTCATATTTTGCAAGTAGATATTTTGCATTGTTTCTTTTGTTAAGATTTTTATATCAAAAATGTCATCAAGCGATGAAATTGATTGTACGAATGAAATAATAACGAATATTTCAGAAATGACGGCGGTGAAGGTGGAAATCCAACGTATAAATTTTATAATTGTACTTTCACAAATTGTTTTTCAAAATATATTTTTATTGAACTATAAAGTTTGTATTAATTACTAACAATGGTGTTGAAAAACGTCGTATAACACTCGTGAGCAGTTAAAAATTACATTCTCGGCTTAATGCACTAACCATGGAATATTATTATTATGTCAGCCTCGATCATAATTTTCAACATTACTCACTTGTATTATAATGTACTTCATAGAAGTAGTTAGTTCTTAGTTCATAGAACTTAGTTACTTAGTACTTAGTTAGTACTTAGTTCATAGAAGTAAGATTAAGATTTAAGAATTAAGACCCGCCAGAAATGAACTTAAATGTGGTCAACTCAAAAATGAGCCTGTAAGTTAATTGAATATGTTACTTCTTTGTCTGAGGTTAAAAGTGCCTTTGACAATCGGTCATTAAACCTAAACGCTTAATTTTTTACTTTAGATATTTCATTATAGAGTGATCGAGGTCTGCGACATCACACCCTTCACATTTGCCTTTCCTGTTATTTCCCAGCTTCACTTCATTCTATCGCACCTCGCTTAAACTCTTCAAAACCTTACCTTGTCTAACCTCGACGAATAAGCGTAATATAAAATCATGGAGGACAAGACTGTGCGGGCATAGTATTTCTTTGCCGTCTGTAATACAGTGGAGAAAAATCAAATTAAAGTCTTAACCTAAACCGTTTTTCTATAATAAAATCGTAGCATAATTGGGTCACTTTCTAAACTTCTAACTAATATTTTTTTCAAAAACTTTCAAATACAAGAAACTAAATAGACATAATAATGTATTAGATTATAAAAAATATTATAACATATTTATATTATTTTAATTATTTAATATTTATGAATACGTTTCCCTGCAATGGATTTACAATAATTGATCCCATGTGTACCTCAGTTAAAACCTCAAATCCAATAAAATATGCTGTTCTTAGTGAGACATTGCTTAGTATCGAATTAAAATTAATCTTTATTCCATAGGGAACAAACGTTGTGGGTATACTTATATCGGTGACAGGGCTTAATATATATTGTAAGTATAATGCTGTTAAAGGTTATTTGTTGTCAAAAAAAATCATGTCAATAATTTTTTTTGCAAATAAAAGATATAGATTTTAATAATCATAATTCTCACTTTGTGGAAAAGATGTGACAATATTGATTAACCTATTATACTCGAAAGGCTAATCAAAGGTTAATTAAATAAACAATAAAATTTTATTATGTCCTAGTGCATTAGGGCGTGGGCGTGGTGTGAATCTTTTACCATAGTCTTGGTAACTTTGCAGTGATGTTATAGAGATAAATTCCTTTTATTCTGCTCTTGAGACATCCGAGAAAGCACAAAGAACGTTAATATGTGTATTCTATAACTTTGTATGGTGCAAATACATAGTATCGCATAGAATTAATGATATTATTCGTTGCGATACTATGTATCGTTGTTGCTGTCCAACTTGTTGTTGTCCGTTAACTTCACTTTTTAACCCTTTGTTTGATTGGTATAGTGGTAGGCTGGGCACTAAGTCTGCGCGAATAACATAATATACACAAAACGACCAATATTATGGGGCTAAGAATGTCTCTGTGTGCAAAACAAAACGTTACAAAAAACATATTTATACTTGTATTAAAAAGTTTATGACAAGCACGAGGTAAGTAAAAAACGTTACGCATGAACATTGAAAGTGAGTTGACACGGACACAATAATTATTATGCATTTGAACCGTGTGGGCGCTGGCACGCAAGGCGGGAACAATCCCCGTCAGCGCTTAGAACGTGGCGGTATCGCGCCTGCCATGCTAACAAAGCTGGGCAAACAAAGCACCCCAGACAATAGCCCGTCGGAACCGTGAACGCCATTATGTCGTCGGCGGAGATAACGCGATGTGTGGACATCTCTGTCTTCTGTCGCCGATAGGCCTTTCTTGTCATTTCATTATGCAGTCGTGAATTGCGTTAAATTAAATTTGTATGTATTGTGGTTAGTGGGTCTATTTGTAGTTCATTGTACGCGTATAACTAATGTTTGCTTGGACATATCAATCGTTTTGATATTCTACTTGACACGAGGTTATTAAATTTTCGGGACCTATTAGTAATTCACCGGTGAAATAATCTTAAACGTGAATAATTTGATCCATTCTTAGTAAATAGATTCGCTTGCGATTCCGTAGTTTCGGTACCATGCAGTAATGTGTTCTTGATTCAATGGTTTTCGATCGAGTTTGATTGTCTAAGATTCTCATGTAAACAGCCTAATGTAGTTGTGATAGATTCAAATCTTTTGTCGTATTCGGGGACGTATATGAATTTATTACGATGCTCATGATAGTATATAAAGTTGTTGCATAATGTGCAAGAAAATCTTGACATGGCGTCAACTCTACATACACATGCTGAACGCCTCTACCGATAAACGTTAATGATAATACAATAACATTATATTAAATCTATAATTTTTTATTTTATGTTCCTTGTTTAATTACTACAGGGGAGCTGTTATTGTTTATTTTACTACATTTTTAGTGATGAGCCCAAGGCAGTACCGAACATTCCTTGCACTCAACTGTATATGAAGAACTGTCTTTCTAACGTACCTACCACCATAGATTGACTAGAAAGATTCCGTTTCTATTTTTTCCATTAATCGGAAATCCATTTTCAACTACGATTACATTATGATATTTTTAGCCAAATAGATTAAAGAAAAACTACATAGATTTGGCACAAATACGTGACATAATTTTGAACTTTTTAAGTTTGAGTCAGCATCATTACGAAGTCATGAATACTCGTCAATTCGAAGCGTACATGTCGGAATAGGGTAGACGACTACAACTGATTATGGTCGTTTTTATACTATAATTATCTGATTTGAGCAATTTATATCTCATGAAAGTATGTCAATATAGAAATTTCAGTTTAATTATTAATTTATATTGTTTTTAGATTTCTAAAAAATGAGCAATTATTATTTACGTAATTCTAATGAAACGAACACATTTCTAGCATTCTCACATTAAATATAACATTTTTTTATATAGAAAGTATACCTATAAACGTACAAATAACAAAGTTATTTTAAAATTTGTTTATACGCTCATACAAATTAGGCGAGTTTACTTAGTTATGACGTCACGATTGCTGTGTTTTTAGTATGGAGCGTTTTTGAGCGACCCGCTACAGCGCCGCAAACATGGCGATATATCTTCAAAAGTCTTATTATGTATAGAATTTAAAAAATTGTCGTCTACCCAATTGTCGTGAACTCATGTTCATATTACGAACTTTTCATAATCCCACTATTGAAATCCAGTTAATTGCCAAAATTATTAAAACAAATCCTTCTTGAGCATTATCAATCCACGCGACACCATGATGACCATGATCACTAGGGCACTGACGTTTCTTATGACGTACGTTTCTTACGAAAGGTATTATTAAGCTGAACAGATTCATTAAAATATTTACAAATCAACAAGTCAGCAAAACGTCTTCTTGTTTCTATTTATCTATAGTATTATAAACTATAATCAACTCGCTCCATTCCTATCTTACCGAGCCACATACGACGACGGGGAAAAATAACAAGATTGTATTTACTGACAATGGTGTCAATGTAAGGCTTTGTTCCATATTGATTGTCGGTCAATCATAGCAACTGGCTATTTTTTACACCGGAATGGAATAGAAAATAACCATCAAACAAGGTATGCTTTAGCTATAAGATATTTGTTTAATAAGTATCATATAGTGTATATGGTGTTGATTTATTTGAAATCAGAGTTAATATGAACATGTATATATTAAGATTCGAAAACGATTTAAAATATATAGATAAATATTATATATCAGGAAAATAGTACCGTAAAAATAGTTTCTTAAAGCCTCACAGCTCGCCTACCTTTACTTCATTGGAGTATTTAATAATTAATAGTATGATATCTAAAACAAAGCCTAAATCAAAACCAAGAAATAGAAAAGATAAATTTAACGTACGTAGGTACTTAGTTCCTACTTATAAAACCGGCCGAAATATGAACTCCAAGTATGTCGCGGTTGAAAAACTTTTTGTCTATTTATACCAGCCGCTTAATGGGCAGTTCTATATTTAGAGCTCCTTGCACTTGCGGAGACGATGGTTCACAAGCTGCAGAGGCACCCGGGGCTACGCCCTACATATCTAGGCCAGCGGTGACGTCACACTACGACCCAGTTCCTGTGCCATTGAAGAGCGCGCGTCAATGGTCCCCCCCTCACCGGACCCCGTTGCACTCCCCTCGCATTTCACTAACAGAGGGGGGCGTGTCAAAATCCCAGCAAAAAGTCACGTATGCTGGGCGCTCACAACAGTTTGCCGAATAAAAATTTAATGCAATCGTGGTTTGGAGTCTATAAGCGATACAACATAATGTTGTAGCGTCAGTTAATTGTCAAGGATTTATTTCATTCATAAGGCACTGTAATATTTATATTTTGTTAAATTGGCATAATTTATTTCTCACACTGAAACAAATAACATTATGCCATCATTTGTTTGTTGATTAATAATTTTGCATCCAAAATTCTAAAAGCTTTACAGAATCTTCAAATAATCTCAAATGTAATTAAGTGAATCTAGGAGCAAAATTAATCTATGTATGTCTTATACAGTCGGTATAAGAAAGTCTACAAAACTTGCTGATACTGAATGCATATACATTTATATAAAAACTGCATTTCGATATGCAGTTTTATAACTATCCTTCTTATAACAGATCTTATAAATCTAACATATGCAGTGTTTATTTTTTATTAAAACCTAGACAAGTTCTCAAATCACATGATTAGAATGTCAGTATTCTGGTGAGTAATCTCAAAATATACCCTATAATAGTACGCTCATAAAATATTTGCTTCATACCAAGTTGTGACAAATGATATCTAAATTATTGTTATAAGACAAATTTAACAAAAGAATAGATTTCAAGTCAATGTTAAATCTTCTCTGTCTAACTAATACTTTTTAATTTCCTATTCGGGTGCATACAAAGCACTAGCAAAAAGGGGTCAGTTTCATTATCTGATGCTCCAAAACAATGCCTATACGGGCACGGGCTGGCACAATGACGAGCTCCACGCGCTTGCAATTAATTATTAAGAGGACTGAGAACTACAAAACTTTGATGTGAAGATAACTTCCGCGTATGCATGTTTTTGTCTTTGTAGCATAAAATGATAATTTTTATATGTAAGTTGGCAATCGGTTCTTATCAAATGTGTTTCAAAATTTTATTTATATCGGGTAAATACTTAACTAAAAGAAGCAAATTTAAAATATATCTACATATTTCTTGCAATTTGTTAACAAAGGTGTTGTGCGTTTTGGATAGTTACTCAATCCATTTCTAATGACACAATATTATAGCTAATGCAACGCTCAGCTACCGCCGAATAAGGAATGCTCGCTAGCCGGGGGCGTATATGTGCACAGAACTTAGACCTCGCGAAGTAATATTAAGTGGCATGAATATTTTGTTTCTCCTTAAAAAACTTTTTTTGTAGCTTCAAACGATATTGTAGTATTTCGAATAAAGTTAACTTCAGAATTTAACATTTGTACAAGACAAGATGTAAGTAGTGTGTAAACCTTTTTTTTTTTGTTCCCACGAGGAAAATTCATTAAGTTGCATACCCCGGCTGTGGCGAGCCGGCGGTTATGTGGGGCTCACCTCCCCAGAAGGGGGAGGCCTACCCACTAAAAACCTCAGGGATGGTCTTCCTCAGGCATTTAGGGAGCCACCGGGAACGCCAAGCTACTTCCGGGAGCCCTCAGCCTCCGCTCCCTGCCGATACAGGGGAGCCCTCCTCGGGGGAGGCTACACTACCTCCCCCGATCTCCTCCACATGTATGTGTAACCTTAATACCGACTTGAAAAAAAATGAAAGTAAACCAAAGGTGTATGTTCTCAACTAATCCGCACTGGGCTGACAAAGTCCTAATCGCCTTAACAAAGTTAAGGTAGGCTCGTGCTCCTGGGTGGGGACCTATATGAGCTGTTATGAATGATAAACATACAAGACAATAACTGGTACGGGCACTATCGAAATATAATAATTTCACCAAGTGACGCTCATTGCTGTCCCCTTGGAGGAAGCCTAGGATGGATCTACAAAGCGTTGTGGGAATTGTGTAGGGGAGATTTGGGCTGAATCCCATCACGCTGACCCAGTACGGGTAGAGGAGATGCGCCAGAACCTTGTTTGTTAGCAGGGTGTACCGCGAACAGGTCATGATTCTTGGGATCCATCAGGTATAGTTCGGAACCTCTTACCTTACCATTACCTTAGCCATAATATCGTAATAATTACTAAATTGTAATATAATATAGTAATGATAATTTAAAAAAATGTGATTGAACAGTTTAAGTTAAATAAGTTTTGTTTTTCATGTTTTATTTATTGTGAAAACTTTCACAAACCGTATATATTATTGTATTATTATAAGGTAGCTTTGAAAATGAACGTTATGTTATTTCTCGTCTCTTATCTATCCATCTATGATCTTCTCTCGTCTTGTATGATGATCTAGAGAGAGATAATCATGTTATTGTATTTAGACCTCAAAGTAGTAGACATAATTTTAGTGACTATAAAGGACACTAGCAATTTTCGAACCGCAAGATGTATTGAATTTGGAATGCTGTGGATATTATAATTTTCAATTCTATTCAAAACCTTAATATCAGTTATGATGTACTATTAAAAACAATTTATAATACAAGATTTCGGCCCGCGGTTTCGTTCACGTTATATCGAATTTTCTAAAAGGAAATTATATATTACCCTGGTAAAAAATATCTTATGTTCTTCACCGGGTCTCCAATGATCGCCACACTAAACACATCAAAACCCGGCCTATTTTATTAAATTTTCCTGCACGGAAAATATATTTCTCTTAGTTATTTTGTTTTTCTGTCCTTCTTCGGACCTTAAACTATATATATATATCAAGTTTCATTAATTTTGGAACAGTAGTTTCTGAGCTGAAGATAAATAATACACTCATCCCTTAATCCAACCTCATTAGAAAGTATTTTATTAGTATAAAATTGGCTATAGTTCTTCTTTGATTTAAATCGGTTCTGTAGTGTTGGCGTGAAAGCACGACAGACGGACAAACAGGCAAAGGTATTTTATAATACAATAAAGATGAAGAGTTTGTTGATTAATCACGTTAAACTCAGGAATTACTTACTGGTTCGATTCGAATATAATTTTAGTGTTGGATTGATTATATGTCAATGAAAGCTAAACTACGATTTTTAATTCGAGTCAGTAAAATGACAAGTGCAACTGTCACTGATACAAAAAAGGGTGACCCACTACAACAGTGATGTTCGGCAATCAATAGATTTAGACATTTAGTCATGCTTTATTTTATTAGGTATCAA
Source organism: Scirpophaga incertulas (assembly GCA_036419045.1). Taxonomy (NCBI): domain Eukaryota; kingdom Metazoa; phylum Arthropoda; class Insecta; order Lepidoptera; family Crambidae; genus Scirpophaga; species Scirpophaga incertulas. Next base: position 19,035,707 of record CM071630.1, on the reverse strand, counting down.
AGCGTTTTTTTATTGTAAATATGTAATACATACCATATTAAATAATATGATTTGTGACACATGACACTGGAAATGTAATTTTACTGACTCGAATTAAAAATCGAACTTTATAGACTATATTCGTCTTACATCTAATCGGAGTGTAGCATCAATGGAAAATATGTCCGCGTAGGCGATGCCGCTGCCGGGCAACGTTGATTTTAAATTGAGATTACTCAGAATACCACAATAACACCGGTAAATGTAATTAATTACATATAAATTTGGCAATATATGTAATATAGTAACCGGTACGATGACTTTATTTATATACACGATAGAAGAAATAGCCGTGTATTTTTGTCCGGTCGGAAATAGCCCTCTTCAGGGTGGTACTAATACTAAGGCGGCCTATTTCGTTTAAACTGTAGCACGTCAAAAGTTATTGTTAAATATACCGCACGTTAGACTGTAATATCCTAGCACGAATATTTTATATCTTTCACTTTGGAAGAGTATGTCATATGATGATATAAGCAGCAAAATCACACAATTAAATTTTACAGAAGATCTCAGCCATCAATCGCCAGTTATCGATGATATATATTTTTAAATAGGTTTTCTGGTGTCGCAAACCTAATAACAACCCATACAGCTGCAAATATATTTTTATTTCTATATATAATCCTACTCATACCATCTTTGTCTTGACGTGCGTTAAATAAAATAAGATAGACAATTTATTAGATGATATATGTAAATCTATTTAATGTACTTATTCTAACATAACCACGAAATTACTTCCTAAATTCAATAAAAATGTACCGATGTTTTGAAGACCTAGTATTTGGTATATACGATGTTTTACTAGACTACCCATCGACTACATGCAACAATAATTCCCATTAGGTGTTTTGTTTTAAAAAAAATACCTAAGTTTAGTTACATAACTTTCCCATAAACTTTTTGTTTTTGTAGATTTGTGTTAGGTTGAGAAAAATAAAATTTCCGCAAATATATCAGATTTTTTTATTGTGATTTATGAATATACTTCAAAATCAATTGATTAATTTAACATTGTTTGGTGTAGGGTAGTTACAAATTCCACGGGAAGGAGGAGGTCACCTACCGATTGACTCAGATACTCACCGGGCACGGCTGCTTCGGTGAGTATCTGTGTCGAATAGGACGGGAGGGATCGACACATTGTCACCACTGCGCATCCGACCTCGACTCATTGATTGCGGCAATGCTGGCGGACGAGGGAGATTGGAGGGCTGTGGCCTCCTTCTGTGAAGCAGTGATGCTCCAGAAGGAGGCCGCCGAGCGGGGTCGGGAGATGGCCGATCCCGCTCGAAGAAGGCGGCGCCGGGCTCGGTAGCACAGCTGCGGCGCCGCCGCGGGTCGCCGGCGGGCGCGAGGAAGTCGCGACTGCTACGGCGACCCGGGATGGACCACGCCCCTTCCGTGGCCGGGGGGCGTCGTCGGTGGAGGAGACCGGGGGAGGTAGTGTAGCCTCCCCTGAGGAGGGCTCCCCTCTAGGCAGGGGAGCAGAGGCTGGGGGTTCCCGGAGGTGGCTTGCTGTTCCCGGGGGCTCCCTACATGCCTGAGGAAGGCCATCCCTGAGGTTTTTAGTGGGTAGGCCTCCCCCTTCTGGGGAGGAGAGCCCCACATAACCGCCGGCTCGCCACAGCCGGGGTATGCAATTTAACGCATTTTCCTCAGGGAAAAAAAAAAAAAAAAAAAAAAAGGGTAGTTACAAATAAAGAAATATTACTTAAATGACCGTTTTGCACACACTCGATGTGAAGTATATTAGTTGTTAAATTAAAATGTATTCTTTAGAATTGATAGACACCGTTAAACACTTCGTATATTGGTCAAGTTTATTTTGTTACTAAAAACGCAGTTGTTGCTTCGGCGTCGTTTGGTTGGGAAATGAAAGGGAGTTTGCTGTATTTATATTAAGTTATTTTATTGCTTTCTAATTGATTGAATTGATATTAAATATAGTCAGTTCCCTTAAATTTACAAGACAGTACTGAATGTATCAATAAGTATGATCGAATACGATTTAAGAAAATAATTAATATTAAATATAAAGATAGGATAATATCATAAACAACAGAATAATACACTTAATTAATGATATAAGTATTGATGAAATACTGTAACATAACGACTAAAATTTCTGATTGTGGTAAAACTAATCAATGATTTTTCGGAGAATAATGATCAGTGAGGAGTAAGAAATCCCTATTCTCGTTTCTCGATGTATATCGCCCGTTGCGATGACGTCACGGGCGGCCCGCGCTGACCGGGTCGCTCCAGCGCACGGAACTGTGTCAGCTGTGACGTCACCCTCCCCCGCATGCGCGCCCCGCCTTGCACGCGCATCGATACCCATTGACATTACCGAGGGAGTGTTACAGCCTCTTTGTAACGTAGTTTGCTATTAAATTGGTTAGATTATATATACGTAATACTTATTTTTATTGAAAAGTTGAAATGTTAATATGGTGAGCAACAATTACATTATTTAGTACCTATACGCCGCAGTTGAGCTCTTGAACTGCTTCGATTTATTATTTGTCTAAATAAAATAATCTGGTCTAGATCTAGACCTCTAAAGTTCGATGCTACCTGAATCAAAAAACTTGTACGCTATTCCAAGCTACCACACATTCTGGAGAACAGAACGTGTTGTTTTCGTTTGTTCATAATTAGGATTTTTATCTTATGATTGTTCTCATAATGATAACTAATATAATAATATCTTTTTCTAATTTTTTTTAATGTTGGCAAGGAATTTCAGAAACGCATAAATTATTTATTTATACTTTATTGCAAAATTAAACACAACATATATGCATAACTTTAGAATAATAACGCATAGCAAAATAGTCCATGCGTGCAATTTGAAGTGTTCAAGATGCGTTCGAAGAGCAATAATAATAATACGTTAGAAGAAAAGTAATTTATCTAATACTGATGTATTAATTGTAAGATAAAAAAGCGTAATATATCACAAGAAATTAGGTATTCTATATTACTTAGTAATCTATTTTATTCAATATAAACTTATTATACGAAATGTATTAGTTCAATCGCAATGTTGCTAGTGCGGGGAAATAATTGTCCCATTTCAACAAATAAATATGATGTGATGGCATAAATTCAAATGAATTTACTTATACTCTGACTTATTTATATGTAAATATATGTAAGTATAATTTATCCCATTAATGTTCATGCTACAAAATAAATAGTAGATTGTAAACTATCAACGCATTGGTAAGTTGCACACATAATATTCAAAACCGCTCATATGCACACACACATACATACACATATACATTTTAGGCACCTTTTTGCAGTTTCTTAACTTTTAGCATATAAGAGTTTTATATTTTGTTAGAAGAATCTATTTAATTTGCAAAGTATGTATGTATATATCTATATGTTAGTATGTTTGCTCGAGTAGAATTTCGCTTCTCGATTTTGAAGATATCTTCAAAATTTTTACGATTTGTTTACTTTGGATTATGATGTTATTTTAAACATGGCGGGATAACCAAGATCACGGATGAATTTTAATTTTATTTTAGTTGTTGCCGAATTTTTTTGTATACCCTACATAATAATATGGGCTCTCATTTGCATATGAAAGCAATGGGCTCTTTTTTCTTATTGAAAAAATAAAGATTAATAGTGAATTACTTCTTAGTAATGTTTTTATGAAAGTAAATGTTACTAAAATGTGTATAAACATATTTATTTCAAACTAGCTTTCTGCCCGCGGCTTCGCCTGCGTAGATTTTTTCCGTCTCCGTTTTTCCGAGATAAAAAATACCGCAAAACCTTGCTCAAAAATCACTCTATCAATTGATTAAAACCGCATGTAAACCTGTGTAGTAGTTTTTGAGCGAAGCCTTTATTGCGCATCCCGTGGGATCTGTCAATTTTTCCGGGATAAAAAGTAGCCTATGTTACTCGGGGATAATGTAGCTTTCCAAAGGGGAAAGAATTTTTGAAATCGGCCCAATAGTTTCGGGGCCTATTCATTACAAACAAGCAAATCTTTCCTCTTTATAATATTAGTATAGATTATCTGTCGAGAAAAATGTTGGAATTTTCGAGCTTAGCAGCTAATATAAAAAAAGTATTTATTCTACAAAAAAACGGACTATATCTTATAATTCTAAAATCATGAATGCTTAACAAAGAAATTTAAATCGATCAGTAAGTATTATAATTATGCCGTGTCAAAACATTAATGTTTTTTTATATGCTCGAAATAACTTACGAATAATCTCTAAGAAATAAAAAAATACTAAATGATTGCATACATTTTTGAATATAAGCTTGTTAAAAATATTTTATCTGTGTAGTATTTAAACAGTTTGGGAAACCATTATTACATTGTCACGTAAAAATATGAATTTTAAATGTGTTGCAGTGCGTGTGATATTTTACAACATGACACAATAACTTTAAAATTTCTCTAGTTTATGGGGAAATGATTACGCTGTGATAGTTCCTCACGCAGTGATTTTGTCATAATGTCGTGAGTGTGTCGTGAATAAATATACTTGAGTTAGATCCAAACTAGTACAGTTTGGATGTAACTCAAGTATATTATATAACACATATAGTATATAACACTAAATAATTTAAACCGTAATAGATATCAATTTAATATATTCACTACCAATATATTGTGTATGTTTGTGTTTCACGTTTTCTACAAAAAATACTCGTAGAATCAAATCCAACACCTCAACTCGTTAGTTCAGTTAGCGATCACAAATCGTATAATAAATCGACTTTTTTGTTTTCGGCGAAAGTATAAAAAGAAGAAAGTTTGTATAAAGTTAAATATCTGGTTAGATACTGCAATAAACTAGAGACAACAACGCTCAATTGACTTGTGGTGTTTAATTATAATAACAAAAAAATTTAGAATTAACGCTAGGTGTAACAAGCTAATCTGGAAATTCATTATATAAAATATGATTTATGCATACAAAATATTATCGTCCCTAAACTCCTTTCAATGATAATTCGTTGTAACATAATCGGAAGGAATATGCACGTGAAAGTGTAATTGTTTATAAAAATAAATGGCTATTGTCTTTAGTTTGTTATTAATTGGTCCTAAAATATGATGATAAACAAAATCGTATTGTGTTGTTGGCTTACAAACGAATAAGTTTTTGAAAGAAATTGCATTCAAATATTAAAAGAGTACGTATACGTACGTACGTATGATTTTCAAAATTGTTAAGGTAGTATGCGCGTATGTATAATGCTGTTATCATTGGTATGAAACACGAGTATGTATATTAACGGATTTCTTAGTCATTTCATAAAGAAATTGTCAAATTAGTATATTTAGAAATTTTAATTGGACGTGAGTCACTGTTCATGTATAGATTTTGGCAGTCTGACGGCGCGAACCTAGACTCTACCTGAAGTATAAACAACGTCGTAAATAGCCTTTGATCGTCTACAGCCATTATCGCCACATAGGAATACACTGTTCCTCAATCATAGTTTAAATCATGACTGTATTGAGTTTATATAGAAAAACACGTATTTTCTCTTTTACTGCATAATTAAATACTGTGCTAAAATAACATGTAAATGGGGATCCAAGATCTAGTAGTAGTGCTAGATCAGATCAAATTGCCAAAAGTACTAGCATTTTTATTAAATTTATAGTATTTTTATAATAAATTAAAAAAAATAACAGCAATGCAAATTAGCCGAAATTACTTAAGTTATACATTTTATAATACAATGTTATGCTTTATACAAACTTTATGTGTCGGAGGAAGACTATACCACGGTTGTCTGTTCGGGTACATCCGTCTCACCTTTTTCTGTCGATAAATAATAGTGCTCGTATTGCTGAGTATTTGGTTGAACGGGAAAATAAATAGTGAAATTACTGAGTGGATTACAGTGACTTACATGTTATTTCACAAGTTAGGGTTGCATGAAAATCTTTAGTATATTACAATTATATCAAACCTTCTTGATTACAGTAATACTTAGATTGCAACAATGTACGCTAGACTAAAGATAATAGTTTCGCATGTCGTAAAAGTAAAATTAACAGTATACCATATGTTCATTATTCGATATAGATATTGCAAAGTAAAGATAGCGCTTCCTAGAGAGCGCATGTTATCGATCGCATACGTAAACTTGGGACGCTAGCTTTTAACAGATTGTTTGAAAGCAAACCTTGAAATGCAAATAGTGACCAATTATTTCGGATAGCTCTACACTTGACTAAATACTTTAATAGTAATTATTGCTGAACAGACGTGTTCCAGATAAGCGTAAATTTAGAAGAGCACATTTTTTGTCACGAAATTTTTGTCACGAAAACTTAGCATTAAGTGCCCAGGCTATTTGTTTGGTCCAGTGTGGTCCACTCAATGAATTTTTAGATAATACACTCAATGTAGATCTTTTCTTCTTCTTCTTCTTTTGGGTTTGATGGCGGTGCCCATAGGATTTCGTCAACCTCGAGTTTTTTTGCTTAGAATACTTTTTTAAATTAAAGTATGCGCGACTCATGTTATTATCCAGGCCGTGAAAGTACAAGTGGATGCAAAATTAAAATTAAACAAGACAAATAAAAAACAATATACCCTGTTCGCTGTCTATAAATAAATATATAAAAAAGTTAAAGAGCGGAAACCAAATCAGAGAATAAAAAGATACCAATTAAAGTTTAATACGATTGTGATCTACAGATCTTTCTACACTATTTGACAGCTTTCAGATTCGACATTTAAAGTAAGATGGAAGCTAAATATTTTGGCCGAGTTTCCTAGACTTTCACGGAAGTGAAATCTAAACATTTTAATATGGGGCCATTAATCAATTGACGTTCTTTTTATAATTAAATAGAAGTCTGAATAAAAGACTGGATTTGAGAAAATTATGTAATGTATAATTGACAAAAATATCTCGATAGAAATCTTTATCCGCCAATTTAATGAACCTTAGAGAACCTTATCCCCGTGGATGAAAATTAAAACTCCAATATTTAGGGTGGTCTTACTTAGTCCTTTCTTCCGTTCTGTAATTCTGCAACGTATTATATTCGACATCATTAGCAAAAATGTTTACGAATTTGTTCAAGTCGAGTATAACGATTTATTAAAGTTGCTTTCACGTTGTCGAACGAAGATGTTGGCAAAGATTTTAATGGTAACCTTATTAAAACAGTCCGGGAATTAGAGTGAGGTAATTGTTTGGAGAAAAAGACATGCGACGAAAAAAGCTGTTTAAAATTGCTTCCACCTGTGCAAACAACGTAGTCTACAAACGTAAGATGTATATTTTACATGACCCTTTTTATGTGAAACTTAGCCTTCACCCCAACCTCTTCTATAGGGCCAAAGTGAGGGAAATGTGCAGGAATAAAGGTAAATTTTATACCTGCTTGTGTTGCAAACTCCAATATAGAATGTTTGTTTTGATTCAAAAAATCAGACAGCTCTTTTGCAGTCGCTATGAAATTTGTTTCATTACCTGAAAACACTTCCAGTGACTTATCACGACGCGTATTAAATCTACGAAGTATTATTAAATACGCCTGTTTATAATCTTTTAAATTATGACATTTAAAACGCAAGCATACGAATATGTCCTTCCTATTTAGAATGAGAATCTATGCTGGCTGAGTGAATCAAAAGGAAAATTTACGTGCGCGATATGAAGGCAAATTACCAAATTTTGGCGGCAAAGTTTGACCACGAGCGCGGGTGCAAGTAATGTATTACAATACGTCTAGCAAGCTTTCTACTAATTATAGACCAAACTAATTTTTGTCGGCTGCAATGACCAGCATGGTCCGCAATTACTGCTATATACTAATTTGAAACACAAAATTAAATCTGCCGAAAATATAATTGAGTAGGTATATACATTTTCTAGAAAAACAATCTAGTTAAATACTCCTAATAGAATCAGGTGCGACAATGGAGGTGAGTTTACTTGTAATAGAATGAGAATTTTTTGAACTGGTCCTTATAGTTCACAGTCAAATGGAATCAGAAAGTAGATGCATAGAAATAAAAAGCAGAAAATTTCTAATTAAGTGAAATGTGCAAAATGCGCTTATCAATTCAATATATCACCATCTATACCTATCAATAATCAAACACTGGCTGATATTATGATATATATGGGATTAATGATTTAGTATATAATTATATTTATGGGATTATTAATATAATATCTAATACCTTAACTATCAGAGCTTCACATGACATTTTTATATATTTAAAACAAAAATTAATTCCAACATTCTTATTAGTTTCTACAAATTGTCCATACTTTAGCTACATGAATTTTACTGGCGTTTCTAAAATCGTAACAGTAACAAAAATAATTTTACTTTATGTAATCTTATTATTATGAAATATCTTCATTAGTACACATAGTTTCAATAGAGGTTATAACATTTTCGTACTCATTGGGTAAAATAAATAACAAATAACAAATTTTATCCAAATTTTCAATTGGAGGTCTAGCTGGATCTAACTATGTAATAATCTTATCGAAATGTAGGAAATGATCATGCAATGAACCAACACATTTCATATTAATAAGTTTCCTCCTTCTTAGAAGGATTGTATCTTTACAATTTATTTAAAATACTTTTTCTTTCTAATGTATCAAATATTCAATAATTTAATTACAACACAATAATCTAATTATTTACAGTCTCTAAATAATTAGATTATTGTGTAATATAATAATATTATATGAATTATATAATTAGATTTCTAGTTCGTAAATAAGTTCTATAATTACTACACTTTTCACTCGTTACTATTTTTAGTACACATTTTTCTTCTAATAAAGAAATAACTCTGGCCGACTTAACCATGAGGTGTATGGCCATAAAATAAAGAATAAAATTTATTAATTTTGAACTATGGGAAAAAGTGACATCTATTAAAAATGAAGAATACTTTTGATTTCAATTGTCTAAAACATTTTTAAAATCCACAAATTTTATATCAAAGTAGAGCGAGAGATATGAGGTGAACAAAATGCAAAAGACAATCGTGTAAAACTGGGCTTTCTCGGAGTGACGCGGTTAGGAGGGGTTACTTCAAGTGAAAGTTCCGATTTCACTATACATCGCTCGCGCTCACTCAGAGTAAATGCGTTAGAATTTACTTATTGATCTTGAGATGTTCGTAAGTCCATTAATAACTGTTTTTGTTGAACAAATGTAAATCATGACATATTGCAGACTTTTTTTTTATAGGATAGGGCAGCAAGCGAGCAAACGGATCACCTGATGGTAAGCGATAACCGTTGTCCATGGACACCCGCAACACCAGAGGAGTTACAGATGCGTTGCCGGCCTTTTAAAAGGGAATAAGGGGGGAAGGCGGGGTTGGGCCTCCGGTACCCTCACTCGCTCGGCGAAACACAGCGCATGCGATTTTTTACGCCGGTTTTCTGTGAGGCCGTGGTATCACTCCGGTCGAGCCCAATTCGTGCCGAAGCATGGCTCTCCCGCGGTAAAACGGTGACTATATATCAAATTGCGTATTTATAATTTAAATATAATATTAGCACTTTCAGACTGCTGTATCTCATTAATTCGGTAGTCATTGACGAATCGATCCAACAAAACTTGGGAGTTTTGAAGCCGCAGCTTGTGCACAGTGCACAGTCGTGCACAGTCACGACGATCTCAACCATTACTGGGTCAACACAGGGAAAACAAAAATTTGATATACATATTTAATATTGTCACATCAAGTCCTATTCTAACTTGCAAGTACACAGTAAAGTTAGAACGAAATATGGCGATATCAATGAAGATGTATGGTAGCTTTGGTCGTAACAGTACGACCCCTGAACTATTTGAACTATCGCCGCTGGTGAATACCGTTTTTACCACCATACATATAATTTTAAATATAGTATTTACACGGGACAAACAAGAAACAAGCCGGCGAAACCCTGGTCGCCATTATAACTGCGTAAACAAGCAAGTCTTTTTTTAATAGCGGTATCTAGTCATACTTAGATACACGACAGACGTAATACGATAGTAGCAAGCCGGATGCGTTGAGATATACATTAATTATGAGTATCGCGGATCTTCCAATCAATACCCACTGGTCTCTCTCACTAGACTAAGGAGGCGAACTGATCAATTGAATTTTAATTAATCAAAAGTAGATTTTAAATATGCTTGGAGGTTTTTGCTACAAATGAAAATTATAGCTATGGGTGCGTATCACATATATACGTGGTATAAACGCCCATCCTATCAGTATATACCTATTTCTTATTTTATCGATGTCCTATTGATAGTCGTTTCAAGTCACCGTCTGTACTTTTACTGCATCGTTTGTGTCTTGTTTAGTCGTTGTTATTGCGTCTTGTATTTACCTCGACGATGATCGTAATTATTGTGGGCATTCTGTCAAATGACTAGTAATTGTCTAAGTGTCTTTTAAAAGTAATTTGATTTTGATGAGCAAGTAAAACAATAAAGAATTTGCGTTCAGGATACCTATTATAGCCGCTGTATCTCATTCGGAACTTACCTTATATATATACCCATATACATGTGAAAAGCGGTTGTATATAAATATTTGCTGTAAAATGGTTATCCAAGACGTCGTTAGGGTATTGCAAATCACTCGAATACTATTGGTAAGCTCTCGAAGATGTTGAACTCATATAATGTTTATCATGTGACTTCGCATTTAGTGGCTAAAAATGTTGAATTCAACAACTTTACAATGTACAAGAAGCAGTGTATTCGAAATACAAAAGGGCTGAGTAGGTCCCCGGATCCGGCGGAGCGATTGGCTCGCTCCAGTGACGTCAATGTCGACCTCCGCCGCCGCCCCCCTCTTCGTCGAAGGCCGCGTAGCTCGCATCTGAAAAATAATCATTTTCGGCCGGAGCACTTTACTTTTCTTCTTATTCACTATTACGTGACGTAGATAACGATGCAATTAAGTTTATCACTGCATATTAAGAGTATGAGAAAAGTAAAAAAAAAAATATTTACACATCAATATAACTTGGCGATCACTTGGGAAAATTGAATATATATGTATTTAGTCCTATTACATGTTTTAAAATTGCAATGTGTCCCTCATTGGATTTTTCCGGATAGAATTCTAAAAGCCAAACGCAAAAAATGTATTTCCGGTTTTATAAAAGATTGCAATCTTTGTTTGATGAGATGAGTATATGCTGCGTGTTAGACGCGTTGTATAGTGTAGTGCGGTTCTATATTGCATGTTCTATATTTTATTGTTATAGACAGAGACACTCCCTAATTTGTCTCTTTGAACATATCTTTATTTTCTGTTTCTTAGGTACCTATTTTCCCCTTACTACCCACTGCAGCTTCGCCCACATCAATATTAAATTATTGGTGTGATGACTCTTAATAGTAACTAACATTAATAAATTATTATAATAGAATTATTTTAACTCTTAAACTTAAAAGTAACATTAAATTTATTTATACTAGCTATTATTTATTGAAAAGTTAGGTTGAATAACCTAATGTTTAGTGCAGATAAATTTGTATGCAATTATAAGTTAACTTTTCGGGACAATTAATGAGTTTAAATAAGACGGGATTTGGCGCCTAACCCCGAGGTAAACACTGTGCTTTTTTCTACAAATATGAAGAAAGTAAAAAAAAAAAACATGAACTATCTAAAGAAAAATCCCAAATTACATAAATCAACAACATATATGGGATGGATATTCATATTATTTTCATAATTTGAAGAAAGAAGGGAAAACTTTATCACTTCGTCATTCAGAAGGTGGTTCCGTAATGGTCTGGGGTGTGATTTCTTATCACGGTATCATCAGTATTTCTATTATAAAAGGAAAACAAACTTCTAAGCTGTAAACCTTCTTGAAGAAAAAATAAAAGAGATTCGTAATGTTGTTAAAAAGAGAAAGTGGTTTTTTCAACACGACAATACCTCGTCGCATACTTCACATGAAACAAAAAATTGGTTTAATCAAAATAAAGTTCAAGTTTAAGATTGGCCATCGAACTCTCCAGATTTGAATATTATCGAAAATGTTTGGGGCTATCTATCTCGCCAGTTATTTGCCGATGGCCGGCATTTTAATAGAAACGCAGATCTTATACAAGAAATTCATAGAACTTGGAATAATTTGGACCAAAATTACATTTGATTTCCCAATCGAATTTTTGACGTTATTAAAAGTAATGGAAAATATACAAATTATTGAAATTATTTTATATTATTTTTTTTGAGTTTTATTTTACTGAGGCTATTCAAGTGACACCCAATTTGTTACTTCAGAGTGCAATTTTTATTATTTATTATTAATTGTCTATATTATGCAGTGAACTTTTAACAATAAACTAGTATAATTTATATACATATATCTTTATATATATAGATATACGGGTGTCCCAGAAGCCGACGTCAAGTCGAAAGCAGGTGGTAGACTAACTGATATATGTTATCAGAAAAATATAAAAAAAAATCTAGCATTAAAAAAAATCGATAAAATTTACACCCTGTGACGGTTTTTTCACTGTTGTTGCTACAATTCTTGACTTTTCTAATCATTTTCTTTTGTTTTGTACTCCTAAATAGTGTTTCTGTATACTTTAATGTTAAATTTAAAACCAGCTGCTGCAAATTAGAAGAATATGCCATTTTTATCTAAATTAAATATTCAAAATAAAACTTTCACATAGCTTTAGCAAGCTGTACTGAAAAAAAAATTGTACTATGCGAGTTTGGCAAGTAACTGCAAATGTTGGCGCATTCAATAAGGATTCCAAAATGGTATGATACTTGCTAGATAATTTCTACGATTGCAGACAATATTTTATTTTTTCAAAAACAGGCAGTTTTGAAGTACATGGTGAAAGAGGATATCGTCCGAAAAATAATTTCGAATCGTCTGTTTCGCCAGCATGAAATGATTTTAAAGGTTCCTGTGGGATAGAGGTGCCAGTACAATTTGACAATATTGGCATATTTTATCCATTGCACCAATTATAATTTTAGGATGTGCAGAGTAATTGATGTCTGGTGCATATTCGAACGCAAGGCGAACAAATTATGCATGTTCACATTCTCTAATTGTGGCTATGTGCCGTTCTTGCGCCGATCTTGTTCTCAATATATTTTGTCGCAGACGTTCATCGCGCTGTTCTCGAGAATCTAGAGACCTATTTTTGAATTACGAATGCGACTTCTAAATCACCGATGTGACTAATAATCACCGATTTTCAATAATTCTTATTTTTGAATATCACTGATGTGACTATCTTAGTCACGGATGTGATTTCATTACGAGTGCCCTCACCCACTCGTAATCAAGTCATACTTGTGGAAATGTTATCTCTTATCTGTGTTTTGTTTGATTTTTAAGTCTATATATACAGAGCCGACGTAACCTGTATGGTGTATGGCATAATAAAGAAAAAAAAAAAAAAAAAAGTCTATATATACAATATATATATATATGAATGTAGCACATATATATATATATATATATATATATATATAATATTATATATATGTATATGTATATATATATAATAACCGCAATAGTTAAGCCGGCAGCGACTACATTCATATAATATATATATATATATTATATATATATATATATATATATATATATATATATATATAATAACCATAATGGTTAAGCCGGCAATAACCGGCAGCGGCTACATTCTGCGTGGAACCGAACTCTTATATTTATGTGTGTACTTTATCTATGTTGGCAGCTCTGCGATCGACTTTCAAAAATTGAATGGTTAGGAATCCGTGACCTCAAAGTCACCGCTGACTATTTAGTCAGCGGTGATTTCGAAATCGCATTCGTAATTCAAAAATAGGTCTCCTGGTCTGCGAATTTCTGTTGTTCTGATTCGTTGAGCTATATTTCTTGTTGCAGTTTGTTCTTCCGATTCATGACACATACATACATATGTCGAGCATTTTTACTATACTGATTGTTAAGGTTAGATTTTTTCCGTGACATTATACTAAAATTAGAGAAAATGAAAAGAATTTATCATTTGAATAAATAAATTAGATCAAAATGTATGGCTGAATAAATTAATAAATATCAAATTATAAAAAGAAATTAAAGGCTATCAAAAATACTTACATGTTTTAGAGGTGGTATGAAAAAAGTAGAGAAAAACAGTAATAAATGTAATTTTATTTTATTATTTATAATATAAAAAATATTCAAACTGATCACTGCACAATAATAACACAATACAATGTGTAATTATGAAAACGATTCACGAAAAATTGATATAATATGATTATGTATGTTGAGAATATGAACGAAACTGAAATGACTTGGAATCAACGCCATCTAGATGATAAACCGCCATCTATTAGGAATTTATAGAACTAACTGACAAATATGCACTAATTTCGTATAATAAACATTTAATTTGCAATAATATTAATATTAAAACTATCCTATATTTTAAGTTGGCCCAAATTACATAAAATAATCCAAGTGTCATAAAAATTTGTTTAGTAATTTCGGAGTTTATCGCGAACATACATCGTGACACGAAAATTTTATATATATATATATATATACTCATATTAACAAAGTAATCTCAACAATTTTTATTGAATGAATTAAATTGAAGAAGCATAAAAATATTCGTAACTGTGTCATCCGAAAATTTGCCTTCAAGCAAGCACAGCAGCCAATAAATAAAAAAAAACGTGCTATCATTACTAGTTGGCATAGAAAATAGTAACCACAGGGAGTTATCGTATACATACATATAACAAAACGTGTTTTCTTCGAAGGGTTAAAAGTGTAGGACAGTGGTGCGATAAACAACTACATTTCGTTAATACGAGTAATACTCGTACATGTGTTCTCCACGCATATTGCAGGAGTCGATTAATTAACTTATCTCAATTAAATTACTACAAAGTGACCGGATAGTTACCCAATAACTCGTATCCGACTACTTTAAGATTTAATAAAATTCACCAAGTATGAGTGTTTGTCTGAAGCTGGCACTTTATATTTAGTTGATATAATATTTATTTTTCAAATCAACTGTACCTTTGGATAGATATATCTTGATTAACCAACACATACTAATTTATCTATCTAATATAGTTTATAAATATTTGTATAGAATTGATATATTTTTAGATGATCAGATGAAAAATTATATATAATTTCTTAGATCTTAGATACCAAACGCGATTAACATGCGAAAATTCATTAAATGGGATCAATAATTGCGGAGATTACCCTAAACTGACAACAATACCCATTAATAAACATTAATTCTTTCAATAAAAGAAATATTTAAAATATTAAATAACTATTCTAGATTATAAGATTTGGCTAAACCCTTTTATTTTATAATGATTGTTATAATAGTACCTAAAATCGCATTTGGGCAGTCTATAAGCGGAGTTTTCGATTCCGGTCTTTCTCTAGGATTAAAAATCAACTAAAGTGATTTTGAAATAATTTATGTTAAGTTCCGTATATGGAGACAAACTACCACACGCATGCGTACGCGTGTTTACAAGCGCGTGTAAATATAGCGCGCTATTCGCGGCGCGAGCACATTTTTACAATTGCTCCTTCGCAGAGGTTACGGACACACAGTACAAATAAAAAGCTATTTTTGGAGCGAGAGGGTGAAACTCTTTATTCTCTCTTTAAATTAAGTCATATTGAAAATATGCGGATATTATACTCAGAAGATAAGTAAAAGTGAGAATCATACTGAATAATATACTGAAACTTTGTTTAATTAGAAACTCAATAATAATCTTACTGTCAGAGTAACCATCAACAAAGCACCATAACAATATATAAAAATGCTTTCACGGGATCAATAAGCACGATTTGGATAATGTGATTTTCTACTATTATTTCGAAAATATATAAAATAAAATTATAAAAAGACATACTCAGTGGAATGGCTGCCGAACTCAACTGCGAGAAGAACAGTCTCCGTCGAATTCGAATGCCGACATTACTTTTATTTTTTATTGCGCAAACTCAGGTGCACTCTGCTATCACACTGGCCAGTCATTTGGTAAGGCTATTGGACTGGACCAGAGTAAGATCTGGAGACCTATTTTTGATTTACGTATGCGACTTAGAAATCACCGATGTGACTAATAATCACCGATTTTCAATAATTCTTATTTTTGAATATCACTTATGTACTACTTTACTACCTTAGTCACGGATGTGATTTCATTACGAGTGCCCTCACCCACTCGTAAACAAGTCATAATTGTGGAAATGTTATTTGTGTTTTGTTTAGAGAACATATTGACAAGAGTCTGAAGTTGATGTGTTGAAAATCTGAAATAATTTCTGCAGTGTGATAATTTGATTAAAATAAAAGGTAACTTCAAAAATGTATTTCTTTTTTTGTTCTTCTACTTAATATGATAACATTTATTTAATAATTTCAAACTAGCACAGATATCAATATTTGGCAAATCACAGTACAAAATAATATTAAACTTTTTTATGATTTGAATATTTGTATATGATTATAATTTGAATATTTGTATATGTATCAGTCAACAGGCTTACTAATTACAACTAATCAACAAATTTACTAATCATTACTTATCCATGAACAAAGAATTTAAATAATTGAACAAGTGCTTTGAGTGAAAGAAACTAGAATTAAATAAACAATTTTCTAACACAAGAGTCAATATTTGGCAAATCACAGTACAAAATAATATTAAACTTGTAACAAGGCACTATATTTTACTCCTTGCCTCCTGGCTGGCTGCCTTGATCATTTTAAAAGGTGTACGTCAAACGTGAGCTTATTGACAATTTTGACATGACTCGAACCATTATTTGCTGTGCATATCATATGAAATTGAACAAAATTACAAAATAAATATTAATTATACATAATTACAACTCTCAGAGTAATAATAAATTTATATTATATAACGTTACGAAGGCACTTATGTAAGTAGCTCAATATATTTAAAGTATTTTGTATTAGCTGTAATTGTGTTAATTTTGTAATGTGATTTATTGTTACAGTGTGCCTTTTATTTATACCTACTATTAAACATACATATTAAGTGACTATTGGTGCCTTTCTTTTAACAACCCGAGTCACCCTGTCACAACCTAGTGTCACAAACTTTATCTATGTTGGCAGCTCTGCGATCGACTTTCAAAAATTGGATGTTTAGGAATCCGTGATCTCAAAATCATCGTTGACTATTTAGTCAGCGGTGATTTCGAAGTCGCATACGTAATTCAAAAATAGGTCTCCAGCAAGGGTCCGAATACAGCGTACCTTTTGAAGCAGGAAGGAAATCAAGATATGCAATATCATGAAAGGGTCTTTGTTCTATTGCAAAAATGTTCACTAAATCTACGTGTAGTTCGCGACAAATAGTCGTTTTTGTGTTCTATCGCATATCGCATTTCATGTCGAGTGCTAAATTAACTGCCGCGCGTTTGTTTGTCGTAAAGTGTCCAAGAACAAAACAAGTGTGAAGTTTCTATTAAAAGTTTTTTAGGGAGACGTACTCAATGTAGCCACAACACAGTTATGCACCTGATCGTGGCGGATTTAATGGGCGGCGGTTACCGTTTCATAAGGTATCTGCCCATCTACTTGAAACAAACTCTTATTCAAGTGCCTTAATAATTAATATCAACGTAACTATGCACCAGTAGTTGCCTGTGCGATCATTCGTACTAAATTATCTTGGCAAAAATATTACCTTTTTCATTGTGTGGAAAGACACCAACTATTATAGGTATTGGCTTCATTATCTTGAAATAGTCTGAAAATATACGCGTTTTCAACAATTTTTTTAAATAAGATTTTATTATTCTATATGAAATAAAAATTAAATCATTTTGTAAAATCATTTAGTTCTTTGATTATTGAAATGAAGGTTTTCTTCAGTTTTGTAGAACTTGAGTAAAATCGAGAAAAACCCATTGCAAATATAGAAGTAAAAAGAACGGGATTTAAAAAGGACGGTTTATATTGGCGGAACTCAAATAAATAGGTTTATAACGAGAGATTGTGTATAATTTTCAGATTTTTATTGTTTACTTCGTACGTAAAGGAAGGTGGAGCGTGGTATTATGCGAGCTAGTCGCACGTCAGTTCGTGGCCCCGCCCCGAGGCTGTTTAAATTTAAATATACCGTGATGTTGTGACGTTCAACATACGCAGCAACGTCTCCTTGATCCCCATCCGGCTGCCCTTCCGCCATGAAAACCTAGTCAGTATTGGCTATGTGCTCGAAGTTTTTAGTTTTATACTTCCTGTGAATTCAACAAATTTTTATTAATTAAATAAAACAAATATTGATTAATTAATTATAGATTAAATAAAACAAATATTGTAAGTAACATTTATTGTACATACATCAAAGTTACAAATTAAAATGCACGATAAAAAAAACAGAAGAAAATTCATGAGAGGAATTTGAAGGGTGAGTGAAGTCGGACTGGATGGGTCGTATAGCAGCTGAACAAGATGATTCCGAAACAAGAAGGAGAAAACACTTTTAGTGAATTGATATCAAGAATGAAAGAAGTGTGACAAATTTAAACTTCAAAGAAAAATTAATTGAAGTGATCAGGAGACCTATTTTTGAATTACGTATGCGACTTCGAAATCACCGCTGACTAAATAGTCAGCGATGACTTTGAGGTTACGGATTCCTAAACATCTAATTTTTGAAAGTCGATCGCAGAGCTGCCAACATAGATAAAGTACACACATACATATGTAAGGGTTAGGTTCCACGCAGAATGTAGCCGCAGCCGGTTATTGCCGGCCTAATTATTATGGTGTATAGCTTGATAAAGAGAAAAAAAACAAGATTTCAAACTTATTTATTTCCTTAATTAATTTTAAATCCAACTGAAGAAAAAAGAAAACTAAAGTAATGTACTTAAGTACTTTTGGTTCTATTCTGTACCTAAATTTAAGTAGCTATTTTCTTGTAAATATTTTAGTTTACTGCTATATATTCTACATACAGTAAACCGTAAAAGTTACTTAAATAACCAATTTCATATTTTCAGATGTCTGAATTACAAAAGAAAAAAGAAGGAAAATAGTTTATAACAGACATAAAAAAACTATTTAAGAAGACTGACTGAAAAATCAACACATTAACTTCAGACTCTTGTTAATATGTTCTCTAAACAAAACACAGTTAACATTTCCACAATGATGACTTGTTTATGAGTGGGTGAGGGCACTCGCAATGAAATCACATCCGTGACTAAGGTAGTCACATAAGTGATATTCAAAAATAAGACTTATTGAAAATCGGTGATTATTAGTCACATCGGTGATTTCTAAGTCGCATACGTAAATCAAAAATAGGTCTCCAGATCTTACTCTGGTTCAGTCCAATAGCCTTACCAAATGACTGGCCAGTGTGATAGCAGAGTGCACCTGAGTTTGCGCAATAAAAAATAAAAGTAATGTCGGCATTCGAATTCGACGGAGACTGTTCTTCTCGCAGTTGGGTTTGGCAGCCATTCCACTGAGTATGTCTTTTTATAATTTTATTTTATATATTTTCGAAATAATAGTAGAAAATCACATTATCCAAATCGTGCTTATTGATCCCGTGAAAGCATTTTTATATATTGTTATGGTGCTTTGTTGATGGTTACTCTGACAGTAAGATTATTATTGATTAGTCACATCGGTGATTTTTAAGTCGCATACGTAATTCAAAAATAGGGCTCCAGACTATATATTAAATAGTTAATTCTTATTGCAGTTGAAAATATATTCGAGTGGCCGATTTTAAAGATGTTCTTAGGTTATATAAATAGCGCCGTTTAAAAATAGTAATAGGGTCAAAATATTTCAGTGTAATGCACAAAGTGTAAGTCCTAAAATTGCAATACTTGAAAATTTAATTTTGCAAGAAAAAATCATATGGTAGCTATATGGCATAAGTGAAAATTTGTCAATCCTAATATTTTGCAGACCTATATTATACATACTATTTATCAATGGGTCATCTCGATGATGACGCGTATGGAGGTGTTCGTGCATAAATCCATCCAATCGCATAACATTTCGGTAGTGAATATAGAAAACTAGCTTTTGCCCGCGACTTCGTCCGCGTGGAATAGTGACTTCCGGCAGATTTTTGGTTTTTCCCACATAGATCATGTATAGAGGAATAATTCTTTCATACATATTTTTTGTGTATCTTGAACCGTTTTCGCAGCGCACGCAAAGAAAGCCTTCAAAAATGAATAATTTTCCCCGTTTTTTACACATTTACCGCTCTGTCTTTGCTCCTATTGGTCATAGCGTAATGTTATTTAGCCTATAGCCTTCCTCGATAAATGGACTATCCAACAAAAAAAGAATTATTCAAATCGCACCAGTAGTTTCGGAGATTAGCGCGTTCAAACAAACAAACAAACAAACTCTTCAGCTTTATATATTAGTATAGATTAAGTTATTGAAGTCATACATGTCAACATTTTAAACTGCGATTTTATCGAAAACACAGCAGGCCAGTTGATACTTTTTATACTGGCAGCACAAATAATTTTCAGGAAAACTTCGTCGAGGACCGAAACAAACATGTAGGGGACGGTAGGGCAAGGAGGACAGGGTATGTTGCGGGTATGTTGTCGTACTCATGCTTAATGCAAAGGCGAGACAAAACATTTACGTATAGCGTTAGCGCAGTTCCTCCTATGACAAATCAGTCGACAGCGGCCCGCCCCGCGAGTAAGCTGTTAACGCACGAGACCTTACACGTTTGACCGCGCAAAAATTAAAAAATTTTCGAGGTAAGTACGCTTGGCTATTTAGTGTTTATATAAAGATTATTGTATAGCAATGCCTCCGAACATAAAGCCTGGTTTATGTGTGAAAATATTTGAGTGCTTTTAAACGAAAATGTTTTAAGTTTTGTGTTCCTAGTATTGATACGGTGGGGTGTCGGGCAAAACGGATGCGGGCAAAACGGAGACTACCCTATTTGCCCGCCTACTATATTCAATGCATGTATGGTGGGTTTGTTGTTTTAATATTTAAATATTTATTACAGATGGTATATAAATACACCAGGCGTACGTTGAGGGCTTCCTGGTCGGAACGC
This sequence comes from Scirpophaga incertulas, assembly GCA_036419045.1. NCBI lineage: Eukaryota > Metazoa > Arthropoda > Insecta > Lepidoptera > Crambidae > Scirpophaga > Scirpophaga incertulas. The sequence continues at coordinate 19,014,525 of CM071630.1, read as the reverse complement.
ACGATGCAGGAGGCTATAAACGAAGCCAGAAAAACCAGCATCAAAGGGGCTTCAGATAAATATGGAATACCTTACAGTACATTACAGCGACGTGTCAAGACAGGTTCATGTACTAAGAAACTGGGAAGGTTCACGCCTCTTTTTACGGAATCCGAAGAAGTTGAATTAGTGAAACATTTAAGAGAGCTAGATGCACTGTTTTATGGACTCACCAAAACAGAGTTCTTAAGATTAGTTGGTGAGTTTGCCAAACGCAAAAATAAATGTTCGCCGTTTAAAAATAATGTTGCAGGCAAACAATGGTTTACAAACTTTAAGAAGCGTCACCCAGACATTGTGTTGAGGACTCCTGAATCTACATCTATTGCTAGGCTGCAAGCATTTAATAAGCCTGCTGTAAATAGATTTTACGATTTACTAGAAAATATCACAGAAAAAGAACATATCCGACCAGATATGATATTTAACATGGACGAAACTGGCATTAGAACCTCATCCACGAAACCCCCTAAGGTGCTGTCAATATATGGGAAAAAGCAAGTAGGGACGGTTAGCAGCTTAGAAAAAGGAACACTCACAACAATTATCTGCTGCTGCAGTGCTACTGGAAGTTTTGCACCACCGCCCTTCTTTATTTTTAAACGCAAAAGGATTCAAGCTCGCTTACTTGATGGTGCCATGCAAGGATGTGAAGCTTACGTTTCTGATAGTGGCTGGATCACAAGTGAATTTTTTTTGGAGTGGCTTAGAGTTTTTGTCAGCTGGGTCAGACCAACTAAAAATTGCAAAGCTTTGCTAATTTTAGACAATCATGAGTCGCATAAGTATTATCCTGCTCTTGAATATGCTTCGGCCAACAACATTATATTTTTGACGATACCACCCCATACATCCCATAAGTTACAGCCACTTGACGTGGCTGTATATTCACCCTTCAAGACTTTTTTTGAAATTGAAATAAATAAATTTCAGAAAGTTTACCCCGGTCGAATAATTGGACAATATGATATTGGGAAACTAGTGACTCAAGCTTATTTGAAAGCAGCCACACCACAAAACGCTTTAAGTGGATTTCGCGCGGCTGGAATCTGCCCATTCGATAGACATGCCATTTCTGAAGAGTATTTCGCACCTTCTGCTGTTTATAATCGAGACCAGGAAACACACTCCGAAAACCGGGCTCAGGGCGAAAATCCAAGTATTTCCGAATGTGAAAATGTTGAACAGCAGTCGAAAAATATCTCTGAGCCAGACTCAGTAGAGATCACAAGCGCTGCTTGTGATCTTTTTCCTGAATTGAATATGCCTAATATACATCCAATGGATGGAAACACTACACCATCAAATGACATACTTCATGATTCTAATATTCTTCAGGAAATACATCCGTTGCCTCAGGGCATTGAAAAAAAGACAACCAGACGTAGAAAGGTACAAAAATCAGAGCAAGTACGCCCATCAAAATGCAACAAAAAGAAAAATTTGAAAAATCGGCGATTAAGAAGGAGAATATGCAGACAAAGAGTCGAAAAGCAAGTGACAAAGAAAATCAGAAGGCAAAACCTTCAACATCAAACATTTCAAAGCGACAGAAAAAGAATATAACCCATTCTAAGACGGGAGTAAAAGACTGTCGTTGTTTAGTATGTAAAGATTTATATGTAGCTCCTAGTGCTCCCAGTGTCAGGAATGGGCACACGAATCGTGCACCTCATACAGTGGTCACGGTTCCTATTTTTGTGATTTTTGTTTCGATTAGTACGTAATGTTGTTTTTGCACGCCTAGGGTAACTCTTTTGCCCAACCCCTGTGGGCAAAACGGGTATATTCCAAATTTTTTAAAAAGTGTTTTTGCTAAGAAACGTTAATTATTTTCGTGATTTTTTTTTTATTGATGATTTGCCAAAGAAGTGATCTCTGTTTTTGTTATCAAAATTATTATATATTTTTACAATTTCTCTGCATTTTATTCAATCTGCCTTAACATGCCCTTTGTGCCCGACCGTCCCTTACCTCAAACTGACATTTCTTAAAATGCCTTTTTTGTTCAGATTGGGGTAAACTCATTTTGGTTTTATTAACGCCAAAAGACACATGTTTGCATGTTCACCGTAATAAAGCTACAAAAATTCTTCAAATTTTAATGGTACTCGTTTATTTGAATTCTTGGTGTGGACATAACGAGCGAAGTTAGTGGGAGTTATATTTCACACAGACCACCTGCAACTTTACAAGACTAAGGTTCAACCAGAAACATAACATTCTTTTTATTTATAGGCTGTAGCTCCACAGTACCAACTTCTCCTTCTGAACTGTATTTAACGAAGTACGACTTGACTGTCGGGATATTTCAAATCGGATTAACCGCTTGGTGCTGCCCCCATGCCTCATAATGCATGCATTTTATACATTTTTTTTTTTTTTTTGTTCCCCTGAGGAAAATGCATTAAATTGCATACCCCGGCTGTGGCGAGCCGGGGTTATGTGGGGCTCTCCTCCCCAGAAGGGGGAGGCCTACCCACTAAAAACCTCAGGGATGGCCTTCCTCAGGCATGTAGGGAGCCCCTGGGAACACAAAGGCCACTTCCGGGAACCCCCAGCCTCCGCTCCCCTCTCTAGAGAGGAGCCCTCCTCGGGGGAAGCTACCACCTCCCCCGGTCCCCTCCACCGACGACGCCCCCCGGCCACGGAAGGGGCGTGGTCCATCCCGGGTCGCCGTAGCGGTCGCGACTTCCTCGCGCCCGCCGGCGACCCGCGGCGGCGCCGCAGCTGTGCTACCGAGCCCGGTGCCGCCTCCTTCGAGCGGGATCGGCCATCTCCCGGCCCCGCTCGGTGGCCTCCTTCTGGAGCATTACTGCTTCACAGAAGGAGGCCACAGCCCTCCAACCTCCCTCGTCCGCCAGCATTGCCGCAATCAATGCCGGCGGAGACAGATCTCGCCCGATCTCTGCGACCAAGACTCGGCGCTCGGAGGCCCACGCGGGGCACTCCGCCAGCGTGTGCTGGGCCGAGTCGAGGTCGGATGCGCAGTGGTGACAATGTGTCGATCCCTCCCGTCCTATTCGACACAGATACTCACCGAAGCAGCCGTGCCCGGTGAGTATCTGAGTCAATCGGTAGGTGACCTCCTCCTTCCCGTTGAGCCAAGCTTCGAGGTGCGGGAGTACGGCACCGACGGCCCGCTGGCGCGCGCAGATCCGTAATTCGAGCTGCGCACGCCAGGCCGCCACAATCCGTCGGTGCCACTCCCGCGTAGGCACTTCGTGCGCGGGTTCCAGGGCGATCCCCCCATCGCCCCCCCGGTCGACACGCCGCGACGCATACGTCGCCGCGTACATGTCGGCCAGGATGTCGAATGGGGGGGAGCGTCCCAGAACTGTCGCCGCCTCGTACGAGATTGTACGGTAGCCTCGTACGATCCGTATGGCCATTATCCGCTGCAGGCTCCGTAGTAGAGCTCTGCAGCGGGGGGACCTCGCGCAGTCTTGCGACCACACGGGAGCCCCATACATGGCCACGGATCGCACGACGTCCTCGTACAGGCGGCGGACTCCATCCCTCGGTCCCCCGAGATTGGGCAGCAGGCGATGCAATGCGCCCGCCACCCTTTTGGCTCGGGGGACCAACCGCACGAAATGCTCCTCGAAGCTCCAGCGGCGGTCCAGGGTGAGGCCCAGGTACTTTATGTACGGCCCCACCGGGACCACCGCGTCACCCACCCGGATCCGGCAACTGGGTGGTTCCCGGCGCCTCGGAAGGCCGTGGAACCATAGCGCCTCGGTTTTGTGAGGCGCTATTTGTAAACCCAGCTGGCGGATCGCCCGCACGACACATGCCACCCCAAGCTCGGCAAGCCTGAGCACCGGCTCGAAGTCGGCCCCAGTCGTCACGACGAGAGTGTCGTCAGCGTAGCAGACGACACTCACGCCGCGAGGAAGGCTGGTGCGAAGGACCGCGTCGTATGCGAGGTTCCATAGCAGGGGTCCCAACACCGACCCCTGCGGAACGCCGCATTCGACCCTCCTCGACGTTTCCATCCCGTCCCGTATGCATTTTATACATACTCTATCATATATATATACCGGCAAGTGCTCTATAGAATTGTTCACGTAATGTGTATGAGTGTGTATGTTTGTATATTTTTTAATATATGTATATTAAAAGATGATGTATTTAATCTGAGAAATGTTAAAATGTCTTCGTTTTATTTATTTCTTCTTTATATCATTATGGTGGAAAAAATATTTGCAGCCTGCCCGATTCTCGGCGCTCATTTCACAGTTTCTCTAAAACCGTACTGTGCGTGACCACTTAGGCTTCAGTGTGCGAGAATGAACATTCTGACGTGCGACGGTAAGCCGTATTGGGGGCAACACTAGTCCCCTGCCTTCAACACAGAGAATCCTCAAAAAATCTGTATAGTTTACCCACTGTAAGAACACAACATTACATCGGTAGTGTTATTTAATTGTGGTCAAGGTCAAGAGACTTCTTCAGTCGGGATGTACTAGCTTTGAAGAGAATGCTACCGCTGCGCCCCAACTGTCCAACATTTTTATTCATATTATGTATTAAAAATTTACTTAATTATATGTATTTAGAAATTTGTTTAACAATAAACTTTTATGACATTTATGAGATAAATGTTATGTAAGTAATATTCAGTTGTAGTTATCTAACTTATTCCAGGGCCATTTGGCTGTGATCTACTCTGTGATCAATATAATTTCAGCCATCTATTTTAGTTACAGTTACTAAAGCAGAAAGCAGCTTAACCCCAATTTTGGTCAAATATTTTGAAGTACGTATAGTTTGTCTGGTCTAGAAATCCAATAATCGACGATTAAAATATTAATTTTACATACTTTGAAATATTAAAGAGATCCACATAAAGGATATCATTTATAGTAATATTTAAATAATTTCTTATTTATTTTATTAGGATAGCTAACAGCAATAATAACGGGTGTAAATAACTACAGTAATTAACTAGCAAATAATCATAACTTTATTAGTACCTTACTGTCCGTTGCTGATAATATATGTAATAAAATAATTTCATAAAACTCAAACTCAAGCTGCTTCTTTATTCTGCAAGAACAAAAATTCAACAGAACATTTCTGATGTTATGGATACTACTCGTATCATGAAATATGTCATAAATTAACGTCAATACCATTAAACAAATTACCAGATGTAATCTTGAAACTGTATTGTCTGTAGTTGCTGTGATAGAGAGGAACACTGAATGCTATGTGAACTTTATTATTAGACATCCGTTTAGGTACCTTAATCTATGTGTTGCCTAACATTTCCGGATAATCAATGATCCCCTTACACTTTTAATAAGGTTGTAAATAACAAGAATACTGGCAATTGCACGTCTCGTGGATAATGGTGAAAATGGAATTTGGCACAACGCTCATTGTAGCTCATGTTCGTTATCTTAAATTTATAATTTAGGACTTTATGTGTATACTTTACTTAACTACGTATGTATACGTCACTTTTTCAGTATACACCTCATTTCAGTGAACACATGGACACCAACCAGACCGACAGAGGCATAGTAGATTATTTTTAATGTTAGCATGTGTTTGAAACTTCATCTTCTAAAATTAAATATTAAATGTACTATTCGTTAAATATCTCTCTCTCTCTTTCAAGGGACCCAACATGATCAAACTATTACCTTGAAATTACGCATACTTAACATTTTTAAACCAGAAACAAAACCGGTTATTTAAAATATTATGTGTCAAACTTCACATTCATAAAAAGCTAAGTGATGTCACAATCACTGTGTCTTGTATTTATAGTCTCCAAACAGCGCGGACTATTGAATGCGATTCCGAGTAGCCAGACGAGCTATATTATTACTAGTCTGTATTAATACTAGGAACGCTAAACACACAAAAATGCTACGCACGATGTGCGAGTCACTGTAGCCCCGCGTCGGGTCTGCCATGCGCGACCCTATCGATCGATGTGGATGACTTCCAGGGGACGTCGTATTTGAAGTTCAAAGTCTATATGATGCAACTTATGAGGTAGCTGTTTGTGACAATGCCACATTCACTTTTTAGTAGGCGCTTAACTACTTAATATTAGATTTTAATATACTGTTTTGCAAATGTTTAGTATTTGTTACGAAAGAAACAGATACGAAAAGCACGTTTCGAAGGTAATTTCTAGCTATACTCGACGTAGCACTATTCAACAGGAACGAAACGAACGAACGAACGAAACGAACAGGAAAAAATATATAAAATAAATTTAATGAATATGTAATAAATTTCATAGCCAAATAGTAAAATATATATTGGTTTAGCAGCTTAACAAACATTTTATAGCTATGTATGGTCCTGTGCGGTAGCTAATGAGGACATCGAACCTTACATTATTTTCTATATATATATATATATATATATTATATATATATATATATATATATATATATATATATATATATATATATATATATTATATATATATATATATATATATATATATACATAAGATATGTATAATAATTAATGATTTGACACAATTTTTGGCAAATATTTAAAACGGAAATAATAATATTACAATAATATGGTATAATGATAAAGTAAGATCAATAAAATAGCATTTTGTAAAAAATAAACTGTTTTCTTAAGTTGTTTTTTCTTTTTGTTTTTCCTTAAATTATTCCTTATTAGTGTCATTATTGGATAGTGTAATGACACAGGTTGTGTTTATTTTTGTCAACATCATCGGGTCTTATTTCTAGCTGTTTTTTTTCAAAAATGTAATGATGTACATTATCAATTTTCTTCAAAATTAGACACGAAGCTTCTTTTAGTACTTTTCACTATTTCTCATAGTTTGGGATTTTGCCATCCAAATCCATTTAATAAATTCAGATTGTGTATTTTATATTTTAACATTAATCACTTCATATTGTAGCTTTGAAGTTTTTCAGCAGCTATTACTAATCAATAAAACAACATAATTAATATTTAAACTAAAAAGTAATTTATCTCAATGCAAAATTAATTAAAGAAGACTTTGAATAGATACAACCCAATGAAGCTACCCAAATCTCAAAAAAAAATAAAACTAAAGATAAATTCAATAATTAGGAAAACTAATGAAACTAAATCCCGAAAGCACTATTTTACCAAGTGTGCAAAACTGAAGCTCTTTCCCGTTGTATATTGGCCTAATCTAAGAATCTGGAAGGCACATCCTTTTCTGGAAACTTCATTTGATCGTTTAAAAATCGGTAAGAAAGCAATACGGTTGCACGTAGACAAAAGCTGCCCAATCAACTATGACTATTATTAGAGCCGATAATTAATCATATTATTAATGTTATATGTCCTCGTTTGTCTTGATATTGGATGATAACTTGACATTCTACTTAAAAAGGTGTCTAGGGACATACGCAGTATCAGATATCCGATACTCCGTATATCTCTAGATACTTTGACACTTGAACTTTGTAGATTTATTTTATATTTGTGATTAGTTTTTATAGTAATCCTGCGTTTTTATTTATTAACAGGATAAGTGGGGTTGCTCTTACGAGCGAGAGCTTATAATGTATATTGGATTACTAGCTTTCTATTCGCGTTTTTTGTGTTACATCGGCTTTCCCATAGGAAAAGAGTCATATTCCCTCGGCTATCGTATAACCTTTTCCCAGGGTCTCAATTTATCAAAATACCAAATTTTATTACTTTTATACTAATGCAATCAGTATAGTACTTAATCTTTGAAACTACCCCCCGAATATCTAGCAACTAACTAACTAATTACATAATTTTATATTAGGATAGATAATTAACATTTTACATTATTTTTTGTATACGCTTTTTTGTCTGTTCTGTGAAATGTCAGTCAAATCAGATTTATTTTTATCAGGGATTTCATGATTTAGTGTAAGTGTTGCAACCACAGAAACAAATATAAGATTACAAGCACATCTATTGGAACTTGATAGATTTATAGATAAGACTAGCCACTTAACCATTTAATAAAACTTAAGGCACATCAAAAAAGATGATCCTGAAAACTTAAAGTTATTATCTACGCTAATCGCAGTCTTAAAAAGTTTTTTAGCGCGGCAATGAATATTGAAAAGCTCTTTTTTCATCAATCATCAGTGTAGATGATCGTGTAATTTTTAATTTAAGGCAATGTATGCAACGTAATGCCGAACTCTTTAAACTTTAGTGTTTTAAATAATTACTATGTCCATAGCGTGACCAGCTCTCATGCAAGCCTGGAATGCATCATCGCGTGCGGTGCGTCCATAGTCAAAGGTTAACGGCAGCCAGGGGTCCTTGTTACCCCAATCCAATGCGGAATTATAAAATTATCTACACGAACATTTCTTCAACACGTAATTGTTAACTGGGTCGCTATGTTAATGTAATATGTTGTAGTGCTGCTATGAGTACAGAATCGCGTAGTTAGGCTAGCGACTGAATGTGCGGTTAGAATGCTCTTACAAGGATATGGAAGTACAAGACTAAACGACGAATCCAAATGTTCGTGCTTTCAGAGGCAAGCTTAGGTTGCGTCAATTTAGACCGCCTCGAACCACCTGTTGACTATACTACGTCAGGGACACCTTTGTGGGTTGATTAATGACCCATAAAAACCCATTAGAATTGTACGCCTAACTGAGTCGGACCAGAAAAAATAATAAGAGCTTTCGTTTCTTTAGCCTCAAAAAACGTACATAGCAAAACGAGCAGCAACTAACGTAGCAGGTTTCAGAGCTGCTAATCTAGCTGTGTTTCTTATTCTAACATTAAAAAATCCTGTCGAGCAAAAGCTATTTTCTTTACTATTTGCAGTCTGCACCTACTAATGTTGGAGACGGTCTGAATTGAAGCTGTGTGACTTATATTAGGCTATTACATAGAGTCCGCCTCCATAGCAGCCAGCTCGGCCTGTAATTCAAATAAAACACGCGTATTAATTGTTTACACACACGCTCCGTGTCTACCTCTACAACGAGCACATCTAGCTTTGGCAACTTTAATAGTACTGCTGAAATGAGCTAAACGAACATTTTTAGGAATTGTGGATGTAGAAGCTGCGTCACTTGATAACACGGTGGTGACTTTATTTTGACCTCTTGTTATAGGCATTTTTGAAAATATTTTTGCCCTTTCTTCTGATTCCAATATAAATAAAACCAATTGTGGACACTAACTACACCTTTTTTTTTAATGTTAGGAAAATGCGTTACGCATACCCCGCGGCTCGGGAAAACCGCGAGGTTATGTCGGACTCTCCGCGCGCTTAGGGGCCGAGTGCCAGCCAAGCGCGCGGCCTACCGACTAAAAACCTAAAAATGCCCCTCACTGACGCCTTGCCGCGAGAGCTTCGATCGTCGGCGGGTCCTCCCCCTCATCCGCCAAGGAGAGCTGCATCACGGCGTGACAAGGTCATGGGAACTCGTGAGAATACTTCCACGACCTCGTCGGTGTCGGCCCGCATTGTGCGCCCTCTCGCCTCCCCGCTAAAGAGGGGGGGAGACCGTCGATCCCCGGGGCATCCGGGGGATCGTCGATTGACGGACACTGACTATACCTGCGTTTGTTTTATACAGTGTCAATGTTATGATATGTACAAAGTATGGATTTAAACATACTATATTATACAAAATTTAAACATACTCAAATATACAAGCTTTAGAATGAACCCTCCTGAACGCCTGGACTGATAGTAATAATTTTTATAATTTGTTTTCATGTGGATTCTAGAATGGTTTAGATCCACGTTCGGTCCACTTCGAAATGTTTTATTTTAAGTTAATAATATTAATTATGAAATGAAATGAAAGTTAATTGTTATTTGCTTTACAGTGTGCAACTTCATCGTGCACGAGCGATGTGTGGGGCAAGTGGTAACGCCGTGCTGTGGGGTGGCGCCGAGCCTAATCAAGGTGGGTAGAGATATACACATGTATGTTAAACAATATTTAAAAGGCAACTGTGTTTGTGAAATTATAAAACAATGCTCAAACTAACATACTAACACACTTGCATATTCGATAGAGCGGAAGCGGACCAAGTCTCTTACAAATCAATAATCTCGTTCTTTCAGTATTACTATTATTGAGTGTTTTCTTTCTATGAATTTGGATTAACGAATTAAATCCTATTGTAACTTTAAATATTTGTAGAATATTTTTTTCTTTTGTGGCTTTGTGTTCTCTAAATTTTAAATGAATTTTAACGTCAGTATATTTTTGTGAAAATGCCTATGTTTAATATATTATATATATAAATATATATTACTTTTGATTTTTCGTGCAATTATATGACTGTTCCACTTCAGTTGGCATAGCTACGTAATGGTCAACATACATAAGGGATCCTTATAATTAAAATTAACTTTTAATCTTATTCTTAAATCATAATTTATTTTTTATATTATTAGTAATTTTAAAAGAGCGTAAGTATAAACTCAGGTATTATATTGGTGATGTCAATGACTCTAAACAAAATAAAATGACATTTAAGTTGAGGCATCTATAGTGATGAGAATACCTGATATGTATATGTGTTTTTTTAGTTAAGCATACAATATCCTTTTAAATTACTATTATAGATATATTCGTGCCCCTTTCATTAAAATGCTGTCGATTTTTAATGTGATTTTTATGACATAAAGAAATGCAATTTTGATTTTAGTGCTTATATTCTGTTAATGTTGTATGTTGTAACTATATGATTGTTATAATGCAGTTGATATATTATTTTAAAATATCATTAAAGGAGATATTTTTTTAGGCCCACTAGAAAACGGCAACGTTTATTGATGTTACTGAACTCTAAAATATCAATTTATTATTAAAAGCAATTGCACGATATTATGAGTAAAAAAGAAACGGGAATGATAAAATCAATTAATTAAACTTAGTCATTACTAAATTTAGTTCATTACTTTTGACATTAGAGGTAAAGGAACTAACGTATTTAAATCAAAATGAAAGATGATTTACTATTATACAATAATATATAAATATAATAATACATAAAGGATAGTGTATTATTTCTTTTTTATTTTATTAAAAGTATTGAACTCTCAATAATTATTTTAATACTATTTTAGATTATTGTAACTATTAGTTCGTCAGTCCAGTATCGTCGTGAAAGTCATTTTTGACACTGACATCCAATTGACGTCGGTTTGTTTTGAACCGAATTCTGTGTTGATGTTTCCAACGGCTTGATTTCGTTTTCTTTCCCGTATCCCGTATTTAGAATGCAAAAAAATAATACGATTTAGGGGTTTGTTTATACTGTATTTTTTTTAACGTAAATGCATGAGATCGCGTCGACGCTCCGCGAGCACTGCAGCACTGGTGAAACGCCCGAAATACGCTAAGTAGTGTATTTCGGGCGTTTGGTAGTGGCCAAAGATTGTATTTTTCAAGAATAAAAAAAGTGTTAAATAGCATTTACGTAAAAAGCAATTTGAATACAAATCATAATAAAGATACTAACTACTAAGAATTTTTTGATTATTTAATTTTCATGTTTTAATTGATTTCTCAATATTCCCGTTAGATAAAAACAAGCTAATGTTCCTTATAATATCTAGGGTTAGTAAGAAATTATTTAATGTCGTATGTCTCATTAATAAACGTTACATTTTATAGTGGGCGTATTCTCCATACAAGAAAAAAATATCTCCTTTGATAGCTTTATAATTATAATATATAGCATTAAAAGAGTTGATCAAAATGTACCTCATAGTACTCACATAGGTACTCGTGAGATAACCGTCATCTATTATCTACTGATATAACTATATTTTATCTAGACTTATGAAAAGCAAATAATAATCGTCATCTAATGGTTGTATATTGCGAAATATTATGTGGTTCATTTTATATAAGTAATAAATCACAAATAACTAGTGCGACTTTTTAAATAACTGAAATTCTTATCAGAGCTATTCGATCCATACTTTCATTATATGTTTATGATTTAAGCTTCCTGTCTTAAAATATAAAGAATGTTAAGTCTACTGTAGTTAATCTATGCTATTTGTCACATTTCAACATTCGATGAATATATTTCGTTAGAAAGAGGAAAAAACTTTCTGTTAAAAATTTAAGTTTTTGTTAAGCTAAGGTTTTTTATAATGGTCATAATAATATTCGTTCTTTCAGTCTTTATGACAGTATCACAGATAAGAGAGATTGTTTTTTTATAATATCGTATAGCGAGTACTGTATAGCTGTTATTCCTAACTTTATCTTTTTGAATTAGATTTCAGATTTTTTATTTATTACAGTAAAGCTGATACTGAACTATTTGAAAAGACAGGCGAGCTTAGAAACGGAAAAGTTTTCAAATTTTAGTATTATTGTATTGTAAATTCGGTTTTAAAGGTTTTGTTTTTACTAGATGCGTTTCATTTGGCAGAATCCCGTGGCGCACTGCTGGTCGGAGCCGACACACCATAAGCGCAAGTTCTGCACGGTCTGTCGGAAAAGGCTTGATGAGTTGCCAGCTTTACATTGTATGAGTAAGTAGTCTCACATTGGATGTATGTATATTATAAAATATTGGCTTCATCATTATCCAAGAAATATAAATATTGAAAAAATCATAATCTATTCAAAAGAGAGCAGTATTGCGAAGCATTTATATAGGTTTTTCTAATCTAGGATTAATAATATGTATTATCGTAAATTCACAATGTAAATAAAAAAATCATAATGATCGATCCACCATTATCTTTCCTGTTACTTATCAAAGTATGGAAAGTAGAGAAAAAAAACCGTATAGATATTACCGGGTTGAATAATAATTAATAAGTTTAGTTTTGCGATCAATTGCTGATACTTTGATATTAATAGTTAATTGTACTGGAAACTTTAAAAAATTTGATTCACTTTTAATATTTACTTGGCTTAATACGTAAATATTAAACCAGTAACCGCTGATATAATAAAAATAAAATAATAATAAAGGGGGCTTTGAGAAGGCAGGTGAGTGGAGTCTCTTCAATAGCAAAAAAGCTTGTGGCGAGTCGTCGGTGATTTGCGACACGGAAGGTCCTGATATGCTTCAGGGGGCGTGTGCCACCCGCCTCTGTCTTATTTTAGCCGGTCGGATATAGTGGAATCGCAATAGGATATGTTTGAAGGATGGAAGTGTAATAATGGCATAACGCTGACGGATTCTCGGTCGCTACCGCAGATACACTTCTCTATACCCTTTGTCGTTCATACTAATATTGCTCCCTTCGAACTAATATTGGTCTTTTTTTGTAGGAGTCCATTTAGTGAGCGGCGAGTCACAAGCATATTTAAAACACTTAGCATGCTTGGAGAAGGCAGCTGACCGAAATCTTTTCCATAGCCCGATTCTCATAAATCGAACGTTTAGTCAGTCCACAAACGTTTTGACCTGTAATGGCAATAGTTTCTGTGCATCTAACTGGGTTTAGTCTTTGGTTGCATTTCTCATTGTGCAGATAGATATTAGAACCAGTTGGTACACTTCACGCACATTTTCATAAAATTTTGCGTTGTATCTATTTCCCTGCGCACGCTTTCTAAAGGAGCATGCCTCTTAAAGACGTGCCAGATCCATAGACAGGGGGTCTACACCCAAATCTGTAGGGCTCAGGGTTTGCTTCTGTCAATTTAACCACGTTGGTTAATTATTGTACCAGAACTGCAGAAGGTCAGTGACGTCCTCCACCACCAATGTCTCCTGTCGAAGCTTTTGCCAGAGAACCCCACACGACACGAGGTATTTTTTCCTCTCAGGAGAGAGAGGCTGAGAATCCTTACAAGGAGCACGAAACATGCCTAGGATACCAGGAGAACGGCAAGTGTCACGGTGATTATGTCGGATTCCACGCCGTCCAAAGCGGGCTGTACAGAGTGTCCTACCGACTAAACTCAGCTTTAGTCTTGGCCATAAGGGCCCTATGACTTGAATGGAGGAGACACGAGGTCAAAAGCTTCAGACAAGTCCAAGAAATTTGCGTAGACTGGAGTTTTCCTTAGTGTATATACTGAACGGTATGCTTGAGCGACAAAACTGCAGTTTCAGTATATAGCCCAGGACGGAAGTCGAACTGAGCGTCGTGGAGTTTGATATACCGTTCTAGATGTCTATCAATTAAACTGTCTAGTACATTAGTAGAAACCGTCACTTATAAAGGCTTTTGTTTTTTTTTTAACTTTTTTTTTGTTTTGTCTGTTGACGTCAATAAGTGCCTGTAAAGGTCTATGTTGAATAAAGATTATTTTGATTTGATTTGATGTTGATTTTGGTCTATAGTTAGATACGTCCAATACTTCATCAGTTTTGATTTTCATATTAGACGCAACTACAGTGCTTTTTTTTTTTCTTTTCCCCTTGAGGAAAATGCATTAAATTGCATACCCTGGCTGTGGCGAGCCGGCGGTTATGTGGGGCTCTCCTCCCCAGAAGGGGGAGGCTTACCCACTAAAAACCTCAGGCATGTAGGGAGCTCCCGGGAACATCAAGCTTCTTCCGGGAACCACCAGCCTCCGCTCCCCTGCCAATACAGGAGAGCCCTCCTCCCCGATCTCCTCCACCGACGACGCTCCCCGGCCACGGAAGGGGCGTGGTCCATCCCGGGTCGTCGTAACCGATTGCGCGACTTACGGGCGCCAGCCGGCCGGCGACCCGCGGCGGCGCCCGTCGCAGCTTTGCTACCGTGCCCGGCGCCGCCTTCTTCGAGCGGGATCGGCCACCTTCCGACCCCGCTCGGCGGCCTCCTTCTGGAGCATCACTGCTTCTCAGAAGGAGCCCACAGCCCTCCAACCTCTCTCGTCCGCCAGCATTGCCGCAATCAATGCCGACGGATATAGATATCATCCGATCTCTGCGACCAAGACTCGGCGGTCGGAGGCCCACGCGGGGCACTCCGCCAGCGTGTGCTGGGCCGAGTCGAGGTCGGATCTGTTTTAACCTATTATGGCAATAACTACTAAACAAACCAATTTGCCTAATATCTCTTTCACCCCACACAACTTGATTAAAAGGAATAGAGAGTTCAACATTTCAACGAATCAAGTCAATATTGTATAATATTTGCAGTGGCAGGTGGACAGACCAAAAAGTATCACAAAAAATCTTATAATAGAGAACCAATACTAACATTTGATTTTAAATGTAATGTTAAAATGTAATTTTACTACTTAACTTTTGCGTTAAGTAATTTTACTACTTATCTTTTGCTTCAAACTGCGAGTGAGACTGCTACATCAAGGCTGAAATAGATAAGGCGGAGGTATCCAAGCAGACAATCCTGGTACAGTGTTCGTCAAAATTTATGTAATAATCGCCTCTTAACTAATATATATTTGTCTATCTTTGCTGTACTAGTCCACACCATGTGTGTTTATAACTCTATCATTCGAAATTGTGTACATACTCCTTCTCTACATAATAATAATTTGTATGGTTCTTTATTAACTCCAATGCGGAAGACTCTGTTATTCGTCTAGATTTTCCGTGCTAGGATAATCTATTATAAATCTTGAAATCTATAAAATAGCTAAGTAGCTCCATTATCCGTTATGTTTCATTTCTCAATGGCTTTCTAAGTTCATATTTTAATGCTAGAAAACTAACTTTAATGCTCTGTATTATGCGTAGTTTGCGAGTATTATGTGCACGGGGAGTGCGTCGACTTCGCGGCAGCTGACTGTAAGGAGAACGCCACATACTGCGCGGGCAGCGAGCCGCGGCACGTGCATCACTGGCGCGAGGGAAACCTGCCCGCCAATTCCAAGTGCGCGGCTTGCCGGCGGGCTTGTTGGTCTGCCGAATGTCTCACTGGCTACCGTTGCGAGTGGTGCGGCAGCACAGTGAGTTGGCTCTTGTTCACCACATTAGACTGAATACTATAGAGGCTGCTTCCAGCTTCAAGTAATTACTGCTACTAGCTACCGCTGCGAGTGTCACATCACCATATGCTGTACTGTATACACTCCCTCTAATTCTAAGGCTTCTATTCTAAAGTAAAACTCAAATTGCTGCTTGAGGACAGTTAGAAAGGTATGGTGATATTTAGCTCAGCTCAGCTTATAGCGCTCTCGCTTTCTAACTTTACTCAAGCAGAGATTTGAGTTTGAGTTTCATCTTGTAATAAATATGCGGTGCGCGTGATAATTAATCAAGTTCCGTCTTGCCGGCTATCACTGCAAGTGATGTGGCAGTTAGCATTGTATCATAACCGCCTATAAACTGTACGCTATACAGTCTGTGCAGGAATTTCAATGTGTCATACGATAATTTAACATTTCAAAAATGTATTGTATCTAATATAAATTTGTTAACCAATATTTCTATTACAAAATTTACAAAAATAAGTTATTATATAAGATTACGGCATTGAGTGAATTAGTAATCCATGAGTGCATTAATTTGCTTTAACTTTTGCGAGGATCATAATCATTCCACCAATTTACCTATCGTGATAAAATATACCTTACTTAATATACTTCAAATAAAACTTAAGTTAAAATTATCCTCTCTTAACAACCTAACTAAACATTTACAAGTATTAAAAAAGTATTAAAATAGTTTTAATGTAGTACACTACAAAATCTGGTTCCTCAAAAAAATAATATGCAATTGAACAAACCAAGTACAAGTTTAGGTTGTAATATTACATTTCAACCAATGAAAGACATGGAGTCTATCAAACATTTCCGTCGGTGATTCGAATCGTATATGATTTTAAGAGGTATAGACAAAAATAAAACAAAATTACGAATATTGTTTACCTTACTAGCCCTAATTACAAGAAACCATCTACAACATATATTGTCAGAATGATGCTATAAAGCAAGATTATTAAAAAAATAATGATTGACACACTTGAATAATTTTTACCGAACCGAACCCAATTTACACCGAAAAATACCTGGACGCTTTAACACAAATTTATTTGTAGATTACAAACAAAAACAGGAAGAAAATGTTATGAAAATTGTCAATTTAAATGTGAAAAAGGAAGGAAGGAATTCTGTTGCAGATTCATTTTTAAATTTACAGTTTTTATGATCCAGAAATTAATACAAAACTTCTTCAAGAACGCGACCCGTTACTGTTTAATTCTACAGTAGAACAGACTATAACCATAGAATCAGCTAAGAAAGAAAATTTAGAATTTATGGTAAACACAAATTATACATTTTCTAGAAGTGTACCCAATGATTCTAGAAATCATAACGTACATATTAATTTTACCACCGCATTGAATTTGAAAAGTGATTGTTATAGACGCGGGATCTCGATTCATAGAGCAAACAATTGTCCGCATTATGCATCTCCATGTTGATCAAATTAAGTGAGGAAGACTGTTATGACCTTATTTTGGTTAAAATAAGGAGGTATAGATAAAATTCTAATTGATAACATTGTCATTTTTGGCAATCTTCTCACTACCTTGCCGAAGTCACAGCATCGAGCCTCAATTGCTGAATAAACTATGAAGTGTATGTTGCCTCCTTCTGAGAATGTTTGTACACTGTATATTTACATTTACGTTACGCTCTTCTTGTGTATGCAATATTGTATTTAAGTTTCTACTTACATCTTTGTTGAACATTAGTCTGTAAGGACACCACTCTTCTGGGTAACAGTCGTAGCGGTGTTAAAATTTTTAACATCTTAGTGTAAGTCAACTGTCTCATTATCCATCGCTCGTAAGGCGTATTTAATTATCTGTACTGAGTGTTCCACTTGACCGTTTGTCGCCTGATGGTAAGATGTTGAGGTGCGATGGTTAATTTAGTATAATTTTATAAAATTATACTAAATTAACCATTATTAAACCCTAACCATATTTTTTTTTTCGCCAGCTACTTGACTGATAGGCAGCAATATGTAGAATATGCTGGATCAGATCCATACTACACAAGATCGGGGGTGAGTCAGGGTAGAAATCTTGGACCCTTAGAGTTCAATATCATGATAAACGATTTACCAACGGTAGTGCAAAATGCTAAATGTTTGTTATTTGCGGACGACCTGAAACTTTATCTTAAGGTGGAAAGTCCTGAAGACTGTCGTAGACTACAACAGGATATCGACGGGCTGGTGAAATGGAGTAAAGAAAACCACTTAGAATTTAATGAGAGCAAATGTGTTATTATATCTTTCTCCAGATCACACAGCCCTGTTCGGTACGAGTATAGGGCAGGCGGGGTGTTGCTAACTAGGGTTGGGAAGGTTTGCGATCTGGGTGTCGAGGTTACGTCGGATCTTTCTTTTCGAGATTACGTGACTAAGGTATAAAAAAGCATTTCGAAATCTGGGGTTTGTTCTGCGCAACGCTCTGGGCTTTACAAGCATGGGAACGATTATATCACTATATAATGCATTAGTAAGAAGCCACTTGGAATGTAATGCAGTTATTTGGGCTCCAAGTGATACAAAACATAAACTCATGCTGGAGCGAGTGCAGAACAAATTTATCAGATATTTGTATATGAGACTGTACGGGGTCTATCCTTTTTATCCGCTGAAGTATCCGACGCTGTTTATTTTAGGAATGGTGGGATATAATGAGCTAAGGGTGAGGAGGGAACTCGCTATAGTGTCATATATATGGAAATTACTCAGAGGTAGAATGGATAATGCTTATTTACTAGAAAAGATAAAACTAAACGTTCCGGATAATTTCGTAGAGCGCCGGCGGCGGCGGCCGCCACTGCTGGCGGTGCCGCACGCTCGCACGCGACTTTTGAGCGAGGCGACGTTCACACGCGCACTTCGCAAACTTAATTCACTTGCGGAGAAAATTGATTTATTTTCATGTTCATTGAGGGAGTTCACAATAATGGCGTTGTTTGTTATATGTTATGAATAGGATTAGTTTGAAGAATAATTAATTTAGGTGAGTGCAACTGTCGCATTAGGTCAGGCCTGTAATGATAGTTGTAAGCTTTTGTTGAAATAAATAAATAAATAAAATATCGATGTGAATTGAGGGGCATTATCAGACACCACTGTGTCAATAGGCCAAATGTATTAAATGATTTTGAAGCTGATTTATACACCAATTTGATGTTGGGTTCAATGTGGGTACTACTTCCACACACTTACTGTAATTAACACAGCACAATTATGTAGAGTTGTTACCTAAAATCAGGCCCGCGAAATCTATGTATGTGTAATCGTTGCCATGGGCCATTACGAGTTTCCCAGTGATGTAGTTCAATCTTGGGCGGTGCTTTTTGTTTCAAAAAACTGCGGCAGGTTTTCAATATCATTATCTATACCAGTTCATAAAAATAGTTCCGTGTTCCGAATTTTTATTTTAACTATATATGACTCGTAAGACGCTTATTAAGGACGTACATATTTATGCAATGGTTTTGGTATGACAAGTCTAGTGCCTCTTGACAAACACCGATCCTCTAATGTATATACTTTATTAATATGTCCAATTGATTCGAGTGGTGTTCCGTTTTGTAAAACATCCTTGATAGTTCATTTCATTGTCGTTTTCAGTTCATTGTCTTTTTTAGTTTCGGATACGATAAACTTTATATTAACTGCTAATCAATTGATTGGATTGTATTCATAAATATATTTTTGGTTTACTCCCTTATAGATATTATTTCTGTATGAAATCACGATAAATACTCGGCATTACAATGCTCCTTTGTTCCGTATATGTTGGTGAGATTATGGAAGACTTGCACATAATGCTAAAAGACCTCACTAGAGTCTATCAACGACTGGGTTTTAAAATGAACATGGGCAAGATGAAAATCATGTCGAATTCTGATGGAACACTTCTGAAGGTTAGAAGCACTACCTTGGAACTTGTTGAGACTCTCTCTACCTTAGTAGAAATGGTCCAACATGAAGATAGTGGCCAATCAAGGGATTCAATTCGGTTAGACAGCGTTGTGGAAATTACGTGGCAGTCTTTGACTCGTGGGTGTTGCCGGTGATGACGTATGGCACCGAATCCTGGTTACTCACAATGGACCTTATATGGGGGCTCAAAGTCACCCAAAGGGCAAAGGAGAGGGCTATGTTTGAAGTTTCTCTGTGTGATCGTATTAGATTTGATAAAATGCGTTGAAGAACCAGTGTCACTGAAATAGCAGGAACACATGAGCACACGAGCCAGAGCACATTGCTCGCAGGTCTGACGTATGTTGACAGTCGTCAATGCAGCAAGGCTTCCCACAAGATTGGCTGACGATTAGTTGAAGATCGTAGGAAGGCGTTGGGTGCTAGGAGCTTAGGATTGACTGTTGTGGAATTCCTTGGGGGAGGCTTATGTCCAGAAGTGGGCGTCTATTGGCGGAAATGATGAATGCATACATCACATATTACTCGTAATTTAATGGGAGACATTAAACTTCTCTGGTAAATATATATCTAAATAAAAATTAACAGTGCATTATGCAACTATGAGATTATATAACGTTTTTGCACTGTTTTGGTTATAAGTAAGTTTTTTGTATTTGGTTTAGTACCTACTGATTAATGATATCATTACTGCGTAGTTTATGTTGAAGAGGTTGAAATTTTGTCTCTGGTAGGTTGTAAAAAGCAAAGGTGTTTGGCATTGAGATTTTGATTGTGAATTTGAAATTGTAGCGCGAGGGTTTTTGTAATGTTTTATGTGTTTAAGTTTTTTATCTTGTATATTTAAATAGATATATGATGAAGAAAATGTGTATGGTAATTTGATCCCCTACAACAGGTTATGGGCCCTTCGACGAAATTGTAATTTAGATGTTTAAGGCAGAAATGCAGTAAGTACCTATAAAGTTCGATTTTAATCTAGAGTCTCAAAATTTGCAAAATGTGTGATGAATTGACAAATATGGATTTTTCAAAATTAAATAATGAATCAGATTACGGCATGTGGAAAAAGAAAATTAAATTATTATTATCGGCAAAGGATTTGAATTGTGTGTTAGAAGGAAATGATAAAAATTTCAAAGATTTCGATAAAAAAGATGCTAAGGCCAAATACATGATTATATGTTCTGTTGGCGAAAAATATATCAACCATGTTATAAATTGCGAAACTGTAAAGGAGATGATAGAAAAGTTCGATAAAATATTCTTAGGCAATGAAGACACACAATTATGTAGTTTACTAGAAGATTTTTACAACTATAAATTTTTAAATTCGGATGTTATGCAAGATATAAGTAAATTAGAAACAATAGTTACAAAAATTAGATCATTCGGACATGAAATTAGGGATAACCAATTATTAACAAAAATTCTATGTAGCCTTCCGGAAAAATATTTAAATTTGAGAACAGCGTGGGAATCAACTGCAAAAGAAGAAAAGACAGTATCTAATTTGATCAACAGAATATTGTTGGAAAATAAAATTAGAACAAAATACGATGATAAAACAAATGAAATTGTCGACATGACAGAAAATTTTAAAATTGGAGAAAATACATTTCTTACAGTAAAAAAATGTTATAGTTGTGGAAGAGCCGGACATATAGCAAAATTTTGTAGCAATAAAATAAACAATTTTGAAAAGAAAATTCAATGCTTTAAATGCATCCGTTTTGGTCATAAAACTCAAATTGCAGAGAAAAATATTCTTGTATAAATTGCAAGAATAACACGCATTTCACAAAATTTTGTTTAAGCAGAGGAAATAATTCTGTGAGTAATATTGCAGATTTTAATAAAGAAGAAGAAATAGAGTTTATTTTAGATTCTGGAGCCACGTGTCACACAATAAATTCTTCTCATTTATTTAAAAATTTTGACAAATGTAATCATAAAATTATGACAGCTGATGGTAATACGCATATAGTAGACAGGATTGGAGATATTTACTGTAAAAATGAAAATGTAACATTTAAAAATGTATATTTTGTACCAAATTTAAAGAAGAATTTGATATCAATATCTAAATTAGTTCAAAATAATTGCAAAATTTATTTTTTCAGAAAGACATGTAAAGTTTTTGATGCATTTAGTGGACGATGCTTGCTGAATGCTGCTCGGGACAGCGATGGATTGTTTTCTGTAAAACTTCGAGTCGAGAGGTACAGTCAACAAATGACAAGGTCAGTCACAAAATTTGTGAATCTAACAAAAAATGTAAATTTTTGGCATCGAGCTCTTGGTCACAGTTCAATTCTTAAAACAAAAAATATAGTCTTTGGAATCGATAAAAACATTAGAAAAGAAATTGAAAACTGCGAAGTCTGCATTCAATCTAAATTAAGTAGGAAACCGTTTAATACAATTAGGTCTAGAGCCAAAACACCACTTGAAATTATACATAGTGATATTTGTGGACCAGTTGACATCAAAACTTGGGATGGATACAAATATTTCATTACATTTTTAGACGATTATACACATTTCACTAGAATTTATTTACTGAAATCAAAAAGCGAGGCTCTTTCAAAAATTAAAAATTATGTTAATCTAGCAGAAAATCATTTCGGTAGGAAAGTTAAAACATTCAGATGCGATAACGGAGGTGAATATACTAGTCAAAATTTTAAAAATTATTGTTTGGATAAAGGAATTATTATCGATTACTCCATACCATATAGCCCGCAACATAATGGCAAAGCAGAGCGACTAAATCGTTCAATAATGGAAAGAACTAGAGCACTCTTACTTGACAATATGTTACCGAAAGAATTGTGGGGCGAAGCTGCTTTAGTATCAGCTTACTTATTAAATAGAACATTTAATACTATTAATGATAAAACTCCAGCGGAATTATGGTTCTGCAGAATACCAAATTTAAAACATTTAAATATATTCGGATCTTTAGCATATTTTAAAAAGAATTATCAAATTGGTAAATTAGACTCTAGATGTAATAAAGGACTCTTGGTTGGATATACGAATAATGGTTACAAGATATGGGATCCAGTGAATTATAAGATTTATTATTCGAGAGATGTTAGGTTTATTGATGATAGGGAAAAGATTGAGATGTTTTTAAAACAGTGTAAGAAACAAACGAAACGGAAGGACTTGATGAATTTATTTGATGATCATTATTGTTTAGAGCAAGAAAAGAATGATAATTTCATGAGAGAATCGTTGACAAGAAATGCTGAATTTGAGAGGGGACAAGTTAGTTTGGAGAATACAGATGAAATGAAGAGTAGTGAAACAAGGTGTAGGAGGAATACTTTTGTGGAAAGTGAGGAAAGAATTATAGATGAAGGAAATATTGGAGATGAGGAAGATATTATTGATGACGATAGAGTTTGTATTGAGAATAGAATAGATTATGAAGAAAGTGTCGATGGTGTTGAAAATAATGATGTTTTTGTAGATTGTTATGATGAGTTGTTGACTGAAAATGAAATTGTTTGTAGAGATGATAATGTCTGTAGAAATATTAATGAAAATAATGAAATTATAGATGATGGCAGGAATGTTGGAAACAGAGAAATGAATAATAGTGATGAAAATGATATGAACGAGTTTGAGGAAAATTTACAAAGGAGGATTTTACCTAAGATGAATAGATGTTTACCGAGAAAGTTTGAGGATTATGATTTGGATATGTCATTTTTAACCTATAATGAGGTATTAGAAAGCGACGAAAAAGAGAAATGGAAACAAGCTATTAAAGAGGAAAAAGACTCATTAGAGAAAAATAAAATTTGGAGATTAGTAGATAGGTCTGAAGCGGAAAATAGGAAAATTATAACTAGTAAATGGATTTTTAATATAAAGCCAGGTGGTAGATATAAAGCTAGGTTAGTAGCTAGGGGTTTTCTTCAAAAATATAATATAGATTACAAAGAAACTTATAGTCCTGTTGTGAATACTACTAGTGTGAGAATTTTGTTGTCAATTGCTGGAAAGAAAGGATATAAAATTAAGCAGTTTGATGTTAAAACAGCATTTTTATATGGTGATCTAAAAGAGGATATATACATGGAAATTCCATTGGGTTTTAAAGCAGAAAAGAATAAGATTTATAAATTAATAAAAAGTTTGTACGTTTTGAAACAGGCGCCTTTAATGTGGAATATAAGATTAACTAATTATCTTAAAAAGTTAGGGTTTGAACAACTAAAGTTAGATCCATGTGTATTTAAATGTAGAAATAAAGAGATTTATCTAGCTATATATGTAGATGACGGGTTATTAATAGGGAATAATGAATTTGAATTAAATTCAATACTTATAAATTTAGAAAAAGAGTTTGAGATGAGAAGGTTTGACAAAATAGAAAAATTTATTGGTTTTGACATTGTGGTTAATGAAAATATGATAAAAATTTATCAAGAATCATATATTAAACAATTATTAGAAAAGTTAGGGTATAACAATTTAAAACAGTGTGTGTATCCAGATATCTTAATTGATGTACATCAAGAGGGGAAAGGGAATAATGATGATGTACATCGGTATAGACAGTTAATTGGTTCATTATTGTTTTTGGTGAATAAAACTAGACTAGATGTATCTTTTCATGTTGGTTATTGTAGCAGACATCAAGAATGTCCTAATATTAACGATTTTATTAATGTTAAAAATATTTTTCGGTATTTAAAAAGTTCAACAACGTCTGGCATACAATATTGTAGGAATAATGACAATATTTTGACAGCATATTGTGATGCAGATTTCGCAGGTGACCCTGATTGTCGAAAGAGTACGACTGGCTTTGTCATTTTGTATGGCGGTGGACCTATCCATTGGTGTTCACGGAAGCAATCTGTCACTGCTTTATCGAGTACTGAGGCAGAGTACATTTCGGCTGCTGAATGCATCAAAGACTTGTTGTATGTACAGAGTTTACTGAAGGAAATTACCGGTACAATTCCAAAAACAGAACTATTTGTTGATAATCAGTCGGCCATTGTACTAATTAAGAACGGAATTTTGAATAGAAGAAGCAAACATATAGATGTCAAATTTCATTTTATTAAAGAAAAGATAGAGCAAAACTTAATCGAAATTTACTATTGCCAAACAAACAATAATTTGGCAGACATTTTAACTAAAGGATTGGACAGAACTAAGTTTTTGCGCTTAAGGAAGTGTATTGTGAGTGATCAGTGATTAAGCTGTGGACTCTTTGTGGTTAAGTAGTTATTTAATTTAGTTTTAATTATTAGTTTTTTAACTTGAAAGTTATTTTATGTTTTATTATTATAAGTAACATGGATTTAAGTGAATTACGTTATTCAAAGATTTTTTATGTAGTCGAACTTAGAATGTAGTTGATATGAAGATTTAATTTGTTGCTGTGTATTAATGTTGAAGTTAATTTTTGGAGATGGATTTGATATGTCTATAATTAAATACAAAATTTAGAGGGGATGTTGAAGAGGTTGAAATTTTGTCTCTGGTAGGTTGTAAAAAGCAAAGGTGTTTGGCATTGAGATTTTGATTGTGAATTTGAAATTGTAGCGCGAGGGTTTTTGTAATGTTTTATGTGTTTAAGTTTTTTATCTTGTATATTTAAATAGATATATGATGAAGAAAATGTGTATGGTAATTTGATCCCCTACAACAGTTTAAAGAAAAATCCATTAAATACCTCTAGCATAAAAAATATACTTTAATAATTTAAGAAACTTATCCGGCTACTTGCCAGAATTATTCATAATATTTTATCTTGGTTATCAACACATCATACTAAATTTAATAGGAAATACCTATATCAATGATCCAATTTCGTGACAGTGCCACGCGGGATGCCGCGCGCTGATCCCGGAAGAGTGCAACTTTGGAATGCTGCAGCCCATCTTTTTACCGCCGTCGGCGGTGTCTATCCCGCGCACGGAGGTGCCGATGGAAGCTATCATCGGCGTGCATGTGCGGCCGCCGCCCTCGCAGCGCGACTTCGGCTGCCGTAAGTACCGCCGCCGCCGCGCTCGCTTGTAGTCGCGCCCTGCTCCCGGTGCGCACCATTCGCACTCCAACCATACCTAGTTTCTCTTTCAGTCTCAGTTCCGCTATTCGTATCGAACGGCGATTGATGCACAATAAACAACTAGACTTCTACGAGCGGAGTATATTAAGTGTCTGAGACAATACTCTCCTCAGTATTAAATAGGTAAACTTTTCTTTTAGTATCGTTATTGAAATTACACCTTCGGTAAGTCATATCCTCATAAATAGTGTAAATATATTTACGTTTCAATAGTTGACTACTGACAAATGATCTCGGAAGTTCGGCCCGACCGATGTCTGTTGGGATAATTACTAAATTCGACTTAAACAGTTTCTGTGTATTGATAATATTTTTGAGATTGTGTATCTGGTTATTTATTGTAAATCAACGGGCTTAGCGCATTCTATTTTCTACGGTCTTTAGTTAGTAAAGATTACTTTGAATTATGAGTATCCGGAGCAACTGTGTTTAGTGGTTGTTTGGCACGATCAGGCAGCGCTACAGCCTCAGTTACCAGTAATCGGCAATGCGGGGACCGACGGTGTACAAATAGAACATAACGATGACCGTTGTTGATTGTACCTTTGATGTCGCTCGCGTCGCCGGTAGCGGTTCAGGTTACGGCAGCGGTAGGTTCGGGCGTTGTCGGGGGTAGGCTCGGCCGGGAGCGGGTAATGCGTGCGAGCGGCGCGGCAGTGCTGTGAGCGTGTCTGTGGCAGCACGCGGGCGCGGCGCGGGTTGGGCGCCGGCGCGGCTCGTCACGTTGGCGCGGCGCCTGCTCCCTGCCGCCTGCTCGCCGCATGGCGCCGCCTCGCCACCTTACACTAGAGGTACGCCGCGCCCGAACCACCCTACAGGCTAAAGTGCAGAGGGCTGGCTTCACACTCTAGACATTATTTTTTAATGATAATTTGAAAACATTTTTACCAAAATAGATTAATGTTAACAGTATTTATGTAAACAATTATTCAAAATAAAGACAATTTAATAAAAATACCTTATAATGCTTAAAGTATTAAGCATGCAACTTTATGTATTAGGATTTTAAAAGTACAAAACCTTGTCTCTATACCTGATCTGAAGTAGAGAGCTTACATTAGACGTAGAAGTACTGATGGAATTCGAAATTGTAAAAGGTAAATGGTTGTTATTCGTTGTTCATTTATCTCGAGTCAGAAAGAAAGTAATCTTTAAAAGCCAAATTTTAGTAAAATATTTTTTACAAGCAGTAATGCTTAAATTCAAAGTAGACATTTTTAAAAAATTTACAAGGACTGACATCGTGCTATATACAAGGTACACATACCAAAAGTATTGGTAATTGTCATAATTATAAAAATAGGAGCCGGCTTTCTGCGTCTATAATGACTACTCAATTTGATAGCTCGCTTACCATTATTACGAATCCATTTCTTGTTGACCAATGAAAAGTAACATTCACAGACTATAGAATAAATTATTAATAGTGTCATGACATGAGCAGTTTCATACCTGCGACTAAATATTGGTCAACAATGAAGAATACCACCGCCTCAGACTGTTTGTGAAAAGCTAAATTCTGAAGTAACCACGTCTAAAGAAACTGATAACAATGGCCAACAGAAATTTTTCAGTTTTCTTGTCGTAGCAAATCTTGCAGAAATATGCTATCGACACAACTTGCAATAACACGCATCTATGATCATTTGAAAATAATTACAATATCGCACTAATAATACAATAGTGTATCAACTCAAAACGTCGTACTTGACATAATACTATAAACACACGCAAAATTTGATTCCTCACGCGTGATCAAGACCGTCGTTCGATTAGTGCAAAAACAGAATAAGGATAAATTAAAAAACTTATGTGACAGTTATTCAATTTGCAACTATTACAGTAGTGAGTAATAAGTTTTTTGTTGATTCTGAAAAATGTTCGATTTTGAGTTGATACACTATTGTATTATTAGTGCGATATACTAAAGTTTTACAAATATGTCCGTCAAAAAGATTTACAATTTTGATTTTGTTTATTTCTATTTCCAAATAAATAATTGCTATTAATAAATAATATGACATCATTTTTATTTATTAATATACCTAATCAATTTTTGCCAGTCATTATTATTAATTTTTACGGACGTGTAGTTTAATCGGACGTTAGTTTTCTCTGCTGTGTCTCTACCATATATTCTACAACAGATTCATTTACTGGACTTCGTATAAAAAATGTAACCGAAATATCTATTCTGTTTCATTGTTTTCATGTGTGTAATATTTTGCATTATTCCTATCCAAACCCTATAGGTTCTGGACACTGGGAAAGGTTACAAATCGATAACTATTTATAGATATGAGTTATTGGAGAAAATAATGCGGGACGCGAAGACATTAATATAATAAACTACAGATATGCTACTCACATATCACTTTGTTAACTCAAACACAGTGATTTCCGCAACTATTTTAAAATTTAACTACTACCTTTGGTATAGATATTTTATAAAAAACATGATCTTGTATCATTTTCTGTGCGATGTCTAGTGGTGCTAATGTTTGCATGCCCTAAGTGACATTTTTCCGCTAATTCATCTATTTTGTATGCTTACACTTATTTCGTAAACAAATCAGTAAAACGCTCACAAGAGAAGCAATGTCCAAGATTTTCGTGACTCTCTGATATATTCTTGACTCAAACAAAATGTGTTAAAAACACTTATTGAAAGATGTACTAGTTATTTATTTGCTTCCTGACGCGAGTACCTGTAGATTTTATTTATTTCAATTTGGGATTCTCCCCTTTTAAATAACTAAACAATTTCTGAAAGGAAGTTGTCTACCTGGTATAAAAATAAAAACTGATAACATAATAAACAGTATTTCTGATGTCTTAATATTTAATCACACCAATAATTATTTGTTTTGAGGTTGCGGTTTAATAAAATACAATATTTAGAAACTGTTTGTTCGCATTATATAACTTTTGAGAACCTACAGCTAACTAAATTTGTACATCCCAGACATCAGTCTGCCATTGCATGTTGGTGATTTTATTATTACGTGCATATCTAATAATCACAAGGTTCAAAATACGATACAACTTAATCCATAAATTAAAATTACATTGACCTAATGAAAATGAGATTTAAAAAATATTCTATAGGAAAAATATGTGCCAATCATCAACACAATGACGTTGGGAAGCCAGTGATAAACTTTTATATTACAAATAAATAATACACTATCTATCCGTACACTGTCTCTATTCTTATTCATTTAAACGCTCTCTCTATCTTTTATCACATCTATGTTTTCATAAAACAACAAGTCCTACCAATTTTTTTAACTGTAATGTTAAAAAAATATATAATAATAAACGTGTTGATATTACTTGTAGTTTTATAAAAACAGCAAGACTTTTCCATATTGAATTAACGATTAAGAGAGCCGTCAGCGACCCTCATGAATACTCATGATGAAGTATTCCACCGGCATAAGGTAAACAAACAAACAGAACTATAATTTATTATTAATAGGCCATTAATATCAATTAATTGTGTTATTATTTTTGCTACTAATTTTATGAAATTATCGATGCACGATTGCAACTGTTTAATAATAAATGGAGGATTGTACAATATTATGAAATATAAAAAAAACATTGACATTATGTATTAATATATAAATGGATGTGACTCTTTCTACTAAATATTTTATATGCACTTGCATCTTGCAACGAATAAAAATTATAATATGTGTGTGTTAGTAATAAAACAAAGCTTCTTAGTATCAATGTATTTAGGATAGAAGGAACCGCAGAATATGAATGTCTAAATAACTAAATTCATAAAGTAAAGCGCTAATGTTAATGCAAGCTTAAGAAAAACTACAAGTAGATATTTTGTTTTTCTGAAGCTTGCTCTAATGCTTTTGATATGGGAAATGTGGGAAAAGATAATTAACAGGAATTAATTTTACGCCAACATATACAATTAGTGACGGAAATAAATTATTTTATTAGGATTGTGACATATAAGATTTATGTAATATTAAAGAACATAAAAATTGACAACCAATACGCTGCCTATTTCACAATTTGCAAGTATTTGTAATATTATAGTATAGTAGTAAATATTTGTAATATTTTGAAAATTGAAATATATGTTACCTTTGTGGTAATTTGGGTAAATTTCCAACACTTAAAAACCCTTTAAGGGCTTAAATACACGACCAAATAGTTTATGTTTAAATTTAATGCACAGTCTGCATTGTGATGAATTCATTAAGTTTAAGATAGGATGGCATATCGTGAAATTTTTGTTTCTAAAGTTTTAAACAGTTTTAAGTTTACTGGGGTTAGGTTGGTGAAGCATAGGGTGAAGGGGGGCGCATGTGAGCGATACGCGTGTTGCAGCTCGCAGCGTGAGCGAAGAATTCAGCTCGGGTTGCGAGGGCCGTTCGGGCTCCGGTGGTGGCTCTACCGGTGCGCCCGCCGACCAGGACCACAAGCCCGACCACAAGCAGCATCGGGACCGCACACCCGACGACAGAGATGAAGGTATAGTTGACATCCAAAATATCATGAAAGTCATTGCCTGTACTAGAATACTGATAGTGACTTCTGAGTTTATGAGTAATAATTTACGCTCAAAATACTAACTCAATAAATAAATAAATATACCAAAAATTTATTAAACAAATATAAGAAATAACTGGGTTACAACCTATAACAGTGATATAAGAAAATGAACTCTAAACAGAGACTTTTTGTATAGGGTAAAGGAAAACATTAAAAAATATAACAGTATTGATGCTGTTGTTAAAAAATGGTTATGTATCATTTATTTAAAGATAGCTGGAGTACGAGTGAGATTTACTTTTATAAAAACAAGATTTTTTGTGTTATAAAAACAAGACTTCCTTATGTAGCGTTGATAAAAGAAATCTATTTTCAATACAACAAAAAAGGGAAACGCAATTCATTATCGCCTATATGACGCCATTCGTCATTTCTGTACGGCGCTGTACAGTTTCGACAGCTTTTTTATTGAGATAAACAATTCGATTCAGAAGTTGTGAAGGTGTACGACGGCGAGGCGGCGTGGTCGCGGCGGCTGTACCGGCCGGTGGTGGTAGGGCGCAACTGGGGCGAGCGTGAGCTGGTGGCGGCGGCGTTGCGCGCGTTCCACGTGGTGCGCGACCCCGCGCTCTTCGAATTGACTGACGCGCTGGCGGGTGATGAGCCGCCGTTGCGCGATCCCTCGCCGCTGCAGCGCCTCACGCGCCTGCCCAACAAGCGGCCCGCACTCTTCTTGCGGTTTAAGTAAGTCTGACAATGCCACAACTACCTAGGCAATCGCGTATTGTGACCTTGCGCCTTTCAAATTGACAGACACGCTGGCGATTAGGAGTGTAATAATTAATAACTTTACATTACAGATTCAGTCCTTAAGTAGGGTAGAAAACTAGCAAGTCCTGCCGAAGCCGTAAGCCCTAACTGCCAAAAGATTTCAAATATGAAACAAACTGATGAATTTTTAATACATATAAAATAGTACGTGCAAATATGAGCTTAAATTATATCACTGGTTTGTGTGCATATTGGTCGGCGACAAAAATGTAAGGGTAAATTTTGATTGTGATTGAAAATGATTGCGCACTACTTGGAAAATAAATGACAAACACGACATAAGTACATTATTATAATGAATCTTATGACTTATTTAAAACTTATTGACTAGAAAGTATAGGAGAGAAGTTAAGGGCAAAATTATCCTAGACTTGGCTTGCCATAATAAACATTTAGAAAATTACTTTTTTTTGTCGATATTGGTTGCTCGTGTAGGCTATTCTGTCAAATAAAAATAATATTTTTGATATACTGTTAGAGTCCTTTCAATCAAATCTGACAACCTAATTTAAAATTACGAGATCCTGTTAGATACGAGTATGATCGCTCCAGCAACCTGCCGCCAGCGCTCGGTTCAATCAGCAACTCACATACTTGCTGTGATTTTTAGTTCTTATGACTTGTATTTATTGTTATTGAAAAAACCTTAATTTTTGGATGGAACTATGCTGAACCTGTAGATAGATATATTCTGCTTTACTTTAATTTGTGGTAATGTTCTCTCGTGGTGGATGTATGAGATTATGGAAATCACAGTCTTACTCACAGTTATTTACTGAGTTCAACAACACACAATTAACTCTATTATACACAAAAAATAGAGGGTGCAGAAGGAACACGTTAATACAAGCACGACACTAATAATATTATTTTTATTAAGACAGAAGCAAGATACATATAATTTAGAATAAGGATTAATAATTCGCAAGCGTAGTCGATAGCGTAAACAAGCAGGCGTACGTGCGCTCACCGTCGTCGTGTTAATCTCGCCTGGATTTTGTACTAGTATATTGGCCGCCGCGACGAGTGCCGTGGCCGCAGCCGAATAATATATTTAAGCGCCATCGCACAAATAACGTACTTGTACGAAGCACGCTGACTAGATAAATATTATTTATTTTATATATTTGTATATATGTGTATATTTGTATATGAATTGCATATAGTATACATATATGTGTGTCTGGGTATGAAATTACCAGATTATTTTGGGAAGGCACGAGAACTAAAGGTTTTTGCTTTGCCAATTATGGCTCCCGGCGTGGTTCCGGGCCGTTAGGGCCTAAAGGGAGCTGACGCAAATTAAGCAGATGCTTAAGATCGCTGTGTGCCATGGAGTGAGCAGCGACTTGCTGCATGCCTGTATTAGTTGAATCGATGCTTATGAACGTGTTGTGTAGGATTGATGCGCGGATGTTGTGTTGGGGATTCCGGTAATTAGGCAGCGAAAGGGACTCATTAGCACACATAATGGGACCCCATTGGGTATCTGAAAGAATACTTCTCGTGCGGCAAGTTTTAGCCGAAGGGTTATTTGGGATGGATGGAGGCGCTAGCATAGTGGCGTTTAGCATGGCCTTTCATATAGGGTTCTATAAACGGAATCCCTATACAGGGTCGGACTGGGCCGGAAGAGCCCGGGTGGCTGATCCCGAGGCCCGAGACACCTTTTTTGTACGACGCATAATTTCCGAGACATGCACGCGGGCAACCGTAGCACAGGGGGCCCGCGTAGCGTTGCCCCTGTGCTACGTGCCCTGCCGCGTGCCCCGCAACCCAGGCCCGTGGGGGGCCCGCGCAGGCTGGGGCCCGGCTAGCAAATGCCACCTCAACTGTATGGCCAGTCCGACGCTGTCCCTATATCGTAATGAACAGACCGCGAACACTTAGAGACGGGACGCAAGAACTTATGTAATATGCTTCAGGATATGAGCGAATAATACAGACACGTAAGTCATTATGGGGCTAGTGAAGCCTTTGTACAATGTCAACTTAAATAAGATATCTAAATGACATTTGCGGATGAGGTGAATAAGTCCGTTAGAATAAAGTAAGTGTAATTTCTGACGATATCAATGTGAAGCCCGCACGATATGCGTGTTTGATTAATGGGAAGGAGATTAGTTGGCTTCGCAAAGCTCATCATGGTAAAGTACATTATAACCTTGATACGCCATTTGGTTCATCAGTCACCAGCGAGTAGGCGGTTAGTTGAAGAAGTTTGTGCTGTTTTTGATTGAGTTTTGAGCTCAGATGTATAGAGAGCAGTGTCCTTTTTTAAGAGAGCGAGATGTAATCCACATAGAATAAGAATAATATGGAGCGAAAACGAATCATTGGGACGAGGGGAAGACTGGGTTCCTTCAATGCGGAAGGAGTGGTTCATCAGTTGGGGGATTACTATAAGTATGAGCATGTCTCGTCATTGAATTATTAGTTTGTACATTAAATCCTTTCACCGAACTTTGTCTAATGTCTTCTACATTAAATAAGACAGCCACTGTTCCCCGGGGACTTTGTATAAAGTGAATCAATGTATCGTACTCCGTAATGCGGTACACTTAATGGGTACGTGAGGCTTGAGACTCGTCAACCATACTGCTCATCAGGGAGGAAATAATTGGATTCCACGAAGTCTCTAAGGCAAGCTAGAAGGGCACAGTTATAGAGCTTCCCGAGTCACTCGTCGAGACAGAGGCAGAGGGACGTGGCGATATTTAAGAGAGCAACCAGATTGCAAATGATTTGGATGGCGAGGATTTTTAATATTTTATTAGAAATATCTTTCTGGACCGGAAGCGTAGTGCTCCCAAAGATTTTTGATTGTCGTTCGAACATTCTAAACCGTAACAGGGGACAAAGTTGCCGTGAGAGAAATGAACGGGTTTTTTTTTTGTGTTCTGAGTTAATTATTGTACCTATTCAGGTGGGACAGGAAGAGTACTGGGCTAACATATGGCTTCGAGATCGTCGGCTAGCCATTTGATCTTCACGGTGTCGTTCTACGTCGTGGTGGTTTTGAGATTGCAGAGAGGAGGCATGGGAGCCAGATTTTCGGGACTTTCGCGAGGCTAGTATGCCACAAAATTCGCGGTTATGTCTTTGACTGCCACCGCGAATTTCGATAAGCTACGATATGTCACGTTTTTACGAGTTCCATTATCCTCAGTGGGAATCACCTCGTAGGTTCGAATGGTGGCATTCTTCACCTCGTATCAACCCTCTTAGCTCGTCCGGCAGTAGCATTTTTTATTAAACGGATTACCGTGTAACCCTCTCTATCGCAATCAGACGCGTCGGATGCGTCCTATGAAAGCATGGAATAAATCTATTTTGGTTTAAGAAGGTAACTGGAGGGTAGCTTAACAATGTGTTGAGGTATAAGGGTTATCCTTATAACACTTATACCTTTATAAGTGGCATTTATTAAGATGATAAGGTTAAAAAGTACTCTGCCCTAACGGAACACGAAATAGGTGGATTATATAATACTACCCGAATTCGCGTTTCTTGCGCAGTTTGTTCATATTTCTATTGTTAGCGTAGCATTCGGTATTACACGATAATAGTCAATTGACATAAGATTTGTAATGTTTCCACTGTTAAATGGTAATATGATTATGTTAATATATAAACTCAGGGAGGGTGAGAGCGGCAGCGGCGAGGTGCGTGTGTACCCTGGGCGCGTGGCCGGTGCGGGTGACGCGTTCGTGACTGTGACATGCCGCGGGGAGGACGCCGTTACGGATCTCATGGCGGCCGCGCTCGAGCGCTTTGGGCTTGACCCCGCGCGCGCCAAGAACGACTACCGCTGCTCTGAAATACTGCTTGACAGGGGTGGTGAGCATCCCATGAAATGAATATTGCGGTCTTAGTGTACTAATTGCACTAATATCCTAAGTGTTCCCGTTTATTTCATTTTGTTATTCGTTATACCCTCATCTTTTTCTGCTGCTTTGTGACTATTGCATGTTTTATGAAGTAGTTCGCGGTTGCTACAATTTTTCGATCACCTGTGTTAACGGTGTCAGCTTTTTAGTTAAAGACGTCAATAATCTAAATATTTTATTATTATTATCCTTATACGAGTATATAGTAAAGGGTTTGACGTAGATGAGCAATGATTAATGGCATTCCATTCATATTTGGTAAATAAAATACATATGTTACTTATTAATAAATAATTTGATCCATTGAGTGATGCAATACCCAATAGTCTACGAAATTTTTAAGCCTGGTAGGACCTAGACCGCTATATTATGGCATAGTTAACTGTAATATAATTAATTCAGAGTTAAATAATAAACACGAATGAATATTACAATTATGAATATTACTCTTTCATGTAAAAACTACTCAACGAATTTCGATTAAATTTGGTATAAAAACTGTTGAAGATCTAGAGAAGATCATACAATATATAAAATTTTTAGGAAGTTATATTTTCTCAGTTTCTGAGCGGGTGCTGGAGGAGGAGGAGCGGCCTTGGCGTATCGTGGTGCGACTGGCGCGCGAGTCTGTGCGGCGCATGGAACTTGCTCGCTTCTACTTGCAGCCGCAACAGGACCCGCACGGACCCACGCTAGCGTTGTTCGTGGCCTCGCTACCGCCCAACCTCTCCGAGCGCAACTATGAGAACATCTTGGTGGAGTTCCTAGGGACGGGTGAGCGCAACTGCGTTCGTAACTAACTCAACAAGATTCTGTTTGACAAACATCATACTGAACACCTTATAATAGAATCATGTTAACTATAATATCACACAGTACTATGCTGCACGAAAGCAGTCCGGTGAAATTCCTGGAGGCTGGCGAGCATACTTATATAATGCATTACTTTAGTATAATTTAAATGTCTACAATTGGGTATAACAAAAATATAAATAGTTCGATGATTTGGTGAAGATTGTAGGAAGTCTGAAAGTGGACTGACTTAGTGATTAGAATGCCAGTTGTGATTAATTTAGTACCTTCTAGGGGCTACTTCTTTCCGAGTGTAAATATGACAATACACTGGTAGTTACTCGGAGCAGATGAACACATTTTGTTTTGTCATACTATTTTCCTCTTTCCTTGTTGCTACAGGGAAATGGATAAGTCGACACTTATTCTTCTGTTTATTATGTCCATTCTGATGATCTAAAGGTACTCTATTGTAGCAGGTGTTATTTTGCGGAAGTCCATTGTATTACAAAGGATATTGTTTTTTGCTGATTCCGCGCAGTTCATGATGACTTGTCCAACAAGCAGACAAGGTCGACACGTGTTTCGTCTCTCAGCGAGACATCTTCAGGATTTGTTGCCCATCCTGAAGATGTCTCGCTGAGAGACGAAACACGTGTCGACCTTGTCTGCTTGTTGGACAAGTCATCATGAACTGCGCGGAATCAGCAAAAAACAATATCCTTTGTGATCTAAAGGTATCAGACGCTTAGAGTTGTGTATCCATTATTTGGACAATTATGTTAATTGTCGAAATAATATCCAGATGGATGTTATTTCGACTGCTATCGTATGAAAAGCAATATAACATGATTAAGGAATCGATTATCATTTATGAAATTGTAGGTAGACAATATTGAATATTGTTATGTATCTCAATGATTTATCATAAATTTGTAACGCCTATCTGTCTATTCTTCGTAACAGATATTGTCTCTGGAAACAAACTAAATCTCAACGTTTCCAACGTGCCAAATTTGCGGTATCAGCAGAAATTCAACTGGTGTAATCTTTAATTAATTGTACTTATTAATATACCACATAAAATAATTAACATGTAACATTATACGAGATCCGGGTCTCATGTTTGATGTAAAGGTAATTTTTATAGTCATATTGATTGTGTAAAATTAAAAAGTTTGATTTCTTTTGCGTATGTCATTCGAGTTCCACGTTATCGTGAAACGTAATAAGACCATGTAAAATGTGAATGTGACTGGAAGTCACATAAAAGTATAAATATCCTAACTATGACATAGACATAAACATGTCCTGCACTTATTTTTCAAAAATTTTAAAAATATATAGCGATTTCTTTTTCAGCATTTGACACCCAAAGAATTTATTATGTACTTTTTGAAGATTTATTACAAATCTTGAGTGTTTTAAGTTTTCCTCAAAAGTGTGAAATTAAATAAAAAAAAAAACAACTCAAATACAATTAATTGACCACTGTTGCAGAAAACAAGTTTACGTCGATTGGTCCAATCTACTATGAGTACGGATCTATGGTGATCACCTACGAGGACGCCAGCAAAGCAGTCCGCGCTCTTTATGCACTTAGGGAGGCTAAATATGAAGATAAGCATTTATTAGGTAAGTAAGGTACACACATTCTATTAAGTTACTCCTTTTACCTTTCTCTTTTATTAATTGTGAGCTAGTGCAATACTTTAGAAAGAGTACTATTTACAACGTCAATATCGCCGTTTCCTCTGTCAACCTTAAATATTAAAGAAGTGTCATCTGCAAATAGTACAGTATTGCGCAAAGTATCAGTGAAGTGTGGTAGATCATTAACATATATCAAGAAAAACAAGGGTCCCAATATCGATTCCTGGGGCACGTCCATAACAATAGCAGTACCTGCAGACACAGTCCCATTAACAACAACTTTCTGGACTCTGTTGGACAAATAAAATTCGATTAATCTAGACACTGCATCAGAGACACCATAATGCTTCAGCTTATTTAATAAGGACTGATAATCCACGCAGTCAAAAGCTTTCGACAGGTAACAAAAAATACCAATCGCATCCTGTTTACATTCCCAAGCGCTAAAAATGTGTTTGAGAAGTGCAACTCCAGCATCTATAGTGCAACGTCCTTTGGTGAAGCCAAACTAGTTTATATGTATAATGTTATTTCCTGTTAAATGATCAGTTAGCTGATTACATATAATTTTTTCGAATATTTTGCTAAGTGCTGGTAGAATGGAAATCGGTCGATAATTTGCAAGATCATTTAGATTTCCCGATTTTAATAAAGGAATTAACTTGCTATTTTTCATAAGGCGAGTTGCGCAGGAAGTTCCTGTACTATGGATTTAAGTATATGAGT
This sequence comes from Scirpophaga incertulas, assembly GCA_036419045.1. Lineage (NCBI taxonomy): Eukaryota > Metazoa > Arthropoda > Insecta > Lepidoptera > Crambidae > Scirpophaga > Scirpophaga incertulas. The sequence goes on along the minus strand of CM071630.1, from coordinate 18,976,161 downwards.
CGAAATACCATATAAGTCTACAGTTTTTTTGATACTAATCGAACGGAATGTTTTACAAAATAGTATTAGCATCAATGTGACAAAAATTAAAAATCTTGTTGCACTTCTCAACATTCTGCCCCAAGAGGACTAAGGCTTTGCTTGGACAAGAGCTGAGACTACTTGTAGTTTCTATGGGTATGTAAGAAAAAAAGTGCTCAAATGCATTGGCAACGTCATTGTTTTACTTTAATTGTTTATTATTGACTACTTATGAGAGTGATTCTACAGATTTTTTTTGTTTACCAGTTTCCTGGTCAATGATGTTCCAGGTAGTTTTTATTTTATTCTTTGATAAACAAATTTTGTGACTGATAAACATAGATTTAGCGCACAGACACTCTTTGTTAAATATTTTTGAATAATTTCTAACATAAGTTATAAATGCGGGGTCACTCGAAGTTACCTTTTGAGCGTATAGGTCATATAGCCTTGTACGGCTTTTGTATATGCCTGGAGTAGCCCAGTCACAAAATTTATTTCTACCGTTTTTTAATTTTATAACTTATTTTTTAAATATACCATTAAATTCATTTTATATTACATTAAATAATTAAATAAATTATTGTATAGATTATTGGCTTTTAATCCTTCAGTAAACAGAGTTGCAGTCTGATTAATAATATTACTTCTAAAGTTTAGGCCGCGTTTTGTGATAGGCCTACAAGTAATCTCGCGCTTAGAACAAACATGATGGTGCTCAAATGATGTCAGTTGCCCGCATTGGTCAGAGTTAATACAGTGATAGTAGTAGTGATAGTTGAAAGATTGGATTTGATACTTATAACAAGAGGACAATTACCAATTATAGACACAACGAAGCTATGAAGGTTGATTAATTAGTGATTGTAAACTGTAAAACTAATAAAAGAAGTAAATGAGATAATGTCGTAGTTATTTATAGTACACAAACGTAACAGCTGTCCTTATGCGCAGTGATGCTCCTTCCGAGCATCGAGCCTTCGATGGTGCCGGCGGGCGTAAAGCCGCTGTTGGTGTTCGTGAACGTGAAGTCCGGCGGCTGCCAGGGGTTGGAGCTCATCTCCTCCTTCCGCAAGTTGCTCAACCCCTACCAGGTGTTCGACCTTGAAAATGGTGGCCCACTACCAGGGTAAGCACTATAGACATCGTGACTTAGACCTTCGTGACCTGACTTGTCTTGACATCTTAGCATATTAAAGGGAAATCACTTGATACTCGTACATCGTCGTCTGGACGGGTACAAACCTCTTTCAAAAATCAGCAATAGTACTTACAATTTGTTTCGGTTTGTATACTTATACAGGCACCAATTTTACTGAATGTAATATTAAGTCTGAAACTTTATATTAAGTCACAATAGGCACACAATAACACATATCTATTTCAGTGACTTGGGCCATGGGTTCATTTTTATAATGGGGCCTTCGTGACCTTAATAAAGCACTATTTGATAGAATAGACAAAGAACGTAAATAATTTTAGCTTTATTGTTGTATCTTTACAGTTACATTTAAGATTCATCATGACGAAAATATAATGTAATCCACTAAGCAACCACGATTAGTCCTTATACAAAACCTATACTAATTGAAGAGGTATGCTTGTAGATTTGAGTTAAGCAAAATTGTTTACCACATCTTCAAAATCTACGTTTCTGAGCATATCACAATTTATCGACATTAGCAATAAACTATATAATCTCTCTAGAAATATTGCTATTCAGGCACGGATTTTCCTATTATGTGAGTAAGTTACAAACTTGCGAAACCGACGTTAATGGGCGAGTAGGACCGCAACAATTGTAATGGCGAACGCGGACTAACTCTCTCGGCGGTGGTGCTATCTTCGTTATTGTTTGAATTTCGGTGTGATTCGGATTTTACGTAAAAATATACATTTACATGTGGTTGTAAATCTGTGACATTCATGTTGGTTTTGTTACGTCTACAATAAATACCAACGTTAAGAAGAACTATTACGGCTAGCCAGGTACGTGGCCGGAATCGGCCCCACAACATGGAGTACCAGCTCAAGCTGAAGGTGTAAAAGGTGAGTGATTTGCCTCATAGTGGGGAATTCTGTGCCTGGAATTAATAGTTAATCTAGAAATAAAAAAAGATCCGCGACTGCAACTTATTTTCTCGGGAGTTACCGAAGGTGTTTTCGCGCACAATTGCACTGCTCAATAAATTTTTATTCGTTTTATTTGGTAAATGAGTGTTGTCACTACTACATTAATCTCTACTCAGTGCAATAACTACATTAAAAAATGTGTCTTCAAAAGATTTTTGATCTCGTTCAAAAGATGACGTATGTCCAATATACCATAACATCTTTTTTTTACTTTGATCAGTTTTTAAGCATTTTGTTAGGTGCAGATATTCCTTTTCTAACTGTATGTTTCTGTTTTTAAATTTTTCATAATACATTTCAGCAAATTCTTTGCAACTTTGCGCAAATCGACATCGTTCTTATACAACATTAATTGCTGTTTTACACGAATCATAGTGTCAATCTACCAGGGTCAGTAATAAGGATAAAAGTTTCGATTTTTGTATTTCTTTTCTAGGCAGGGCAAAGATAGTATGTTACAAATATGATATGCGATTTCCCTAACATATTAGGGGCAAAATATGTAAAATGCAATGAAAAGACGATAAGGTTCATAAGCTTGTATAACGGACTAAAATTTATAATCATCACTACATTCGTATTTTCCTCTACAAAACCAAGATATTTATTATTATAGCAATAGCGACATTGAAGGGCTCAGTTAAAACTTGACACTTTAATTGCGTTTGTTAAGCAACTAGGTGTCGGGTGGGTAATCTTATAGTGGCAAAAGTGACATTTGAGAACGCGTTAAATCATTGGTTCCAGCTGTGCATGTGTCATCTGATAACAGTCATAAACAAAACTCAGAGATCTACCTATTTTATTAAATTCAAATATACTTAAATTGTATGATATAAAATTGGGGAAAACCGGAATTCTTAATACACGCATATACGAGTATTGTTGCTATCGCCCTGTAAATGTAATAAAGTAATTTTTTTTTTATTTCACTTTAGGCGACTTGTAAAGGCTAACAGTAGAGGTGGTAAATGATTCTCATACGATAAGAACGATAGTGATAATATGTATGGGGCAATGAGGATTGCTGGCAGACACTCACTACTTGTTGAACTTTGAGGTCGTTAGCTGCCACAGTCTACGCTATTAATGAATGTATGTAACCTTGCTCTGCCTCCCATTCAATAGATAAAATAATATAAACCTCTTGTGAGACCCAACCCTACATTAGGTGTCCGTTTTCAGAAATACAAATTGCGTATCTAAAATTAATCAATTTATACTCTAAAATACTACACACAAATTACTATAATTGACTTTGGTTATTTTGTAGATTTTTTGTTTATTACTTTTATTTAATTATAATATTTAGAAAAATCATCAAAAACAATCTCAACATAGAAATATGGATAATTTATAAGTTAATTGGGTAGAGGAATATTTAAGAATGACAAGTCATGAGAGAAATGTAATTGAATTGAATATTAAATTGGCGTATTGTACGGAAGGAATATTCTTTACTAAACTTTACCTTTACTAAAAAAATGCGGTCGATTTTTATTGTATCTCGATATAGGGAACTTATATTTATATAGGTATGTACAATTTACGGAATTGCACTTCAATAACATTTTATATTATTATCTGTTTTATAATTCAATACATTATTTTTTATTATGAATGGAAAAAAACACAGATGTCCAAATCCAAGCTTATGATAATAACATTCAGTAATTTACTGTTGAGGTTGCAAATACAAAGTTGTTAAACTTCTTATGAGCATGGAGTCAGTCAATGTTTTTGTACGGAATTCTTTTAGACAGCTGTCTGTGATGAAAGGTATTGTCATGATTGATTACTGTTGATTGTGTTTTTAATATGAAATGGAATTGTCTGATTATATATATACTATGTTATATAACTATAGTTTCAGTTAATATTAATATACACGCTACTGCTCCCTTTTTTTCCTTAACATTGGTTATGGGCCCAGAGATTGAGATATAAAAATAAAGATTGCAAGACATACATGTAAGTTGTAATAGACAGTGATATATATAGATTTCCAAAACATGAATTCCTCTATAAGGATTGAACCTTTGACAAAAGATAATTTTGATAGTTGGAAAATTCAAGCAGAGGCTATTTTAATAAAAAATGATGACTGGAAGTTTGTTAGTGGAAGAGCACCAAAACCGGCTGAAACAGAGGTCGAGGCGCTTATAAAATGGGAAGAAGCAGATGCGAAGGCAAGGGCGGATTTAATTTTATCTATAAGTGCCTCAGAGCTTCGGCATATCAGAGGATGTACCACATCTAGCGAAGTATGGCTACGGCTGCAATCTGTTTTTGCTTCTCGTGGACCGGCAAAGAAAGCTACACTATTAAAAAGGTTTTTGACTCATAAAGTAGGCGAGTCTGGAGTTAGTGATATTCGCGATGATATTGGAGTTTTCTTTGATACTGTGGACTGTTAGAAGCTATGGATGTTAAGATACACAACGATCTTTTATCAGTTATGCTTTTATATAGCTTGCCAGGAAGCTATGACAATTTCCGTTGTGTTATTGAGAGTAGAGACGAACTTCCAAATCCAGAAATATTGAAAGTTAAAATATTGGAAGAGCATGAGTCTAGAAAATCAAATAATAATAAACAGCTTGATGGTGCATTATACGTTAACCGAAATAAAAAATTGTCACCTTTGACAACGAGTTCGAGTGAGCGACATAATGGGCGAAATGAATTTCATACTGTAAGATATATTAAAAATAGAAATGAAATAGGAAGATTATATAATAGGAAAGTGTTGACTTGTTATCGCTGTAACCAGCCAGGGCACAAAGCACCTGAATGTCAAATGCATTATTCTAAGCTGAATTATAGTCATAATGTGCAAAATGTAGATAAGGTCGAAAATAATGGTTTAATATGTTTACATGTTTCAGGTTTACAGTCATACAATATAGTTGATTCTTTAAAACAAAAATGGGTATTGGATTCAGGGTGTACGTCCCACCTATGTAATGATGCACAAAAATTTGGTAATACTCTTGAAGTCACTGAAGGTAAACTTAATCTTGCTACTAATATGAGCACGGATGTCCTGGGTAGGGGTGAAGTTACACTGTCGGCGTTAAGTGAGAGTTCTATAAACTTAGTAAATTTTAAAACACTCTTTTTGTGCCAGGGCTGAGAGGAGATTGATTTCTGATTCAAAAATCACTGATTCTGGTCATGATGTACATTTTTCGCAAAATATTGCTCGTGTTACTAATCGTGATGGTGCAACTATTTTAACAGCATACCGTCAAGGTGATTTATATTGTTTGAAAGAATATGTTGATTCATCAAATGTTGTTACAGACTATAAAACCGTTTTATTTACCGATTTATTCTCTTGGCATGAACGGTTAGGGCATCTGAATGGTAAACATGTTGCACAATTGTTATGCGAACTAGGTGTAAAGGTATCCGCAAATGATTTAGATGCATTGCGTGATTGTAGTATTTGTATCTAAGGCAAAATGTCTGCATTGCCATTTAACAAGTCAAGTGGACCATGTCAGGAGAAACTACGTGTAGTCTACTCTGACATAGTAGGGCCTATGAAATGTGAATCCAAATCTGGTGCAAGATACTTTATCACATTCATTGATGACTTTACACGATGGTGTGAAGTTTTTTTTTTGAAAACAAAAGATAAAGCACTAGAAGCATTTAAGATTTATAAGCGACAAGTTGAGAATTTATTTGGATATAAAATTAAATACTTTCAGTCTGATAATGGTGGCGAGTACTGTAACGCTGAATTCGATAACTTTTTACTACAAGAAGGTATATCAAGAAGACTAACTGTCTCTCGTACTCCACAACAAAATGGAGTTGCGGAAAGAATGAACAGAACATTGGTTGAAATGGCTAGGTGCATGCTCTTAAGTTGTGGTTTGTCTGTGGGATTTTGGGCTGAAGCGATTGATACGGCATGTTATATCAGAAATCGTTGCCCTAGTAATAGTTTAGGAGGAGATATTCCTTATGAAAAATTGTATGGAAGAAATGTAAAAATTCATTATTAACAAAAGTTTGGTATTAAGGTACATATTTTAAATAAAAATCCTAATATAGACAAATTTGATGCTCGTGGTATAACCGGCGTATTTGTTGGATAGTCGAAAAGTAATAAAGGTTTTAGGATATGGATACCTGAGCAAAGAAAGTTTATGATTTCTAGAGATGTTAGATTCCATAATATTGAGGCAAAAAGTGACAGCATTGATACTGTTAATTGTGAGGAGTCTTTTGAGATGTTTCATTCTCAAAAGAACATGATAATCTGCAATCGGAAGTACGTAATGATGAACTTACTCATGAAATGTATAGAAATAATGAAATATCTGGTAATGAATATTTTGAATCGCAATCAGAAGAAGAAACAGGAGAACAAAATAGAGCTGTAAGCTGGAAAAGAGGCAGCGGAAGACCAAAAATTGTGCGAACCGGTAGAGTTGGACGACCAAGAAAAGGTTACAGACTTTTAGAGGAACAAAACATTGCGTCTGAGATCATAGGGAATGAGGAGAATCTAACAGAGAGAAGTAATCTGGATGATGTGAGTACCGAAAATACTGGATATTTGAATTCAAGAAGGTGTACTGATTTTGTAGGAGTGGCGGAGATATCTCTAAATGATGCTCTAAAAAGTGATGAAAGCTCAGAATGGGAGAAAGCCATTCTAATAGAAATAAGAAGTCTTGTAGAAAAAGACACATGGGATGTTGTAAAGAGACCGGAAGATAAGAACGTAGTAGGTTGTCGATACATTTTAACTACAAAATTAAACATAGATAAATCAATAAAGAAAAAGGTGCGTCTTGTTGCACAAGGATTTAGTCAACGCTATGGCATCGATTACGATGAAACTTATGCACCTGTAGCGAGACTCGATTCTGTAAGACTGTTAATGGCTCTTGCGGTTGAGTTAAATTTAGAGATTCATCAGTTAGATATCAATACAGCATATTTAAATGGAACTTTAGATGAAGAGATATACATGGAAACTCCCAAATTATTAAAGGAATGTCTTTTAAAATTAATACATTACAAGGACGAGAAGCCCCATGTTATTAAACAAGCAAGAATTATGCTGGAGAGTATAAATAGGGGTGGCGATACGTGCTTATTAAAGAGATCCCTATATGGATTGAAACAAGCTGGTCGACAGTGGAACAAGAGCTTAGATGTAAAGCTTAGGAGTATGGGATTGACACAAAGTTTAAATGAAACATGTCTCTATGTCAGACAACAAGACAATGAACATCTTTTTGTATTAGTTCTCGTAGATGATATTTTAGTAGCTTCTGAAAAGACAGAACGTATAACTCGATTTAAAGTTGAATTGAGTAAAGAGTTTTCTTTAAAAGACTATGGTCAAGCGAAATATTTCTTGGGAATTGACATACGTAGGACTGATGACAATACTATAGTTTTGTCACAAGAAAAGTACGTAAAAGATTTATTGATAAAATATGGAATGAGTAACTGTAATAAGTGTTGCACTCCAATGGAAACGAGTTCGACGAATTACGGTCATGAAAATAATGAAAATATCAGAGACGAGAAATGGCCGTATCGTGAATTGATTGGTTCACTCATGTATTTAAGTGTGGCTACGCGGCCAGATATAACTAATTCTGTGTCAAAATTAGCTCAATTCTCCAGTAAGCCAGAACCTAAGCATTGGAAAGCAGCGAAACGTATTCTGCGTTACCTAAGAGGTACTGTGAATTATGGACTTGTTTACAAGGCGAACGGAAAGTCGATAGAGGGATATTGTGATGCTGATTGGGGTAGTTGTGATATAGATAGACGGTCATTTTCAGGTTACGCGTTCATTTTAGCTGGTGCGTGTATATCCAGAGGGCCTAGACAAGATACCTATCGATAATCGTAATCGCATCGCTAACATAAAAAATGTATGGTATTGACACAACCACTCGAAAAGTCAAGCGATCGGTTATGTCAATACCATACATTTTTTATTTTAGCGATGCGATTACGAAAATAGAAAGGCATCTTGTCTAGGCCCTCATGTGTTCTCGGAAACAAAGAACTGTCGCTACGTCTAGCTGCGAAGCAGAATACGTCTGTCTTGCAGAAACAATGAAGGAATGTCTTTATTTACAGAGTTTACTAACAGAAATAGGATTACAAAGGTATGCTTCTATTTCACTTAATGCCGATAGTAGATCTGCAATTTTCTTAGCTAAGGACCCCGTGTTTCATGCTAGGACCAAGCACATTGATATAAAATACCATTTTATACGGCGGATTCTAAAAGAAAACAAGTATATTCATTTGGGACATATACCCACCAATGACATGTTAGCTGATGTATTGACTAAACCTTTACCTCGATTCAAACATTACAAATGTATTGATGGATTGGGACTTAAACTATGTTAACTTAGATTAGTAGTTTAATATTATTATTATTTTCTTTTTACTTTGTATTTGAAGGGGTGTGTTGAGGTTGCAAATACAAAGTTGTTAAACTTCTTATGAGCATGGAGTCAGTCAATGTTTTTGTACGGAATTCTTTTAGACAGCTGTCTATGATGAAAGGTATTGTCATGATTGATTACTGTTGATTGTGTTTATAATATGAAATGGAATTGTCTGATTATATATATACTATGTTATATAACTATAGTTTCAGTTAATATTAACATACACGCTACTGCTCCCTTTTTTTCCTTAACATTTACAACACTGAGACTGCTGTTTACTAAGGTCCCTGGTTATCAAAGCTATCAGCTGTGTTTACTATTATCAGTAGCAAGTGCAACATAATTTTACGAATCGAAAATCTGTTTATGGCTTGTAAGTACAAAATTTTGTGTAACGCCATTCTAACACAATTACGAATTATTGCGCAGGTTGTATGTATTTCGTCACATTCCCAACTACAAGATTCTGGTCTGCGGTGGTGACGGCACAATCGGCTGGGTGCTGCAATGCCTCGACAATGTGGGACAGGACTCGCAATGCTCGAACCCGCCTTGCGCTATCGTACCTCTCGGGACAGGTCGGTAATCTTCCACGGGAGTAACTACAGAGATGGATAGATACTATTTAGTTATGACTAAATAGTATCTATCCATCATACTTACACTACATACTATACATCATACTAACATTATAAAGTATATATCAAATTTTGATTACTCCCTATTGTGATCAACTCACACATATGAAAATATTACACCATTTCCACAAAAATATATTAAATAATTAAGCTTAGTAAATGTTAATTTGGTACAGAAAATAACAGTATTAATCATTATTTTATAGGGTTGGTAATATTTCATATAAATAGAAGATGTACTGTAAGTTATAAAAAATGTATTGGAAGTTATAAAAAAAGATGTTGTGAATGGTGAAGTTCGAAAACAAATAAATATGTACATAGTTATATGATATGTTTATTTTATAGAAAAATAGACACTACACTGTATGGGAAAAAATATATACCTGAAATAGGTATTAGGTAAAAGAATATTCTGCGGGTCGCCGGCGGGCGCGAGGAAGTCGCGACCGCTACGGCGACCCGGGATGGACCACGCCCCTTCCGTGGCGGGGGGCGTCGTCGGTGGAGGGGACCGGGGGAGGTGGTAGCTTCCCCGAGGAGGGCTCCCCTCTAGAGAGGGGAGCGGAGGCTGGGGGTTCCCGGAAGTGGCCTTTGTGTTCCCAGGGGCTCCCTACATGCCTGAGGAAGGCCATCCCTGAGGTTTTTAGTGGGTAGGCCTCCCCCTTCTGGGGAGGAGAGCCCCACATAACCCCGGCTCGCCACAGCCGGGGTATGCAATTTAATGCATTTTCCTCAGGGGAACAAAAAAAAAAAAAAAAAAAAAAAAAAAAAAAAAAAAAAAAAAAAAAAAAAAAAAAAAAAAAAGGTAAAAGAATATTACTTATTGGACTTTATAATAGGTAACGACCTAGCTCGTGTGCTACGATGGGGCTCGGGCTATACAGGCTGCGAAGACCCGCTATCTTTGCTTCGCGATGTGATCGACGCCGAAGAGATCCGGCTCGATCGCTGGACCGTGGTCTTCCACCCTGAGGACAAGCAGGACGAGCCTAAGGAACTCTCTAAGCAGCTACCGGGTAAGACAATCACGGTGCTATTGTACGCTAGCACTTTTACTCGATGGATAAGTAGATTGTGAACTTGAACTTGCTATAAATCAATATAAGGTGTTTGATTCTAATTCACTTGATGTATTTTTTTTAATTTCATAAACGAAGCATGCGTTCTATGTTATAAAAACCTAATTCAAAATATTTGTCCACAAATAATTATATTGGCAAATGTTAGTCAGGTGTTCATCCCTTCCATAGTACTATTACGGTTGTATTATTGTAATAGACGATATCTGCATTACGAGTTTTACATTGCTAGATTTTGGTAACACTTTCAATTGTGTAGATCCTATTAACCCTCCTACGTTCGATTAACGTCTTTCCATCCTCATGGCATTTCGGTACCCATCAATGAATAGGGATGGCAATGCCCAGTGTTCTGATTAGACGAATCTTGTTGCAGATTGAAATAAGAGGAAAAACCTAAGATATATAGTAGGTTTTATTCAACATAAGAATATACTGACTTGCATAAAAGACGCTGTCTAGTTTGTCACAATAGATACCTACCACTACCAGTCCAGCGTCAAGGAGAATAAGCTTCATATCATTCTCCCACACTAATTATAGTGTGAAAGATTACTTTCAAATAACTTGGTAACCGTCGAGCTCTTCCAGATCTCCTAGTAGGTTTCACGGTAGGAGGGTCTGCAATATGTGGTGAGTCGAGCTTAGGACATGTTATAGTACTGGGCTCTTCATGAAATATTCAGGGTTTGCCTGTAATATTTCCATATACTCTACATGCGGCTGATACTTATTCTTTCGGTCTTTCGTTTCATTATTTAAATGATGCCAATGCTTGGTGTTGATTTGAGGATACATTCTAAAGTGTAAATATTTGTTTACCCTTATAAATTGTAAACACATATGTACATTGTATTATAACGACATAATTTATTGTAAATGTTGTTATTACTTTTGTTAAAGCTGATAAGTTTCTTGCACTCATTCTTCTTATCAGCTAAAAAATACGTCCCGAATGGGTGGTAGGAAAAAAAAAATTGGACGATTCGAAAGAGCTTTCTATAAAGTCATATTCGAATAAAGTTAATTTTGATTTTTTGAATAAAAATTTGATCCTCGGTACTGTGCCTTCGTGATTTAACTACAATAGGCTTACAGTCCGAAGACAGGTTAGAAAATAAAAGAACGGCAGGGACTGAAGCTTCAGAGACGCCACATACCTTAAATACTTCTTTCTGGTCTCCAAAAACAAACTCCAGGCTTGTATGATTAGATAAAACATCATGGCCGATGATCATGTCAGCGCAAAGATTTTTAACGATAAGTAAATTAATGTTATCATTAAAATGATCGCCTATGGTGATGCTTTGACAAGTTAAATCTTTTACTTGAGAAGTGTGAGATAACGATGCCATGAAAATAGTCTGCGTGCAGGGCTTTCTTGAGAATTTGCACAGGTTTGCAAAGTCTTCGTTAACAAAACTGACGGAGCTTCCAGTATCAATAAGAGCTTCTGCACGTATTCCTCTTACAAATGCACTGACGATGGCTTTTTTAAGTGACGAAGGAGTAGCTATTATACTGGCGGTGCAGTGTCCGCAACTATCATACAGGTCCGTAGATGCACATGTGTTTTTAGAGCGCCTCTTTTTGTCGTAGGATTTGCAGACAGCTTCACGTGCTGGACAGTTCGTTCTTGGGTGTATTGTCTCACCGCGAAAGAAGTATTTTCGTCTCGACTGATTAGTAGCAGCTGCTAGGTCTTCAGTATTTACAGGGATGCTTTGCACTTCGAATCGAGAGGTTCCAGGTAAAGCACTAAGTGTTGGATTAGTCTGAATGTAAGCTTGTGAATTTAGTTCAGCCATTTCCATCGATATTGCTACTTTGTAAGTTTCTTCTAAAGACAATGTTAAACTCTCTAGTAATCTTGATCGTATCTTTGAGGACGTCATTCCAGCTATGAAGCTCCTCGGATCGTATATTTTTTATTGGTTTCGGTATCAACGGCAGTAAAATTGCAGTCTTTTGCTAATTGCTTCAAAGATTGCATGTATTCCCGTCGTCTACCCGTTGTTTTCTTGTGCTTAACATGTGACGAGCATGTATAATACTCGTATTATTCGGTTTAGTAGATTTTATCAATCATTGCGATTGAATCATAAGTTTCACAATCATTTCTATATACGTACACCCGTGCCAAAATATGGTTGATTAACAATTGCAGCTTGATATTATCCGTTAATAGGGCCGGTTTATCATCATCTTTAGAAGAGGCAGTGATTAACTGGGCGGTCAGAAAATTAAGAAATGACTTTTTCGAATGATTCCACTCCTTCGATATCGATTTAATCGTTGGATCACCGTCGAAACTGTCAGGTCTTAAGTACTTTTCCTTTATATTGAATAAATTGAAATAATAGGAAAAACCTAAGATATATAGGTTTTATTCAACATAAGAATACATAAACTTAATTTAATAATATAAATTCATTGACATTGACTTGCATAACAGACGATTTCTAGTTTGTCACAATAGATAGTCTACCAGTCCAGCGTCAAGAAGAATAAGCTTCATATCACAGATGTTCCGCCGAACGGCGTGACCTCACCTAAATCTTTTCATTTTTATCACTCTTTAGATAGCTAGATAAAATCTTTATTTAAAAAACATCTTCATCACATACAAACAGGAACACATATTATATTTTATTAAAACAATAACCCAGTACAAACTAAAAGTTATGTGTGCTGCACAAGTGTAAAATGGTCGTAGCTCAGTGATTGGTATTACTCAAAAAAGGATGTGAGTTAAGCACTGGTATTTTGCTACAACCTGAGGGTTTTGTGTTTACCATTAATTTGCTCTATAATAAGTTCTGATAATATTAATGATTCGCAAATAATTATTCGTACCTTTTCACTAAGCAGGTTTCAAATATTGTATAAGACCTTCAAGCGATAAAAACTGGATCTGACTAGATCATGTAGAGTCTCAAAACGTAGAAGACTATGCATACATATACCTAGATTCTTCGACTCATACACTTGCCCAATCACTTGATTAACCACAGGACTACCCTTATTGACTTTAACAATGAAATTTTTCTAGCCGAGTTATGTATTTTGTTTTGCTAGGATTAAGGATCAGACCATTACGCTTGACCACAATGCAATACTACTCAAATCTTCATTTCATTTAGTAATTCATTCATTTTATACGAGTATCACTTGGATTAGAAGATAAATATAATTGGACTAGCTTTCTGCCCGCGGCTTCGCCTGCGTGGATTTCGGGATTGGTTTATCATAGCAGCGCCATCTATTGATTACTTACTCAACCCAGTCGAAAGGTATCGACATCTGTTAGAATCATTTGGAGTTAACAGATAATTGTGACTGTCAAATAATAACAGCAAAATAATTAGCAATAAATTAAAATTGCAACGATAATTTGAGATTTAAACTATCCTATCTCTCAAGTTGGATCGAACTGCACATGGTGTGCGAATTTTATTATAATCGGTTAAGTAGTTTAGGAGTTCATTGAGCACAAACATTGTGACATGAGATTTATATATATTAGATAACATCAGCGTATAGTTGATAGTTACAGTGCTTAATAACTTTAACAACATCAGCACTGTATATTATAAAAAGTAACGGGCTTGTTATAGAGCCCTGTGGGACACCACGCTGCAGAAATTTAGGGTTAGACACTTCGAAAGATTTGTGTTCTTTAATAAGTTTAACGAATTGCCAGCGGTTTTTGAGGTAGCAATCAAATCAAGAAAGAGACAACGAATCAACACCGTAATAGTGGGGTTCGCCATAAGTAAAGGAGTCAAAGGCACTAGAAAAATCCAGTAGAACCATAGAAGTAGGTGAAGAACCATAGTAGTGACCCGGTTACCCGACCCTTTTGTGGCCATTTAGTACTTCAAATCGTTATAACTAAGGCAAATACAAATATACCTATTACTAAATGGTTTACGGGAAAAAAAAATAATATTAGCAACACTGATAGCGTTAACAGCTTTGATGTGTCAAACTTCATTTCAATCCAACAAGTCATTATTTTTTGACGAGCGTTATTATTTCTTATTTATATTAATGATTTTCCTGGAATAGTTGCTAAGCCTATGATATTGTTTGCTGATGACAGTACTGTGACATTTTCTAATAAAAGACCTTCAATGCTTGAAGATGACATTAATAATGCACTGACAGATATTATAGCTTGGTTGAGAAATAATAATCTACTTATTAATTTAGACAAAACACATAATGACATTTCAAAATAAATTTAAGACCTTCTTATTGACTGACGTTAACTATTGTGGAAAAAAAGTAAAAGAAGTAGAAGTTACAAAGTTTCTAGGTTTAAATGTTGATCGTAACCTCAATTGGAAAGCGCATGTTGAGAGTATTTGTTCCAAGCTGAGTAGATTTTCTTATGCTCTATACAGGCTTGCCACAGTTGTCAACCTCACTACAGTGATGACTGCATATCATGCCTATGTTGCATCTACTCTCCGTTATGGATTAATATTTTGGGGTAACTCTGTTGAAAAAGATTCTGCATTTAAGGCTCAGAAGAAATGTGTAAGGGCTATTTGTAAATTAAAACAAACTGACAGTTGTAAACCATATTTTATATCCTTAAATATTTTGACATTACCAAGTATGTACATATATGAAATCGTTTTATTTGTAAGGACTAATTTTAAGTTGTTTAAAAATTTAAATAGCGCTAGACACTGTATGAAACTTTGTATACCGGAAAATAGAACATGGCTTATGAATAATAGTGTACTTTGTATGGCCCCACGGATATATAATAGAATACCAGTGGATATATTACGAATAGATAACTTAATTATATTCCGGCGCAAACTGAAGGAAATGTTACTTGCAAAGGCCTATTATAGCATTAACGAATTTCTTAATGATAAGTAACTAGATTGTAATTGTATGATTTGAAAATAGTTTTATTTGACAATTTTATATAGATTTATTGACATAACAAAGAATTTGCATGCCGTAAGGCCAAATATGGAATAGCACTAAATTTAATTAAGACTGTATGACACCTTTGTATTTACCTACAAACCTATATTTGCAAATAAAAGTGATTTGATTTGATTTGATTTGTTAATTGTTGCAAGTCTTAGCAAAAAGGTTAAGGCGAGCGGGTGTGTAATCAATTATTATTTTTTAAACCCTTCGTATTTTTTTATGTTTATGTTAATCCTACATAAAGAATACACTGTCTAAGTGGTACTAATGATATTTTATCGCTATTTGTTTATTAAATGAGGTTATGAGAGGTGGCCACTAATGGAGCCAAAAGGAGTAGCCTAATGGAGCCAAAAGGAGAAGGAATTTTCCCATTTTTCGCCACATGACTGGCCAAAAGTGTTGCACGTAGAACCTCACTTTTGGGCATTTAGTTTTTATCGTGATTTTTCAACTTAATTACTGATCTATTTTGATATCGTAACTCTGAAAAGTAATCTATTCATTTTCAGAGTTACGATTATAATGCCTCCATCGAAACCATATACTAAAAAAAATCGGTGTCGTGAAAAGAAAATTGTTCCAGTACTTACCGCATAAAATAACATTAGCGTTGAACGCAATAAAGAATGGGATGCCCGTTGCCACTGCTAGTAGAGATTTTAACGTACCTCGAACGATTTTGCGTTAAAAAATTTCTGGAAAAGCGTCTGAAACTTCTGGACATGTAGGGCTCCAGGTCAGTTCTTGGAAGACAAAAAGAAAACGAACTTGTCATATGGATCAAAGATTGCGCTCGCGCTGGATTTCTTATCAACAATAAAGGTTTACTGGATTCTGTTAAGAAAATTGTTGTGAAGGGCCAAATTAAAAGTCTTTTATAAATGACTAGCGACCCGCCCCGGCTTCGCACGGGTGCAGTGAAAAAATGGTTATGGTGGGTTATCCCTAAGAGATAGACATATACCATCGCGGACTTTTTTGTGGATTTTTGTAAGTTGTACAATACTGTAGTACATTATTTTGGTCTATCTCGTAGGGTTCAGCCAGCGTTTGCAATATAAGCGCAAAAAAACGTGCTTATTTACGACATCACATTAGAAACCTTTAAATTTATCAGTGTTTCTCTACTATATTATGCATTTATTATACATACAAACCTTCCTTAAGAATCACTCTATCTATTAAAAAAAAACCGCGTCAAAATCCGTTGCGTAGTTTTAAAGATCTAAGCATACATACGGACATACAGCGAAAGCGACTTTGTTTTATACTATGTATTGATTGATAGACCTTCGAAGATCCTGGTTCGACGGATTTATGGCGAGACATTCTGATTAGAGCCAAAAACATGCCAAGTATATTAATAAAGCTCGTGCCTTAAAACTGAAGAGAAAATTCGGAACTGGTTCCAAGAAATTTCTTCATTGCTCGGTGATGAAACTTTAAAGATTCTAGAAAACTCTGCGAGAGTGTGGAACTGTGACGAAACAGCTTTTTTTCTAGCTCCAAAAGGATCTCTTGTGTTAGCTTTAAAGGGACAACATGTTTACGATACATCAAAAAACAGCGATTAAGAAAATATAACTACCCTATTTACTGTCAATGCCGCTGGTGAATATGCACCTCCTTTAACTATTTACAAATACAAAAGAATGAGTTCTGAAGTCCTTGACAATGCACCAAATGGATGGGGAGTTGGTAAAAACGATAAAGGATGGATGACGGGCGAATCTTTCTATGAATATGTGGCAAATAAATTGAATTACCAATAATTTTGTTTCTTGACGGCCACAAGTCCTATCTGACTATGGATCTTAGCAAATTGTGTAAGGAAAATGGCATTATAGTATTGCTATTGTCCCAAATACAAGTCATATGTTGTAACCTTTGGACGTTGCTGTATTTTACCCGTTGAAACAGAATTGGCGTCAGATGGTCAAAAAGTGGCGCATTGAAAATGATGGTCAAGAAATCACAAAATTTACTTTGCCATCTGCTTTGCAAAGTTTACTCCTTGATAACAAAGATAAGTTTGCAAAAAATGTATAAGCAGGATTTCAGACATGTGGTTTATTTCCATTTGGTGCTGACTTTGTTAATTACAAGAGAATTATAAAAGATAGAGATCCAAAAACTATTGAAAACCGATACGAAGTTGCTATTTCCGAATCCAGCTACATTTCATATCTGGAAAGTAAAATCGTCCCAAACATACTGAAAGACTTTAATACTAAATTCTGGTAAAGAAGGGGAAGGTAATAAGGAGGCGTCAATGTTATATGATATATGGCTAGCTTTCAAAACTGATACTATTGCTACAATGTCACAGCCCACCTTAGCATCACATGATATTGAAAATGCCGTCAGAGAAACTCCTTCACCATCGCTTATCAGGGATGATAATATATCAAGGAACCAAGAGTACATTGATGACTTTGAAAACGAAGATAGCTCCTCCAGTACTTCTCTTGCAGCAAAAGAGCCATCAGAAGGGCCAGGTCTATCTTCCGTCTATATAATAATATGTGATTTTCGAATAAACCTTTTATTACTTTGAATTATCTGCTTTTTATTTTTGATTGAATTTTGATGGTCGGAACTGGCACATGACTGTGGCCAGAACTGGGGTAAATCTGGCCAAAAATGGCACGAATTACCATTTTTCTTTCTTTTCTACAGGATTATTTTTCCATTGAAAAAATAATGAAAAAAAAATTATCCATAGGCTAGAATATATGTAATATTTTATCACTTTTTACAAGAAATATGTCCGTAAAATTGTAAAATTAGATAGCTTCAAAATTCTTAAAATGGCCAAAACCGGGTCCCCTGCCCTACTGTTACCTACCAATATTTTGTTTTGCTAGCACGTTGTCGACAACATCAAGCCGTAGTAGTTCCCATACACCCCCACGAAAACCGAACCGAACACTCGGCAGAATATTGTTGCGCTGAACAAAACTACTGATTGTAAAGATCTTATTCGAATTTTTTTTACACATATGGCAAAATACTTATTAGTCTAAGTTCTTTCATTTCAATTAGGTTATTTACTTTAGGCAGCGGTATCACAAGGGCGGTCTTCCAAATGGTCTTTCTCTCTTCTCGTGTTTACAAACGAACTCACAAAAAATTACTTGATAATTTACATATCTACAGACACTCGGATTTTTAACATTAGCAACAAGTCAATAATCATATTTGTAGTATCAAAACATGAGCCGATTCTTTTGGACTGAAGCTGATTCCAGTTGCTTCACCCAGATCCTCATCTCGTGCTTTCTTGTGTAACTCCTTGCAATTCAAAGTTCTGCCACAATCTTTTCACTATACGCGTTGCAAAATTATGAAATACTCTCCCTAAGATCATCTGTGAGAACACTTCTCTAACAATATTTCAAAGTAAATTAAGACTATTTACTTTCGAATTTGTCATTTTATTAATGCTTTTTATGTATATTGATGTAATTTTGTGTATGCGTACTTTATATGTAATAAATAGTTATTTTATTTAGTATTATAAATGTACACCATCTTCCCGCTAAAATAATATGAAACAGTTTTTAGGGTTAAGGTTTTGATTTTTAGAAACCATGTTATTTGTGATATATAATATGTCATAACTAGGATATTTGTAAGACGCACAATCCATCAATACTTATATCTTTTCAATCAGCTCATATACTATCGCGAGATTGGTGACCCTCCGCTCACGTTACAGCATATGTGACCACAGGATCCCAGAGCGAAGACAACTCCCAAATTCTGGTGATGAACAACTACTTTGGCATCGGCATCGACGCTGACCTGTGCCTAGATTTCCACAATGCTAGAGAGGAAAATCCGAATAAGTTTAATAGCAGGTACGATGTCACTACTTTTTTACGCTTATGTAGGTTTTGTGGCTTACAGGTGTAGGTGTGCAGGTTTACATGATCTCATCTAGCCTGATGGTAAACGTAGATAAAGTTTAAGGCGGAGAGCGACAATTTAATAAAAGCCTACTTATTGGGGACTTGATAAGGCCCTAGTTATAGTGAGACGGCAACACAGAGGGTGACAAAAAATTGCAACGTTTAATCTAGTGTCGCTTTCAGCTCAGTCCAACTTAACTGTAGAAGTTTTGGCTTTTGTATTCTTTCATAAATAGAAAGTACCCATTTAGCTGTCCTATAATCCGAGAATCCGATATGTGGAGCGCCAGGACTGGGTCAACGTGAGTGTGAGTCCTTATTTTATGTCATGTTAGTTGGAAACATTTCGTACTTGGATTTCGTAATACCTTAGAGCTTATCAACAACTAGCTTTTATCATATTAGCTGTTGGATAGCCTTTTAGGAAGGTTATAAGACTTTGTATATAATACTACACTATGCGTAATGAGGGGGAAATATAAGTGGAAAATATGCCCACTGTGGAAATGCTGGTAGTAACATAAATAGAAGCGAAAAACAATTAGGTACTTTTAAAAAAGTGTACGTATATGTCGAGAAGAGTATACATATGTCGAATTATTTTTTGATAATATTCTTTTAATATTTTCTTATTTTTACAGTTCTGTTGTATTCATTAGTTGTGCTGCTTCAATAGTTAGGTATACATTTAAGTGAACTTCATTGGCTGACGTAAACTATAATATTTTGAAAAACATTAATTACTTTCCAGACTCCGTAATAAGGGTGTGTATGTAAAGATGGGACTGCGCAAGATGGTAGGCAGGAAGATGTGTAAGGACCTGCACAAGGCCGTAAAGCTTGAGGTGGACGGGAAACCTGTGGAGTTGCCCGCTGTTGAGGGAATTATCATTTTAAATATACTCAGGTATGTAAACTTAATCAATGAAACTTCATTTCAATTTTCGTACTTGATTTTTATAGGAATATTGGTTTTTCTGTAATATAGCTAAAACCCTGTAAATCTTGTTAGGTCTTAATAAGAATCTATTTACATTTACGATTTTGGGCAGCTTCAAATATCTATGTATATATTGGGTCTCTCTATACAATTGTTGTGTATTTCTTTCGAACGTCGAAGTTTATAACTATAGTAAAATATAATAGTCATTGAAGTTTGAAGAGTGGTTTCGTGATAAATTTTGATAGCAGAATTTATTCAAAAAACAAATTGGGTATTAAGGTTCTAATCAGGGCCTACACTTTGTACTAGCATTGCACACAGTAGGAATAACTTTGAAATACCTTTAAAAGATTATTTATTCGCTGTATGTCTCACAAGTATTTTACAATCTTAAGACTACTAAAGATGAAATCCATGTCATGATTAAGTTACAAGTTCATTTTGGTTTTGCGTACAGTTGGGGTTCGGGCGCCAACCCTTGGGGTCCGGAGAAAGACGACCAGTTCAGTAAACCCAACCACTGGGACGGCATGTTGGAAGTGGTGGGCGTCACTGGCGTGGTGCACCTCGGCCAGATACAGTCGGGGCTGCGCGGTGCCATGAGGATAGCTCAGGTGTGTGGACACGTTATATCACGTTTATTATAAGCCTCTATAAAGTGTGATTGAGTTGATTTTTGTATGAATTGAAAGTCCATATCATAAAACTCTCATAAGTTTAGGTTATTCTAAAGTATACGAATTTCTAAATGATTATTTTATCTGGAACTAGATGGAAGTATTTATGTGAGAACAATATATTTAAAATGTCTACTATACTTCTTTTTGATATCAATGTGTTACATACCTAACGTATATACATATTTATTGTATTAAATTATTGTATGTTATAATAATGCATTAGGATATCATAAAAATAATTGAAAAGTGTATATAAAAGATATTCGAATTTTTTCGCTGTTCGTTATGTAGATTCTCTTAAATTCTGAAAAGTTGGAGTCTTTTTTTCTACTCCAGATTCGTATGTACGTATAAGGTTAAATAGCTCTTTAGGTTAAATTCTGTTTTTTTTTTAAATTTGGGATGTTGGGACGGTGTGGACGTCACGGTGTAGTACTTTGTCCGGAGCAATGTTATTACATTGATTGCGACTATACATTGTATTGAAATTTTACATAATATCACCACAGTTACGTAATTTTTAAATGGAATTTTCGTGTATACCTAAGTAAGGTAATTTAAATGAAAGCAAGTCACTTATGAATATTAATAATTAAGCTTAATATATGACAAACTTTGGGCCACCATCTCACCTGAGGGTATATGACGATTGAAATTTCACCTGAATATACGAATATTCGTCAACAACTGAGGAATTGACTATCATAGATCTAATAATCGAAGCACACGTATGTTAGTAATATTGTTATTATGGTGACAAACTTGGGTAAGACTGTGGATATAGCCAGCCTGTGTTAGGTCACCAAACAGCCAATAAAATCATCTATCCGCCTGAAATATTGGTCCTTGAAAATAAGTCATTTATAACCTAATAATATTAATTCATAAAGCTTTGGTAATATGTATGTGAAAACAGTTATTATGGAATACTTTAGCTCGTTTCACTTTATATGCATTTGTATGAAACTTCCTATCAAACACACTATAATAAATGTAATAATTTATTATATTTATGTTAAACAATTGGTCAGGTCAGGTCTATGTCCAACGTCAGCTACTTCTTTAGATAACGTCTTCAATAATTGTAAGGCAAGGATCAATATGAAAATGAAAATTGAAGAAAATTGTGACCATAGCAGACAACTAGCCTCCTTCGAGCAGCATCATATCTGTCATATTCATGACTACCTATATACATGTTGAGCTATAAAAAGAAAGTGGTATAGATAAATTTAAGAATGTAATTGTTCCGGATTTGGGCTATTCCACATAAAGGCATTTAATAAAAACGTTTAAATGAAATTTATTGTCAAGTTCCATTTTACAAGCTTTTATTTAGTTTCACCTGTCCCGTTGTCTGTCGTTCTGTAATCAAATCTTGCAACTTAAATTTGATCCACTTCCCGGTTTCCGATTGAGCTGAAATTTGGTATACACGTTTAGTTCGGATGACAATGCATGATTAACTGTGTGACGTCATTCTAAATCCAACATGGCGGCGTATCCAATATGGCGGACCAATTATTTTTAATGCACTCCTACAATATGGGTATCAAATAAAAGGGCTTGCCAAGAATAACTAGAAAAAAAATAATGTTACGTCACTCTTAATCCAATACGGCGGAACACCAAAAAAGGCGGATAATTTTCTTTTATTCGTTCCTACAATATGGGTATCAAATGAAAGGGCTTGTTCTCAGCAAGCCTGTAGAGGTACTAAAAAGTTAAAAATAAAATTAAAGAAAAAAAAACCTTTTTAAAAACAAGCTTTTATTATTTGTTTATAAAATGAACTAAAAAGTTTAAAATAAAATGAACTAAAAAGTTAAAAATAAATTAACTCTAAAAAGAAATATAACACTTTGTAACTTGATTGTAACCTTTAACGACAAATAAGCGTCTTCGTCTAGGACAAAATAATTCCATATTGTACAAATTTATTTAATTTTAACACTAAAACTTTTCACCATACATAATTATTCAATCTCGTCCCCCCTCTTTATCATAGTCCCCGTTTATAAATAAAAGCGTGTTACATTGTGATAGCTTGAGGAAAATGTTGTGTTGTATTAAATACGTCTAACGTCTGCATAGTATTCGAACTACTTTTTTTATTGTCCGTATGTAGTATGTAGCAAAATAATATGCCATTCATTGCATTGTTTACAAGATCAAAACAGACAGTTGTTTGGCACATGCTCGGCCCGTAGGCAATTCCGGCATAGCTTATATGAGTTAACAAAATTCAACCTGTTAAATATATAAAACCATAGCTTTAATTGATATAATGTAAACTTGTTTAAGCTTGTAAAGGAAGTTGGGTTTAGACTCTAATTGAGTTCTTGAGTTCTAATTGAGTTGATTAATTGAGTTTGACATCTGAGTTCAGCTTCTTATTGACAGCTCTGTAAAAATACCTACAGGGAAAAAATAGACAAACACAGCAAGTGGTTTTGTTGCTGGTTCTTTCTAGCACAAAGTCTTCCACCGTAGACTTGTCGTTGATCAATGGCATAGTATCTTTGACGTGCAAAAGTTCTAAACATCCTATTTCAAGAATACATTATTGAATATTGATTTTGTCAGCAAGGAAGTCAATTCAAATGGGCAATTTTCAACTGTTAGTGACCATCAGGTATATGGACCTATCTTTTTAACGATTTTAACAATAAGTGACGACTTGATGACTGAGCGCTAGTTGGCTTGTCGATTCCAGGGTGGCCACATCAAGATAAACCTGAAGAGCGAAATCCCTGTGCAGGTGGACGGCGAGCCGTGGGTGGCAGCGCCGAGCGAAGTGGTGGTTCTCAAGTCAGCGCTAAAGGTGTGCCTTCTGACTAGTGCTAACCCTTAAATCAAATTTTACAATCTAACAGGACTACCATTCTACTTCTGACACAAGCTTGCAGGTGACCGACTTTTTAGAATTGACTATTATTTTACCCTATTGGTTAATATTGAAATAATAAAATATTAACTAATAGGGTAAAAATAATAAATAAAGCTTAAATAATGCATTTGGGGGAACTCATAAGTTGTACTTGGCCGCCGACCGTTACTAAAGTAGGTATCTTGTAAGCGTTCAAAAGTGACGGCGACCATATACCCTAATTACCCTATATTTAATATCCAAGTTAAAAGCTACTTGACACTGCGGACTTCGAGCCGCCTAATAGTCAATGCACAAACGTGACTAACAACTGCCAAATATGGCGCAATTATATAAATTATACTTTTCTTCCTTTTTAATTAATTATTACTTTTCTTTACTACTGGAGACGAATCCAACAAATCAATGATCATAATAGAGTGAAAATTAAAAGGTCACAAACCTTAACTAGGTTTCATATAACATTTGCGTAAAATCTTTTTGACACTCACACCAATTAAACTAAGTAAGCACTGTAAGGCTTATATTATGGGATACATCTGCTCCTATCGGGACTCGAACCCGACCCCTGGAAACCAGCGAATTCGCCACTCTGTCACGTCGGTCGTTGTTTGTGTTTGAATAAGAATATATGAACAAAAATGTCACCGAAATTGTCGGTTGTCTGCAAGGACATTGTCTATTCGCCTTGCAAACTAATAGCCACTATGGTTTAAGAAAATATATGTATATACAGTCCTACTGTTTTATAAGAAAGCTAGCCAGACCGACTTAGGTATAGGTATGTCCACAAGCCACGTATATCCCTACTAATATTATAAACACGAAAGTTCGTAAGTATACATGTTTGTTATTCTTTCACATTAAAACTACTGAATGGATTTTGACGAAACTAAACAATAATATAGCTTATACATCAATAATACGAATAACATATAGGCTACAATTTATAAAGGTACTAGCTGTTGGCCCGCGATATCGACTGCAAATGTTTAATAATTATAGTAGCGTAGAAATGAACAAACATTATGCCATTAAAATCGTCACATAAATACTAATCCTGCGCAGACAAATCGCGGAGACCAGCTAGTGATACATAACGTAGGGTAAACATAGTCGAGTAAGATACTGAAATATTTTGTTTCTTTTGTTTGGATCGAAAGGATTTTAAAAATTTCACGCTTTTTTTTTATATTTCTATTACCAAATATTTTGACTTTCGTATATTTTACTTTGTGTATACAAGAAGCATTTGTTTAATCATATATATCGGATTCCGCGAAGATAAGGCACATTACTGTTTGTAACGTTAAACATTAACATAAATAAAACTGGTACACAAGCTAACAATTATCAAAGTACACAAGCTAACAATTATCCAAATAAATATTTGTTGATATTTGTAACAGTAAATTTTCCTTAGTAGTTGACTTTCGAAGAAATAAATGGAGAGAGTATTTTATACTATGAATTATATATGTTATTTACAAAAAACTTAAAACATTGCGTTTGGTGACTCCACTGCCCAAAAGATCTCAATGTTTGTGAGATGCCCTAATGAATAACGTCGTTTTGTTTCTCAGAACTCACTTGTATTGGTCATATTCATTATCTTCTTCATTAATTTACAACATGTATAACATGGGTAATAATACTTGTATTGAAGCCGCCTAAAACATTTGATGAAAACTGCTTTGTTCTTGTACTTAATACTCGTAGATAACTGGGGGTAGAGGAAATATTATTTCTACGAATATCCACGGATTCACTATTTCGTAATTCATCTTATGTTACTCCTTAACAATAGATACGTGATAGAATAACACAAAACACTGAATAGCCACATCAAGGCGGGTCCTTGGAGTAAAATTTTTATAACTAATAACATTATAATTTTAGACTAAAGGAATTCAAATTCTGATCAAAGTTCTTCCAGTGTACAATCTCGATAAAGGCCATAAATGATACTATATAATACTGAATTAACAAATCGACATATATATCTAATTTGTCCAAAATTTCTAGTATACCATTAGGGTTGTCCAAAATAATTGAGAAAAAATTTATCTACAAAAAAATGTCTAATTCTACTTATTTTTTGCACGTTGGACAAAGTAAATGAGATCAAATAGACGTTATACTATGATGAATACAAGAATAAAGATTATTTATATCTATTATTATAAAATATGATAAAATAAATCATGATTTACAGAACTTGCTACTCCATATATTTCTCGTCTTTTTAAGATGTGTTTGCATGTGCTCGCTTTTAAGAAAATTTTGGTCCAACTGACCCTACTTTATTTTACTTACATTTTCTTCAATGCGGCTATTCTAAAGTCACTGAACGCTTTGTAAAATTCAGTATCTACAGATTGACCATATTATCTGTTCGTTAGAAATGTATCTATAGATATCGATATTTCTATTATGTCTATAATTGTTTTAAATTAAGATTCTTTACTGTATCAATGATTGTTTATTATTCGTGTTTGTGTTGCTTAACAGATAAATTGGTTGATCTGCAATTATTCATTAAAAAACCATCAATGTTTTGGTTTTTGTGGAAAGAGAACTGTCGTTCAAATTGCTTATCCTATTCTTATTCATTAGGTTTCCTGTTGCCTGTCTAATTATAAATCACATTTACAACATTTTTGTTAATATTATGATTTTTACATTTTGAAGTATACAGATGTCTGAAAATATAGAAAAAAAAATTCATGCCATGACAGTTCCTTTTTCGCACGGACTTACGTATCCAGCAAGGACCATCAGTCCATCAGTATCTTCTTAAGCAAGTAACAGAACAAAAGTTCAACTACTTTTGGAGCAAACTGTAACAACGAGAGATACGAAAATTCCCAATCACATAACTCCCGAGCTCTCAAACTCCACCACCATGACCACCAACACTAGCACGAGCTGCTCGCGAACGTTTACTAAAAACAATTGGAAATGTCCGCTATGAACGTTCGCGTGGCTGCAGCGAGCGCTAGGCCCCGCCGATGTCGAACGGCCCAACCTGTCAACGAAGCGACATAGAAACCTCTAGCACGCACAGGGTCGTCGCACTATGATGCTCACCAACGAAATCCATTCTTTTTGTACTAGCATGCCTTCCCAGTGTTTTTATTTCGAAACCGGTATTTTAATAGCCAATATTGAAACTATATATTTAGGAATTTTTAAAGTTAAGATTTTAGAAAAAAATAATCTTTTGCTTTAATAGCATAGATTAGACAACAAGTATATATTTTTCTGCCGAGTGGGTTTGGTCAGTGAGCAGTTTTCAACAACTTTTTGGCCGCTCTGAATAGCATTCCAAATGCGGTAGTTTGCAGCTCGCTTGCCAGGATCACTTAACACTAATTCGTACGCAACGCGATGCAGCTTCAGCCATTTTAGAGAAATACTTTTTACGAACCACTCATACTAAAGCTACGCAAATTTTTTATATCACGCCTTTTTATTATGAATAAATATATGTGTGAATATGATTAGATTTTTTGCAGTATAATATAATTTCTATTAGTTACTTTACTTGAGTGATAATCAAAAAATATTTTTGAGTGAAAATTATTGTTTGTCATTTAATACTGATTGAGTGACAGTGAACCCACAATGTGCAATTACTATTAGCTACAGATTTTAACGTATTGTAACAAATACATAATAATTGATTATTGATTTATATGAATTTAACGTGGGACTTTAAATCAAATTAATGTGAATACTTATCAACTTCTGTGATTTTTGACTTCCTGAAATATCGGGTAAACGAAATGAATATGCAAATATGCGAGTTGCTATCGGCAGTATGTTTCATTTAATTTCGTATTACTGTAGACAGTATTCTGAATTTCTGGTCAAATCTAAAGCGTGAGCGTGAGCGATACGTGAGCATAGGAGGTAGATTCAGAGCGGCCAGGAGCAAAGGTAGGTGCGGCGACCCTGGCAGAGGCGGAGGCGGCGCGGGTGAGCGGGTGAGCGGGTGCGAGCGTGACGCGTGTGTGTGTCCAGGCGACGATGCTGAAGAAAAGCAAGCGCGGGTCGGGCGCGGGCGGCGCCGGCTGCGGCGCGGGCCCGTGACCCCCCGCCGCCGCTCACCCGCGCCGGTCGCTGTGCAGGCCACCATGCTGAAGAAGCGCGGTAAGGTGCGGCGGCGCAACACGGAGCCGGCGCTGGCGCGACCGCCGCCGCCGCCCCCGCGCCCGCCCGCCGCGCCGCCTGACTCCTGAATCTGGCTCAGCGAGCGCCTCATCTAGCGCCGCGCCGCCTCGGGCTCAAGGCGCGCGCTGCGCCGGCGCTCGCCGACCGCCGTCAAGCCTCGCCGCGCTCGGCCCCGGTTACGGCACAGCTCTGCGCTCGCCGCCGCCGCCCGCTTACGGCGAGGGATCGCGTACACCCTGTAAATACATACGCTTACGAGCGAGCATACTTAAAGAGAATAATAATAAATTTATAGTCATTAGTTGTTGTTTTATTTTTAGTCTTTGATTTGAGAATGTGTAAAATAAAGATAAATAAATGAATAAATAAATTATGAAATATGTACACATTTGTTTTTTTTGGTAGCTTAGCGCATGTCCTGATTTTATATTATTAATGGCTATTAGTATAACACTTATTAAATATCACGAAATACACTGTTTTTTCTCAAAAGTAAGTTTAAATCTGGGCACACCGCCTTTAACAAAATAATGTAACAAATAAACATAATGTAACAAAAAAGAAAAATTCTCCTCTGACATTTTATTTTCATGGAAAACAAACGGCACTTGTTACGAAAAGTAGAAATAAAAATATGGAACAAGCATGCCTTATGCAGTTTTCACTAATAGTAGGTACCATTTTTATCTTAAAACAATAATAATAATGTTACTTAAATTTAAGATTATTAATTAAATATATGAATGAATGGTATCTCAAAGAACCAGGCCATGCAATACCTAAAAACTCGCCTTCTGAACGAGGCGAAAGCAGACTGGCACAGTACGTCCGGAATGACACACTCAAAAGCACTAATCGAACCATATTCTCGAAAACGCACTGACGAGCTATTAAAGCTTAATAGGAGTAACTTGAGCGTGATGGTTAGGGCTTTGACCGGTCACTGCAAGTTGAATAGACACCTTTACAACATGAAACTTAAGGACACTGACACATGCAGAGTCTGCGAACAAGAGCGTGAAACACCAATACACCTCTTGTGCTACTGTGAACCGCTGATTCACAAAAGAAACAGACACCTGGGGAAGCACATCCTTAACCTAGATGAAATAAAAACAATCCGAACTGGGAACATTCTATCTTTCTTGGTCAGTGCCCAGTTAAGGGAGCTACTGTAAGGCCTACATAGAACCTACATAGGAGGCTGATCACAATAGATCTTAATAGGTCGCAGTGATGCATATCAACCCCGACTTACACACGAATAATAATAATAAATATATGAATAATAATAATATTTATTTAATATCTTCTATAGTCAATATTACATTTTTTTAGCTTAACTTATATGTATACACATATTATATAACTGTGAACATACCTGAACTAGGATTAACCTGTATCTCAGGCTTTTAATTACAAAATAAAAATATAGACACATAAATCAAATGCAAAATGTGTAGTATATCTGATTAATAACTAAATTTAAACAAAGTAAGAAAGAGATAAAAATATAAATAAAAATTATTTGGTAACTAGTAGGTAAGTAATAGTTTCTCTGTATCGTCATACGACATAACTTGAAGTGCTTCTTGAAGAAGTATTTTAACTTTATGATAGGTACAATGAAACATACATAGCTTGGCGTTTAATCTATTATATAGAATAGGTCCCAGGAATACATAAAATCTAAGAAAGAGAGAATCTAGAAAGTATGCTTAATTCTTATATTTTGAGCGCAAACAATATCTCTTCGTCTTTTGTTAGTATATTCGGTGCTAAAGGGAAGTGTTGAGTGCTGTTTAAGGACTGTATTCATTATAAATAGTTGTCTCACAGTTAAGACTTTACAATTCTTATATAGGAGGTGCGTGGGAAAAAGAAAAGAACGAAACGTGGATACTTTTAACACGGCCCTTTGTGCTCTCTCAACCATTAGAATGCATGTTTTTGCGGTCCCACCCCATGGTTATGCAGTAGGTAATTATTGATTGACACAGTGAAAGGTAAATCTGTCTAACTAGTTTAAAATTTGCTATACACCGAAGTTTCTTAAAAACAAATATTAATTTGCGAATTCGACTACATAAAGCATCAATATGGTACTTAAATGAAAGGCGGTCATCACGATAATACCCAAGTATTTTTGTTTATCAGTGATATTAATTAATAGACAATTACACTTGTCGCTTTCTTTCTTGCAGTAGTGAGCATAAAGAGCCGGAGTAATTGACAAGGTCTTAGGTTTACGGCAACAAAAATTTATGTATTTAGTTTTATCAACATTCAAGGTTAGTAAATGACGATGAAGCCAATTATTAACAATATTGAAACCTTGCTGCGCATGCTTAAATACATTCTCCTCTGAGTTTGCAGAGAACAGTAAAACAGTGTCATCAGCGTACGATATGATTTTTCCAACACATATATTTAAAGAACAAAGGTCATTCACATAAATTAAAAATAAGGTCGGGCCTAAAATACTTCCTTGAGGAATACCAAAGGGAGTTATTAATATCAGTACTGATAACATTATCAATTTTCACACATTGAATATGACCGTTTAAGTAACTTTTGAACAATTTCAGTTGAGTGCCTCTAATACCTAATGATTCTATTTTTTGTAACAGGATAGGTACAGAAATCGTATCAAAAGCCTTTGCAAGGTCAAGGAATATTCCTAATGTCCGGTTGCCCTTATCCAATTCCTGGACTAAATAATTAGTGAGGTGATGCATTGCGTCTGAAGTTGATAGTTTTGATCTAAATCCAAACTGATTTTTCGATATCATTGAGTTTTTATCTAAGTAATCTACGAGCCTTTTATTAATATTTTTTTCTATATCTTAAAATAGCTGGCAGAATAGAAATAGG
This sequence comes from Scirpophaga incertulas, assembly GCA_036419045.1. Lineage (NCBI taxonomy): Eukaryota > Metazoa > Arthropoda > Insecta > Lepidoptera > Crambidae > Scirpophaga > Scirpophaga incertulas. The sequence goes on along the minus strand of CM071630.1, from coordinate 18,945,399 downwards.
CCTGTAGTTTGATATTTGATCTTTGCTACCTGATTTGTACACTGGGACAACAATAGCCTTTTTAAGACACTTAGGCAATACTCCGTCCGCCAAGCACTTTCGTAAAATGAATGTGAGTGGGGCTAACAAGATGTGTTTAAACTGTTTTAGAATCTTATTAGATATATTATCCCAACCTACCACAGAATAGTCCTTCAAACCAATGATTATATGTTCAACCTCAGCATCGTCGGTATCCAATAGCACAAAAGACTTCAACATATTAAATGAAGAGATCTGGTTATTTCGCGACGTAGGGAGAGAACGATTTTGTATACTTTCTGCTAGAGATTTACCTATATTAACGAAAAAGTCGTTAGCACTATTGACCGAAGATTGCTGAGATTGTAAGTTTTAATAGTAAATTAGAGGATGACTCACGCTGCTGCGATAAACACGTAATGTCCTTAATGTATTTCCATATCCTTTTACTGTTCGTACCTGCGTTTTTTTGGTTTTTAACATTGTATGATCCAGGCAGGATCCACTTTAATGAGTTGGAAGCAAATGTGTCGGAAGCAAACCATGAAAGCCGTAATGTGTTGTCTAGCGATTCTGTAAAACTATTTATGTTAGTAAACGATGGTAGCCTATATATTGCTAATATTACGATGTCGAATCCAATTTTAATTAACATCCAATTACAATTTGACATAGTAGGTTCTTCTACCGATACGTTCAGATTATCCCTGGTATAAATTACTAGCCCATCATTTTGATTATAATTTGCACTACTATTGTATAACTTATAACCCGGCATTAGCGGCAAGTTACCAACTTTTACTCAGCCAGCATTCCGTTAAAATGATTACATTACAATCAACATTTAATCTTTGCAAATATATACCCAAACTATCGTAATTCTTAAAAATACTACGTATATGTTGCGTTAGTATAGTTAGTGGATTAGTAGTGTGAGAAAGATATTGTTTGCATGCCTCAACGTCACAACTTTTTGACTCAGATACAGAGAAATTATCCAATTCAGACATAATAATAACAGACACATTATAAAAATTGAAAAAAGAAAAACACATAAAAGTACTAATAAATAAATAATTATTGGCTCTCTTAAGCGCCTTCATAGTCTATAGAATTAATGTACCTTTTTTCTGCGATTTTCTTGAAGTTAGCTACGGATTTAATACAGGGAGCGGCAAAATGATCTGACGGTTTTAAAATGTAAATAACTCAATAGTTTTAAGAGATACAAAGGGTTTTATTGCATATCACAGATTGCTATTTATGAACATTTATAAAAATAACCAAAGAAATGTTTATGTTATCCGTTTAAGATTTGAAGATGACATCTTTCAAATGATGACCATCTTGGGCCATGCATTCTTCCAATCTTGCACTGAAATTGTCAAACACTTTCCCTAACATTGCAGGAGAAAGGTTGGCTATTTCTTGACGTATGGCTTCCTTCAGGTCATCCAATGTGCGGGGTTTGTTTGTGTACACTCTTGATTTCAGCAGTCCCCACAAGAAAAAGTCACAAATGCTGAGATCCGGGGAGCGAGCTGGCCACGCAATGTCCCCGAAACGCGAGATGACTCGGCCATGAAACTTGCTTCTTCAGAAGTTCATTACCTCATCGGCTGTGTGGGCAGTTGCCCCATCCTGCTGGAACCAAATTCTGCTGTGGTTTAAGCGTTTTCTGCGTAGTGCGGGGATAAGGAAGTTTTTCAACATAGTCAGGTATCGTTGTGAGTTGACGGTTACAGTTCGACCGTTTTCTTCAAAAATGTATCGGCCTATAACACAATGTTTCCAATGGCAAGTTAACATTTCTTTGGTTATTTTTATAAATGTTCATAAATAGCAATCTGTAATATGCAATAAAACCCTTTGTATCTCTTAAAACTACTGAGTTATTTACATTTTAAAACCGTCAGATCATTTTGCCGCTCCCTGTACCAGAAGGACGGATAAGAGTATTAGGACCTTTTTTTACCATCTCTGCGAATGAACAAGAGTCTTTGGTCGGTATTGTAGATGCTTCTATACTTTGTTTAAGTTCCTGGAGTTGCAGGGATAAATTATGTTTCTCTTTTAGGGTCTGAAGTGTCGCGTTGTGCGTTTGAAGAGACTTAAGCTTGAGAGCTTGGTATTGGACAGCTAATTGGGAGGTCTCGTGGCTCACATTACGGCAAAGGTTATGTATTCTATTTCTTTGTTCCGAATTAAGTTTTCCTTCGCAAGAAATGGCACAAACATCATTTAAGCATTGCTCTATGCTGGTCATCCATTGTTGTATCTCGGGAGTTGGTACCACCTCGTCACATTGGGAGATCGTCTTTTTCTGAATCAGGCTGAGGTGGTGGTCTTGAAGGCGTCGGTGGCGGGGTGCGACAAATCAAACCGCTTCGGTTGAAAGGGCTGCTATCCATATCACACAATATATAAAACACGCATTTGAATCAGAAACAACTAAGTCGTCGAGTCAAGTAGGTCACACTGACATGAGTAAGATCTCTTCCGCGTTTTGAATAGCTAAGTCACACTTTTGCAGATGATTTATTTTTTATAATTAATTATTGACACGTCCGATCACATTGGCCGATCAATGATTTCTCCTGAATGATAAATACATAAAGTTTTAACCATAGGTACAATTAAATTCAACAATCTTATATCATTTAAAGCTGGAAAAAAAAGATATTCATTATTTTCTATCTGGTTATTGAACAGAAATATTTATGATGATGACACAATACGTTTTTATACGATTATCTATAGATAAACATTAGATTCCATCAAAGAAGTGAGAAATCAATATTATATGATTTTTATTTCAATAATTTAATTAAATAATCTAATGAAATGTAACTCCGTTCCGTTAAGGGTTTTGTTTTTCCTTTTGAGGTACGGAACCTTGTAAAGTAAACAAAATAATCACATTTAGATATATTTTTTCCCGAATTTTTCATATTAGATTTTATAATGACATAGTGTAACGTTATACGTACATTCCTACTTTAAATAATAATAAAAGGAATAATTAATAAAAAAATACATAAAAATAAAACAAAATACGGGCTTAAAAGCGGCGCCGCCACTTACGGGCATCAACCCTGGCCTGTCGTCGTTCGCCATCGCCACCTACACCTCCCTACTTGGTTCCCCCCATCAGCGGTCACCCATCACCATCGGCTGCAACCCACCAGGGAAGTCCGGGAATCACGGAAGCAACCCATCAGTCGGGCCTAAATTACCCACGACCCATTTAATTGTAATTTAAAAAAAATAATAAATACATTTCTTCGTGTACGCTGGAGTTGGCTTATTCATTTAACCACCCGCGACAATAGATATGAGCTTTCAACCGAGTAAGTTCTAAAATGAATAAAAGTCTATCTTAGCTACCTTCTTCGACCGAGTATTATCATGAACCATGTTTGAAAACTTCGATTAGAGAACTCAACATATAATTAACAGTGAAATTTGTTTCGTTTCTTCTTATTTTTTCTGGTGGATGGATCCGGTGGACCGCCTATAGCTAAATTACTATCAATTTTCGTATTCTCAAAAAAAAGGGATATTAGATCTATTTATATAAGGAATCTTTCGTTGTGGCTGAGTTTCAACGACAAATTAACAGTTTTGGAAAAAAGGTTAGAATTAATTGCTCGTATACGGTTTTAATCATTTGATAATATAGTCGACTAAACAAATTTAAAATTTTAATTGAATGTGCTGAGTGGATGTCAAAAAAGCAGAGTTGGTCAATCGAAAAAGTGAATCCATCCAACTTTACTTTTTAGAAATCCACACTAGAGTGACTCATAGCACAAGTGCCAATCAATTCTCACAAATTTTAATTAAAAAACGTCAAAACGAAGTGCAAAGAGAAGTAGATGTTTGCTTGTGTTGTAGGCATTTATTCAAATATTAAAATTATTACACTATTAATTAATATTGTTATAGCAATCGTAATGTAATCAAAATTAAACAGTTATAACGTAATGTAACTTCTGCAATGGTAATTAGAGGCCATCTAAAATTACGTCACACGGTAAGGGGGAGGGAGGGGGTTGACGAAGTGTGACATTGTGTGACAAGGGATTGTCTTAAATTCCGTGACGTCACATTTCAAAATCTATTATAAGCTAACTGTTAAAACAAACTTTAATTTATTACTATTAGTATGAAAAGTGCTGTAAACATTATTTTTTATTGTAAAGTCTGTATACTCTCATAAATAAATAAATGAATAGTGTCTTCTTCTATCTATTAATAGGGGTACTCTCGAAAGGTACTATTTTTCTAATTGATTATAGGTATACTTATTTAATATAAGTAATCGTTTTTTGTTTTGTTAATTGATTTGATGTTAATTTTATTAAAATAAAAATAAAACTGATTTCGAATCATTCAATAATTACTAAATGTAAATTTTCAAAATATGTGACGTCACACAGGGGGGGGGGAGTCGCTCAAATGAGACTAGCTGTGACAAGGACGGGGGGAGGGGCGAAAAAATTACGTTATACGTTTGTTAGCAAATCCATACTAATATTATAAATGGGAAAGTGTGTCTGTCTGTTTGTCCATCTTTCAAGGCAAAACGGAGCGATGAATTGACGTGATTTGGAGATGGAGAGTAACATAGGCTACTTTTTATCCTGGAAAAATCGACAAATCCCACGGGATGCGCAATAAAGACTTCGCTCAAAAACTATTGCACAGATTTTCATGCGGTTTTCATTAATAGATAGAGTGATTCTTGAGCAAGGTTTTGTGGTATTTTTTATCTCGGAAAAACGGATAGTCCCACAGGAAGCACGATAAAACCTTCGCGCCATAAACCGACTTCCGCGTATATGTAGCCGTAGGCAAAAGCTATGAACCTTAACCCTCTATAGACCCATACTGAAATCCACGCGAGCGAAGCCGCGGGCAGTAAGCTAGTTATCAATATTTGGCATGAGTTTTGTAAGGAATAACCGCAAATCTACACGTTTTGCTTTTCTCTGCTTGTTTTTTTCTGTCTGTAATTAATATTTGGGGAAAACAACTTGGTGGATGGCTGCTTGTTAATTTACATTATGCGTATGTAGCCTACATAAAGACAAATAAATAATCGTTTGAGATATGTAATAGAAGCAAATAGCCATGAGAGATATGTTGTTAATTTGAAATAAGAATTAGCTCTGAAAAGAACTGTTTTATTCGTCGCAATGGAGAAACGTTGTTCGCGGCACTGCACCGAGGCACATCATTATCACAGCATAGTTACAATCATTTTGCAGCTCACAACACACAAGAAATAATAATTCTACAATTATTATAATTACGTGCACATATATCATACAAAAAATTCAAATAAATATTCAAAATAAATTATGAAATACATACCTTTTCATTTGTATAAATACCCCAAAAACGACTCGAATGCAAAATAAGCTTGTTTATGAACTTCATCAGACTCTGCACCAGATTTCGAAGAATAATCGCGCTGTCCCGCATGTGTCCTCTGAAAGTTACTTTAAGAGAAATCTTTTTTTTAGCTCATTTATAGAAATTTGCATCCAGGCATCATGCAATTTTTTTATCTTTATGAAACAGATGTCTTGGTTCCTACAATATAGGCTCCGTTTGATAAATTTCAAAAATTTTAACTTTTCTTTCTTTTACACATTGTGCGCAACAAAATATCTGTCTGTGCGGCCAAAAAGCATGCGTTCAACTGAATGTACAGTACGCGAGAATGTACAGTGATCTTTGTCTCGCGCTCAAAAAAGATTCAAAATCCATCAAAATCCTATATCAATTATTTTTATATTTTTATTATATTATTATTTTTTCTTATTTTGTTTTTAAAATGTTCCCTCCTCAGTAAATTTTGTTTTAGCAATTTTAACGAATTGCTTCAAAGCAAGGAACTCTGGAGACTCAGAGTCACCCTGCAATCGCAACCAAATGGCCATGATGGCTTTGTCGCACTTTTCCAAACCGATGAGGTTGCGTACCTTGTCCGTGTTGTAGAGGCGCAACTCCGCTAGCAACCCGCCCTCAAGCTGCGCCGTGCGACGAGTTACGCCGCCTGGTACTCGACGAGTCATGATGCTCCCGACTTTGCTCGGCTTTCGGAGTGGTGTCACCTCTTCGAGTCGAACAACCACTCGGAAGCTTCGGTTGGCGATGCCACCACTTCTATCGCCTGCTGCTTAGGCATCCGACTTGGTCCTGCTTTTCTTCCTGGCGCTAAAGGAATTGAAAACATAGTTTATGATGATTATATGTAACATCTAGATTATAAGTAATATTTATAAAAATTAAAATTACCTTACACCTTCTTCGTCAGTATCGAAGAAGAGACTCGAGTCGGTCTTCGCAGCACGTTTCGTATACTTGGTATCAGACCTGAAATATGACATGACATAGGTATTATAACAATTATTTAACGAAAAATTCGTACAACACGGAAAGACGGTAAAAACTTACGAACATTATTTAGGCAGACTTTTTTCTCGCTGGTTCTGTAGTAGGTCGTAGGTAGCAAGCACTATTGGCGGTCAGAGTGATTTGGAAAGCACTTTGTAGTGACTGATGCCGAAACAAAATTTTACCACTTTTATTACAAATAAAATGCCAAACTAGCAATAATTGAACAGGGATAACCAACCTTGCTTACCATTAAAATGAATTATTCTATGTAAATCCGATTAGTATTATCAAAAATACTACTGAAGTAATTGTGTGTTCATATAATAGGTGTGGAACGATTATTCACCCGTTTTTACTTGATTGAGTAACAAACATCCAATCATCCACATTTTCACATTTATAATATTAGTTAGGATTAAGCATCAAATCATAATTTATACATATAATAAGTTAAAATATTTTGTCTGTACTTTTAGCACTTAAATAGATTATTAGAAAGCAAAAAATGTTTTTCGAAATTTTTGTGTCTGTCTATCTGTATGTATGTTCACGTTTATCTCTGAAAGTACTGAACCGATTTATTTGCTTTGTTTTATCTCCGAATAACATCTAAACTTAGTTTCATCAAAATCGGTTCATTAAAAAAGTTATCGTTCAACTCGAAATTTACGCGGACGAAGTCGCGGGCAACAGCTAGTACATCATAATAATAAAATAGTAATCACTAAAATATAGAACTTTTGTAAAGGTTGACTACTGGTTTTTACGATATCCAGCAAATAATGTGATATGAAATTACGTTGAATTATGTGCATTCAATATAATTGCTGACAAAAGAGTTAGCAGTAACTTATGATGAAATCATGAGTTTTGTTTTGTTTTAATTAATTAATAAATGTGACACTAAATGTTATTGTGGCATTTTTCGAATTGGTGATTTGCTGACTCGAAGCTCTAAGTGTAACATAAAGGCAATTACCTAAGAATATACAAATACTAGTTTCTGTCCCGAATTTGTCTGCGTAGAATAAGTATTAATCTTTTGTATGAGCTATCCGATTAAAATCCATCCTATAGTTTATGCGTGAAAGAAAAACAGACATACAAAATTTTAACGCTTATTAACGTTTATTACGATTCATCATCATCATCATATCAGTCTTTATAATTGGAGCCACTGCTGGGAAACAATACCTCTCCTTGTCGACGGAGGATGTTTGTAGGAAGAATCCCACCAGGCCGCTTGTCCGATGCGGATTGGTGAACGTAGTATAAGGTGATCATTACTCATTTGTTGATCAACTAGTATCCTTCTATAACACCCACTGGAGGATACGAGTAGTATATGAACGATTAATTAGTCATAATAATCAAAAGAATCAATACATAGGCTAGTTGTTTGTATTACTAAACGATATTGGTACGCTGTAGTGATTGGTAAAAGTGATGAGGAAGATTAAACGTAAACTGTAAGTGTGCAGGATTGCACACCATTTTTAATATATTTGTTTTTTTATACCTATGAATAACATTTTGAAATTTTTGATGTATTATGTTTTTTTACGTTTTAAATTGATTTTAAAATATAACTCTAAAGCTTGTCACTACCTTACTAATTTGCTAGTTTTCCTCATTATTTTACCTTTTACACAATATACAGTCCTTTCCGTTACAGTGAATTTATTTTCAGTACTTTTTACCTTGCATGTCATGAAAATAAATTAATATTATTTTTCATTTACTCCAATTATATTTATTAGAACGTGAGTAACAAGCCTTATTATTTTAATCGAACTTGTAAACTGAGACCTGAAAATGCATTTAATTCAATTTGTCGACAGAGTTGTTATTGCTGATAAGGGAATATTCGTAAGAATGCTTCGAAAACCTTAAGACTAAATAAGAATATAAAAGCTGTGTTTATTTATGAGTAATTTAGTGCATGTCTTGGTAGTGATCGAAAAAACACAAGAGTTTTCCTCTGGTTTCAGAGATCACGTTTGACGAAGTTAGAGTGCATGTTGGCACAGATACTTATCAGGGGATCCAGTCCTGGAAGCCAGGAAGCCCCAAGTTTGTTAAGTTCTGTGATCATTATTGCACTGCTACACCTCTATAACCTGAGATAGAAGACCTTGAAAATGTGTTTAGTAGGTTGCAATCGAACATGCTAATGTATACCGCTTACAGTCAAACCACACAAGTGTTTTCCTTTGGGTTGAGGGATATATTTTGGTTGGGTTAGTATATTTTATTTACACAGATACTTATCCGAGGATCCAGTCTTGGAAGCCAGGAAGCCTCATGTTTGTTAAATTCTGTGTATATATTATTACGCTCTTCCCTTGCTAAAATCCTCAATAGCCCGAGGTTAAAGACCATGAAAACGTGTTTAGTAGACTGAAATCGAGTATGCTAACTAAGACGTCTCGCGATCGAACCACACAAGTGTTTTCCTCTGGTTTCAGAGTTCACGTTTGACGAAGTTAGAGTGCATGTTGACACAGATACTTATCCGGGGATCCAGTCCTGGAAGCCAGGAAGCCCCAAGTTTGTTAAGTTCTGTGATCATTATTGCACTGCTACACCTAGTTACACGCCTCTATAACCTGAGATAGAAGACCTTGAAAATGTGTTTAGTAGGTTGCAATCGAACATGCTAATGTATACCGCTTACAGTCAAACCACACAAGTGTTTTCCTTTGGGTTGAGGGATATATTTTGGTTGGGTTAGTATATTTTATTTACACAGATACTTATCGGAGGATCCAGTCCTGGAAGCCAGGAAGCCTCAAGTTTGTTAAGTTCTGTGTATATATTATTACGCTCTTCCCTTGCTAAAATCCTCAATAGCCCGAGGTTGAAGGCCATGAAAACGAGTTTAGTAGACTGAAATCGAGTATACTAACTAAGACGTCTTGCGATAATTTCTAGTTCTAGTTACATATAATCCTATGGAGATACATTGTTAATAAAACATCATACTGGTGGAAATAGCTTGTACCTAATTTTAAATAATTTTTATTGATCGCCACACATAAAACCTCTTCATAATTTCCACTACTATTATTGGGCATTCTTATACTCCTACTTATTCCTACTTATACTACTACTATATACTATAATATATATTACTTCTTTCTTAAATATAAAGAATTAGATTTATTTAGTAAAAAAAGGCATGTCTTGTACTCTAAACTTTTAAATGTAATTCGCGCTGGTTGTGACACCCACGATACAGATTCCATGTCTAGTGTGGGAATTACTGTTATTAGCAATCTGATGTTTTTTTTGTTTCAATAAAATTATTTGTATTTTGTATTATGAGAAAGCACTGATATTCATACATTGGCCTGCGAATTTAGGTAGGACTGTAAACCGTCACACTTCGTCAAGTTTTATGTATAATAGGGGGTGGTCTTATTGCAATTGTCCGGGCACTTCGCAAATATCCACTTGCAGTAAATTCTCATACGGCTTTTACGACATCCACGAGAAGTCAGTGAAAAGTGAAACATGTATTTTTAATCTGTTACTGTACAAACACATGAATTCACCTCTGACTTTTTTACCATCACTAAAACTAGTCTCACAGATTTAACAGGAAATACATTAAAACAAATCATATAAAACATATATTTATTATAACAATCTTATCGACTAAATGACAAAACACAACAAGGCTTACAAATTAGCCCAATTATAATGATAAAGTTAGCTCTATCACCAACACTGCATTACCTGATCACAACTGAAATATTTCATAATAGTCAAGGCAGAACAAGGCAAAACCTGGGAAATACACTTATAAATACCAGCTTCGCTTACACAATAACGTTATCACTCTTATCTTATTTTTTTATTTCAATACAGTTTCAAAATTGTTGCAGTTTATATGACATACTTATATGATTATTTTAAATCATGTAACCTGATACAGAATTTAAATATATTATGCAATGTCCTATAATATTAATATAATTTAAGCAATAAATACAGTTGTATAGAGATGATGGTAAAACTTGGATTATGAATAAGTTTACCTAACTTCCTGTGTATTCCTGATCTTTCCTCACAGTATTTTATCATAACAAACTAAGAAAGTACGCAATGCAAGTAACTATGTATGTTGACTGTGTAACAGAATACGAGAATTGACAGTATGTCTAAATCTAAAATATGACGACTAAAATAATACAAATAAGTAAATTACGGTTATTATTTTGTTTAAATTTTCCAGATTATTATTTTATTTAGATTTAACAGAATCACAATTATTGCGCCATCTAATCAATAAACTTATTCTCGAACATTCGGAAACAATCGGTAACCTTGCAGAAGCTGATCAAAGACGTTTCGGAGCGACTCAGCCGCAGACAGTTGAGAGTCAGCAGCTAACAATGGAAGCCAATATATCCACGTCATCTGCGGCGCCAGATTTAATGGCCCTCATGGCGATGCTCTAAGACCAGGCCCGTCGCCAGTAGGAGCAGGTTTACCGCTTGGAGGAACACCTACAGTGATAAGGAGGGGCAAGCCCAGCATTAGAAGTGATCTCGGCGTCACACAGTGAGGCAAAATCGCAAAAACCTGACCAAAAATCGAATCAAATCATAGGGTTTAAGGTGATGACAGACCAGGTTCTATAACACGAGAACCGCTTCACCGAAACTGAAACTCAGATTGCCGATGTCAATAAGAACTTGGATAACGTTAAGGTAGGGGACAGGACAGCAACTATCGTCAGTACTACTCCTTCGGTGCGGGGTGCAACGCATCCATGAAAACTTACAACAATGAGCCCTCAAAGTTGAGAAATCGGTACGTAAAGAGAACTAATCCGCATTTACCCTCATTAATGGGATTGTTTCTATAATAATATATTTTCTTCACAAAACAATTTGAAACTGGAGCTTCATATGTCTTTCACTTTTGCCACGGAGCAGCTCTTTGATTTATAGGGGAAAAAATTGTAATTATGATAGCATTAAGTGACTTCTTTACTTCAAATTTACATTCAAATCTAGATGCCAATAGTAAAATACCTAACTACTTGGGACCCTATTAAAATATCAGATGTCTTACAAGTATAGTACCTACTCTAATATGGTATTAAATTTGGAGAGTTTAAATAAAAATAATATGATGTTACTTAAAATTCAAACATTCACTGAAACATTAACATTTATAAAATAACAAATATTTTTTAAATAATCAAAATATAATTGATATTTTTAAGACATCTACCCTAGGTCGCATTAAGCATGTTGTTGCTGTAGAAATGTTATTTAAGTTTAAATGTTCCTGTCCTATTTTAAAAACAGGAAAATATGTCTTGTAACTAAGTTTATTTAATATTTACTAAGATTTGAAAAATAATGTATTTGTTAACTTTAAAAATAACGCACAAGTTTATTTTTCTGGGCATAGCACCTAACATGGGCGTGTCATTGGACGAAATTTGTCAAAAGGCAGTCTGGACAAATAATTCTGCTATATTGCAAGATTTTATAACAGACCTGTGGTAATAAACAATAAGTATTTTGTAAATATGGTATTGAATGCAGCATTAGCAAATGTTAACAGTCGTTAATTGCAAATTTTTATTAATTTAAGTTAATTTAAGAGTATACCAATATTAATTTAAGAGACAATATTCAATTTTAGGAAACTAAAATATTACCCTTTTCATGAGACGTTTAGTTTTAGTTATTTATTCCAAGTTAAATGACTGTTTAAATGAAAAACATTGTTATAAAATTCTTCTTTTATATTACTATGCTTATTTTTAGTTATCTTTATTAATATAAATTAAGAGTCTGTTTGAAATTGGCGTCAATCTAAATATCTGCTATCGAAAGAATGTATAAAAGAATGGGACACGATATGTAATTGACCTTTAATATTTGTAAGAAAATTATTTGTAAGTAAAGATCTATAGTAGTTCGATACGAAGGCTGCTACTTAAGTATCCGGAATATGGGATTTCAACATTTTTAAACGCAATATATGACCTATGGTAAAATTCGTTCTTTTTTATTTGAAATACTGGCCACTATTTTTTTTCTTTATTATTATATTATATTTTTTTTTTTTCAAATGGTGGCCTGCTTTTCGGGTATTAATGGTCATGTGGCTACAATACCACTGAAGAATCGTAAAACGGTCAATTCGGAGTGGTACACGACCATTTGTTTGCCGGAAGTATTTGAATAAATAGGTAAAAACAACAAGCGACGCAGAATCATTCTACACCACGACAATGCCAGCTGTCACACATCACGCGAAACAAATACATTTTTGGAGGGTCAAAAATTAGAATTGATGGGTCATCCACCGTATAGCCCAGACTTGGCACCCAATGATTTCTATTTATTCCCAAATGTAAAGAATTAATTACATGGTCAACGATTTTCGACCATGAAGATGCCGTCGACGCGTTCAAACAGCACGTTTCAGAGATACCGCAACCAGAGTGGAAAAAATGCTATAAAAATTGGTTTCATCGTATGCAAAAGTGTATCGATCATCGCGGAGAATACTTTGAAAAACAATAAACCCATATTTAGCCATATACGTTTGTTCAATTTTTCTATTCCGGACACATAAATAGCAGCCCTCGTAATAGCATCTTTATACATATATATGTTAAGCGATAAAGTTCGTGACCGTTGTGTAATTTACTGTAGAGAATAACATTAACATAAGGATGACAAACGATGTGTTTTATTTTTTTTTCTCTGTTTGGGGTGCGTTTGGTTATCAATTGGAAGAGCTGCTGTGTAAAGGATATATCTTCGAAAGGAATAATTCATATAATTATGACAGATCTTCACTTACAATTAAGTTCGATTACTATTTTATTAATATTCTTATTATTTTGCGGTTAATTTAGCCAGAATAAAAGTGTATTAAGATTTCTATTAATGGATAACTTACTATAGTGTTAGTTTTATTTTCAATGTATAGGTTGGGGCTTAGGTTTGGAGACAAAAGTGATTCCAGGACGGCCGAGCTGTTGGATACTGTATGTTTGAGACGATTTGTTTATACATTATTTGATGGTTTTATTTGAATAATTATATCATATTAATACAGTATCATCTGTACCAGGTTTTTTATTCATATCCACACATTTAAGTGTTTACTGGTTGTACCTATTAGTGGTCAGTGGGCGGTCAGTGGGCGGTCAGTGGGCGGTCAGTGGGCGGTCAGTGGGCGGGCAGCGGCGCGGCAGCCTCGGCGGTGTAGGTGCGCACGCGGCTGAAGGCGAACGCGGGAAACTTATTAGGCGCCAGGTCGAACTGCGTCCACTGCTCACGGCCCCACACGGCATACCGCCGCCACGACAACTGCCAGTTGCGCCGCCAGCGTACGTCACGCAGCTGCAGCTCCTGACCAACGAAATAAAGCCCGCATTTGTACAGGAAATATATTTAATATATATCATATATTTCGTACACAAATTTTCGACTAAACTATAATATATTTCTTTAGGAGGTAATAATATTATTTATCTACTATCATGCTATTAATCCTCTATAAAAGAACCTATAACAATTAGCTTATTGCCAACATTAAAACACTCAATGATATTATGATCATTATATTATCCAAACGCGTGATATTATGAATTACAAAAAAAGAACATTCTCATGCTTTGACATATCCAACAAAATCCACGTGTCAAATCCAATTTTAAGTTCTATAGAAAATAGGAATAATGAAGTGGTGAATATAAATATTCCAAGTACATCAGGATCTGCCAACATTCAACAAGGTGCAAATGTTCAAGTGCATTTCAATAATTGTACGATCCAAAATGTAAATAATTATTACAATAAATAATTCTTTTACTTATTAAGGTTTGTTTATTTTACATGCTTCGCAATTAGACTTTTCTTGAATTTACATAGTTCTTACAACACTGTACAACACCCTATGGTATGAGAATCTTTTATAGAGGATTCACATCATGATTGTAGATAAAGTCAAGATACGCAACTGTTATAATTAGGTATTAAAACACTCATGTGATACTATTATCTCACTATATGTGATACGATAAACCCACATTCGTGTTTTAATACCTTATTTAATACCCTGATTATATAACAGTTGCATAAATAACTATTCTAGTAGGAAGCAGCAGTAACTATGGATTCTTAAAATTATTGAATGAAGGCATACAAACGGAGATGTTGTGTCTAATGATTTGATTTCGTTTTGTGTACTCTATTTTATGTGGTATATATTTAATATATAAATTTTCTCCCAAGTGGTGGTTCTAATTTCCACCCTTATAAATGTAAGGTGACGACAACGTTACTAAAGGTCTAAGGAGGTGATTAGTGTTGTTGTTTGAGTACAAGACAAAACTCTACAAAAGCAAGCACCTGTCCGCACTGATGAGGCCGCGATCAAAATGAGTATAATTTTAAAAGATAATATTATTATGACATCAAATCATAGGTGACTAGCTCTGTATAGGGTAAAAGATAATCGATGAGCATGTAAATGAGTGGTTACAGAATGGTATTATTAAACCTACTTTCTAGTCAGTGTTGGTGAAAAAGAACGGCTAAACGCGTCTTTGTGTCGATTTTCGAAAAATAAAAGTGAATAATCAACAATATCAACAAACTAAAGGAAAGTTTACTAAATACCCTTAAACTCATTTTGATGGAGAATACATAAAGTATACAGCATTTGTTTACAGTTATTACATTTGTAAACAGCAATTAAAGTTATGAAGAGCTTAGTTTGGTATATATGTCGCAGTAAGATAGATAAAGCCGTAATATAGTTATATCCCTAGGGATATAATTGTGTACCGGAACATAGTTATACGAAAGCGATTCATTACTGTCTCACTAGGAATATAGTTATAAAACGGTCCGAGTTTAGTGACATACTTATATTCCTAGATAAAGTTTAGTGAAATAGAAATCTACCATGTATGATTAAATAAAACAAAATTTTATTGGTTTTATCTTTATTGATAAATCAACTTTATGTATCCTGCAGTTAGTTACAATACTTTGTGACATGAATACGAATTAAAGTAATTATAATTAAAACGATCATATTTTTAGAATTTAAACATTAACAATACAATTAAAACTAATCAAACATTTAAAACCTTTTAAAGCTAATCAACAGTTTTGAGATATCTTTGTTTCTTGTCAACTAAGTTGAGATCTTGGTTTTTTAAAAGTATTTTTAATTGTAATTAAAACGATCACATTTTTGGAATTTAAACATTAACAATACAATTAAATCCAATCAAACACTAATATCTTTTAAAGCTATTCAACAGTTTTGAGATATCTTTACCTAACTTGAGATCTCAGTTTCTTTAAAATATTTTTTTTTCATTTTTGTTCAGACAAGAAGAATCATGACATCTAGAATTACATAGCACTGAATGCTTCTTACAGGCACATCTTTTAGTAGAACACTGTATATTCAATTTTTTACAGGAACATTTTAAATGTTCTGTGATGAGTGGGTTTTAATTTTTTGTGCGGCTTTTCGTAAGTTTTCGGCAGCTTTGTTTCTTTGGTTTTGAATGTTTTAATCGCTGTTGCATAAGTAACATAATAGCTGCGATCGGTAACCTTCATCACATGACGTTATTTCACAAATTAACTGAACATTTCGTGTAGCATGAATGTGCTCCAGTACATTCTTTGTCGCAAACTACACATAAAAGTAAAATTTGTTCTGCTGGCGTTCCCGATGCCGATTGTTGCCGCCTGCGCCGCACACTCTGAAAGCCATTTCACTAAACTTAATCTAGGAATATAAGTATGTCACTAAACTCAGACCGTTTCATAACTATATTCCTAGTGAGACAGTAATGAATCACTTTCGTATAACTAACTATGTTCTGGTACATAATTATATCCGTTTCTTTAGAGGGGAAATGCATTATGCACCGTGACACCTCGCTAGCTAGGCGCGGCCGTGTGTGGGGCTCTCCGGTCTGGCAGGACCGGCCTACCCACTAAAACCCCCCTGAGTTCTCTAGGCCCATGCGGGGCACATGGCGGGGTGCGCTTTCGCGATTCTACCGCCATACATAATTATATCCCTAGGGATATAACTATATTACGGCTTTATCTATCTTACTGCGACATATATATTAGGCAAAATTATTTTACATTCATTATAGGTTCATAACTATTATTTTTAGAGAATGATTCGTAAGGAATATTTAATATTTTTTATTGACGACATCATCATTGGTTTTGGTATACCTTTGTGACGTGTTATATGTGGCAGCTGAGTATGATTCACACATTAACTGGATCAAAAGTGAAGTTCTTACTACTAAAACAGAGTATTTAGGCCATGTTATAGAAAACTGTCATGTAAAACCATCTTCGGATAAGATCGATGCTGTAAAAAGAGGCGTAATTATTTTTTATTAAGTAAAAACGCACTTTTTAACTATATTTTTGGTTTAATGGTTATTGAGCACGCGCGGTCACAATGGTAGCGATTTACGTACTAAGTTAATAAACAACAAAACGGCGTAAACATAAAGTGCTGAATTGTTCGTTTGCGTAGCACCGAACATACTCCCGGCCTTAAGATAACAAGATAAAATGGTATAGTAGTTAATCTTAAACTTAAGTATTATAAAATAATCGTAATATAAATCAAATAAAAATTATTTAGGCGACAGAGTCATTTACAATATATATACTAGATTTTCTAGCTACTGGTGACGTTTTAGCGTCTTTTTTTTACACTTGGCCAGCGATTGCTAAGATCTCGAAGAAGCGAATGTTTACCACTACTTTCACCCACATCACTAGCACTCAGCTGACGATTAGCTGTTGTCGCCTTTCGCGAATTCACGACACCGTACACTGGTTCTGAGTTCATCCTTCTTAATGGAATCGGGTCTTCTGGTTCTGGAACAGCAGTGGATCGCCTATTCTGGTCACGATGGCTCCGCCTCCTTTGGCAACATTTACTATATTTCCACATCCATAATAAGATGCCACATACTATGGCTATCGTCAGAATCGAAGTTATCGTGTAGTGACTTATATCATGAGATGATATGTCATCAAGTTCTGGTTTGCTTGATTTTAAATCAATTATTTGTCTTTCTAATTTAGTTATAGAATCTCTGAAATTTATATCGGTCAGTTCAGTGGAGTTTTCAATAGGTATTTTTATTTTTACAATATGGTTAATTTGGTCAATTTCTGGTAGGTAAATCTTTGGAGAATAATTAATTTGATTTGAGTTTGGATGTGGAAAATATAATGTTAGGTCTTTACTTTTAATTAAACAGTTTTCATTCATGTTTCCAATGAATCCCGCACCTCTTATGTTACGAACATTTACTTTATTATCGCAGATAATTTTTATAGAGTATGTACCGCAGCAGAAATATAGGTACTGATGAATTGAATGTAATTCGATGAATGTAGGTACACGTGGAATTTGTAAGTTGACATTGACCGGCGGTAGATTTTTTGCAGAAGCTTTCGTCGTTCTTAATACTTAGTATAGGTTTCAGCAATTGACACATGTATATTTCTCCCATCAAGGAACAGGTGTTCAGCTCTGGTATGGTGATGCCAAAAAATTCATCCTTGCGTAAATTTACAGCTGCATATTCTGATACAGGTATTATATTGATCATGTGATTATTTATTTTGTTTGTTACCTCTTCACGCTTAAACTACTGGACCGATTTCAAAAATTCTTTCACCTTTGGAAAGCTACATTCTCCCCGAGTAACATAGGCTACTTTTTATCCCGGAAAAATCGACAGATCCCACGGGATGCGCAATAAAGGCTTCGCTCAAAAACTACTGCACAGATTTTTATGCGGTTTTCATCAATAGATAGAGTGATTCTTGAGGAGTTTTGCGGCATTTTTTATCTCGGAAAAACGGATAGTCCCACGGGAAGCGCGATAAAATCTTCGCACCATAAACCGACTTCCGCGTATATGTAGCCGTGGGCAAAAGCTATGACCCTTAACCCTCTATACACCCAATCCCGAAATCCACGCGGGCGAAGCCGCGGGCAGAAAGCTAGTTAACTATATTTCTGATTGTTGTTAATTACATTTGATTGATAAAATGGTCTGATATTAGATGAAGTATGATGCATTTGCGTGGGTTTATGGTTATGAGTGTCTTGTTTTCGTCGTGAAGCTTCTAAAGTCATGAATTTGCATTCTAAATAATTAAGAAATTCTTGAAGAATTGGTAATTCTCGCGGTTTTTTGATAGATTCCATGTATTCTGCGAACGATTCGCTGTCCAGTTTTTGAGCCAATAAATGTACAAGTAAGGGATCCCAGCTGGTTATATCAACCCCTAAATTTTCGATAGAATGTAAACATTCTTTAGTTATGTCGTGAAGTTTTTTAATCATATTAAGAGACGGTTGTTGCATAGAAGGAGTTCCTAGCAACATGTTGATATACGAAGTAAATAACAGACGTTTATTTCCGTATCGATGGTTTAATAGCTCCCAACATACTTCGTAATTATCGGAGCTGATAGGCAAATGCTGTATGAGTCGCTCCGCATCTCCCGAGACTTTGCTTTTTAAAAATTGCATTTTTTGTGCATCGGAGAGGGATGGATTTTTATGAATTGCTTCGTTAAATAAATCTTTGAAAGAGACCCAATTGTGATAATTACCACTGAAAGACGGAATCTCCATTTGTGGTGTGGATTTTTCTCTATATGACACTGAAAACATCTTGGTGTTAATACTCTTCTTAAGCTGCAAATATATGTTTTCATATTCAGTAAAATCATCTTGGTAAACTGGCATATCTGCATCAGTTTCAGCTTCAATTTCCCAATGGAGGTGGTCGATGGTATTCCAACGAGCTTGAAGAGTTTTAACAGCATCCTCAAACTCCCATTTATTCTGTAAATTATTAATATTTATTGACCTTACCGTTCGCATCAGAGCTTTGAAGTTAACAGCTTGCTTTCTTGTCATATCGTCCAGCTTGCTGTAACCCCCAGATGCCGATAAACTTGGTTGCTGACCGTTTTTCTGCATTCCAGACGGCCCCGGCCTCGGAAGTTCTATGTGATCTTTTTGGCTAATGACCTGGTGATACTGCTCTGTTGGCTTACCTTCTGGTTGTTCTGATAATTGTTGTAACAAGTTATAAAGTAAATCTCTGCTAGTATTATATAACTCCTCGGCTGTATCAAAATAATGCTCGGTAAAATACACATGATTAAAGTCTGCATAGGCGCAAAGTTTTCTATGGTTCTGCTGGTAATCAGACCAATAACTTTCTAACAAGTCTATTTTACGCTTACAGTAATCCTCATTCTTCCTATCGTTACCATCTTTTTTAATGGTAGTCAAAAGTTTTTGCAAAGTATCGTAAATTTCGGTTTGATTCTTAAAAAGGTTCTCCATGGTAGGTAAAATACAAAAAATAAGGTAATAATGGTTTGATCTGACCTTGTTATCTCCTTACAAATTCCTCACTGAAATCCTTAGCGGTAAGCAAAAGTGGTCACTATGTCACTGATTTTAAGGTCCTCGTACAACGACACTGTTTTTTACAGAAATTCGCGTCCCGAGGTCCTTATTGCTCGAAGGACCATGTAAAAAGAGGCGTAATTATTTTTTATTAAGTGTTGCGTTTTCCCGAACGCCCGTTATTTGCTTATATTATTTAATTATATAATAATATTGCTTACCGGTCCGTAGTTCTGGCTTGGCTTGAAAGTGTGTTTTGTGTGTACTAATGTGCCCTACCGTATGTGGTTATAAATATATATCATATATTACAATACTTGTAGTATAAAAAATAGGAGAACGCGTGGCCGACCACTTTTCCAATCCAATCCCGTCGAAAACGTAATATGCAAATATTAATCCGCCGTAAATAAACTCAATAAAAATGCCGTGAAAAAAATCCGAAGTGACCGTCCAGTACCAAAAACCATAATGTCAAAATCTTTTTTTTTATTACCTTTTTAAATTTCCTTTTCCGCGGTCCGAAACTCATAAGTCCTAAACAATCCCCCACCCCGAGATGAGCAACCCTCATCTCGCTAGTCTACTGGTAGACGGGACAGGGTTGCCACCGCACGGCGCATCACAGAGTCGCCGATCGAGACCTCTGCGAACCGAGGTACACCGTCAGAGCCTGGATAAAGCTTCAAAATGCGTCCTCTACGCCAACGTAGAGGAGAAAGATTTGAATCCTTAATCAGGACAAGATCCCCTACCCGTGCAGGAGCCGTTTTATCTGTCCATTTCAGCCGCTGCTGCAACATGTGCAAATACTCCGAATAAAACCGTTTATTAAAATTTTGTGACATCTGTTGCAGCATTTGAAAGCGAGAAAGTCGACTCAGTGGTACATTCTCAAAGGGATACTCAGGGAGAGCTGCAAGGGGCTGGCCGATGAGGAAATGACCCGGTGTCAAAACCTCCATATCGTTGGGATCCGAAGAGAGTGGGCATAAAGGCCGTGAATTTAAAGTTGCTTCCACTCTGTAAAAGACCGTAGTAAGTTCCTCGAACGTAAGAACCGTTTCCCCAATAACACGTCTCAAATGTGTCTTAGCCACCTTCACGACAGCCTCAAAGATGCCTCCCCAATGAGGACATCCAGGAGGATCAAACTTCCACGTAATGCCCTGAGTAGCCATTGCTTGTCCCAAGTCCGTACTATGTTTCGTTAAAAAATCATGGACCTCCTTAAGATACCTGTCAGCACCCTGATAATTTGTGCCGCAGTCCGACCGTACCAAACTCGGTAACCCCCTCCGTGAAACAAAACGTCCGAACGCCGCGATAAACGCTTCCGTACTAAGCGAAGATACTATTTCTAAATGTACTGCCTTCGTTGACAGACAAACAAATACACATAAATAAACTTTGTAAGTCTTAGAGGTCCGCAAGTGAGAAGCCCTGACAATAAAAGGACCAGCGAAATCCGTACCGACACCGTGAAAAGGTCTGGTGACACTAACCCGATCGCTAGGTAGGTCACCCATCATAGGCTGCATGGTGTTAGCCTTTAACCGATAGCAAGGTATACACTTAAATATAACCGATCGGACGCACCGTCGCGCCGATAGTATCCAAAATTCCCGCTGAAGAATAGCAAGCAGTGTCGTACAACCTGCATGCGAGTTAGTAATGTGCCGATCACTTACTATCAACTGCGTCAAGGGTCCGTCCTTGGGCAGCAAAAGGGGATGCCTAGCCGAATACGGCAGCTTCGAGTTGCGCAGCCGTCCGCCAACACGAAGTAATCCCTCGCCATCAATGAATAAGTTAAGTTTCTGTACGGCACCCTTTAACCGACCCGTCGTCCGTAACGATTTAAGCTCGTCAGAAAACCGTTCCGATTGTGGGTAACTGATCAATAAATGCGAGCCAGTCCGTTAAGAGTTCAGTAGGTAGGGTCTCATCCCACTTAAGCTCAGCCAACCATAACCGTTGTAGAAAACATTTAGCCCAAAATATTATAGGAGCGATCCACCCGTTAGGATCATAGATACGAGCAACCGTAGACAGGACTAGCCGCTTAGTCCATATCTTTTCCGTTATTGTTAAAACCCGAAAGGAAAAGATGTCAGGAACCGGTAAATACTGAACACCTAAAACCGATGTTGAACGAGGAGAGTCCGGATTCTCAAATAACAATGGATCTTGAACGTGATCCGCTGGTAGTGCTTCTAAGAGACGTGGACTGTTCGAAATCCATTTCCGTAGTTCATAGCCAGCCGTTGCCAATAACGCTATGAGCTCGTTACGTAAAATTAAAGCCTCCTGTTCCGAAGATCCACCCGTGATAACGTCATCGACAAAAATTTCCGACTCTAAGACGTCCGCCGCACGAGGGAATCGAACGCGTTCCCGTTGAGCGAGTTCCAACAAGCACCGCATAGCCATCCAGGGGCTAGATTTCAAACCGTACGTGTTTGTGTTCAGTTCGTAGACGCGTAATGGGTGAGACGGGTCCTCGCGCCAAAGAATCAGCTGATACCGTCTATCAGCCTCATCAATCACCGTTTGCCGGAACATCATGCGTATATCCGTCGCGAAGACCACCTGGTGTCTACGAAAGGCCGAAATAAGATCCGAAATATCTTTATGTAGTTTAGCACCCGAGTGCAGGATTTGGTTCAATGAAACACCGTTAGAGGAAGGGGCCGACCCGTCAAACACGACCCGTATCTTACCGCTATCCGATTTAAAAACCGCGTGATGTGGTATGAAATAGTGTTCTTCCGATGAGTAGTCCCTCCGTGCCAGGGACATGTGACCTAATTGTACATATTCCCGCATGAACTCAATGTATTTGTCGCGAAACTCTGTATCTCGCTTCATGCGACGTTCCATAGAAAGCAGGCGTTTCTCAGCAGTGAGGTAGGACTGCCCCAGCGGTTTGCGAATGCTCACAAAGGGCAACCGAGTAACGAAACGACCGTTCGGTAACCGATAAACATTTTCGATAAAATGGCGCTCGCATTCTTCGTCGAGCGGGTCCTTCCGTGAAACCGTGGGTACCTCTTCTGTCTCCCAAAAACGCTGTACTAAATCCGAAAGAGAAACGCCCGTAAAAACCGTATCAGAAACCGTATCATATGCTGGGCCCATAATCATATATCCGTAGTGCGATGGTATAGCAACCAAGCCATTATTATTTAAATTTATAGTGCGTCCGGTGCACAATAATTGACCAAGCACATCAGTACCAAGCAACAAATCAATTTTTCCAATATTTAAAAATTTTCTGTCAGCCAAAGACAGGTGAGAAGCCGAATTCAAAATTTCCGAAGGTAATTCCACCTGTGGATGTTCTCCTAAAATATCATGCAACACTAGTGCTGTAACTGTAATAACAGGTTGAGAGACCGATTCTCCAACAATGTTAAAGGTACATTGACCATAAACATGTGACACGAGCAAATCACCTATGCCACGAACCGAAATATTATTATTAAATATGTATAGGCCTAACCGTCTCGCCAAATTAACTGTTATCATGCAACCTTGCGAACCCGTGTCCGCTAGAGCCCGTGCTCTAACATAAAAACCGTTAATATCACAAATCCTTACCGCAACGGTAGGCAATAAAATAGTATTTAAAAAGTTGCATTTGGCGAGGCGGCGGCGACTACCTATTCTTGAACGTCACTATGAAATGAAGCATTCACCGATTAAAAACCTGGGCTGCCGACAGCGCCAGAGGGTTATATGTAGGGGGTCTCGAGCGCCCCAATGGTGCCCGAGTCAGGTGCCAACTGGCATCCGGTGTCCGGTAACCAACCGGATGACCGAAAGATGGCGGCGTGTTCCTCAATCGCGGCCGTTCCGCGAGTGATGGTGAGAAACCCCTCGCTCTCGCTGCATACGAGGCCGCAGACGCATACTGTTCCGCAGTGACGTCACGAGATTCGTCCGCTTGAATATGCCCTATGCCCGCTGCATAGGGTGCTTGTACCATAGGCCCGGTGCCTCCCCCACCCGTATGTGGAGATGCCTGTGAAGTAGGCCTAAAGCCACCCCACCCGTATATGGAGGTGTCGCGCGCACGTCCACCCGTCGAGGCGACGCTCGTCCAGAATGAGGAGGTGAAGTCCGTACTTGTCCGCTTTGACCCCCTCCTGAAGGAGAACCAATCCGTGCCGCTGCAGGCCTAACTCCACCATTCCTATTCAGGCATAACATCCCGTGATGTTTGCCGTTACAATGAATACATGGCCGTGCCACTGCACAACTATTAACAAGATGATCCCCTAAACAAAAATAACATAACTTGTGATTTTGCACAAAACGCCTCCGCTGTTGAGGGGAACAATTTATAAAATGTTGGCATTTAGATATAAAATGGCCTATGATGCCACAAAAGGTGCAACCAACCCGCTTGGATTGCAACCTATTATTAATAGTATGGTCCGATGTAGCCATACCTACCCTAGTCCCCCGAGTGGGTGGCCTAATCCTACCCTGACTGAATACAGGTCTTCCCTGACTGGACACAGGCCTCCCAGATGGCCCTGAGGTAGCCGTTGCAGGAGGTGAGCCTACATTGTCAACAATCCGTGCTTCTTCCTCCAAGAAGGTCAAAAGGTCAATAAATTTAGGCAACGGGCTTGCCTCATCTCCGCTTCCATATTTTTGTTCAAATCTTAATTTTAAATCAGAGGGTAACTTATTCAATACAATATGGAGCAACAAGAATGACCACTCCGTTACTGGTAAATTTAATTTCTCCAAACAATTATAGGCCACCTTTAATGGATTTAAAAAATCATCCCTTATAAACATGATATTCCTTAAATAAGGCAAATTTAATATCTTTGCCACATGGGCATCCGCAATTAACCTAATATTTTGATATCTGCCCATCAATAGCGCCCTTGCAGTCTCATAATTGTTATCTGTTATGGTTAAATGTGAAATAACCTGGTGAGCGTCTCCGATAGACAACTCAACAGATAACTTAATTTTTGTGAGAGTGATATATCCATCCGACAATGTACCAAAGAATCAAAAATGTTAATAAATGACATCCAAGTTTCATACCCACCAGAATACTTGGGCAAATTTAAATCCGGCAATCTAGTATAAATTGAGGCATTACTACTTGAGTGACCCTTAACCGTGGGACTACTGGCCAGATCCAGTGTCCTTACCGCCTGAATAATGCTGTCATAATATTCTAAGCATTGCTTGTAGTCTGCCTGAGCTTGAATCAACCTTGCCTGCAAAGTTTCATTGTCTGGATTCATGTCAGCCCTATCATAACACATTTGTAAAGCTTGATCCAGATCCGCCATGTATCTGTTCGCATTTGAAGCCCGCTCTTTCAAGGCCTCAACCCTGTCTGGTCTACTCACCAGAGAAAATGCGCTTACCAACCATTGCAAAATGCGACGAATTTCGTTGTAACCGTCCGACATTTTAATAATTAAAGTAAATACAAAACAAACAGAAAAAAAAAACAATACCTAATATAACCCCAAATTAAATTGAATGTAAACCCGTTTGACACCGATGTCAAATATATTTGTTACGCATATAAGTACAAATTTACAAAATAACAGGTCCGTAACCGAAAAGTAAACCACGCTCTGCTACCAAAAAATGTTGCGTTTTCCCGAACGCCCGTTATTTGCTTATATTATTTAATTATATAATAATATTGCTTACCGGTCCGTAGTTCTGGCTTGGCTTGAAAGTGTGTTTTGTGTGTACTAATGTGCCCTACCGTATGTGGTTATAAATATATATCATATATTACAATACTTGTAGTATAAAAAATAGGAGAACGCGTGGCCGACCACTTTTCCAATCCAATCCCGTCGAAAACGTAATATGCAAATATTAATCCGCCGTAAATAAACTCAATAAAAATGCCGTGAAAAAAATCCGAAGTGACCGTCCAGTACCAAAAACCATAATGTCAAAATCTTTTTTTTTATTACCTTTTTAAATTTCCTTTTCCGCGGTCCGAAACTCATAAGTCCTAAACATTAAGTAAAAACGCACTTTTTAACTATATTTTTGGTTTAATGGTTATTGAGCACGCGCGGTCACAATGGTAGCGATTTACGTACTAAGTTAATAAACAACAAAACGGCGTAAACATAAAGTGCTGAATTGTTCGTTTGCGTAGCACCGAACAGATGCTGTATTAAAATATCCTGAACTGAAAACATCTTATTTTCAGAAATTTCTTGAGGGTTACGTTACTATAGCTCAACCAATAATTAACATGTTAAAGAAGGCGAATCATTTTTATTTTGAAGAACAGATTATTGTATAAAGGTACCGAAGGGAAGTTAGTAATACCCAAGATTGTGGACTATGAAATAATACAAACAATAAATGAGAACAGGTATTTAGGCAAAAACCACTGCGCCAGGGCCCAGGGACCTTCTTACCCAGGTAATGGCGGAGTGGTCCATTGATGTGGCGGTGGCTGCCGAGCCATACTTCGTCCCGAACCAACCCAACTGGGTTGGTGACCGGGATGGCTCCGTAGCCATCGCGGTGCGGCAGACGCCGGGCTTCTCGCCCCTGTCTGTCTTAGAGAGGGCCTCTGGCTTCGTTGTGGCCAGCTGGCGGGGAGCCGTCATCATTGGCGTGTACTTCTCGCCAAACCGGCCGCTGGCCGAATTGGAGGCATTCTTGGTGAGGCTCGGGAGCGCCATCCTCCGCGCTGCTCCTCAACAGGTTCTCCTCATGGGGGACCTAAACGCCAAGTCCGTCACCTGGGGCAACTCGAGGACGGACCCACGCGGGCAGGCGGTCGAGTCGTGGGCCGCCGCCTCTGGGCTGTCGCTCCTGAACAGGGGTACCGCGCACACCTGCGTCCGCCGGCTGGGCGGGTCCGTGGTGGACGCCACACCCGCCCTCGCGCGCCGCATTCAGGACTGGCGGGTCGTCGAGGAGGTGGAGAGCCTCTCAGACCACCGCTACATACGGTTCGAGACCCCCACCTCCCAAGCGCGGATCCCAAGAGCTTCGGGCGACGGCAGGCCACGATGGGCCCTCAGCCTCCTGGATGAGGAGCTGGCCGAAGATGCGGCCATTGTACAGGCCTGGTGTTCCCATTCAATGGGCGGCGACTCCGTAGACGAGGCGGCGACCCGTCTACGTGAGTCGCTCACCGAGGTCTGCGACACCGGCATGCCCAGGGCGCGTCCCCCGAAGGGTCGACGCGCGGTGTACTGGTGGTCCGCCGAAATTGCTGCGCTGCGCTCGGCGTGCACGTCTAGCCGCCGAGCATACACCCGGTACCGCAGGCACCGGGTGCGGAGTGCCGACGAGAAGGATCGCCTATACGCCGCGTATAGGGAGCGCCAAAAGGGCCTGGAGACGGCTATCTCCCGCGCCAAGGAGAGTGCGCGGGAGGAGATGCTGCAGGACCTCGACCGGAATCCATGGGGGCGCCCATTTAAGGCGGCCAGGAACCGGCTCCGCGCGCGGGGGACTCCGGTCACGGAGACCATGGACCCCGAACTTCTGAACCGGGTCGTGGGGCAACTGTTTCCTCCTGGGGAGCCGTGCGCCCTGGACACGGGCGCTGATGCGGATAGTCCTCCTCCTCTTCCGATAGGACTCGAGGAGTTTGAGGACGCCGCCGCCCGCCTGAAGGGCAAGCGCACGGCGCCCGGCCCTGACGGAGTCCCGGCCAGGGTGCTCTTCCTGGCGCTTGGGCACCTGGGCGAGAGGCTGCGGGAGCTGTTCGGTGCCTGTTTTAGCACCGGACGATTCCCCAAGCCGTGGAAGGAGGGGTTCCTCTGCCTCCTTCGAAAAGTAGGCAAACCTGCAGGAGACCCCTCGGGCTATCGACCCATAGTGCTGCTGGACGAGGTCGGTAAGGTTTTCGACAGGCTGATCGCCTCCCGCCTCGTCCAGCACCTCGAGGAGGTGGGTCCCGACCTGTCGCCGGTTCAGTACGGCTTCAGGGCGGGTCGGTCGACCCTAGACGCACTGTCCGACCTGTGGGCGGCAGTCAGGGAGGCGTGTGACGGGGGCGAGCAGGTGTTGGCGGTGTCACTCGATATCGCCAACGCCTTCAATTGCCTCCCGTTCCGCGCAATCATGGCGGCGCTGCGGTACCACAATGTGCCGCACTACCTCGCCCGTTTAATAGCCAACTACCTGGACGGGCGAGACATCGCGTTTTCCCGCAGCGACGGGCAAGTCGGCAGCCGCCGGGTGAGCACCGGGGTTCCGCAGGGCTCAGTTCTTGGGCCCCTCCTGTGGAACCTCGGCTATGACTACGTGCTGCGCGTGTCCCTCCCGCCGCGTGTCCGTCTGTACTGTTATGCAGACGACACATTGGTAACGGCCAGAGGGAGGGACGCTGAGGAGGCTGTGCGGCTAGCGTCGGTGTACATGACGCTAGTCGTACGAAGGATAGAGTCGCTCGGCTTACGAGTGGCTCTGTCTAAGACCGAGGCCCTGATCCTTCATCGTGCCTCAGCCCCATTTTAATTATCTGGGGCTGACAATTGACGGGCGCTGGGGGTTCGAGGAACATTTCCGCCGCCTCGAACCCCGCCTAATGAAAACAGCCGACGCGCTCGGCCGCCTCCTTCCCAATGTGGGGGGCCCGAGCGCGAGTGTCCGCCGATTATACTCTGGCATAGTCCAGAGTATGGCGCTTTACGGGGCCCCTGTCTGGGCCGACGCCCTTGGCCCTCGAGTCGTGGCTTCCCTGCATAGGGCCCAACGCGCCATGGCTCTGAGAGCCGTGCGCGCGTACTGCACAGTCGCACACGGCGGCGTGCCTTATTGCGGGCGCTCCGCCTTGGGAATATGTCGCCCATGTCCACGCCACCGCATACCGCGTCCGGGCGGACGCGCTCGGCGGCGACCGGCGCCTGGCGCCGCGCGAGAGGGCCTCCGCGTCCGAGGAGGCCACAATGGAGGTAGTTCGCCTGTGGTTTGAGGAGCTGGGCGACCTAATGGTCTCGGCCTCCGTCTCCGGCACTCTCGTCTCCGGCGGATCAGGAGATCTTGCGCCGCGCGGCAGTGATTGAGGTTGCCCTGGAGCACCCTGCACCCTGTGCCCTGGACGTCCATGTTAAGATTGGACGTCCATCACAAACTTCGGTTATCCTAACTGATTAATTAGTAATAGAAACGCTACATTTACCAGTAACGAATTTACAGAGTACTGTTCAGAGGAGAATGTTAGTTACTTGCTGACTACCACTGGTTATACCATAGGGAAACAGACAGGTGGAGCGCATTCATCGCGTGCTTGCTAAGATGCACATTGAATATGAGAAACAGTGATATCGACACGTAAGCAAAGCCCAAAGCGCAATGAACAGTACTTATCAGCGATGAATAAGTATGACGCCTTTTGTAATTTCAATAAGGCTTAGAATGAACCAAAAGAGATTATTGGTTAAGTTACGAAACGGGAGTTGACATATGGTGAGAACAGAGATATAAACAAAAATACACCGCAAAACTTCAAATACGCAGTGCTCGGGTGGAAACAACAAAAAATTTAATAAGACAAAAAACAGGAAATAGGTTTATTATACGTTAATCAAAAGAATACAATTTAGAATGCATAGGGACATAAAACCAAATCTCATGTGTCCATGTGAAGTAACTAAGGTGTTAGGTAAAAAATTTAATATACTTTAGTATAAAAAGATTTTTCGATTGCGGGACCGAGGTGAACGTATTTTACTATAAACTAAATGAAGCATTGACTAGGAGGATAACATTATCAATTAAGCATCTAGTTGTTATTTTAAAAGTGTATATTAACAATCCTTTATGCAAAAAGGTATTACCACATTTGAACAATGAAAATTATGACATGGTTTCGAAACACTTGAAAGAAGTGACACACCTATTTTCATGTGTTTCTTCATTGAAACCTTTGCTAGCCATATTGTTTAGTTACAGTTACATTCAGATATAATCATAAACGATGTCAGTATTTCCCAAAGTAGAAAGTCTGTTGGAGTTGCTCATGCGACTTCTTTCTTCTTGCAGCGCGAGCGGAGCAAGATGTTTGTTCATAGTCACATAAGTTCTTATGAAACAGTTATAAACAACGAATAACACATTTCCCAGTAATGAAGGCTGTAACTATCTCACCAAGTGGAACGTCTGTTCGTGCTGCTCGAACGAGTCCTTGCGACGCGAGCGGAACCGTGTAGACGTTTGAACCAACTTTTTCTCACTGTTTGTCTTCTTTAACACTATCACAACCTGGAAATCACATTAAGTCCTTGTTATTGGATAAGATTAGGCTATTACAATTGCAATACTATGTTTAGTCAACATAAAATTACTACATTTGTTCGTAGTGAAACATAAATAAGAAATAATAGCTTCAAATACGAAGCTACTATAGCAACTACCTAAAAAAGTTTAATGTTCAAACATACAAAAATGTCGAATACGAATAATAAGCAGATAGCGTTAATATATAGAAAATTTGATAATTTTGTAGAATATGCCTCCTTAATGTTAATTTGTGTCTTTAGGATTAAGATTTTAAAATGATAAAATTGGTTGGTGCCTTTCGCACGATATAGCCCCGTCAACGGGGTGTCACGCTTGCTGCCTTTAACACCCACAGGTACCCCAGTATAAGTAAGATCTAGTATTCGCCTAGGAAACGTAACTTAATTCTAATATATGTAATAAAAATAAATACAGCTTATTTAGGAACGATAGGTTACTCGCCAAAACTAGCAAACATATAGCGAGCGACCGTAAAGCCGTTTACTATTGGAGTTAGCTTCAAAGGTCCTGTCCCTACTGCCACAGTCATTAACATCGAAGACATAGTCTGTAGGCTAATAATGACTAGATACCAGAACACCATAGTCGCAAATCTACATACCGTGCCACCGTGACACTCTTCAGAGCGATTTCGAAATTCTACTAATGTTATTCTACTCAGGTATGTTGTTTGGCGACTTCAAAGCGAAAGATGTTTGTCTTCTTTAACGTAGTAGAAGAACTAATGCCATTAACGGTTCGGCTTCTAGGCGTAGTAATCATGCTGCACTTCCACGTCCTACCACCGTACTCTACTTAAATAACCGGAACTGCTCCCCAGAAATACTAGACTTCGGATGCCAACGGTTTTGGGCTTCAAAGCTGAACCAATCTGAACTCATTCGATAGTAACTTCTTCATTACGCTTAGTCTTCGAACTAAACCGCTATCAGCATAATCATTCTTTAAAGCGTTAAATGTTTCTTAAGCCGTTTTTGCTGATCTTATCACGGGGAAGATGGATTCATTACAAGTAAGATAAATTTTAGCTTGTGCCTTAGCGTTCTTGCATTTTTCGATGTGGTCGTTAAGGTTTGTTGGTGAGGAAACAAAATCAAGGTCAGTAAGATACTCTAAATAGAATGCCCAGGAATTAAAGTTAATGTGGTCGTTAAGGTATGTTGGTGAGGAAACAAAATCAAGGTCAGTAAGATACTCTAAATAGAATGCCCAGGAGTTAAAGTTACTTGTACCTCTCAGTTTGTAAATGATCCCCGAGCTTGATGCATTATCTTGTTGAAGTCGAATACGGCGTCGCCGGTTGATGTTTATCTATTGTACTATAAGTTACTATAATTTGTAAAGAATAATTTACTTACTTAGTTGTTTGACCTTTTAAAATTAAATTCTATTGCAGTATATTAAATAAACAAATATTTGAGTTCAATGCTTGGTATATTTTTGGTAACAATTTTTCGTTATACATCAACAAAATTCAGACAGATAGCCCTAAAGTAGTCAGGGTGTATTTATTACTAAAAACCTTTTAAAGAGTTTGAAAATGTAGTATTTAATATGGATCAACACTAATTGACTTATCAGTTCAGTCTTTTCTTTTATAATGAACCTTTTTCCTATAATAGATTTTGTCCTGTAATAGTAGATTATAAGACTCTTTTACTCGTTCTAAGAAGGGTTGTATTGATTTTGCTTCAGTATTGAGAAGCAGCTCTTCGAGTCAGCATGTTTTAGCAATAAATATGCTTCAATAGCCTAAAAGCACAAATAAACTTTAATAATTGTTTTAAATAATTACTGTCCGGGATGAAAATAACAGGATAAGATAGTTCAATAGTTAGATAGCGCATAAGTTTTATTTCTCTTAATAATATGTTTTAATTGTGTTGTATGTTAGCTATGTTTATGTTTGTCACCTGCGATCATTGAGAACTCCAGCAATAGTAATGTGTGCCAGCGTCGTGCACAATTACAAATACTGAGAAATGGTGAGATGATTATATTCATCATCATCATCATCAGCCCCTCTTCGTCCACTGCTGGTTGATGATTATATTAAAAACAAGATATTTATTAAGTTAATATGAAGTTGTTTACTGGGACAGAACGAGAAAAGTATAGTTTAACGGGTTTGAACACTTATAGAATTTGAATGAAATGATAGTTAAAACTAGGACATCATCTAAAAAATACGAGTACGTCTTGAATTAACGGCAGGGAAAAAAAAAATGACGATTCAATAGAGCTTTGTATAAGCTTTTTTTATAGGATAGGGCAGCAAACGATCAAACGGATCACCTGATGGTAAGCGATAATCGTTTCCCATGGACACCCGCAACAGCGGAGGAGTCACAGATGCGTTGCCGGCCTTTTAAAAGGGAATAGAGGGGGGGGGGGGGGTTTGGCCCTCCGGTACCCTCATTTACTCGGCGAAACACAGCGCAAGCGCTATTTTACGCCGGTTTTCTGTGAGGCCGAAGCATGGCTCTCCCACGGTAATCAGTAATCAGTAAGTCATATTTGAATGAAGTTAATTTTGATTTTGATTTTGAGATATTCATAAATGGCACACGAATCACACGATTGCACGATCAGTTATGATTTTTTAACAGAAATAAAGACGTAAATATAAAATCACAATTTAAACATTTTTGACAGCTGACGTCGCTCACAGATTTTTTATAGTGACTTTTCGTACTCTTGCAGACATTAAGTCTTAAGTATTAATACTTTTATAACTTGACAATTCTATTTAATTTGATCAATAAAACGTAACTAAAATAGTTTCGGTACACAACTGTTTAACTGACATATAGAACATGCTGCTGCATGACATTGCTCTTTTTAACACCACAATTCGAAAATTTTATACATGAAAATACAAGGTTTGGGAAGAGAAGATCATTATCAATAGTGTAACGTAGAAGTTTTATTTGCTCCAGTAAAATTTTAGTAGAAATGAATATTTAAGGAATTAAAGTCTACACCGCTAAGAGCGGTCATTTGGCGTAATTTTCTAACATTCATCATTAATTCATCAAAAGAATTTCCATATCTTGGGCGAATCTTCACTATCAACAGAACTTGGAATGTAGTTTGGCGTGGCGTTGCGCATTTCTACACACCTTATTGCTATTATTGGCAATATTAATATAGTTCTGACAGTTTGTGAGTGTACTTTAATTTGGTTTCTATCCACATTATAAAAAACATAGCGGTCTTCTTCGACGTCGCTAAGACCTTCGACAACATCGTTTACGCCGGATTAGTTTACAAATTCTATCAAACAAGTACGCCCGATCGGTTAGTGCGTGTAGTACAAATCTTTGTGATAGCACTTTCTGTTTTAGGTATGAAGCCACTTCTTCTTAACCTCCTGTCAGTTACGAGTCTGCGTCCCGCAAAGGTCGACTCTTTCGCCATTGTTATTTTTAGTCTTCATAATAGACATCCCCATATTACGCGGTTAGCTTTCTTTATCGGCGATACCGTCCTCTACCACATAGAAACGGTATCGAACAAATCACCTTTAATTTGCAATATGCAATCAATGAACTACCCCAGAGAAAAGATCTCTGCGGTTCTTCCGCAACCTCAACACCCTATTTCTCCCATTTCAAGGGAAATATGCCCTACTAGCATACTTTCAAATACTTAGGCGTCACCCTAGACAAAGCGCTCAACTTCCGAATGGATCTTAATAGAGTGACGCGCAAGCCAGATTCAATCTTTATCGCCTTAATAATATTTTAGGTGTTCGCCCACACCAGCGCAAGTATGCTAGATACTTCTTGGTGGTCAACAACGTAACACAATTAAGAACCATAATGACCGATTATTAGATTTATATATTACCAACTGCTTGTTTTTTATTACTGAGGTTGTCTCCTCTCCTCTAGTTCCTGTGGATGTTCACCATCCCCCAACACTAACTACTGTCACCTTATATACAAAACAGAAACCGATGTCTCAGTCAATTTCGCCAAAGTACCGATTTATTGAGGCTGATTACAACATAATAAATCAAGAAATCTCACGCATTAATTGGGTGGATATATTAAGTGGGTTGTCGGCTAAGGATTCTGTAGAAACTTTCTATGAAACTATATATCACATTATATTTGATCATGTTCCATTGCGGCCACATAGGTCAAATGAGTATCCCATATGGTTCACACGACCACTTATACATATATTTAAAAATAAAAATAATTCTTGGTCCAAATGGAAGAAATATAAGAATATATCTGATTACGAGCGATTTTCTATGTATAGACGTAGATTCAAACTACTTGCTAAAGAATGCTTTAATACCTATCTTTATTCTGTAGAAGAAGGATTGAGGAAGGACTTGAAGGTGTTTTGGTCGTTTGTAAATACGCGTAGAAAAGGCAATGGCATTCCAGATTCTGTGAAATATGACGGAGCCGAGTCTGATGATCCTGAGAGTATATGTAACTTGTACTCAAATTTTTTTAGTTCAGTATTTGAAGCAAACTTGTTGGATAGATTAAACCTAGAATCATTGACTGACACCGACGCTTATAGTCAAAGTAATTCAACCATAGCTTCCATTTATTTATCAATTGAAGAAATAACTAAAAGTCTACTAAATCTTGATGTAGCCAAGGGCTCTGGGCCTGATAAAATACCTCCTTACTTTTTTAAGCGTACTGCGAAATCCATTAGCCCTGTTCTTGAAATTTTATTTAACAAATGCTTGGTTGAAGGGGTTGTACCCATGATTTGGAAGACAGCTAACATTACTCCTGCGCATAAGAGTGGTCCCAAATGTGATGTAAGGAACTACCGTCCCATTTCGATACTTTCCACGTTGTCGAAGGTTTTCGAAAAACTGGTTCATAATGCTATTTATCCAGTGCTTCACAACAGTATCATTCCTGAGCAACACGGATTTGTTAAAAAGCGATCAACGATAAGTAATCTTTTTATTTACACTAATTTTCTCTTTCAGTATATGGACAGTGTTGTTCAGGTAGACGCTGTATATATAGATTTTTGTAAGGCCTTCGACAAGGCGGATCATGTAATACTAATGAAAAAAATTTTCTTTAACGGAATACGCGGTAATTTGTTGCGCTGGTTTTTATCCTACATTACAGGGAGAACGCAAAGGGTAGTAATTAATGGATATGCCTCTGATGAAGTAAGGGTGACGTCAGGTGTGCCACAGGGTTCTATTTTAGGTCCATTATTGTTTGTTTTGTATATTAATGACATTAACACTTGCTTTCATAACTGTAATTTTTACTTTATGCTGATGATTTAAAAATATTTAAGCCTATCAGAAATCTTGACGACTGCATCCAATTACAAGAAGACCTACATAGATTACATGACTACTGTATAATTAATAAACTGCAGCTTAGCTTACCTAAATGCAATACTATTACTTTCACTAAAAAGAAAAATGTTCTATTATTTGACTATAATATAAATAATGTAAAACTTAAAAAGGTATCTGTTATAAAGGACTTGGGACTACTTTTAGATTCCAAATTACATCTTAACCAACATATAGATAATATAGTAACCAAAGTTTTCCAGATGTACGGGTTTGTGATGAGGATGAGTTCCCATTTTAAACAAGAAGGTACTTTATTATATCTTTATAAAGTGCTGGTCAGGTCTCAGCTGGAGTATGCATCTGTTATATGGAACCCTTTTTACAATAAATATAATCACCAAATTGAAAGTGTACAGCGCAAATTCCTTCGGTCTCTGAACTTCAAAATATATCATTCTCGGAGATCTTATGAGTTTCTTCTGAGTAAGTTTAATTGTTCCACACTTACCAAGCGCAGACAAATATTCGATGTAACTTTTTTATATGATGTTCTCAGTAATAAATTTGATTGTAATACTCTAACACAGTATATAAGGTACAAAATCCCCAGCAGTTCCCTTCGTATCCGTAATAATTATCCCCATAAATTATTTTCCCTTGATTTCGTAATATCGAATGCTGGTGAACGTGCCCCTATCTATAGATTGATTAAATTCTATAATGATTGTCTATATGATCTAGACTTTTTTATACTGACTAGAAATAAATTTAGATCAGATGCGTTCACAATAATGTGTGATGTAAATGAAAATAAAGCAAAATAAAATTAACTTTTGTAATATTTTTCATGTATTGCTTGTATGTACTTTTTAAATACCTACACTAAAAACTTGTTCATTATTACACCTGTACATCTACTGGTTGTATGCTTGGAGTGTATTGTAATCATTGCTAGAACTATGATCTGTATCAGTCTTTTGTAATCTATCTGTGGATAACGGAGCTGGTTATACAATAAGAACCTGTTGTAATGTTTACATTTTTTATATAAGTACATTGAATAACTGTTTGTTGTTTCAAAATAAATAAAAAAAAAACATTTTTGCGAAAGACAAAACTGACTCGCAATAAATTCTGACTGGTTTATTAGGAGTCAAAACCTTCATCAAGTAGTTAAATTTCGTACCATCCAATTAGTACTTTTAAGCCTAGACTTTAGAACTGTAGCGGAACAGTCCAACTCCTTTGTTAGGCAAGTTAATCCTAAGTATCTTCCACTCACTGCCAAAGTATTTCCTACGCGCCCAGTTAGTAACTTCTGTAAAACGCATTGACATTTTCCACTCTAGAAACAGAATAGCTCTACGAATACACCATTAAGGGCTGCGCCGGATAGCGCCATTTCCAGACGGCCAGTTGCATTAGATCTTGTCTCTAAGGCCTCAGGCATTACGGCCGAAGTGGGGAGATGGAACACGGCGGAGTTTTTAGTGGGTGCGAGCCCTACCCTCCCCCCCCCTCCCTTCCCCTGGAGGAAGGTTAGTGCGCCGGGGAATAAGATCTCTCCTCGGATTAGGCATTTCCTCCGCCTTAAAAAAAGGCATTACGGCCAGCAACAGGATTTGGAACAGTTAAGTCAATAGGTGGATTCTCTCCGAGTACATCATAATCCTCGCGAGTAAGCTGGGTGCGGTCACAAAAAATAACCGCGGCGCATAAACTATGTCTGTCTCACATTAAACATTCTTATCTAACACGGGGCTAAAAGTATAATTCCTATTATCGGTGGATTACGGCAGATTCCCTACGAGGCAGATAGCTAACTATGGAAGACAAGATTCTCGATTCTACTCCGACTGACCAAGTGATGATATAAAATAGTAATATTTCTTCCTGTTACCTTATCTTAAAATTGTTAATTTTAGAGTGAACTCAAGCGGAAAGCAGGCAATCAAGGACACCGATAGTGCCTACAATGAGGATCAGTTTTGCACGCTAACTTTGTCCAGCGCTGGGCGGTTTATTTATTACTGTTGTAAAGGTATCTGCCTTGTCCCTCGAGCTGCAAGTTTGTCTCTGCTAAGCGGTGCAGGTTGCCTTGCCCCTGTCCCTTGACCGGCCAGCCCGTTGACGCTAAGCTATGGAGGTACCTACCTTATCTCCTATAAGCCGGTAATGCCCAACAAGCACGCCCAGTGCTGGACGCGGCTGCCTAAGTTTCAACTGTCCAACACACGTCGCCGGTTCCTCAGCCGTAGTCCACATTAGCACTAGACCGTCGTGGAAAAAACTAAAGCAACAAAAAGCAATACAACTAAATATATTATCGAACGTTTTTAAAGATAGTAACACTACTAATATAATATTTTTCTCGAAAGAAATATAATAATATCCAAAAACTGTTCTGTTTAATTACACAAAAATAAAAAAACGACTCAAAAGTGGAGAGAATAAATAAGGTGTTAATCAATAATAATTATAATATGTAGTAGAGGCAGGGCACTGACTGTACAGGTAGTGCAATGAATTTCTTTTTTTACTTTACAATTCATATGCGATTTACCTTTTTTATCATAATCAAAAATTTTATTTTATTTTTGTTTTATTTATTAGAATAACTACAGCCAACAATTCATTAATAAAGTAAATTATGTTTACTTATTGAACCCCCATTATTATTATAATCGATTAATACACTAGGTATTTTTTATCATATATAATAAAAATATAAGGTGCGTAAACACCATACGCACAAGACACAAATTCATACTAAAGTATTTATTACTTAACTTCCGTCAAGCACAATTTCATTAAGATATAATACCTTTTTCATGCACTTATATTAAGGGCAAAGTATTAGCTTGCACGGAAGTCATAGAGAAATCGTATAAATTAATGCTGTCTACAAAATATATAAATATACGATTGAATTGCAACTATTTGCGTTAGATGATGGTAAAATACAATTTGATACATTAATACAGGAATAGTGTCGCTTCGCCTTTAAGAGAATAGAGTTGTGCATATAAAAATACTATTGACTTAACAGATAATAGATCTATAGTTTAAAAGCCTTATAGACTATCTCAAAATCAGTTTCGAGAAGTTGAGACTATGTACTTACGGTTTATGTATATACGGGGTAGTAGGCGAATCGAATTCTTTATATGCAGGTACCATCATATTAGGAAAAAGACGAGATAAAAGTGTGTGTGATTATAATAAGCAATTTAACCGCAAGACTAAGAAACAACATTATCCTTTACCATGTATTAAGGATCCAGTTTTTATACGTCTTTAGAATTAGCGATTATCAGATAGAGGAGAAATCAACTTAGGCAACGCTCCTGCGGTTTTCCAAAGAACCATTAATAAAGCTCTAGTATCCCTTACATTTTACAAGGCTGTCGTCTCTGGGGCAATTTCACAGTCATCTGATTATTTTTGAGAAGGGAATAGACCGTCCTGCTGTGTTGTTTTATGATTGGGAGTAGATTTGGATTTACTCCTAAAATGTACATACACATTAGTTATTTTGTTGACTGTTGTAAATTATGAAATTATTGATTGTTCTGTTATTCTTTCTAATGTATGTTCTATTGTATCTATTAGTATGTAGTTATTGAAATCAGGAGGACATGACAATATGGTTAGAATCGACGAATTATTAGAAATTATTTGTGATTTAACTTCCGACATGGATTATTTCATATTAAATTGTAAGCAGATTGAGGTTTGTTGTTTGTTAAGAAACTTCACTGCCGTGTATATATTTTTTGTTGTTTGATATTCGGAAAACACATTTCGATGTTATAAACATATGCATTATACATTACATGGGATAGATGGGAACCGTTGAGAACACCTGATAGTAAAGTTTGATGTGTAAATACTAAGAACAACGCTTGAGAGAGAACCTTGACACGTACGACGGGAGCCACTTTAATAAATAACTATGAATACTTAATTCTGCATATAGGATAATGTGAGCCATACAGTTAAACGTCTTTTAGATGCCTGTATAGATCACATCGATAGGACAAACTTTGTCCATTTACACTAGTACAGAAATAGCAAAGACAGCCAGATTGTATATAGTACTAGTAGCCTCTTGTTGACATGAATGTATGTCGTGGGCTAGGACGGTATAAATAGATTTTTTGGAATACTTTATCTAGACTAGAAGAATATAAAAGGGTAGGTATATAATTTAATATATCTATATTGATTTTTGATTTCATTTAAAATACACTTGTTTACACAGCACGCAACAGACACATATTTCTATAGAGGCAGATAAAAAGAACTGATATTGAAATAGCTAAATCTTTGGCACAATGTACAATCAGGGGATTTTTGGACAATTGCTGATAAAATTGCCAAGTATTATTTTAGCTATAATTGTACCTATTTTTGTGAATGTAACTGCGATATTATTTGATTGTTGCAAAAATAATTAAAACGTGAATTATTCGTGCATGTACCTGTAAGTGCACAAGGTGTTACTGCTTACAACAGTGGTGTTGGAAGGACAAATCGCTGAGCCGTAGACAAGAGGTGTTGCTGTGTTGTTACTCGTTGTGTTGGGAACTAACCGGAGATACCGGTAGTAGTCGACGAGGTGCCAGGGCCGGCAGCAGTGGTCCTGGAAGGACAGCTCGCCGGGCCGCAGGTAGGAGGTCTTGCTGATGTAGCAGCCGTGCAGCAACAGCCGCGGCCGCACCAGGTACATGCGGCGCCACGAGCCGCCGTAAGCGCGCGCTCCGCCGCACTCTGTGCCCCATGTCCTACACAAATTAAACTTTTCTCAAACATGCTTGGAAATTTGAGCATTATTTTGACAACCTCCTTCTAGATAAATCACGATTGCTGTACTGGCCAAATACATGCGAGCAGCGGCCGGCAAAAAATGTATGAAAATCCATATCTGTCGTGTTTTGCGGGGAAATAAATATACATGTAAATGCATATCTGTCGTGTATTTTAAAAATGGAAAAATTTGTTGCTCCAAAAAATGGCAAACCAAGGAGGCAACTTATCAGAGTTTTATTTAAATATCGAACTGGCTTGCAAAAAAATACCTGTTTTATAATGAAAAAAAAAAAAACAAACGAATCCTTTGGCGCGTGAAAAATTTTGTTGGTCATTGAGTTTGAAAAGTCCACTTTACATTTCAATAATTGTACATTCAATAACTGTATTTTCAAATAAAAATTCTGCTTGGTACTACTTATTTTTAATTTCCGCGCATTATTTTAGAAAAGTACTATACAAACCTTGGCCACAACTAGGCATTGATGTACTTACGTATGTGTACACTTTCGTCCATCAATGCCTCTATTGCTGGCCGCGGCAGTAATGTACTATAATGCTTTGGGATAGCAAAGTATGTATGTAAGTACCTATCGCGTATTTCAATAATATGGATTATGCACACTTTTATATTGACTATTATATTGATCCTACATATATTTCTTTGTCGTGTTGCCTTTTAAAATTAATTGCTAAAGTACGTATAGGAATTGCAATGAAAATTAAGCTTACTTTTGTTTTTTATTCTTTTATTTAAATATAGCTGTTCGGGATAGAATAAGTCAATAGAATAATTAAAATAAATAAATAATTAAGAAATGTATAAGTCATATAAAATAGTACTAAGCGTAGTTAAGGAAATAAAGATAAGTATTAGCTTAGGAAATGAATAAATAACATAGAATAGGTTCCCTTAGTGATAAGACTACATATAGTATGTAAGATAGATATATATATTGATTAAAAATTCTTAAAATTCCTTAGTCAAGGACAGTAGCGTAAGTATGTAAACATATGATGTGAACATATGATTACGAATAGCTAGGGCACAATAAATTATAAAATTGTAAACGAGCAGCCACTGAGAAATCACAAAATGTATGAAAATGTCGGATCAATGTCCTATCGCACGCCGATTAAAGTGCATATATATGTATATCACAGAGCATTCTCAGTGGTCGCGAGTTAAGATATAGTATCGGATATACACTCCGAATATATGCCCTAAAAAGTAAGGACTTAAAGCTTATAGGTAATTTGTGGGGGGTAAATTAAGCGGAAAATAGGGATGAAAACTCACCCTGTCCGACGTATTATCGAGTATATCTCGAGGACTATAAAACATATAGTTGTATTGAAAACGGCAAAATGGAGGAAAAAATAAGCCCCTACAGATTACCTATACATGAAAGGGATGTAAATAAGGGAACACATATAGAATAGACATTTATTGTAAGAATAATAGTAAAAATAAAGGGCAAATGGGGTTCGACAGGTGCTTTCTGTACGGTATAGCCTCGCCAGGGGGGTCTCGAAAATCCTATTTTTTGGTAGAGATTTTCTCTGGAATAAATTGAGGGACTCCCCCGGCTCGATACGGATTACGACGGGGACCACATACTGAAGCGGACGACTGTCCACCACCAGAACAGAAAGCTCCTGAAGACCCTGCTGGCCGACTGAACACAAGAAACTGGCTTCTTATTTTCTTCCTGCAACAACCACCGGGCCGCACCGTTCGGGATCCTTCACCAACCCCAGCAGCGAAGTGTGCCGTCGTGTCTTCAAACCGAATAAGAACTGTGCGTCGTGCACAATAGCCATACATCTTAGATTAAGGCGACTTATTCAAAAACATTAGGTTCTATTTTACTATATATACTTATTTATCTTAAGTTACCTAAAGACTTATACTACAAATTCCTAATTAGTTAACACAACATTAACGGTTATCAATGAGAGGAACTATGGAAGAAATAATTAATTAAATAAAATCTTGGAATCTTAAATACAATGAATGTGTAACAAAACAAAGTAAAAAAGAAATAATAAATCTCTTTTGTGAGTCTAGGTATTATATAAAAAAGAAGTCCTTAGTTGGTCATTAATTTTGCACTCTAATGCTAAGTGAAGAAGATCCTCCTCTCGATGGCATACAGTACAATTAGGACTATCTATCATTTTCATAAGATATTTAAATTTGTTGAGAGGAATGTGATTTGTCTTTATCCTGAAACAAAATACCATTTCTCTTCTATTTAACTTTAAGGAGGTAAACCATGGAAATTGAGTGGGTAGGTTTACTATTGTTTTATACCAAATGCCTTTAGATCGTGAATGATCATCAAAATAGGATTTCCAGTCAAAGTATATGTTATTCTGGCGATTGGAATATTGTTCAGTGGGGAAGATATTCGATAAAGGGAATGCCGTTTCTTAAAGCTTCTGTAGCTAGTTTGTTTGTATATAGACTTGAAACCCGGTAAATATCAGCTTAAAGATAATATTTATAACAAGGTAAGACTCCCTTCTACCTAAACATTCTTTTGCACAACTCGAAATATGTGATAAACAACTTTTGGAATCGGTAAATATAACTATTTTGCGATAACAGGTAGATTCTAAATAATTTACTCACATAGCGCGAGCAGGTCGCCACCCATAATTGGAATATTACGACTATTAATTATAAAGGGAGCAGTTTGAATTTTCTTTTGTCTTGCATCTATCCGTGTAGATATTATATGTATAATAAACTCAGAATATAGCAGTCTAATCATTTCTTCACTACATGATTTTAATTCAAGGACTGATGATTTAGCTTTAGGAGTTGGAATTGTGGCAATCTCTGTTCTTATTATCAAATGCCAATCAATTTCTGATATTAAAAAAGAAAGTTCGAATTCAGGTCAGATTTTAAATTTGGACATAATCAGGTGAGAATATTTCTTGAAGCTCTTTAACAGCAGTGATAATTGGGTCTTACGCCAATATGGAGTACCTTCGTTGAGCAACCTATCAAGAGAGTTAATTTGTTTAGCTAAAACATCATTTAGTCTTGAAATAAGTTTCGTAAAGTATCTATCGCTTAGCAATGATCTTCTTAAGCGTAATGGTGTAATGCATAGCTCAGTTTTCATGCCGACTATGGGTGTCGAACAGATGAATCCACAACAGATACGAAGACATTAGTTTTGGATTCTGTCTAACTTTTTAAGAAGGTTTTGACTAGCATCACCTTAGATAAAAGATCCGTAGTCCAATTTAGAACTTATCCTGCCTATGTACAATTGTCTTAGTTTCACTGGGTGAACTCCCCATTTCGATCTACTTATGCAACACAAAATATTATTATATGAGGTACATTTTTAAGCTATTTCATTAACATGTTTTGTCCATTTAAGACGACGGTCCATCCAAACACCTAAAAATTTTAACGAATCAACACATTCAATGACCGTATTCTTCTTAATATCGTATCTGCCTTAATATTTACATAAGGAATGCGGTATTTTCTTGTAAATGTACATATTTTCGTTTTTGACAATGAAATATCTAATTCGATTTATGCCAATAGCGTTTTCATTTTATTAAGACCTGACTGCACTATATCCGAACATACACTTAAATTTTCATCACTAACATATACCACAAACTTGTCAGCATACCTACTGAAATATTTTAAGAGTTCTAGTTAAAGTTTTACATAAATTAATAGTGACGATATTAATAAGTATGAGGGACATGGGATCACCTTGAGTAAGTCCTTGTCTGCCAATTCCAACCAGCTCCTTATCGTTTTCTTTTTCATCTAAGGGTTCTTTCTTTAAAGAACTGTAGATATATCAAATGAGACATGGATATATATTAAATTCATCAAAACAATTAGTTAGAACATTAATATCTACGCAATTATAAGCATTGGAAATATCTACAAACACCCCTACTAGGTATTAATGTTTGACAAACGCCGACTCCGCGTCAATAGTGAAACGAGTCAAATTATCTTGACATGACAATCCTCTTCGAAAACCTAATGTGCATTCACTGAAAAGCTT
This sequence comes from Scirpophaga incertulas, assembly GCA_036419045.1. Classification (NCBI taxonomy): domain Eukaryota; kingdom Metazoa; phylum Arthropoda; class Insecta; order Lepidoptera; family Crambidae; genus Scirpophaga; species Scirpophaga incertulas. The sequence goes on along the minus strand of CM071630.1, from coordinate 18,901,017 downwards.
GAGAAGTGATACTCGAGGCGTTTGGTAACTATTAAATTAAATACATTGCATAAGTAATTAATGAGAAGAAGACGAAATTTAAGTGTAAGTATTAGTGCTATTTTAAGGGCTTGATATGAGTTGTATTTGACGCCATTGTGTAGGAATTATACTTGTGCTGTAAATTAGGTTAAATACTTGTAGAAGTATTTAACCTAATTTACAATTCAGGATACAAGGAAATTCTAGTTCAGTCCAGAATTAGAGCCCGATTTTAGAACAAAAACTAGAAAAGAGTAAGCTTCAAACAGCGTGTAGGTTAGGTTAAGCACAACGACACAAAAATAATAATACTGTAATGTTTATTAAAAGATAATAAACATTGAATCAAGACATAGAGCATAGGAGCTTATGTAAACAGTTTGCGAGTACAAGCGAGGTAACCAAACTCGAATACTAGACTCAGTAGGACTTGTACAAATAGTACGAAGCGAGTACGAACCGATTCTTCCAGACTCGAGTACCGGAATCGAGTCCGGCGTACTCGAACCAAAATAAATTGGTATTCGAGTAGGCGAGTCCAAAGTAGGAATCGAGTCTGACTCGAGTCAAACTGTACTCTGCACATCGCTACCATGCAGTACACATATACCTGAGGCAGAGAGAGCGCCACAGAGCCGGATCCCGTGCTAGCACGTATAAACCACGGCTAGCGGCCGCCACGCGCTCCAACGATGCGGCGTCTAGCTCGGCGCTGACCACCCAGCGCAGCACTACCAGCATCACTTCGTGCGGCAAGCACGACATGTGCGCCCCCTACAAAGGAAATGTAGCCTCGAATAAATAAATGTTTTACGGATATAATAGGGAATAAATCTCTTTTTTGAAAATAATCTTAATTTGATCCTTGCGTGTCAGTAAACCATATACTAAAAATATAAAAATTTTATACACTCATTAAGTACTATAAAAGTTGCATTAAAATTTAATATTTTCAAATTTCGCGCGTAATTAGACGAAGGCGCCGCACGAGTTGTTACTCTCAGCCGTGTAATGCATCCTGTTCAGTTCTTTGTATGTCACCGAACACCGCCACTGACGTCACTCGCTTGACTGTCGCCGACGGCGTGCATATTTCATGGAGTGCATTCGCGATCATCAGCGCAACCGGGTGCATTCTAAGCAATTATTGTTATCATAAAATTCGTTATCATTTATCAGTTAAGTTTCATATATCATTATCAAATTATCAGTTGTTTTATGTTCCTAACCCGAACATAAATTGGTCCTTCGAGCAAAAAAGGACCTCGCGCGTGCCGGGACTCTTTAGTGTCTCAAGACTCGAGTGAGGTTTTATCAGTGACAAGGATGGAGCAGAGCGAAATACAGTAGAGTACTGTCAACAGCGCCTGGAACGGTTGGAAACGAGTTGGCTTAGTTTTAAGGCTAATCATCAAAAGTTACAACGTTTCGGAACATCTGATGATGATTATTTTGTCAAAAATGAGTATGAGCAAATGTGGGAACTGTATAACACAGCGAAGGAGGTGATACGGCGAACTTATAGCGAGCTGGTCACAAGACAGCAGCAGGAGGAGGAGCAGGTAAGAAAAGAAAGCACGCACGTAGGAAAGGAGCAGGCAAAGGCAAGCAAGCAGGACCGAGAAGGAGAGCAGCAGGATAACAAAGAGAGTATTCAGCAGGCAAGTAAGCCATCAGCAGAAAGCAGTGATGCCACGTGTTCATACATGACCTCGAAAGGTACATTCAGCAAGCTGGATGAAATGTTAAAGAAGCAAAATATCAACTTTAAGGCTTTTCAAAGGTGCGTAAATAATATTGATATTGATAGTCTCCAAAACAAATGGGAGTATGAAGATGCACTGAAAATGTTGCAAAGCAGGTGGACAGCCATTGATAATCTACACTGGGAAATAGCAGGAGAAATGGAAGGTGAGGAGGCAGAATACGAGATAGAATATAGCAAGCATGAAAATAAATATATTAATATCAAAAAGCAAATCAATACTAAGTTGTGGTCGGTATCGCACAGGGAAAAGTACTCCAAAAATGGATATTCCTTCGTTTAGCGGTAGCTACCAGCAGTGGGTTTCGTTTAAAGATCTTTTCAATGAAACGATACATAGCAACCCATCCTTGTCAAATGCTCAAAAAATGCAATTTTTGAAGAGCAAGGTCACAGGTGAAGCTGAGCGTATTATTCATCATTTGCCAATAAGTTCAGAGAACTATTTAGTTTGCTGGGAAATTTTAAATCATCGTTTTAATAACAAAAGATTGATTTTCACGTCTCATTTAAATACACTTCTTACTCTCCCTACCATGCAACAACAATCATTTGGGCAAATCAAGCGGCTACATGACGTCACAAAAGAAAGTCTGCATGCTATCCAAAACCTAGGCATAAATATCGATTCTTGGGATCCCTTCTTGGTGCATATCTTATCTCAAAAGTTGGATAGTGATTCATATACAGAATACATAGAATCAATAAAAAACCCCCGTGAAGTGTCAATCTTGAAAGAATTTATAGATTTTTTGGAAAGCAAATTTACTATCCTAGAAACATCTCGCAAGAGAATCGAGCAAAATATCCAAAAACCTAGCCAGCAGCAATTTAATCAAGTTTCTCAACAAAAGAAGTTTAATCCTACAAATCATTATGGGCCAAACAACAAGCATCCAAATTATTTAAAATCATTTTATACGTCATCATCAAACATAAAATATAACTGTCCACTTTGTAACATGGATCATGCCATATTTTATTGCGCAAAGTTCAAAGAAATGTCGAGTGAGGAAAAATTTAATGCGGTCAATAAGTATCGTTATTGCGTAAATTGTCTTTTCGATCACAAGGGCAAGGCTTGCATTTCAACTAAGCGATGTCGCAATTGTTCCGGTAATCATAATACACTGTTACATGATACCTTTGTCAAGCGTAAACAGCCGCCGACCGGTAGAAATATTAATCACAATCAAAAACCTAATGAAAACGTCACCAATACATCGCACGTGTCACAGGATGACATCTCCGAAATTCTTTTATCAACTGCACTGGTAAAGGTTACAGGAGCTGATGGTACCCAGCATGTTTTACGAGCATTAATAGATCAGGGGTCTCAGATATCAATAATCAGGGAAAGTGCGGCGCAAAAGCTAGGCTTGAAAAGACAATATTGTAAGGGTGTAATCTTCGGGGTCGGAGAACAACAAAATAATTGCAAGGGAAAATTAACAATCAACTGTACTTCCATGCATAATGATTTTACTTTCACCGCCAATGTTATTATAATGAATTCGCTAGTTAAAAACTTACCAAATCGTTCGTTCACAAAACCATCTTGGAATTATATCGAAAACATTAAACTAGCAGATCCAGATTTCCACGTTAGTAAACCTGTAGATATCCTTTTGGGAGCAAATATTTATTCTATCATCATGATGGGCGGGATCTTGAAAGGAGAAAACACCGAGCAACCTATCGCTCAGCAGACCCAGTTGGGATGGATGATGAGATAGAGGACATCTGTGATGATGCCTCATTATCAGCAGAAGATCAGCAGTGTGTGCAGTTTTATAATGAAACTACCACCCGAAACGCAGACGGTCGATATGAAGTACGGCTACCTCTGAAATCTGACATGATTCCAGAACTCGGACAATCAAAAAATATGGCCTTGGCACAATTTCACAACCTAGAAAATAGATTAAATAAAATTCAAAGCTTAGCGAACGATTACAAAGAATTCATCAACGAATATATCAAACTTAATCATATGACACCTAGCAAGTCAAATTCATCTTTCGAATATTATCTTCCTCATCACGCGGTACAACGTACGGACGCCATTACCACGAAACTTCGGGTTGTTTTTAACGCATCCGCGAAGACATCATCAGGGCTAAGCTTGAACGATTGTATGTACTCTGGACCTAACCTACAAAAGGACCTACAATCGCTTATCTTAAAATGGCGCATCTTTAAATATGCCTGGACCGCAGACATTGAAAAGATGTTTCGCCAGATAATGGTACACGAAGAAGACCAAACTTATCAAAAAATAATATGGCGAGAAAATTCGAACTTACCTGTCAAAATTTATCAACTAAGCACTGTAACATATGGAACAAAGGCATCACCATTCCTAGCCATGATGACCTTGCGTAAATTAGCATCGGATGAGAGCCAAAATTACCCAACCGCAGCAAATGTTTTAGAAAATTCCTATTATATGGACGACTGGATTTATGGGGCACATGAGCTCCTTCAAGGTCAAAAATTAATAACTGAAATGCATTCGTTGCTGAAAATAATAATACCGAAAATAATCAGTTTACTTTTAAAACAGATAGTATGTCAAAAACTTTAGGTATTCGCTGGCTTCCAGATCAAGATATGTTTACATTCAGTAACTGCAATTTGGCTAAATCATCGAGCATAATAACTAAAAGACAATTATTGGGCGAGATATCAAAAATATTTGATCCCCTAGGGTGGCTCGCTCCCCTCACAACAATGCTCAAAATATTATTCCAACACGTCTGGTTAGCTAATTTGAAGTGGGATGAAAAGGTTTCAGAAGATATAAACCGTGACTGGCTGAAATTAAGAACAGAACTAGACCAATTAAATCAATTTCAAATACCGCGATGGATCGGATTCCGTGAGAATTGTTTGATAGAGTTACACGGCTTCTCAGATGCGTCCCTGAAGGCTTATGCCTGCGTTGTATATGCCAGGGTTAAAAATGAAGAAAAATCAAATGTGACATTGGTAGCAGCTAAAGCAAAGTTAGTACCTCAAAAGAAAGTTTTATCATTGCCTAAATTAGAATTGAGCGGCGCTTACCTACTCTCAAAATTAATAAGAAAAATTAAGAAATGTTTAGTACCCTATAACAATGTAGACGTATACTGTTGGTGCGACTCCAAAGTGGTATTAGGTTGGTTACAAGGCGAGCCCTCACGATGGAAACCCTTTGTTGCTAACCGAGTACGTAGCATCAGTGAAACTGTGTCACCAAACAGCTGGAATTACGTCACTTCGGGCGATAATCTTGCAGATGCAGCAAGTCGCGGGCTATCGGTCGCTAAGCTGAAAAAACACAATTTGTGGTGGATCGGACCACAATTTCTCGAAAATTTTCAAAGAGAAAATCATCAGGAAAACATAAACTACCCAACGGATCAAGAATTGAAAATAAGGCATGTCAATATCACCCAAAAAACAGATTCCGAACAAAGCATCGTAAATCAATTATTAAATGATAAAAGTTCCATTAAAACGGTGACTCATATCATAGCCTGGATCAGACGATTACTTATACCTACACAACAACGCAAAACAATGCCACACTATATCAAATTACAAGAGTTACGAGAAGCGAAACACGTCATTATAAGACAGGTGCAAAAGGATTATTTTATTACAGATATGAATCATTTAAAACAAAATAAAAATTTACCATCTAAAAGTATCTTAAAAAGTTTAAACCCTTTCATAGATCAAGCAGATGTTCTACGCGTAGGGGGCCGATTAGCAAACGCGAAAATACATGAAAATATGAAACATCCAGCAATCATACCGCATGAAAGCAGATTAACCACTCTGCTTATAGAGCAAACTCATCAACTTACTTTTCACGGGGGACCCCGCTTAACACTTGCCAATTTGAGAAAACAATATTGGATAACTGGAGGGATTCGAGTCGTGAAAAAGCATATAAGTAAATGTGTCACCTGTAAAAAGAACAAACCCGACATGCAGCAACAATTGATGGGTGACCTGCCGGGCCCTAGAAGTAACCCAGAGCGCCCATTTTATCACTCTGGTGTTGACTACACGGGCTACGTATATGTCAAAAATAATAAAGGCCTTTGTGCGCATTGTCGGAAGACCCAGAAGACCTTGATATTTTAACCCCTGCACATTTTCTAACGGGCTGCTCAGGGCTTACTGTCATAGAAACCGAGCATGACGCCAGAACACGATGGCATTTAATATCAAAAATATACCAAGATCTTTGGAAGCGATGGAATATAGAATATTTATCACAGTTATCAGTCAGAACCAAATGGACAAAATCAAAAGAAAATATTAAAATAGGAAGCCTAGTTACCATACAAGATGAAAATCTTCCCCCGGGTAAATGGGCAATGGGGAGAGTTATAGAACTTCACACGGGCAAAGACAACCTCGTCCGTGTGGTCACGCTAAAAACAAAAAATGGCATTATAAAACGTCCAGTGATTAAATTATCAGTTTTACCACTAAACAACCAAAGCACAGAAGATCAAAACTCAGGCCAGCAATTACCTCAAAAAATTAAAAACAGAACTAACTACTCATTTTCTGCGATCGTCGCCGCAATTCTATTTTTTATGACTATTATTTTATCAGCATCAGCTCAACAAAGCATTTCTCACCTTCCGAGCAATCAATCTCTTTACTTTGACCCAGTATCAAAAATCAAAATAATTCGAGATAAGTGGAATCTTGTCGTATATTACGATATGAAGCCATATTGGGGCGGAATAGAAGCATATGACAAATTAAGCACCTATTTAAACAATTCCTGTAAAACCATTCAACGACAAATTAATTGCAACATCATATTATTACAACAACATCATACTTATCAGGAAATAATGTATTATAACGACCATTTGTTGAACCAGCATTTTGACGAGCAAGTTAGACGCCGCCGGCGGCGCCGAGGACTCATCGACGGTGTCGGCAATATTGCTAATAGTTTATTCGGAGTATTAGACAGTAAATTTGCTGAAAGGTATGCCCAGGATATTAATATCATCAAACACAATGAGAATCATTTAAATAAGCTTTTACAAAATCAAACTTCTGTCGTCGAGGCACAGTTCAATTTAATAAAACGATTAGAAGGCACAATGGAAAAGCAACATAAAATTATTCATAAACAGTTAAATAGCTTAGAGACCGCATCAAATATACTACAAGGCGAAATTTCAAATCTAAGCATTATACAAGATTTTACACTAACAGCTTTAAGTGGCAATAATCTACTCCAAACTCTAAAATACCTGCAAGAGATTCTGCTGAATACAATTACCGATATCTATCATGGACAAATAAGCTTACACCTACTCACACTTGCTTTGTCCCTTTTTTAAGTGGTGCAAGGTGCTCAAGAGGTCAATAGATTCAAATAGACAATTTATATGAAGCTTTGATTTCGGTAAACTTTTGTCCTATTTCATATAGTAATTAGAACAGATTTTCCACCAACTCTTAAATCTTTTAGAAATCTTATTTCAATCGCTCCATTTAATGTATTGAAAATACAAGCGTGACATACATTATATGGTACATTGTTAATAAAATATATTTTTTTGCAGCGATGGGTCCCCGCAGCTGTTGCATTCCTGGATGTAAATCCACTAGCCAATTTATCAGATTATATTGTTTCCCAAGGATGAAAGAAATTTTCGAACTGTGGAAATAAGTTATCTCGGACAAGTTTCCAGAAATTGTAACAACTAAAAACAACCTGCAATCTACGCGTATGTAAACTTCATTTTGAGAGCAAATACATAAAATCAGGGGATGTTAGAATTACATATGCAGCTCCTACCCTTTTTACTGAAAGTGAAATTTGTTCAGGTAAACCTGACAACCCTCTCATCATAGGTGAGAAAATTCGTCTATTTTATTTTTGTGACTAGTTTTTATTTAACTTTGATTTCGTATTAAAAGTTGGATAATATATGTTAATGAAGCTTGTCTTGTATTGATTTTTAATAGATAAGAATGTTTTTTTTTTATGTTTAATTTTATGAATAGGCATCAATTAAATGTGTACTTTTATCTTACAGATTGGCAATGGAATGAACGTGAAATGAATAGTAGAAAACGGTCATTCAATTCAGGTGATTTAATTCATATACTAACAACCTATGTTTAATAAAATTAATCATTTTAATGTAACACTGAATTCATAGTAGATTTATTGTCAGTCCTATTAAATCACAAAGTGGTGTCACTAAAATATCTCAATTTAAAGATACCAAATGCAACAGTTGGTGTATTGATTCAACAAGTCAAATTCCTTATAAATTATTAAAATATTTATCCATTATACCTATTTGTCACTCTAGCTTTTAATCAGAATATGAAACTAGAATATTATCATGTTTACAGTTGATGCCACATGTTCCACATAAACCATGATCATTGTTATTATCAGACAAAAAAAATTAAAGTGTTTACAGAAAGTGGTAACTTTAATATTTTTTTCATATATGTAGTTAAGTACTGAGAACTCACAAAGTCACAACAATGAAATGTGTATAAAAATAAGAAGTATGATGTAAAATAGAAATAGGCTCATATTTACATTAGGGGCCATCGAGTTAGGAGTTAATATTTTTTTAGTGAAAGATCTCGTAATTATTAACTTGTGTGTAAAATATTATATTGCGGAGATCAATGGTTTTCGAGAAAAAAAATATTGAAAATTAAAATTTTTTAGGTTAAGTGACGAACTTTTACAACAAAAACGCGCTTGGAATGTTGGCAGCATTGCTAAATTGACATCATTTATGATTAATGGGCTGTATTTCAGTGCCGTGAAAAAAAATGTCGCCGCTATTTTGTGTTTACATAGGTCTAATCTGTCAGCGCTTGTGTTTGTCGCAGTTGAGACGTGTTTTCGTACTCCTGTTGATATCATTCGACAACTGACTACCATGGCGTCCCCGAAGTCATCAGCTTCGAGTTCTCCGTCTCCACCTGAAGAGTTGAGTGTTGTGCAAGTCTTGAACTCTTGTGAGCTGCTTGTTACGAACTCCACTTTAGTGCCTAGTGTACAAGTGTTGGACTCCAGTGAGCCACTTGTGCGCGCACCTGAATCCATTGCTGGGTTCTCTGCTGCTACTTCTTCAGTTAACGCAGCTGCCTCCTCAGGTAATTAATACTAAAAGTTGCGATATGCTATGTGTCACAGAACCGATTTAATCAACCCCGACTCCACGTGGTTCTAGTCGCTCTTACCCCTAGAGTGTTTTTTATAAGCGCGGAGGCGCGGAGGGGTGTAGCCCCTGCCCGCCGTAACAAAGCATGAGCAACCGTGCTCGCCAGAGCGGCTGAGGCTGGACCAAAAAGCTGAAGCTGCGGAGGCGAGTATGGATGCTCATGATTTGTTACGCAAGGGCAGAGGGGCTGCGATCTCCGAAGCGCCGGAGCACACGCGTATTCGACTTGCTTTCATTAAGAAATCATATACAAGGCGGGCTTAATCACAATTTAGATTAAGTGTATATAATTATTATCAATTCTTATTTCAGATGAGGAACACTCCAACACTTGTACACTAGGCACTAAAGTGGAGTTCGTAACAAGCAGCTGTATGATATCAACAGGAGTACGAAAACACGTCTCAACAGCGACAAACACAAGCGCTGACTGATTAGACCTATGTAAACACAAAATAGCGGCGACATTTTTTTTCACGGCACTGAAATACAGCCCATTAATCATAAATGATGTCAATTTAACAATGCTGCCAACATTCCAAGCGCGTTTTTGTTGTAAAAGTTCGTCACTTAACCTAAAAAAAATTAATTTTCAATATTTTTTTTCTCGAAAACCATTGATCTCCGCAATATAATATTTTACACACAAGTTAATAATTACGAGATCTTTCACTAAAAAAGATATTGATTCCTAACTCGATGGCCCCTAATGTAAATTAGAACCCAAAAATCCTCACCAAAATCATATAGTAACCAATATCAAAAAAGTTTTTAAAATCTGTTCAGATTAATTGGTTTGGATGTCCTGGACATCATGCTGATGTTTTAAATTATTTTCATTCCATTGTTTGTAGAGTTCAAATTCATAATTTTTGTACAATAATAAATAAAATTTTAAAGGGATCATTTTCAGAACCCCGTATTAATACTAACTTAACCATGCATCGATTGGCACTTGAAAAGCGCAAAAAGTATACTGGAAGAAAACTACAATGCACAAAATAATTAAGGTATTGTTTTAATTTTCAGGTTTGTGAGACTACTACAACCGTTGGAGACACAGAATAATGACTTTTAAGGTATGATTTAATTCAACATTTAAAATAGGCAATAGCATAGAGTGACCATTTTTATGTGTTCTTCAATTGATGCTGTTATTTGAATTATGATAGGCTATTATAATTTATATTTATAGGCAAAAATTTTCCAAAATACTTATCAAAATATTTTTGTTGTATAAAAACATTTTTGAGGTGCATAATAAGCATGTGGCTATTTTTTAGTTTTCTGCTACCCATAGATCACCCAAGCTTACTCCAATAACCTCTAACATTTTATTTCACCATATTTTTAAACGTATTAAAGGTGAAATTTATTTCGTATAAGAAGTATCAACTTTTATTTAAATACCAGCAAGTCTTTAAAACTGTTAAATTGTCTTTTTGGAAACTTATTTACTAGTTTAATACGATTATCGCTTAAATTATTGAAAGTATCTTCTATTGCCTATTTGTTCTATCCATCTTTTGTCTGATTTCATTTAAACTTAGATATAGCAAGATCACATTTATCTACAATTCATATATTTTTCCCAGAATCACAGACGAGACGCAGCGGCGGCTACATGGAGAACACTAGGGGATGAAGGCTATATTCTATTTTTGTCACATTGGTTTAGACTTTATTTTATATATTTCTAAATATTCTTTTGTAAATTATGAATTAAAAGAGGAGACAAAATTTGACCTTCCATGTTTCCTGCCTGTTCCTCTCCAGAAGGTCCTCCCAATATTCGAACAGGTGGTAGAGTCATACTTAAACACAATAAATATAATTAATCATAACTTGTTGTTTGATTCTATATATACCACAGATTAACATATATGTAGCTAGCTAATATATACATAAGAACAATAAAAACTAAAGAACAATAATTTCTAGAGTTGTGCTAGTTATTTATCGATAAATTTCATAAGATCGATATGACGATATTTAGATATCGACATTTAATTGAAGTGATCCCAGGCTTATCAATGCAGCGACTACGAAACCGTCATCTCAAGGCCTGCTTCCTATCTGTAATAGTATAGGCAAGTTAAGTTTTGCTAAGCCTATCATGGCCCAATGTAGAATTATGATCAAAAACATAATTGGAATAGACTGATTAATCAAGAATCTCATATTTTAGGTTGAGTTTTACTTATATACATATTTTTTGTTTTGATAGCGTTATTAAATATGTTAATTAATATTGGGCCGTGTTAAGTACACATGTTCCTAAAAAGGCCCATATGGTTTTTGTAGAAAAAGTTAATAAAACATGTTGATTTGTAAGTTGATATGATGCATAAATAAATGAGTAATATTTTGTTAATTTTTTGTTTCATTAATTATGTTAATTATTTGTTTTATTCCTATATTGCAAAAATTGGGCCTACAAAGGCGCTCGTACCTTATCTATAGAGGAGTACTGTTTTTCTGGCAAAAAAACTGCATTCAACGATAATAGGGTACACCCTCTATATTAGAAAAGATCTAAAAGCATATAACATGATAGCTTATGCATTAAATAGTCGGAACCATCATGTTTAAGTACATAAAATAACAAAAATAATATAAAAATTAGTTTCAAAGTATTCACTTTTTCAATCTATACGTAAAACAAGAGCGAAACATAGGCCGCCATGTAGTGACGTCATAAGGTACTGTAAACTTATGCGTTAACTAAAAAAAGACGTTTGTAGGTTGCTTTTTTAATGTAAGAGAACGTTATAAATACTTTATAAATTAAATTGAATTCCCATTATGGAAAGCAGTTTTGTAAAAGGAGATAGTACGAATTTACCAAAAATAAATGCATTAATGGTCGGAAAATTCTTTGCTGCAAATCCCGACTTTTGTTCTGCCGAGTTACGGAGTATTAAAACATCGATGTCAGTATTACTCTTTTATTATTATTCCTTTATTAGTTGTTTATATATAAAAGATAATAACTCATTTTTAAATTATGAATATAATAATACATAGCATCAAACATAGAGTTTTGTTTATTATTTACAAGCCGTATTGACGTCATCGCTACAGAGTAACCACAGATTAGTATACTTGCCTACAAAATAAAAATCTCTACTAAAATAAACAAAGAACATTTTGGTGCTGTTATTCCAATAATCACTTTTGCGAAAATCAATATTTCTTTTTAATAATAGACAAAATATTTTTATCCATCATTTCGGTGGGCCTTATTAATAGTATAAAAATGGAAATTAACAAAAACACAAATCGTTTCATAAACAGTGTTTTTAACGTATACATAAAAAGGGAAAATATTTTGGATATCTCTACGCTATTATAATAATCGAGTCAGTGATGTTTTCAATAATATGTATTTAAAAAAATACATAAATATATATACATTATATTCAACCAAATATATATCTTTATAACAAGTAATAAATCATTTAGATATTTATATTTTCAAAAGTACTGAGGCATATATTCATCTATTCCGTGAGATATACTATTAGTGCAAGCCAAAGGTAAACAATGCGGGCCAGATGTAACAAAAACTCTTTAAGGTTCCTTCTAGGTATCTGGGTTGTATGCTTACTTACAAAGGAATCCAATCACACCTGTAGGTTCATTATGCAAGTCTATTGCTATCAAATTTGATTTAAACTGACTGAAAATGCATATATTTTGCAAACAGACGACTGTAACGATATATCCCGTCTTGAGCTGATTGAATAATAAAAAACAAGAGTTGCCGTATAGAAATGCTTAAAGCTTGGCGCAGGGTTCTGTTCGTTGTGAAATCCGCAGAAGAATCAAGGTCACCAATTCTTCTGCGATCACATAGCCCGAAGAATTACAAACTTAAATAAAACAAAAATAATATTTTTATAATAAAACGTTAAAACAGAAAATAATTGTGAGATTGAATGTTCTTTTTAGAACCTTCATTATAAGCCAATATTTGCAAATATTTTTCATAGAGGCTATCATGTCGTCACATTGACATATAACGTGAAAGCAACTCAATGACAGCAAAGGAGATGGCTAAGTACAGTATGGACAATTGCCCTTACAATGTATAAATACTGGATGTAGTTGCATCTAATGCTGGGTACCTGAAAGTTAATATGTGATATAAAAAAAGTCCCATGAACTTTTCATATTATTACAATTTTGAAAAATATATCATAAAAACTCCTACGATATTATGGTCGCAAAACTACAACTAGATAATTTGCTATGAACTTTAGGTAGGCATTTTAGTACAGATAAAATAACTGGGCAATATATTACTATTGTAGTGAATGATGGATACCTATATATTGAAGAATGTCGACTTTAATTCATGATTGTGATTAAAATACGTAAGACCATTATTTAATATGTATGTCCATATCGAGTTATGCGCTCAAGTTTCGTTACGCAATTGAAGTCGGCAAGTAGGCACAATACACAATAGGTCCGTTTTGAAAAGCAGGGTCAGTATTAAAATCAAAAATCAAGTGATATCGCAACGAACAATCGAACAAACAAAAGTCGTATAACATCTGACATTTATAACTGCTGAGAAAATTAACAACAATTTATTAACACGAGTAATGGTACTGTAGTGATCTCTCACTATTTGTAATAGGTACTTCATGCTCAAGTTTTGAACATAATTAACTTTTTAAGTTGTTTTAGACGTGAGATGTCATTCCGCCTGACGGCGAGTTGTAAAATTATATTTAACGTCTTTAAATTGTTTTTTTTTAAATATCCAATACACATTTATTATTATCCAGTGGTTCCATTTTCTTGCTACATACAATCCCCGTTACAAGTGGTGGAGGCGCCGGGTAACGCATAAAAACGATATGGAGATGAACAAATTCAATGGGATACAAGTGATGTCAATGACTTCATCGCACAATTCGAATTCGCAAGGATGGGACGATGAACGGAAAAAACTGACTATTGCTGGGTTTTTAGAAGGAGCGGCATACTATTTCTATCAAGAAATTGGTAAAGATTAGCATAACAGAAGCAAAAGGAATATCACGACAGGAGAGTAAATACCTAGTAATAATTTCGAAGAAGGAGATTTAGTATTAATTTATACGCCTAGAAGAGTTACAGAAGTATGAAATTAACGCGTCTATATAGGGGCCCGTTCCAAATAGTTCGTCGTGTATCTAATGTGAATTATTTAGTTAAGAAATTAGGTAGTTACATCATTCATAAAGGTTTCATTTACGTGCAAACCAAAACTGAACCGATGCTTAGTAGTAATGTTTAAAATGTAAGTATTTCGATATGTTAAAAATTTTTGATTTATGGATAAAAATTTTTGTTCGGTTCTACTTTGTGATAGGAAAATATTAAATTTGTTCCTGTTTATATTTACGGAAAAATTTAGAAAAAAAGTTTATGGGGCTGATTAACATTTTGTATTTTGTATGTGTCTCACAAAGTGAACATAGGTTTCCGGTGAGGTAGGTCGTTTTGATCTATATGCATGTATTAATAACTTGATGTTAATGTAGGTGTCTAATGAAAAGAAGTAAAATGAATGTAGGTTATTTTCTTTGTCTGTTTTAATTGTTATTCAGAGAAAATAAAATTTTGTAATTTTTTTTTTGACAAAATTTTATTTAATAAGTGGAGGAAGAATGTAGTGATCTCTCACTATTTGTAATAGGTACTTCATGCTCAAGTTTTGAACATAATTAACTTTTTAAGTTGTTTTAGACGTGAGATGTCATTCCGCCTGACGGCGAGTTGTAAAATTATATTTAACGTCTTTAAATTGTTTTTTTTTAAATATCCAATACACATTTATTATTATCCAGTGGTTCCATTTTCTTGCTACATACAATCCCCGTTACAGTACACATATTGCTAAAATACATGATAAAAAATATGACGAAATAGTTAAACAACGACAGCTACCCTCCGCACTAGTTAAAATAACTGTATGGCGGCAGTGTAGTGACACCGCTAACTGTTGACAATTTACTCACACAATAACACCCATATTAGAGAACAAAAGTGTTGCCGATAACAAGTTCTATACGACTATCTAACACAAAGATAAGTTTACACAGTATAAGTTGCTGATCTTATTGTATAGTTTTGGGCCCAAATACCGAAGAAAGTTTCTTTTTTTTTTTTTTTTTTATAGGATAGGGCAGCAAACGAGCAAACGGATCACCTGATGGTAAGTGATAACCGTTGCCCATGGACACCCGCAACACCAGAGGAGTCACAGATGCGTTGCTGGCCTTTTAAAAAGGGAATAAGGGGGGAAGGGGGGATGGGCCTCCGGTACCCTCACTCACTCGGCGAAACACAGCGCAAGCGCTATTTCACGCCGGTTTTCTGTGAGGCCGTGGTATCACTCCGGTCGAGCCGGCCCAATTCGTGCCGAAGCATGGCTCTCCCACGGTAAAATTGCAAATATAGTTCTAGTTATAGGTATTTTATAAACAAGATTAATTCGTCTTGTATGGGAAGTAATAGTTGGCATGATTTTGTGTTGTTTAAGAAGTACAGATTTGATAAATAATTGACGTACAGTTAGAACTGGAAACTCTTCGTACAATTTTTTTGTAGAATATCTAAAAGGTTTACAATTTATAACTTTTATTATAGCTCTTTGTGCTCGTTCGACTTTTATAATATTTGTTTTTCTTGCATCACCCCAAGCAGTAATTCCATACAATATTATAGATTGACACAAAGATAAATATATTAGTTTGATAGTTTCTTTGTCTTTAATATGTTTGATTTTTTTAAGGAGACATAATTTTTCTTAATCGTTTACTTAAACATTCAATTTGTTTTTTCCAATTCAAATTTTGATCTATCATTACACCCAAGTACTTAATGTGTTTGACACTTTCTAGAGCTAAACAATCACAATTGTTAGTCTCTTTACATGAGTGGAATATGATATTAAGATCTTGGGGTTGTTTATTTTTATAAATGCTAAATGTAATGAATTTGGTTTTATTCATATTAAGAGTCAAGATGTTATCACTAAGCCATTTTGAAACAATCTGAAGCCCCGCTTCACAAGATTCTTTAACTTCTGACCAAGTAGGACCATCGAAAACAAGAACTGTGTCATCAGCATATGAAATTATTTTTCCATTTGCTATTGTTTTTTGCGTCAAATCATTTAAATACACCAGAAACAGCGTAGGTCCAAGAACAGAACCTTGTGGCACACCATAGTTTAATGTCAATGTAATCACTCAATATTCCATTGATGCAAACAGCCTATGTTCTGTCACTTAAATATGACTTAAAAAGGTCAAGTGGTATGCCACGTATTCCCGCCAGTTCTAGTTTACAAATGAGTATAGGGATGGAGACAGTCTCAAATGCCTTTGACAAGTCAAGGAAAATTGCGAGACATTTCCCATTTCCATCCAATTTCCCAGCAATGAACTCAGTTAAATTCTCAATAGCATCTGATGTAGCTAATTTTGCTCTAAAGCCATACTGATTACGTGAGAAAAAGTCATGTCGCTGAAAGTAACTTGTTAGTACTTAAAATAAACTCTCAATACAATAACATCGATTAGGAAATCGATATTATCGTGTGAATAAAATTCTTATTTGTTGTTAATTGTTTTCGACGATTAACATTAATTAAACATTTCTGTACAGAAAATATTCTTCTCTAATATTTAATGATTTTTATTGAATTATTTTATTTGATAAACAAAAAGTTTATTCCGCTGTGTCCATATATATCGATTATTTTGTATATTGACCGAAACTTTAATCGATTATCTCGTTTAAATGTCAACACTATTCAAGTCCGGAAAATAGGAAAACAAGTTTAAAACTTTTTATTTAATAATTTTTTCACGAAAGTTCTACGAAAATAATAATTATGTAACAATTCATTAATGAATTTATAAAAATTACGAGGCAGTGTGATATATTTATACATGTTAAGGGCAGTCATTTAGCAATCTCCTTTCATTATTCAAAAATTTTAAGAAATTGTGTGTTAAACAAATTTATATCACTTATTATTGATGATTTGCTGGTTATAATTATATTTATATAATTTAGCATGATATCTTATTTATAAATAAGTTGCAATAATTCATAAACTTTATATTAAATGATTCATTTGGTACACAAAAATAAAACAGGTACTCATATAAATTTGTTATTGTTAATTATATTTTTCTTTTATATTTCAGGTACCACTGTAAAAACATATTTCAATTTTTAGAACTTAATTCAACTATTAAAATACGGGTCGATTTTAAAATAAGGATTTATTGCTAACTAACTAAAAAATAACAATAAGCTAACTAAAAAATCTATCTAACTTCATTGCTAGTCACCGATTGCAAACGTTATCTCAAATAATAATTCTTATACAACTATTTTAAATAGCTCAAACAAGTCATCAGAGTTTCTTGTGACAAATCCCACACTTGCATCATTTTACTAAGTGTGTCCGGTCGTATTCTACTTAAGCAATCTTATTGTTCGAGTCAAACCAGTTGTCTTAATACAAGGCTACGAAACAGTCGTGTCCATTCATTCTACATCTTCCAAAATTTGCAACAACCTAGAATCACCCTAACGCCGTCAACAAAGTGAAAGGATTCTTTTTTCTCTATCTAAGACTGCACAATATTACAATTGTGGATAGAGCTATTATATTGAATTAAATATACAGGGTCATTACCGAAGACCATTGATGTTGTCGAAAGGAGTACATCTTGAAGGATATATGTCTTGCCATTCATCCGACCTTTTGCTGCCACCAATTCGCTGGGTCACTGACTGACATCCAGTCCCAGTTGATATTCAATTGATATACGTCCATTTCATGGAAGCAAGGAAATATAGTTCTTCAATTAGCAAAGTTAATGGATTGTCTCTCAGCACCATCTCATTCTGCTTCAAATAAGATAGCGGAAAATGCAGTTAAAATTCTTAAGAAGATTATTTAAAAAGCTAAATTTAACAATGAAAATGTTCTTAGAAGTTTGTGTACATTTTTATTATACTACAGAAACATCGATCGTTTGCATACTCACCTGGACATTTTGAAATCAGACTTACCATCTCGTCTGGGTCAGACTCAAAGTCATCAAGTAGATGCATCGTTTGATAGGTAAAGAAAAATATATTTGGTATTGTCAATATCTTAAAGCGAAAAATTGGTTACCCGGTAAAATTGAATTCAGACGAGGTACCACTGATTATAAGATTATGAAAGAGGTTACGGTGTTCAAATACACCGCCATATTGATCAGCTTATCGGAGATCTAGAAGTTCCTTGTTCTGTCCATAACCGGAAGGTATTGTAGAAATATAAATTAGTATAGAGGTAAAAAGACACCGGTCAATTTTAAACTATCTCTTATCAAGTCAAATTTATATATAAAAAAATAAGTAGAAAAATAACAAGACAAGTCTAGTAACAACAATAATTTCAAAATTAATACATTTTCTAAATGCAGCTTAAAACACACATTTACCTTGGTGGGGTACTCTGGTTCACAGAACAGGCCCTTGTTGGTGATGATGCGCTGGAGTCTGATCAGCAGGTCCTCTCCTTCAACAGCGTTTTCATCATCGCTGTCTGCCTCAACTTCTCGGCGCTCCACCTCCACCACCTTCGGCTCTTCTGTCATTTATTACACATAATTACAAAATTTAAATTTAAATTAAATTTAATTACATAATTTGCCATGTTACCCTTTACTCACTTGTGTAAGGGTAGTAAGGAGAATAGTATAAATTTAAGCACATATAACCACAAGCAAGTTGCTTGTGATGTTCGATAGCATTATACAGCGTGTGGCCGATTTTTCTGTTCTGTTCACTCCTTAATTTAGTTGTTGATACCACGGGCTATTGACCGGAAAGAATCAAACTCCGGGTTTGATTTCCCACAGAGGTAGTAGATTTTCTGCTCGATTTGATTGGTGGTAGGGCTTCTAGAGTCTACCTCGCTTGAGGCGGCTCGATTGATTTGACCTACCAACCAAGCTCAGGCTAAAGGCGCGGTGCAGGGTTATGTTAGCACGAGTAAGGACGCTTAAGGGCATCCCCTCCATCGCGCTATTCCGTTAGTGGGGGTAATCAGGGTTGCTATGGGACTGAGCAGGATAACATCAACTTATGGCAGAAAGTTAATTACAACTAAAATTACAAACAAATTATATATTGCGTCAAATAATGTTAAGACATACAGAAAGAATTAGATAATTGTATAACTAACATAACCTCAAAAAATTGCTTTTAGATATTTTTTTGTTTTGAACTAAATAAAAAAATCATAACAATATCAATAACGTCAATTAGATTAATAAATCTACAGAAAAATTTAAGTGACAGTACATAAAGAATAACCTCAAAAAAATAATTTATAGACATTTTGTTGTTTATAACTATGTAATATTTACGCTGAGGAAAAATTTGAAAAAATAAAAATGATATGTTGTGAAAAATGGTGTTAGAAAAATTAAAAATACGATGGTAATAAGACCATAAGTATATGAAAAAAAAAGTTTTTGTATAAAATATTGTTTTAGGGGTGTTAAATTTTTTTTCATATTAATAATATTTACTTTCTTTTATTATAAAAATATGCAAAATATACAAAAAAATTCAGCTAAATCGATCGACCCTTAAAAAGATTTTATTAATTTTATTTTAATTCTCTGTTTCCAACGGTACAATATTAAGAGCTAAATCTTGTCAAATCTTAATCTTATGTTGGTAGTAATCACCAGATACAAAATCAGCACAATCTGTTTGGATGCCCATCCAACCCATTTTTATTCTCCTATAGTCTTTATAACATATAAAATTAGGTAATATATATTAATCTATTCATCAAAATATCTTAAATGTTTTATAAGTGTAAAGTGTATAAAAATACAGTAGTGTATAAATTACACATATATAAATTATAGTAGGTCCTCCCGAACGAAATTGATGTTTTGTATGTACGTGTATTGTACATATGTATTGTGTCTAATTTAACAGCAATCGACGCGTGTTTGCAAGTTAGATTCATGTGACTCCCTATAAAACAGATAAGTCTTTTTTTGTCTTTATGGGGTAATTATAGTTTTTATTGTAAATGAAACTTACCTTCTGGTGTGTCGGCTCGTAATTCCGAGCTTTCGTAGAGGTGCCGCTCTACATCAGGCATAAGTTGCATGGCTCGCTTGTAGTACTGGATAGCTTCATACAACTTGCCAGCACGCTCCATCTCCACTCCACAAAGGAACAGTTGCTTTGCCTTCACACGCAGAATATTACTAAGGAGCGGGCAGGGAGTGTCTTGTCTTTTGTTCGTCACATCGCATATGTTATGCTGTATCAAGTACAGCATAACATACTTCAACTGACAAGACACTTGTTAATTAAAACACAGTTGCAGGGCAGTAATAATAGTACATTATAATACAAGTGAGTAATGTTGAAAATCACGATCGAGGCTGACTTGAGCACGAGCGTAGCGAGTGCTTAATATTCAGCCGAGAATGTAATTTTACACTGCTCACGAGTGCTATACGACGTTTTTCAACATCATTGCGAGTAATCAATACAAACTTTATAGGTCAATAATAAATTATTTTGAAAAACAATTTGTGAAAGTTATACGTTGGATTTCCACCTTTTTCATTGACGGCTTTGTGCGCGAAAGATTAAGGTACCGACGCTTGTACAGCCAAAATAGCAATTTATATATTTATTACAAAATAAATATATTCTTTTAATATTTATGAAGGACTTCTATTTAATAGTTGTAATTTTAAATAATGTTTTTATAATTTAAACAGAGTGTTTCTAAACGCCAAACTTATTTGATTTACAAAAATGTTTCAGCATTTTGCATATAAATTCTCTTTGGTTCCTATTTTTTTTTCTTATAAATAAAAGCGTGACTTTTCTTTACGAAACTATTAACTTTTGATTAGCAAAACTGTGCGGTAATCGTATTTGAAATTCGAAAGATATTATAAGTTGGTAATATAATACATTGTGAAACTAAAATTGGTGTAGTTACACACTAATTACGAGCAACGGTGTTGAAAAGTCATTTATTGACTACTATTCCCACATTAACATGTTGCAATGCATTTACTTTTAAATGGTTAATAATTACATTTATTTATATTTACTTAGTATTGCATTGTTAGAAATATCAATGTCATAAAAATTTTAACTTTATACTTACCCGGTCTTCATCTGTAAGTAATTCAGGCTGTTTCATCTTGTGTGGCTCCAGCTGACGCACTGGCGTTCCATCTAGTTCTCGTTGCCACTGCTGACGGAATAGTTCCAATTCCCCATCTGTTTCGCTTTTCTGTGAATAATAGTTTATGGCACTGCATATTATATGTATGACAGGCTATGACCTTTCCTTTGTGCTTGTTGCACCTTTTAGTCTATACATAAATCTAAAACAAATAAAAATGTAATAATATGCACTCAGTAAAGATCTAGTTATACATATATAGTTTGACTGCTGTATTGCACCATAGGAAGCTGCACTCTACTCAAAATCTAAATCTTTATTCAATATTGACTTGTACAAATACTATATACTTATTTAGATTTTGGGGGTTTTTATGAATTGCGAATTGCGTTTTGGTTACCACATAGAGAACCTGGTTAAGCAATATTTTTATAGACTTTAGGTACTAAATCGGATACGGAATTTGTTGAAAGCCGAAGCACGTGTCAGCGTCGTCGCAGCTTTAGTGTTATCCAAGCTAAACTATTCCGATGTTTTGTATGGTCCACGTCTTTTATTTAAGTTGCATCACTGTAATGTACCTCCGAGAAGTCATATATCTCCTTTTCTAAATAATGCGTGCATATTTAACATGGAGTGTCGTAGAACGTCGCATCTAGCTCATTGATGTTCGATATTGTTAATTTTAAAACACCTGAATAAGTTTTTCAAAATTAAATTTAATAAAATAAGATACATTGGCCAAGCACCAAGATCCACTTGTGCACCGCTTAAGTTGCATTAACATAAAACGGTAGTCTTTACTGGAAGTTTCAGTTATCATGCAACTAAGTGTTGGAATAATATCCTACCACCTATAAGAAAACTGATGTCCTAGTTCAATTTTAAAAATGGGCAACACGATGCATTCTAGAGTAGGTACAGAAGATATTATTTATATATTATACATTTATTAATTTCAAAATTTTAGAATATACATATATATTATATAAGATATAATATTATATTACTTTTTATTATTATGATATTACATTATCAAATCAAATATGTAAAATTATTTTAACAATTATATTTTAAATATTAATTTTTATTGCTTATTGCTGTTATGTAGGTAGTCCATAATTTGAGCACACTGAGAATAAAATATTCAAATACTAAGGTTACAGCTGAAAATCAGCAATTTGCTTGTTAACTGCAAGCAAATATTATGCTGAGCTGTCGCTTTATTTCGCCTGCTGTGGCACAATGTGGTCATTGTCTGTGTACTATGCTGTGTTTTTAAGTTGTATTTCATACTTTGTGTGTCTATGTTTTATGTTATTTTATATATTGTGTTTATTGCTTTTGTTTAACGTCAAGTCTTTGTAATTCCCACTTGCTTTGTGTGTGTTCTGTGGCAGTGATTTAAAGTTATTATTATTATATCAAAAAAATATATATAAAAATACACAAAACAGAACCTACACAAATAAGTGTTTGGTCAGTATTGTGTTGACGCTCTATAAGTGTCAAAACACTGGTTTACTTTGCACTGGTTGCTCATTATAACGGACTCATAGACTGGAACTCATTTCCAGATTAGCTAGAAGAGCTCAAAAAAAGCTCATCATCTTCAATAAAAGAAGATGTTGATAATACAACAAAATTTATAACTACACTCATACAAGAAGCCTTTTGGAAAAATACACCTGCTACTAAAATTGTCCGCAATTCTTAAAACCAACCTCAATATATAAAACATAAAGTACTTGAAAAAAGAAGGCTGCGATCAATGTGGCGTCAAGAACACAAAGCAGGAGGATAAAGTGATGCTCGACAAAGCTGTTTGAAGAAGGCTGCTGAGAAATGTTGCTTTAGTAGCGGGATACAATGCTAGAGATGAAACTAGAAACCCTTACAGCTACTGCATCCATGAGATATTCACTGTGGAAAAGTTTTTATTCCAAATGAAACCAAAACCCCAGAGTACATACTATAAAATCCACACTAAAACAAGTATACCAGTTCTGCCAAATACAGCCAGAGCCAGAAGAAGGCCATGGTATTCCTCACTATTCTATTTAATGCAATAATGAGAACTCATTGCTGTCATGATTTATGGTAAATATCACAAATAATTGTGACATGTAAGTTGGGAAAACCTGCAAATGACGTTAGTTTTTACAGGCCAATTAATTTACTAATCAGACTTAATATTATTCTCAAGGTACCATCATTGTAATAAGATTGTAGAAAGATGACATGAATACAATTTTTGTAGTCTGTCAAATAGGTAAAATTTTGTAAGTCGAGCAGCTCTTTCCAACACAGCATAATGTCTACATATGCATTTCATGACTCACAGTATTATGACATACTAACTCAGTTAACATTAAAGCAAATATAACATTTATTTATATATTTTATTATTATCAAAATAAGTGTAGCAATAACTTTAGTGATACCTGATGATCACCCTGTAAATTTAACATTTCCAGAGCATTTTTGGCAACCTGTATATTATTAAATTGGAATGACTCCTCAGTCTCTTCACCCTCACTCTCTTTGTCATTGCTACCTGCTACTGACCTGGGAGATGCCTAAAATATAAAAAGAAAGTTTTAATATTAAATTATAATCTCAAGAATAATTACGAAAAAATATTGTACTGAAAAAAATTCTAAAAGCTATCTATATTGTGCAAAAAAACGATTCAATTTAACTTTGATATCACGTAACATTTAAATATGAATCATATTGAAATCAAATTATTATAAGCTTGCTCTTGATTATAACCCTATCAAAAGGCAAATATGTGATCTGAAATCCATTATTTTTATTTCTTATTTATTTCTTGCCTTTAAGTCACCATTGATCATTGATTGACCTTAGAAACTGTTATAAAATTTCTTCGTGTAATAAAAGCAAATAATTTAATTCATAACCACTTTCTATTAATCAACACTGTCATGACAGTTTAAAATAATTAAATACAATATATATAAAATCTGATCTAAATTCCAAACATATCGTCGTCACATTAAAAAATTTCTAACAACAGACATCAATATTCAAATAAACTTCAAACTTCACTTTTACAAAAAAAACCCAGCCAGTATTAAATTCAAAATATAAACTCTATGACAGCCCCTCTGAATTTAATATGCATTTGAAACCTCACTTCATCTTCTAATAAAACTAATATCACAATATCAAAACATTCTTCCAATGAGTAAATATCTAGCGCACAGCACGCTTCATTCTTTTAAACTCATAATAGTATATTTTAATTTTGACAAATAGCTAATCATAGACAAAATTCCAACCTCTAACATCCCCTCTGAATTTTGTTTACATACTTATTCAACACATTAACTAGAAACACATGAATTAACCTACTCCCACAGAACACATAATATTAACCATATACAAAACACCTCTTTAATAAAACTTGTTCAACACTATCTTCAAAATTATCTTCTTCTATTACTCTTCTCACAACGATGTACAAAATTCTCTTCATCATTAACCGACTTTCTTCATCAACTACCCTATCTTCATTACAAACTCCATCTTTATCAAAATTATTCTCTTCAACACCAATCATATCTTCATTAACAATCATACCTGTATCTTCCTTATAGTATTCCTCTTTCGTCTTATTTCACTTCTTCTAGCTATATTTCTATTATCAAAATAAACACGCCTCCTCTCAAACCTGTAACCATCTTCTATACTATTTTCCAAATTATTAATATTCGTCTCTTCGAAATCTTAGTATGCGCAGTGGAAGCGTGCTGGGCCCATAACCTGTTATAAAATTTCTTCGTGTAATAAAAGCAAATAATTTAATTCATAACCACTTTCTATTTAATCAACACTGTCATGACAGTTTAAAATAATTAAATTATTTGCTTTTATTACACGAAGAAATTTTTATAACAGGTTATGGCCCAAGCACGCTTCCACTGCGCATACTAAGATTTCGAAGAGACGAATATTAATAATTTGGAAAATAGTATAGAAGATGGTTACAGGTTTGAGAGGAGGCTGTTTATTTGATAATAGAAATATAGCTAGAAGAAGTGAAATAAGACGAAAGAGGAATACTATAAAGGAAGATACAGGTATGATTGTTAATGAAGATATGATTGGTGTTGAAGAGAATAATTTTGATAAAGATGGAGTTTGTAATGAAGATAGGGTAGTTGATGAAGAAAGGGTCAATGATGAAGGTGATGATATTTTTATGGATTGTTGTGAAGAATCGTTGGTTGGAAATGAAACTGGTTGTAGAGATGATAGTGATTTGAAATAGTAATGAAATCAGTGAGATTATAGGTGATGGTAGAAATGATGAAAATGTTATGAATGAGTTTGAGGAGAATTTACAAAGGAGAGTTATGCCTGAGAGGAATAGACGTTTACCGCAAAAGTTTGAGGACTATGATTTAGATATGTCATTTTTAACTTATAATGAGGTCTTAGAAAGTGATGAAAAAGAGAAATGGAAACAAGCCATTAAAGAGGAGAAAGATTCGTTAGAGAAAAATAAAACATGGGTGTTAGTAGATCGGGCTGAAGCTAAAGGTAGAAAAGTTATCTCTAGTAAATGGATTTTTACTATAAAACCTGGTGGTAGGTATAAAGCGAGATTAGTAGCTAGGGGTTTTCTTCAGAAATATAATATTGATTATAAAGAAACATATAGTCCTGTTGTTAACACTACTAGTGTGAGAATTTTATTGTCGATTGCTGGGCAAAAAGGATATAAAATTAAGCAGTTTGATGTGAAAACAGCATTTTTGTATGGTGATCTGAAAGAGGATGTCTATATGGAAATTCCGATGGGTTATAAAGCAGAAAAGAATAAAAATATGCAAATTAGTAAAGAGTTTATATGGATTGAAACAGGCACCTTTAATGTGGAACATAAAATTAACAGATTTTCTTAAAAAGTTAGGCTTTGAACAATTAAAGTTAGATCCATGTTTGTTTAAGTGTAAAGGTAAAGATATTTATTTAGCTATATATGTGGATGATGGATTATTGATAGGAAATAATGAATCAGAGTTAAATTCAATAATTTTAAATTTAGAAAAAGAGTTTGAAATGAGAAAATTTGATAAAATAGGAAAATTTATTGGATTTGATGTTTTGGTTCAAGATAATTACATAAAAATATACCAAAAGTCATATATTGAACAAATGTTAGAAAAATTAGGATATAATAATATAAAAGAATGTGTATATCCAGATATTTTGGTTGATGTACATCAAGAGGGGAAAGGTAATAGTAATGATGTACATCGTTATAGACAGTTGATTGGCTCATTATTGTTCTTGGTAAAAAAAACAAGGTTAGATGTTTCTTTTCATGTTGGGTACTGTAGTAGACATCAGGAATGTCCCAATATTAATGATTTTAATAATATTAAAAATATTTTTCGGTATTTAAAATGTTCAGTAAGTTCAGGTATTCAGTATTCTCGGAGTAATGACAAAGTTTTGAGAGCATATTGTGATGCAGATTTCGCAGGTGATCCTGACTGTAGGAAAAGCACGACTGGCTTTGTTATTATGTATGGTGGTGGACCGATTCATTGGTGTTCGCGAAAGCAATCCGTCACTGCATTGTCCAGTACAGAGGCAGAATACATCTCAGCTGCTGAATGCATTAAGGATCTGCTTTACGTACAGAGTCTATTAAAAGAGATTACTGGTACAGTTCCAAAAACAGAATTATTTGTAGATAACCAATCAGCTATAGTGCTTATTAAAAATGGAATATTAAACAGGAGAAGCAAACACATTGATGTGAAATTTCATTTTATTAAAGAAAAAATAGAACAAAATTCAATTGAAATATTTTATTGTCAAACAACAACAACATTGCAGATATATTGACTAAAGGATTGGACAGAACTAAGTTTTTGCGCTTAAGAAAGTGTATTGTGAGTGATCGGTGATTAAACTGTGAACTCTTCGTAGTTAGGTAGGTAGTTATTTTGTTTAGTTTTAATTGTTTCGAGTTTTCATTCAAAAGTTTTATTTTAGTTTATATTTTGAGTAAGATGTGAAAAAAAGGATTGTTATTTAAATAGTGTGTAGTTAGAATAATGTTTCAGTTTTGTGTGTTATTGTGTTCTACTGTGGTAATAATTGTTTTGGGTTTTATTTGATTATGTATATAAGATATAAAGACAAAATTTAGAGGGGATATTAGTATATGGAAATTTTGTGATCTATGGTTTTGATTGTCATAATTTAAATAGGGAATCAAAGAGATGGTTTTTGAAGTTGGAAGTTGGAAAAAATAGATAGTAAAATATGTTGAAGTAATGTTTGGGGCATTTATAATTATTTTATAATGAGTTTATTTATTTAGTGATGTTTACAATTGAACTGATGACAAGATGATTTGTAAAATAGAAAAAGTGAATATATAGAGATTGAAAACTGAGTAAGTAAATATTTTATTTGGATCCCATATGAATATTCCATTTTAAAGAAACAGGGTCTAAGTCTATGTAAGGCCTTTATCAAATTATTTATTTATGTCAATTAAAAATTCTTTCTACACAGCGCTTAGTAATAATTTTATAATTAGTATAGGAAACGCTATCTAGTTTGCATCTAAAAGTATACAAATTATACAATAGCAATTAAAAAGAGATACCTACCATTTTAATTTTATTTTCCTCTAAAGTTATTAACTGTCAAGACTTGAAATAAAATATGTACTGTATGATTCAAAGAATAACAAAAAATAATAATTTGCATAAAGCTACAACTTTTTTATAGCAATTTTACCATTACTGAAATTCGCAAACAAACACAGAATTTGACAACTGACACCCATAATAGCGGTGACAGTGACATGATATGATACGGGCTGCATTCGTAAAAAACGTCATCTGGATTTATTCCACTTTTCCCTCTAGTGAGGAGAGACAGAATGAGAATCCATACCACCGCAACCAAGTGTCACGTAAATCGAATGGATCTACCGGGAATCTGTGAGGATTTTAATAAATCTGTTTGCTGTTGTAGGCAATAAATATATTATTAAGTACAATGGAAAAATCCGACTTCACATCTTTACACGGTCTGTGCGTTTCAGATAGCGGAAAGCCGGTTGGAAACACAAAATTAATTTTAGTTGCCAAAGACGATTCTATTAATCATTAAACTAATAGTGGCGTTGATTGTGTAGCGACCCTGCGTGGTTGCCCGTAGAGGTCGAATAAAGAAATGACATGAGTCAATGATATTTAACAACTATTTATTTAATATCATTGACATGAGTCTATGATTCGGATGACGTAAAATTATTAATTATTCACGTTTTTTGTTTTGTTTGTTACATTTTATTATTTTGGTAAATATTCGTGAAAATATTAATTACACAGTTTATCACACATCAGATTTTTTAAAATATAACGACGCTGCCGCATTAACAATTATCCCTGTAGTTTACGAGTATGTCGTATTATTGGGACGCAATTCCAGCTCCCAAATTTTGGTGACCCCGACGTGATGGGTATGCGAAGCTAGCAGATGTACTGTCGTCGTTGAAGCAATTGAACGTGTGTACCAGACTTTGTAATGCAAGTAATGTATCAAGACTTATAGTTCGGGAGCTCATTTTGAAAATCACAACGTTACTGCAACTGCCGTGCACCCAGGCAAATCGGTACTACATTCCCTTATCATACTGAAGCCTCCAGGTAACAAATTCTATTATAATTTTACCAACGGTGCTCAACCTTATGTGTGATCCGCCAGTCAACGTGTTGTTCAACTAACCAGTGCTAATTTTCTCCATATAAACATTTTTTTTTTGCGTTTGTTGTTTTTTATATTAATTGTATTGTTTGTTTATAGTGTGCTGATATTATTATTAGCTAACTGCATTTTGGTTTGAATTTCAATTTATTAATTTAATTTTTATAATTGCATGTTTGAGTTGTGTAATTTAACCAATTTTATGTTGTGTGTTGTATTGACGGATTCATAGCTCACCACACTCCCACAATTTTACAATTTATTTTTTATATATAATTTTAACTCCAGACAGCATCCTTAAACTTAACTTTTCTGTTGTTTTGAACATTTAATAAAATGTATGGTAATGATGGTGTTGGCAATAATAACAACCATGGCAACACAAATAGTGACCAGGCATTTATCAACAGAGTGTCCATCCGGACGCCTCCTTTTTGCAAAGATCGGCTTTCTTTGTGGTTTTCCAGCTTGAAAGCACAGTTCCACATCAATGGCATCACACAGGAGGTGACTAAGTACCACTTCGCCATTTCGCATCTGGATATGGAGTGCATCCGGGAGGTCGAGGACATCATCATTCAGCCCCCTCAGACCGAGCCCTACTCGAAACTAAAAAACGCTATCATTAGTCGGTTTTCAGAGTCCTATGAGGAGAAAGTTTGGTGTTTACTGGAGAGCGAACCCATTGGTGACAGAAAGCCTTCCTCGTTCCTTCGGTACTTCCGTTCTTTGGCTGGACCTAGTTTCCCCGAACAATTGCTGAAAACAATCTGGTTAAACAGGTTGCCCCGGCATGTTCAGCTGTTCCTAGCTTCGCGGAAGAAGCAGACCCTGGAAGACCTCTGGGACTTGGCTGATCAGTTGATGGAGATAACCTTCCACACCCCGCCTGCTCCTGTAACTTTTGAGGTGAGTTCTAGCCAAGCTGCCGCACCCACCGCCGCGGACTTCCAGGACTTAAATCGGAAGGTGGAAGAACTCACCCGCACTGTAGCTGCTCTCACTGCTGCAGGTCCTTCTGGTGGAGCCCACCATTTTCATAGCCACGGCACCAGCCGAAGGCGTGACCGCAGCCGCTCACGCAGCCGTTCTCGTTCCAGGAATATGCATCTGTGTTGGTAGCATGACCCCTTCGCTTCAAAAGCACGCAAATGCGAGCAACCATGCCAGTGGTCTAACAACGCCAATGGCCAGGGAAACCTAAAGAGCGATCGGTAATGACGGCAATCGATCCTCCCGCTCACAGTCGCCGTCTCTTCATCACCGATAGGTATTCCAACCGGTCATATTTGGTTGACACTGGCTCGGACATTTGTTGCTTTCCCAGAAGTTTTATCAAGGAGAGACGCCCTGCGACTTTGTACCAGCTAAGCGCCGCCAACGGCAACGGCATCAAACACTCCATGGTTCACCACATCCACACCACTGATGGCCTTCCTGTTACTTCCCGCCCGCAAAGATTGGCCCCCGCCAGACTCAAAGCCGTCCGGAAGGAGTTTGATGCCATGGTCGCAGTTGGTACCGAACGACCATCCAACTGCTCCTGGTCGTCTCCTCTCCATATGGCTCCAAAAAAGGACGAGACGTGGCGTCCCTGCGGTGACTACCGCACACTTAACAACCGCACAATACCAGACTGGTATCCAGTGCGTCATATTGGGGACTTTTCAGAAAACTCGTCTGGATCCTCCATGTTCAGCACGATAGATCTAGTCAAGGCATACCAGCAGATTCCCGTCATCCGGATGACATTTGCAAGACCGCTATCATCACCCCATTCGGTCTCTACGAGTTTCCCTTTATGTCGTTCGGTTTACGGAACGCCGGTCAGACTTTCCAACGTTTCGTTGATGAGGTCGTCCGCCGTTTGGAATTTTGTTTTCCATATATAGATGACATTCTTGTTTTCTCCAAGAGTCATACTCAGCACGCAGAGCATCTGCGCCTCCTTTTTCAGAGGCTCCATGAATATGGCATGGTTGTCAATCCCGCTAAGTGTGTCTTAGGTGCGTCTGGAGTGACGTTCCCAGGGTACAGAATCTCAGCAGAAGGCACGCGTCTTCCAGAAGATCGCATTCAGGCTCTTCGCGACTTCCCTCCTCCCAAAACTGTGCAGGGCATGCGTCGATTTCTCGGCATGATTAATTTTTATCGTCGAAGTACTCTATTGTAGCAGGTGTTATTTTGCGGAAGTCCATTGTATTACAAAGGATATTGTTTTTTGCTGATTCCGCGCAGTTCATGATGACTTGTCCAACAAGCAGACAAGGTCGACACGTGTTTCGTCTCTCAGCGAGACATCTTCAGGATGTGTTGCCCGCCCGGTGACTCACCAGCGGCTTGAGCCGCTGGTGAGTCACCGGGCCGGCCGGGAATCAGCAAAAAACAATATCCTTTGTAATTTTATCGTCGATTCCTGCCTAAGTCCGCTAAGTTCCAGGCACCATTAATCGACGCTGTCACTGCTGTGTCAAGCAGAGCCTGTCTTCTGCTACCCTTTTTTCCCATCCAAATGGTAACGCCACTCTCGGTCTTTTCACAGATGCGTCGAGCACACACATCGGCGCGTGCCTTCAACAGAGGCGCAACAATAATGAGGACTGGGAACCACTGGCGTATTTCAGTAAAAAGCTGGCACCCAAACAAACTGAGTGGCCAGCATACTATAGAGAGCTCCTCGCCGTTTACGAGAGCGTCCAGCACTTCCGGCATATCGTAGAAGGGCAGCATGTAACTGTTTACACAAACTATAAGCCCCTCGTGTACGCTTTCGCTCAGCGGCGAGAGAAGCTTCCACCGGCCCAGCTTAATCAGCTAAGCTTTATAAGCCACAGACATCGTTCACGTGAAAGGAACCGACAACGTGGTTGCGGACACTATGTCCCGCGTTGAATCAATTTCCCTAGAGGCAGACTTCACTGCCCTCGTGCAATCGCAACATGACGACGAAGAGTTGGCCGAGAAACGTAATAGTTCGTCCCTGAAGCTGGAAGAGATTCCTATTCCGGGAACGAATACCAACTTACTATTCGATACATCCTCCGGTCATCCTCGCCCTTATCTCACGCCGCCCTTCCGTCGAGCAGCATTTGATCGTTGCCACAACCTCAGCCACCCTGGCGCGCGGTCATCCGCACTGTTGGTGTCTGAGCGTTACATATGGCCTTTTATGAACAGAGACTGCCGCAAGTGGGCACAATGTTGTGTCCAATGCCAACGCAGCAAGGTCTCTCGGCATGTACAGTCCCCTCTTGGATAGTTTACCAGTCCCTCTGATAGGTTTCGCCACCTGCACGTCGATATCATCGGACCGCTTCCCTACTCCAATGGCTACTTACTGCCTGACCGTCATCGACCGCTTTTCCCGGTGGCCGGAGGCCTGGCCAATGACTTCCATTACTGCGGAGGAAGTCGCCGACAAATTAGTGTCAGGTTGGTTTGCCCGCTTCGGTGTTCTTATAATTATCACCACTGACAAGGGGAGGCAGTTTGAGTAGTCCCTTTTCCAACGCCTGATGAATTTGTGTGGGATAAAGCGAAATCGCACCACGAGCTACCACCCCTGCGCCAATGGCATGGTGGAACGCGTTCACCGGCAGTTGAAAGTTGCGCTGATGTGTTACGCTGAGACTTGGACGAGGTCGCTATCGCTCGTGCTCCTCGGCATGCGGACGGCATTTAAAGAAGATATCAAGTCATCTTCCGCTGAAGTGATGTACGGTGAAGCGATACGCTTGCCAGAAGAGCATCATCGTCGCTCCTTCAGTTTCTTTACATCCCACGGACGTCACAGATTTTGTTGCAAGACTCAATAGTAAGATGTCAGAACTGCGACCCGTTCCCGCACCAAACCACTCCAAGCCGTTTTCATTTGTCTTCAAAGACCTGGCTGTCATGTATTGTAATACTTCGTATAAAGAAACGTTTACATTGTTGTTGTCTCGCTCTAACATAAGGTGTCAAATAGCTGTTGTCATCCATTTTGTCCTAATACACGAGTCTGTTAACATCTACTGTTTGATTTCTCTAAACCCAATAACCATCACATCAGGTGTGGGGTAGTATTGTGGTTTCGGTTCAGGGCACCGTCTCAAGTCATTATGGCCGAGAAAAAAGATCATCCGGTCGGTCCACCGCAACCGGCAAGAAACACAGGCGGCGGCGGCGTGCTCGACCACATGGACACGCGGTCGAACAACTTGCCATTAGCCTGGAAAAACTGGCTAACCAAATTCAAAATTTACTTGAAAGCGTTCAACCTAGACAAAGAAAGTGAAGATAGACGCGTCGCACTACTGCTGCACTTCCTCGGGCCAGAATGTCTCAATATATTCTACTCATTCGACGTCGACGTAGACAAGATTAGACTTCAAACATTAATAGAAAAATTCACTGAATACTTCAGCCCGAAGGCGAATATCACTATACTCAGACACACTTTATTCAACAGGAAGCAGCTACCCAATGAAAACCTCGACACATACATAACAGATCTCAAGAATATAGCGTTACAATGCAATTTTGGCAACCTGCAAGATGACCTACTTAAGGATATTTTTAGCTGGAACCTCAATGATGGCAACAAGTACATTAAAGAAAAAATTCTTCAAGAGGCACCATCTTCGTTAGAGTCAGCTATAAAAATAGCAAAAGCCCTTGAAATGTCAAGAAAAGACACAGAAATACTTACGGGTTTAGAAGCAAATCAGTCCATTTCAGCAATACAAAACAGAAGTCATCACCAGTCGCAGTCAGTCCAGTCATATAGAAGTCATCGCTCATCGAGCCGAGGTCGTCCGTCAAGAAGGGCCAGTCCCGAACCGCATTCATCTCGTCATTCAAGTCCTCAACGGTTTGGTAATAATAAGGTACATTCTTTCAATCATAAAAATTCTCCAAATTGTAGTAAATGTGGTCAAACACATCGTTTCAAATGTCCGGCTTTAGGTGTAAAATGTAATTTTTGTCATAAATATAATCATTATTCTAAAATGTGTAGATCAAAAAAGCATGTCAGTTATATACAACAAGACAATAATTTAGAAAGTAATTCATTTTTTCTTGGATCAATAATTGAGTGTAATTCTGTAAAATGTAATGAACAATGGTGTGTCAGCTTAAAAATTCATAACAATATGGTTAATTTTTTAATAGATTCAGGTGCTGATGTCAACATTATGTCACAAAACACATTCAAAACTAACATTATCTCACACAAATCTTAACAAGACACCATACACATTATCAACATTTACTGGTCAAAATATACCTACTATTGGTTGTTGTAGCATCCCATGCACACTAAATAACAATACATACATACTATCATTTTACATAACAAGTTTAGATTGCAAAAATATACTAGGTAGACAGTCATGTGAGCAGTTAAAATTATTAAAAAGAATTCATTCAGTTACATTTCAGGATAACATCACTAGCAACAAAACAATAAAGTCAAATTCATTACAAGTACAGTCAGACACACAAAAGATACTACACAAATATTGCGAAGTTTTTAATGGTATAGGAGTTCTTAAGAATTATGAATGTCACTTAACATTGAAACATGACTGCCAACCATCCATTGATGCATGTAGGAAAATTCCTTTCAAACTTCAGGACAAAGTGAAAGCAGAACTTAAAAACTTAGAAAAATTTAATATAATTAAAAGAGTCGATGAACCTACAAGTTGGGTCAATTCAATGGTAATTGTGTCAAAGAAAGATGGCAGCATTAGGTTATGTCTAGATCCTCGCAAATTAAATAATGCTATAATGAGATCTCACTATCCATTTCCACATATTGACGAAATAAAGTCAGAGCTTAATGGTGCATGTTTTTTCTCCACCTTAGATGCAAAGTCAGGATTTTGGAATTTATTATTAGATGATGACTCATCTAGGCTATGTACATTCATATCACCTTTTGGTAGATACAGGTTTCTAAGATTACCCTTTGGCATCAATGCTGCTCCAGAAATATTTCACAAAGAGATGGTAACACGCTTCGGTGACATAAAAGGCTTAAAAATAATGATGGACGATTTTCTTTTTTCTCGGCCATAATGACTTGAGACGGTGCCCTGAACCGAAACCACAATACTACCCCACACCTGATGTGATGGTTATTGGGTTTAGAGAAATCAAACAGTAGATGTTAACAGACTCGTGTATTAGGACAAAATGGATGACAACAGCTATTTGACACCTTATGTTAGAGCGAGACAACAACAATGTAAACGTTTCTTTATACGAAGTATT
Organism: Scirpophaga incertulas; assembly: GCA_036419045.1. Lineage (NCBI taxonomy): Eukaryota > Metazoa > Arthropoda > Insecta > Lepidoptera > Crambidae > Scirpophaga > Scirpophaga incertulas. The sequence goes on along the minus strand of CM071630.1, from coordinate 18,865,724 downwards.
ACAATACATGACACTGGCAACGGCTACACATGTTTTTCTACGGGATGACACGGTTCGTAGATCCTTGCAGCCTCCATATTCGGGACTGCACCGCGTCCTGTCAAGAACGGATAAAACAATCACTTTGGACCTCGACGAAAGGCAGATCACCGTCAGCATCGACCGTGTGAAACCAGCGTACATTGACATTGGGTCTTAGGTTGGAACACCGCAGAGCAGTAGCCCTTCTCTGCCTGGTGTCACACATTCATCACCAGCCTTATCCTGCTACTTTACCATCATCTGCCACCACACCATTAGCCAATCCAGTAATCGCCTTCTTCTTCTACGTTTCCGTTCGCTGCTCATCAGCCATCTGCTCTTCTTACTTCTACTTCCTCTGTTCCTACTTCCCCCCCCCTTAGTACCTCACCCTGTCATAACTAGAGCAGGCAGAAGAGTCAAGTTCTTGTCACATTCTTGATTTATAACCCTGGTTTCTTTTTCTTCGTGGGGGGGTGGTGTAGCGACCCTGCGTAGTTGCCCGTAGAGGTCGAATATAGAAGTGACATGAGTCTATGATTCGGATGACGTAAAATTATTAATTCAATTGTTTTTTATAAGAAGTCACGTATTCACGTTTTCTGTTTTGTTTGTTACATTTTATTATTTTGGTAAATATTCATGAAAATATTAATTACAGTTTATCACACATCCGAGTTTTTTTAATTATAACTACGCTGCCGCCTTATCAACCATACCTGTAGTTTACGAGTATGTCGTATTATTGGGTCGCAATTGCAGCTCCCAAAATTGCTTTTTTTTCCTTAGGAGAGGAGGCTGAGAATCCTCATAGATAATACCACCGCAACGGCAAATACTACGGTGATTATGTCGGACTCCTGGCGAATCGAGGTGGCAAGACCCGACAGACCTATCGACTAAACTCAGCCTAAGCCTTTGGTCCTACCCTACTGGCTTGACGTGACAGAGAGCCGCATGAGAGAGATTCACGGTTAGCGCTGCTCTATGGAGAGGGCATATGCGCTAAAAGAGGCACAGTATACCAAAGTGGCTCCGGCCTATATTGATAGGAACCTACACGTGGCTAAGCAGAAGGCTGCCGATTAGGGGGTGACAAGGGAGGCGACGGCTCAGACGCCGCCGCTTGCAGGTCTAGAAGGTCCTGCGTTAATTGATTAGGGGGACCGCTAAGGACATGTCGCGGTCTACGTATCCTCTGCCGATATTGACTGGTGCGTTGATTGCTACAGTCGGGTCAACTTAATAGGCACATTAGACGTTTGTATTTTTTTTGAGATACTATAACCTGCTGACGTTTGTAATATTTATCTTCATAGAGAGGTAATCAGCTTAAAAACCATCGATTATAGTGAATGAATCGATACGGACTTCAAACTTAAGTGAATTTTAAAAATCATCCGACGATTAATTTGTTAAAAAATAATAACGGTACAGGAATTATTCCTGCCTGATTATTATATTTTCTTTCGTAAATTCAAGGACCAAAATAAAACATACCTACATAATTTGACTAAAAAAAATACGTTATTCAGTTGAACTATCAGAACTGTTATTCTGTATTGTCATCTTCGTAACTGCTGTCATCACTCAGAGATATGATTACAGTCGGGTCAATTTAATAGGCCACATTTGACATTTCATTAAAATTCCTCAACTAACCTTGTAATGGCGGACATAAAATATTCAATATTTTTTTAGTTTGGAAATGCACAAATGACCGTTGTTACAATGTTGCGTTCAGTGAAGTCTATACGTAAGTGATGTCCCTCAATAAATCGAATGAATGCAATGATTACTTGTGAAAGCATTATTCACCATGAATTAATAGTCAGTCAGTTTGACCATGAATTAATAGTATGATTGTATCTTATACTATATTGTATTATATTATTGTAATTATTTACATTGTAAAGAGGAGACAAAAAATAGACCTTCAGAGTTTCTTGCCTATTCTTCTCGAGAAGGCTCTCCCAATTTCCGAACAGGTGTCGAGTCAATTTTTTTATTTTTTTCTTTTTTTTCCTTATTCCTACGTACGGACAAGGTTTTGTTTTCTTTTTTTAAGCTTTGTTTTTTTGTTTTGTCTGTTGACGTCAATAAGTGCCTGTAAAGGTCTATGTTGAATAAAGATTAATTTGATTTTGATTTTTTTTTGAGTCAAATTTTTATTAAAATAAAACATGTTATTCTTTTGTTTTATAATAAAAAAACAATAATAACTTCTTTAACAGAGAAATAATATATTAATACAGTACCTATAAAAAAGAGTGTATTCACATTTAATTAAAAGGCCGCCAACACATCTGTTGTTGCGGGCAGCGATAATCACTTACCATCAAGTAATCCATTTGCTCGTTTGCCTATTAAAATTAAAAAAAAAGTACTTTTCCATAATAACTGTATTCGATTCACATATGTTTGAAGCAAATATCGATTTTTTCACCATAATCGGAGTGTTTAAGCAGGTCACCTCACTATGAACAAATGTCAAATGTGGCCTATTAAATTGGCCCGACTGTAATTCATTTTCAATAATATCTATTCTGACATCTCATTCAAAATTTTGTGAAATTATATTTTTGTGTGTATCTATGATTTTTCGCCAGTCTTCTTTTTATTGGTACTGAAGGGTGGTTCAGTATTGTTCCGTGCTGCATGACCCTTTATTTGTGCCCAAATAAGCTCGATGGCGTTATACTGACAATGGTAGGAAGGCAATCTGACAACTTCGTGTCCATGCTCTAGAGCTAATTCATTTATTACATAGCGGGGCTTGGACAGCTTAGTTGCTTTTACTAGATTTAACAACTCAACTTTTGATAAAGTTGGACTTGCATCCACACCATTTCTTGCCAGCCACGAGATAATTTCATGCTTTTAAATGTGGGTGCGAATTGCAGCAGCATCAAAATTATCAACACCAACGATTTTCTTGTCCCTCTTTCTTTTTTCTTGGTGTACGTAAAGTCTTCTCTTCTGAGCCTGATGGTCCGTATTTCTTTTTCAGAATTTGAGTTACTGTTTTCTTTCCTATTCTGCCTTCCACAATGAAAATCACAGAAACAAAAGAATAAAAGTTTGAAAATGGAACACATTTGAATTATTTCTTTGAAATCAGCCAGCCGCATTACAATGAACAAAATATTTTACGCGTCTTTCGGCTCAGGATACGGCTCGATTTGTTGCATACAATCAGGTACCTACTAATTAGGTATATCTTTATCATTTTATCATGCATTTAAATTATAATAGGGAAATGACACTTAGTTCCAAAGTGGGTACATTGATTAGTAATAGATACTTATGATAATGTCAGTTATATATCCTTACGGCATCAAATATTAAAATTCATGGTCTCCCTTTTATTTCTGACACATATTTAGCAAAAAACGCCATGTAGATGTAACCTAATATTAAAGGTGTCTGTGCCGAATAAAGAAGTTTATTATTATTATTACTTGGCATACTGCCCGAACATATGCCCTAGAGAGAAAGGACTTAACTCCCGTAGGTATTTTGTGGGAGCTAAAATAAGTCGAAAATAGGGATAGAAATTCACTCTGGCAGACGTATTATCTATTATAGATATAGCGATATAGTAAACGGCGATACACAGAGGTAAATGAGCTTCTGCTGATTACGTACACATTAAAAGGATAAAAATAAAACAAATTATATTAAATAGGTATTTATTGTAATATTGAAGGGACAAATAAAGGGCCAAAAGGGTTTGGTTTGGAGTTTGGGTTGGAGGCGCTTTCTGTACAGTACATCCTTCCGAGTGGTTAAAATAGCCGTTCAATCAAACAGTAGCCCTTTGACTGAACAACGTCATTCATTCATCCCACAGCTATACGTCGTCGTATAGCTGTGGGATGTTGATTGCAACGTTCAACATTACAGCTAGACGACGCTTAGCCAACTGGTTAAATGGCAAATTAACTAAGGTGACCGTTAGTTTAGTACTTAATTTGAGAGAATAGGAAGAGTTTTTGTAATTACTTGGCAGGTTATTCTTGAAATAAAGTTTAAGAGGTGACCAAATTTTTGATGAAATAAATAAAAATGACAAACAAATTATTAACCATAATATTGTTTATTGCACCAAGCAAAAAATTACAAACTCAAAAACTTACGAAGCAAGAATCATTTCATAATCCCGTAATTTCTCCTTAAATATTTGTTTAAATTTTAAACTAATTAAATTAGACAGCGGCTTTTGAATCAGCTGTAGTGTTGAACGTTTTGAGCGACTCAAATATTCAATTAATAAGTCAGACGTATGGTTGAATGGCGTTGTTCAGTCAAAGGGCTAGCTGTTTGATTGAACGGCTATTTTAACCAGTTGGCTGCGACATACACACCGAAGCGGACGACTTCCGGAAGTACCACCGAAGGCTCCTGAAGACTCTGCTTGGCCGACCGAACAGAACAAATACTGGCGTTTCAATTATTCCTGCACCAACCCCTGCACAGTTTGGGATCTGCACAGTTTGGGATCTTTCTCAATCCCAGCAATAGAAGTGTGCCGTCGCGCACATGTAAAGTGATATGATAACCGGTTGTTTGAGTTGACCGTTGAATCGACTACATACTGTAGCTATAAATGGACGTCGTACTGTTGTACAGATGATGCTGCCTAATGTATGCGCTTGCTTAGCTACTAATTTATACTTGTAAGTATACATTTTTACGATACGACTTACGGATGTTCGGATTACCATGAACTGAAAGAGGGCACGTAAAAGAAGGGAGGCAAATTCCTGTGGTACCTGTATTCTAAAACGAAATACAAAATGCCGCTGATCTAATAGAAGATATGTCGTCACAACGAGCTATTGATATTGTTACAAAACACGATTACATAAGGGACATTATGAGAGTTTACCAAAAAGGTCGCTAATATCAGACATATATTAGCGTCATATGTAGGGCAGCATAGGAATTCTAAGTGAGCTACAGCCAAACCAGTAAAATGTCATAATTAATTCAAATAATTACGACGCCAATATATTACCTTTGTTTTCTTATTTACAATATTTAAAAAGGTATTGTGTTTGAGATATGTACCTAAATTATCTATTAAACTACGAACAAAAACATAAAAATATTAAAAAAAAACTACGTCTACTGCCGATATTTGAACGTGACAACGTCTATTACATGGTAATTTTTTATGGGTGCAATGAAATTATTTAAAATAAAGTAATGTATAACATTCATATTTTTATTTAATAGTTTGTTTAAATTTTCTGCTTCTAAAGTTATACATAAATTAATAATTATGAGTAATGTGCGTGGCTCCGTGTGGCGTCAGATTCGGCCGTTACGGTGTTTTCGAGAATGACTCCACGCCGTACCAATTTAATAGACGTTGTCACGTCAAAAATAATATCAAATAAACAAAATTAATTTGAATAATCCAAATGTTAATTCAAAATCTTAAGGACAAAATGAATTAATAATTAATAGCAATATGTCAAATGACTTATTTAACAATTTTATCTATGAACACTAACAATATTTAATACACAAAATTAATTGGAATATTCCGAATATTAATTCAAAATGTTAACTTACAGGAAAAATTATTTAAAATAAAGTAATGTATAACATTTATATTTTTATTACGTTGCCGTGTGGCGTCAGATCGGCCGTTACGCCGTTCGTGGACTCCGTGTGGCGTCAGATTCGGCCGTTACGGTGTTTTCGAGAATGACTCCACACCGTACCAATTTAATAGACGTTGTCACGTCAAAATATATAATTTTATTGAGAATTTCAATCAGCAGCAGAGTGCACAATACAAGAATAATATTAATACGCCAATAAATTACGACTTTATTTCTGTAAACCAAGACAACAGAGACGTCACATTTGATAGATTACATTTTGAACTTAATTTGAATCTTGACAGCAAGTCAAAAGTATGCAACCTCTAATACGCACCCTTAATCTATCATAGTGTGTACGCACCCTTAAGCTTGTTACATACTTAATTACAATACATATAATTAGAGTTCTTTCTATATGTGTAAACTAATTCCTCACTTTATTTTTATTTTGTATGACATATATAATGTACAACATGCACAAGTATGCGTGCACCCTTTACAACAAAATAACGCTCCATATGTTTTAAATATATTTATAAATATTTAACTGCATAACGGAATAAGTACCATTATAATATTATTTATAATTAAATTATACATTAGCACTCGCCCTCTTAATGGATAATTTCGTTAATGCTAACTTTATCTTTGGACCTGGGAGCGATTTTGTTAACATATCTGCTAACATTTCCTGCGAGGACAAATATTGCACCTCAATATCTTTATTCAATATAGCTTCACGAACAAAATGAAATCTTATATCAATGTGTTTAGTTCTTTTGTGGTTCATTTTGTTCTTAGAAATTTTATGTGAAGACTGATTGTCATTATAAATTATTACTGGATTGTCATAATCGACATTAGTTAGACTTTTTAATAAACTTTTTAAATATATGGCTTCTTTTGCCGCCTGGCTCAAACCAATGTATTCTGCCTCTGTAGAGGACAAAGCCACACATTTTTGTTTGCGACTTTCCCAAGTTATTAAATTCTCTCCTAACATAAATAGCATTCCAGTAAATGACTTCCTATCGTATGATCCACCCCAATCCGCGTCAACATATCCGTTTATTTTTAAATTACCCGATTTTTTAAATACAAGTGCAAAATCTAATGTTCCTTTTAAATACCTTAACACGCGCTTAGCACATTTATAGCGAACTTCGCCATAGCATGAATTAAATTGAGATAAAACGCTAACGGCATGGGCAATGTCAGGTCTAGTGTTTTGAGCTAGATAATTCAAGCAACCTATTAGATTTTGATATGGAAACCTATAATCAGATTCAGTAGCTCTCTCTAATTTTAGTCCTACTTCCATGGGGGTAATGACTGGTTTACAGTCAGTCATTTCAAATTCTTTTAAGATATTGATAACATATTGTTCCTGATCTAGGTAAATTGCGTTATCATTTCTTCTAAATCTTATACCTAGTACATGTCTAGCTTCACCTAAATCTTTTAGTTTAAACTTTTTAAGCAAACCAGACTTTAAATTATTCTTCTCAATTACGCGATTACGATGAGAATACACGAAAATATCGTCAACGTATATAACTACACATATTCTATCTCTATCATCAAATATCTTTTGATACAAACATGGTTCTACTTTCGATTGCACAAAGCCTAAATTCAACATCTCCTTATCTAATTCATTAAACCAAGCATGTGACGCTTGCTTAAGCCCATATAACGATCTTTGCAATTTACAAACTTTAGTTTCCTGCCCTTTAACAATTGTGCCCTTTGGTTGAAGCATATAAATGTCCTCTTTGAGTTTTCCATAAAGGAAAGCTGTAGTTATATCCCACTGATCAATTGCCCAATCGAATTCAACAGCTAAAGAAAATAACAATCGCAAAGTCGAGCTTTTAACAACAGGAGAGTATGTTTCACTATAATCTACACCACGTACCTGTGTAAATCCTTTTGCTACTAATCTGGCTTTATACTTAGATATCTTACCATCGCTATCTCTCTTAATTTTAAATACCCACTTGCACTGGATCGGTTTCTTATCACTTGGTAATTCTACAAGTTTCCAAGTTTTATTTTCCTCCAACGATAGTAATTTATCGTTTATGGCTTTCTGCCACAAGTCACGATCTGGTCTAGCCAGCGCTTCTTCTATCGTTATTGGATCACCGTCAATGTCAGCAATAGCTTTAATACATGCGCACGTGTAATCAACTTCTTTTCGCAGACGCAAATTGTATCTATTTTCAGAATTGGACTCTATTTCTTCATTTATTCTATCATCATAAATTGGATCTTCAAATATGACAGATTCTGTGCTTCCAGATTCAGTATAAGTGAGACTATTATCACCATTTTAAATTGACGTCACAATCTGTTACGGTCATTGGCTGTCTCCGTTCCTCCCCAATTTCAACAGGAACGATTGTACTTTTCGTCGCTTTATCACCAGGAAACACATTTTCAATGAATTGAACATCTCTAGCAATAGTTACCTTACCAGTCTTTGGTTGAATTAATCGGTAGCCTTTTGTATTCTCGCAATAGCCAATAAAAATCAAAGCTTCTGTTTTCATATCTAGCTTTTGCCTTTTTTGTTTGGGTTTAAATGCATAGGCCAAACATCCAAATATCCTCAAATGACTCAAGTCTACCTTCTTATTGGACCAAAGTTCTAAGGGAACTTTATTTGTAACTGCTTTAGTAGGGCTTCTGTTTTTTAAGTATACTACAGTACAAACCGCTTCAGCCCAAAACTTTTTACTCAAATTTGCTTCACAAAGTAGTGTTCGTGCCTTTTCAATAATAGATCTGTTCGCCCTCTCAGCAACGCCATTTTGTTCAGGCGTATAGGGAACAGTCTTCTGATGTTTAATACCAGCCGACATTAAAACTTTGTCAAAAAGATCGCTACAAAATTCTTTTCCGTTGTCGGATCTCAGAGATTTTATCGACATTCCTGTCTCATTTTCAACTTCCGCCTTGTATTCACGGAATTTAGATAGTGCTTGACTCTTATTTCTTAAAAAATATACATGTGTCTTTTGTGTTCTTGTGTTGGGTCTTGGTAGAATTAGACTACAATTTGCTTGACTAATATATTTATTAACTAGAGGACATCTTAATAGCACACGTCGACGACGACGATCGACGACTTAAAAAACATAGATCAAAAACAAAACACCAATTACAGACCACAGAGAACTTAAATCTAAATACAAAGGAATCTCGCACACAGTACACCACAGTGTCATGCGTGTGTAATCGTCGATGAAAAGCAACATGTAACGAGAACCAGCAAACGATGGTTCTTCCATCGGGCCGCAAATGTCTGTATGCACAATTTGCAATATTTCTTCTGCTCTCGTACCACATTTTTTAAATGGTTTCCTACTCATTTTTCCATTAACACATGGTATACATGGCTCGGTTATCTCTGTATTTTTGAATGTAACTTCTTGACAAGTTGCGATTATTTCATTATTTTCATTTCTAATTGTGCAACCTTTTTTATCAAAATTTAATAAATAGCATAATCTTCTTTAACAAGATTACTCACAGATATCAAGTTCATTGATAATCCTGGAACATGTAATACATCTTTTAAACAAAATTCGGAATTTTTACAAACTTTCGGCTTAGCATTTCCTTTGCCTTCTACTGGAATCTCTTCACCGTTTGCCACTCTTATCTTTAAAATAGATTTATCTTTCTTATAATCAGACAAATTCGAAACATCGCAAGTCATATGGTTTGAACATCCACTGTCTACATACCAATCGTTTTTGCTGACGGTACTTGTCACACTCGTGCATATGTTTGCATTTGACTTGCTATTTTTGCATTCAGATGCTTTATGTCCTATTTTGTGACATTTGAAGCATTTGTACACTGGCTTTCGAGCTTTGGCCTTACCCTTGGTTGTGACTAAGGCGTGCTCACCAGCTCCTACGCCTTCTGCTTGTCTAGAACCTTCCTGAAGAAGTTTAGTTTTTATTTGCCACTATTATCTACGGCCATAATCAACGGACTATATTCTGCCGGAAGACCTGCTAATAATATAGAAATTAACCAGTCGTCAGAAACTTCCGCGTCAATATCAGCTAGTTGTTGAGCTAGAAATACGACTTTTGTGATGTATTTCTCCATTGATGGAAAGTTTTCTAATCTACATTCCCACAATTGGCGTTGTAGTGTTATTCGTCTGCCCCAGCCCTTATCCTCATACGCTTTCAACAAATTTTGCCAAACCTCGCGTGCACTTTTTGCTTTAAACACGTGAGCAAAACAGGAGGGCTCTAATAATAAGCATAGTGTACTGCGTGCTTTACGATCTACATCTTTTAAATCTGTACTTACGGTTTCGGCTTCAATAACAGACCACCAATTTTTTGATTCCAAAAAATTACGAACTATAAATTTCCAGTTTGCATAGTCACCAGAACCTTGTAATTTCCGTATTCCACAGATCGAATTAGATGAGTGTGTGTTTGAATTAGATGAGCTTTCTTCATCCATATCGCCGATGTTTAATAAACTTTTAAACTTTCGACACAGTACGACTTTTACCACTTACTTTTGCAGACTATATTATTCAGGTATGAAAACTACTGGGCCCATAACCTATTGAGAATTTCAATCAGCAGCAGAGTGCACAATACAAGAATAATATTAATACGCCAATAAATTACGACAACTTTATTTCTGTAAGCCAAGACAACAGAGACGTCACATTTGATAGATTACATTTTGAACTTAATTTGAATCTTGACAGCAAGTCAAAAGTATGCAACCTCTAATAAATTTAATAACTTATTTAAAGCATTTTTGTGTTATTTTCTTTAAGGACTGCGGTCGTGCGGCTTGAAATGCCCAGGCAGATGTACAGGCTGACTGCAGTGCGAACTCCTTGGTCGAAATACACGTTAACCAGGATAGTCATGAGATATGTCACAGACCATAGCGTAAGCGCTATCAGCATCAGAAGCAAGGTCATGCTGTATCTGTCAAGTTCCATAAACTTATTCTCTACCTAAAATTTAAAAAAAGAATCAACATATACCTAATTATTCCATTTTCCATCGCAGTGCTTCGCCATTGCACTAATGGCCAGAAATCATAGACATGGATATCACTAACTTGATTATGCCACCGATTAATCAAAACTTTGAAAAAATATTGACTTACACAACAAGTTTCCGCAGAATATCGGCTTAAAATATTTGTAGTACTTGTTATGAGTAATTTTTAAACAAATTTGAATAGAGTTACATGGTAACAGAAATTATTACTAGTTACAACACAATTCAACGAAACCTTTGAATTTCAGGACTGAGGAAATATTAAATATTGTTAGAAATCAAATCACCCAAAAGTGACAGTGACAATGTCTATCTATCATCAATGTGTAATCTATCAGTAATGTTTTTCATTATAAATAATTTAATTTATTTTTAGCATGGATTTATATTACTTAAACATAATTATGCACTTCGTTTTTCTATGTACACAGCAACACACTGTATTCGTTAGAGAGAAGGTTTAATAGTTGTTTGAAGAAAGGAAACGTGATGGATGGCTGCTGGTTAATTTACATTATGCGTACATTATTCTAGTTCTAATCAACCAAAATCATAGAGATACAATTGATAACATCGACTTACTACAGTTGAAATGAAAATCCCACCAAAAGCATTCTGTAAAAAACTAGACAAGTCTCGATGGAGCTGCTAGTTTATCTCTAAAAAGTAATGAAATATAACAAAGTCGTGCCAAGTCTTAGGTTCCTTATTGCGATTTCGTCATTATTATAGTTATAAACTAGCAGCTCCATCGAGACTTGCCTAGTTTTTTACAGAATGTTTTTGGTGGGATTTCACTTTTTTTTTTTTTTTTTTTTATAGGATAGGGCAGCAAACGAGCAAACGGATCACCTGGTGGTAAGCAATAACCGTTGCCCATGGACACCCGCAACACCAGTGGAGTCACAGATGCGTTGCCGACCTTTTAAAAGGGAATAAGAGGAATAAGGGGAATAAAAGGGAATAAGGGGGGTTGGGCCACCGGTACCCTCACTCACTCGGCGAAACACAGCGCAAGCGCTATTTTACGCCGGTTTTCTGTGAGGCCGTGGTATCACTCCGGTCGAGCCGGCCCAATTCGTGCCGAAGCATGGCTCTCCCACGGTAAAAACTTCTTTTTGTAGAAACACTTAGTTACCTACATATATTTAGCGACGCCTGACGATTGCGAGATGTGCGTGGTTGTGTTGGTATTGGCGCTGGGTTCAAACGATAAAATATGCTGTGCATTTGTGGCTAGTAAATGCAGAGTCGCACTAGTCAAAGAAATAACAGTATCACGTCTTGAATTACAGACAGCATTGCCAGCGGCGAAACTCGCGCAAACAATAATTAAGGAACATATATGGACGTGACGTGCCTCAGCGACTTTAATTTTGATGTGATTGTGTTGCACTGGTTGCTCTAAAATACTCGCGCATGAGGCAATCCGGTTGGGTGAAATTGATAAACTAATTTCTACATCGGAAAGGAGATACATACTCAACAAATTAAACGTAGCGGATATAGCAACGCGAGATGCTTTGAATTTCGATTATTTTCCAAATGAATGATTCAATAGGCCTCAGTTCCTCCACATGACCGAGACAAGCTGGTCACACGATGTTTTGGCACCATAAAAATGAAATAATTTCAATTTGGGAATTATTTAAGATACCTCTGACTTGCCTGTTCTTGATTCGACAAGATTTTCCTTCTGGCTGCGGCTCTTGAGATCCGCTGCTGCTGTGCTGAAATTTATAAATAAATGTTTCAAACTTACCTGTGTCGACGATTATGCGATGGTGGAGCAAGCTGAATATTCCAATATCTAGATAAGGAAAATTTACTATATGTTTTTAAAGGCGTGAAAGAAACGACATATACCATGTCTAATACGTATTTTAAGGTACAGCTAATTACAATAACTAAATTGATATAGTGTCTGTTTCATTGTCCCAAAAAAGGAAAGACTTAAAAGCTATAGCTAATTTGTGGGAGCTAAATATAGGCAAAAGAATCGGGATTAATAGAAATAACTCGCCTTATAGCAAAAATAGTCGATAACAGTATAAAATTAACTGCTACAGGAGACCTATTTTTGAATTACGAATGCGACTTCGAAATCATCGCTGACTAAATAGTCAGCGGTGACTTTGAGGTCACGGATTCCTAAAAATCCAATTTTTGAAAGTCGATCGCAGAGCTGCCAACATAGATAAAGTACACACATAAATGTAAGAGTTCGGTTCCACGCAGAATGTACCGCTGCCGGTTATTGGCCGGCTTAACCATAATGATTTATATATAATATATATATATATATATATATATATATATATATATATGCTACATTCATACATATATATAAACTGAAAAATCAAACAAAACACAGATAACATTTCCACAAGTATGACTTGATTACGAGTGGGTGAGGGCACTCGTAATGAAATCACATCCGTGACTAAGGTAGTCACATCAGTGATATTCAAAAATAAGAATTATTGAAAATCGGTGATTATTAGTCACATCGGTGATTTCTAAGTCGCATTCGTAATTCAAAAATAGGTCTCCAGATTACCTATATGGTAAATATATAAAATAAAACCACAAATTGTATTATATAATGTAATGTGCATCCGAGGGGATAAAAAGCGAAACAGAAGCTTTCTATCAAATCAAACGAATTTATTTGCACTGAATGTAGGTACATGTTTGAGGTTTTCATTAAGCGTATTTCTATACGGTATAGCCGCGTGAGGGAGTCATTTTGACGTGCTAAGATGGCATCTGGAATCAAGAATAAAATGCGCATCTTCCCCTTCCTGGCACGGATTACGGCGAATATTCGGAACGATGCAGTCGACACATCAACAAGAAGGACGAACAGAGTACCTAGAATCAGCTACTCTGCCTGGCCGAGTGACCACATAGCACGTGGTGAATTCTTCCCTCCACCCTTTTCGGAATCTTTAAGACTTCCAGCAATAGCGAAGTGTACTGTGCACATTTTATTTATTTGTAATAGAATGCAAGTTTTGTGTTGGTTTTTTTTTAATGAAACCGCCAAAGAAAGGTTTAGCTCTTTATTGAAATTCAAATTATTATAGGATTAGGCACATTTTAATATCTTAAAATTTCAATCCTTTTTCATAAATAGTAAATAAAATTTTAACAAAATAGGCATCTGAAACATAATTTAAAGTGCGTTCATGTTTTTTTAACTAGGCTATCTACAAATTTCAACCTAAATCTACATAACTTTAAACAACAATTTTATAATCATAATAGTAACATTAATTAACAAATGACGACATGAATAATTATATAAAAATAATTTTCCCTTTGTACAAACTCATAATGAAATGGAATGTCTTATTTAAGTTATTACACTAGTTTAACTTTTCTTGGTGTAATTGCCCTGGTAAATTATTGTCTAAACTATTGCGTGCAATGTACATCATATTGAGAGCATCGTGGCTATGTACAGATTACCTGTAACTAGTGCATTAGAATATTATCGTTTAAACTTTAACGTTTTTTTCGCATATAGCATTATTCTCGCAATTGAAAATTTAGATTTTTTTTGTGTAGAATATTTTGGAAAATATATGGCCTACTGTAACTGTGTCACAAAGTTAACCCAAAATATGGCCTATGATGTCGGTCGTAGCGTATGTATGTCAGTTGTAAAGCTACTTCATCGTGATGTAGCGTATGTGAAGTTGTGTTGTAGCTTATGTGGAGTAGTGTTGTAGCGTACCAGTGTTTCGTTGCATGGTGTAACATATTCGAAGCTCAACACAGCATAGAGTAGTAATTCAAAGTGTCGCGTAGATTAAAATGTCGTAGTTAGTTAACTCCATTGATTGCGGCTAGATCGTCCCTTCGATCGGTGGGCGAGCGTGGTGCAATCTTTTCGCGTTCTTCATTACCCGCTACAAAAAATGCCAGGTATTCCTGAAAATATTAAAAATTTCATTTAAGAAGCTGTGTTATAACGATTATTTAAAATCAAGGCAAAAACAAAATAGGTAATATTTATTCAACAAAGGCTTTTACAGGCACTTATTGACGTAAAAAAATATAAAATTTAAGGACAAAGAAGTCAAGAGTTACAACCTTATACACGGATACGTAGAAGGAAAACAAAAGAAAGGTCCTCTATATTCTATACCTATTTATTAATCCTACTACCTATAGAAAAATAAGTCTGGTTTTCCTTCCTGACGTTATAACTCCAGAACGCACGAACCGATTTCCACGGTTTTGCACTCGTTAAAAGGTCTCAGGCTCCGTGAGGTTTATAGCAAAGAAAATTCAGGAAAAATTTCCTTATCTATAAAATAAGTAGGAACAAAAACTGCCACTTTACAAATCTTTTTGACAGGACGAAGTCTGTTGGGTCCGCTAGTACTAAATAAACATATCAGATATACATGTCTGATCAAAACAATAATATTTAATACAAAATCATTAAATTATTATGTCATAAAAATGAAATCCAAGCATTTTCATTATTTAAGAAATCATTGACCTTCTAATTTTCTTTATACATTAAAGTATTTCAACTAGTGCTTTAAATCTATTATACGGCAAAGAAATAACACTTTCTGAAAATATAAAAAGTTACACATCCCCAGTTACAAAAGTTACAGTTCCCCATGAACGAACCTCTAGTGTTTTGAAGCCTGAAGGTTGGAACGCCAAGTTTATTTCTCGTGTTTAAATGGTGAATTTAAATATTTGTAAATGGTGGTAAAATGGCGAATTTAAATATTTAAATTTTCGTAAATATACTGACTGCTAATGTTATATTTATTTCCTTAATTAATTCTCTGAGGGTTCTCTGTCTTAAATTATAGATTCGCAAATAACTCTATTTTGGAGTACAAAAATACTTTCAACATTCGCGGCAGAACCCCCATAATAGTAGGTTCACACAATATGACACTGAAAATAACTAATACTGTCTAATCTTGCCGTTTCAACATGAATGAGTTCTCTTATTTTATATACAGCACATGCAGCAAAACCAAGTCTGTTTGGCGAGGATTTTTAGTTGTTTAGTTTTATTTATTTCATTTTCACAATTACATAATAAACTGAAATTTTAAAATGCATTGGAGAAAAATGATCATCAAATGTACAATTAACAATTATTCTTATAATATTGAGAATATAAACAATATCTGTATAATATATTTATGTATAAAATAAAAATGGTAATAATTTAAATAATGTAAAATATAGATGTTATATTATTACAATGATCGAATTGTCTACATAATAAAATTAAAATGGTAATAATAAAATATGATAACTTAGTGTAAAGTCAAATTCAATAAAATAAATAAATTAAATAATTATTTATAAATGTCAAGAAAAACAACATAATAATATTATTATATGAATTCATAAATTCTTTGGTCGAATACAAATCCATATCTAACAAAAGATTATTCAGTTTGCAAGCAAATGTCTCATCGTTGGTTTCATTTTTTAACTCCGACGGCAAGCGCTCGTAGTATGTCGGACCAAAATTCAATCATAGGTTCCATTTATGGATGTCACAGAAGTCAAATAATCATAGAAATTAATTATAGTAATGTTAAAATATTTTTATATATAGAATTTCTAACACAGTATTATTTACCAATGTCTAGAAGATACGTGAAGTTTTTGGTGACCAAAAGAAAAAAATTAGTGATTTCTTTGTATACTTCTAAACGTGACATAGACAAATATAACATACACTAGATAGAGTACTTATTAGATTTATTTTTTCTCTCAGGAGAGAGAGGCTGAGAATCCTCTCTAAGTTTATAGAGATACCCTCGCAACGGCAAGTGTCACGGAGGTTATGTTGGACTCCACGTGGCCAGAGCGGTCTGACCTCGTGACCTACCAACTAAACTCAACCTTAGCCTTAAGGGCCTTAAGGGCCTTAAGGGCCCTACGGCTTGAATGGAGTTACTTACTAGGTAAGAGTGTGAAGTCTTTTTGAGCTGCTGCAATAGGGTGGCGAGCTTGTTGCGCCAACCCTTAACTTCAGATAGTGCTGTCTCCACGGGTACGGTCTGTAAATAATGAAATTTATATTGATTAAAGACTTTATGACTAAAAATCGGCATAATATAATAACACGTATTAAAATTTGATTAGCCCACATATTTATAATGAGTACCGTAACATGAGAACGACGATTTGGTACTAAGTTTTTAGATTACATTATAAGCGAAAGGGAAAATTAAGAAAGTTACCTTCAATAATGCATCCGCTGCGGAAAACAGGTGTTTACTTATTAAGGAAATACCTTGACGAATATTCCTAAAACAAACAAAATTATATTAAACAATAATAATAAAATCCAACAAAATACCAAATGAAAATCTTTTACGTTTGTTTACTTCTTTACGGTAACATTCATATAAAACAAAAATGTTTAGGGTAGCATGACCAGAAAAGGTGGTATGAAATAGTGGTATTGAAAACATGATAATATAATCGTAACGGATTATATTATTTTATGTTGGCAAGTCTGGGCAGGTCAGGAAGCGTATAGTCGACAAGACTTATCTATTAAGCAATGCAAGATGTAACGTTGTTTCTAACGTTGCAATCCCGGTAAACCTGGATCTTCTACCATCTCGTATAAGACGGATATTCTCATTCCGTGCTGCAATCTACTGCTGCAAAGTACTGGCATTTATAAACTAAATGCAATTCTAGAATGAATGCACAAACAACACTATAATGATAATGCCACTTCTACAATGCTAGCAGAAAACAATATAATTTTATTATTTCATACCTCAAATTTAGTTCTTAAATTTTTCATTGCACGTGTTATTTTTATACGTTACTAGCTTTATAAGTTTACGCATACTCGTCATTGGACCACTGTCTAACCTAGCATGGAAATCAGTAGTGTGCGGCTGACGTGTCTAATGACGAGTTTTTATTTCTAATTGTATTTTTATGTATTAGTTTTTAAGGCTTATGCAAATCAATATCTTATTATATAGATTATGGAATAGTGGTGTAACTTATGTAGTTATCGTACGTAGCATAATTAAAGCTATGTGCGTGCCTTCACCTCAACTAATAGTAAGGGATGCTAAGTCCGAATGGAAGAGAGCTTTATCTGGACTTCTCGATAACTAAGAAAACTTTACTTCTAATTGTAGGAACACAATTATGCGATTTACATTGTTATTATTGAAAGGATATTTATTGTAATTAGGGCCACCAGCAATTGTTATATTATTACATCTAAATGTTACGAATCTTTTACCTACAGAATATAACTTTTTTAACCTTGGCAAATCCGAGTGAGTGTAATTAACGAGGTGCACCAGTTTTCTTGCCGTCTCACGTGCTAGTAGTACCATAAGTTCTTCGAGCGTGGCTGGTCGCGCCTGATTCTCCGGTTCCGGCTGGCTCAGAGACACATACAACTCTTTGGCCTTCTGCCACGCGAGCACGGGATCTGTTGCCACCTGTGTAGGTTATATTAAATATATGAAAAAAAATATCATAGCCCAGGTACTAACTCCTTAAATAAGGTTTGTGATAGGATGATTGATATTGTCTAGATGAACCTGACAGTCATAATCCTTTGCTTTCCGTTATATTTGAGATATTTTAATGGTGAAATCGATTATGAAACGACCCGTATACAGAATGCATGTAGAGATTTGAGTTTGAATCTTGTTCTGTAATACGGGCCTTAGTGTGACATGTTTTATGTGAACACTATAAGGAGTGCAAGATTTATTCGGTTTACCAAGTGTTTAGATAAGGGATCCGATAAGCACACCGCAATATCGCATTGACTTTTATAGGTAGCAAACTCATGTCCATTTCCCTAATAAAATGTAAAGCGAAACTAGCTGTCATGTGCTAACCGTCACAACATCAAGCTCACATTCATAAGGAGTTATTTCAGTAACAATGGCTTTTTATGGCCGACTGATACACAGAAAGGCGATGAGAGACTTGCTAACTCACTAATTCGGCTACGTAGGCTAGCACGTGGATCTGCTCGCGGATGGCCTTGGCCTCGGCCAACGCCTGCCGTGTCAGTCGCCGCTGCAGCTTGCGGCGCAGGCGTGCGCCGTGCTGCACGGCGTGCGCCGCTCGTGCTCGCCCACCTTCGCCGGTCTCTTCACCCTCTGCACTCGTCACTATGATTACCACTATTATTCACACGTGGTTATTTTTGTGTCACAGTTTCAGCTTAAGGATTATATTATATTTCAATAAGAAAGCTCGAAATATCAGTATTATATGTATAAATAGTGAAATAAATTACTAACTCCGTTCAAAAAAGATGGTCCGTTTTGGTGATAATGTTGTTCAAAAATGATTGTCTCGTTAGTTTCAGTTTCGCTTAGACAACTGTTTTATTTATGAAATAAATATTTTATTACAAATTGTGTTCTTATATTATTTTAAATATCTCGTAATACATTGCGAGCAGTTTTAATTGCTTCCAAATTACATGTTAATGTTTCTGGAAGTTGATTCTTTCTGCGCAATGCTTCTTTCTCAATATGTGCTAGTTGGTAGTTATTGTTAGATCGCACTAGAAGTGTTTGCAAAATGGCATTTCTCTTCTCGTTACTTAAATTTTTTGACTTTACCCCAGAATGTTGGATTTCCATAATTTAAGGCTATTTGGCCCGCGTAGAAAATAGCAGCGGCTTATTTTTGTATAGCGTCAAAAATTACCAATTTCAGACACTGATGGTTATTGGTGAAATTATTATAAACTGAATTTTTACTTATCAAAAATTATTCTATGATTCTACTCTGCGTACGGTTCATACACAAATGTCAAATTGACAGCTTATATTGTTAATTTGGCAAAATGTTTCAAATGAGACAATCATTTTTGAACGGAGGTAGTATATACTTAGGTAGGTAGGTACCTAAGATAAGTCGCAGCGACATAATTGTGCAGTCACCGTAATTCGGTAATTTCGCTACATGTTGGTAGTTGACACATAATAATGCAAGCAAACATCGCCAAAAATTCATAAACTTTACAGCTATCTAAATATAACTAAGTCTTCTCATTCATGGAAACATAAATATAACTAAGTCTTCTCATTCATGAAAAGAATTTCTCTAATCTGTCAATCTAGCTCCAAACAGATTCTAATCAAGTTATTCGCTTCCCATGAATAGCAAAAAGGGAATTAGGTGGTACAACGTTTTGAATTCCACTGTCACTCGTTGCCTAGCTTATACGAGCAATCTTTTTTGCACTAGATAAAGAGGTTGCAATTGTATAACGATCAGTGTACTTTGGTTTCCGCAACCCTTTTTAAGTTAAGTAAATAATAGTTAATAATAATACTAGGGCTATACGTGGGGTGCGACGTCAGACAGCCTCCTCGTGGTGCACCCTGGGCAACGTCTTTTGACGGCCAATAGTCTGACGGAGGCCCCCATGGAAGGGGGCGGCGGATTGCCGGGTTCAACCCTGCGGGCCGCTTCATGCGGTCACCCGCTTTGTACGGCGAAGGGGCGAAGTCCCCCCTTCTTGCTTATAAGGGGGTGGAGCTGTCGCTCTTCGGACCCGTCCTGGGTCGTGGGATGGCCGGATTTAATCCGGCGGCCACATTCATAGTGGCGTGACGGGCGATTCATTCGCCGCAGTACGCCATACTGCTTGGGTGGGGCCCCTCGGGGACCCAGCGGCTACCTCCGGGTGGCGTGGGATGGCGGACCTTCTAGGTCCGCGGCGCGGCGGGATCAAGCGGCCACAGGACATGAATGCTGATTAGGTCTTAGGACCCCCGTCGGGCAACCTGTGCGTCCCGGTTCGATGTAGTGGATCACGTCTCGCTGTCGACCGGGGTGTGTAGAGGCCTTGCCTTAACCGGCCGGGCCAAGTGGAGTAAACCACCATAAAAATCTGCAATTCCCTGTTGTTGGTCACCGCGGCAACAGGGGGCCTTCGGGTGGTGGGCGGCATACAGTCCACCAGCTAGCGCTAACCTGGGGTACCTCCCGACTCCCCAGTGTAGGGTTACCCGGATGCAGGGGGCACCGCCCGGGTAGACTTTCCCATCCCCCATGCTCGTGGGAATCAAAATGAATCCTAATTTTTTACAACAAACTGGACGTAAAGATGATGTGGGTGCGATGCCCAGAGAAGAAAGTGACGAGAGGGCCACACGTTTGGCCTCGTCGAGAGGCGACAACATCGCGGCAGCGGATGTGCCGGCTACGGCCGAGGATCCCGCACCGAGGAGAAGGGTCCGGTCTAAAAACCGGACAGATGAGGTTAGGACCCGTTCCATCTCCAAGGGATCTGTCTCATCTCGACAAGGGACGGACCAGGACGCTATTGTGCTGGCATCTCCAGTGCCAAGTACATCGCGTCCCATAAACGCCGTGGATGTGGACGACAGCGACAGCTGTATGTCGGTCGGCGAGACGCCGCGGGCGCGCAAGCGCAAGTCGCTGCGTCCGCTCCACGGTGTGGATAAAAAAGGAAAACGCGCGGAAGCCAACGAGAGGGAGGCCACCACCGCCGACATCGGGGCTGAAATGTTTTCATGCCTGTCCGATGTCGAAAAGACTGTGGACAGGCCCAGAAGCACCCGCGCGGAGATGGTAAAGAGCGTCCGTGCTCTCCACCTTGAAGCGGGCACGAAGGAGCTGTGCGAGCGAAACGAAAAGCGCGACAGGGAGAACTCGTACTTCCTGTCCCAGATGGAGCAGCTCACCGCCCGCCTAACCGTGCTGGCCAACGAGGTGGAAAGCCTTAAGCAAGAGAACGAGGCTCTCAAAAAGAACCTCGTCAGAAACCAGGTGGCGCAAGGGCCGACACAGGAGAGCGCCTGTGACGCACCTTCAGCGATTAGGAAAGCGGGAAAGGCAACCGGCCGGCAAGTGAAAGAGCCTGCCCCTCCATCAACATTGCAGGAGCCGCGGGAGGAATC
Source organism: Scirpophaga incertulas (assembly GCA_036419045.1). NCBI lineage: Eukaryota > Metazoa > Arthropoda > Insecta > Lepidoptera > Crambidae > Scirpophaga > Scirpophaga incertulas. The sequence goes on along the minus strand of CM071630.1, from coordinate 18,844,085 downwards.
GGCGGTGCCGGATTGGAGCCAGCTCTCTGTCATCATAATTAGAGAGTTCACGAGGTTCCAGTCCGACCTCATGCGTCGCTTCTTCCCGGACATGGGCCGGAGACCCTCTCTCGCCCATGAGCGCTGTCGGGCGGCAGCAGCTCCAACTGCACCGCCTGACGGAGGGGGCAGAAAAAAGAAGAAAAAGAAGAAGAGAGGCAAGGGCAAGAAAGGAGGCCTTGCGCTGCCAACTCCGAGGGTGGTGGCACCGCCGGCATCTATGGCGCCTGCCGTCCGGTAGCCCCCAGGAGTCCTTTCATGAGGTCTCCCGGAGCACCTCTTGGGCTGCGGTGGCGGGACGACGGCCTGCCACCGCCCCAAAGAAAGTCGCGGTCCCGGCGAGAGCTCCAACAATCAGTGTAGTCGACCCTGGCCCACGGAAGGTGCCCAAGCCACCTGCCTGTGCGGTGGTGGTTGTAACGGTGCCTCCGGGCACCGAAACGACGTACGCCGCGGTGATGGAGTCCGCTAAGTCAAAAATAAAATTGGCGGACTTGGGTATCACTGGCGGCGTGCGGAGCAGGAGGGCCATGACCGGAGCCCTTCTGCTAGAGGTGCCTGGCCTGGCGAGTTCCGCCAAAGCCGACGCTCTGGCGGAGCGAATGAGGGAGGCGCTGGCAGACACGGGCGCGAAGATCTCGTGCCCGTGTAAAATGGCCGACGCGCGTGTGATGGATCTCGATGCGTCCATCACACGTGCGGCAGTGGCAACAGCCATAGCTGCGGCTGGCGCGTGCTCCTCAGACGATGTGAAGTCGGGGAGATACGCGTCAGCCCCACGCGCCTGGGTACGGTCTGGGCCAGGTGTCCGCTCAGCGCGATCAGAAAACTGACGGTTGGGCGGATCCTCATAGGATGGACCTCGGCGAGGGTCGAGGCACTGGAGGCACGGCCTCTGCAGTGCCACTGGTACCTTGAAAGAGGACATGTTAGGGCCATGTGCCCTAACAAAGATTCGGATAGGTGTGCTTGCTGCTACAGGTGGCAGGGCACTTTACCCGTCTCTGCACCCCAAGCGCTCCCTCCTGCCCGGTCTGCCAAGACCTGGGCAGACTGGCAGACCACCGGGTGGGCAGCAGGAGGTGCTGCCAACCCAAAAGGAAGAGAGGGGTCGCCCAACCCCCCGCCACGGCCTCGGGGGCGAGCGTAGCGATGGACGCCCAATCTTAACATGGACGTCCAGGGCACAGGGTGCAGAGTGCTCCAGGGCAACCTCAATCACTGCCGCGCGGCGCAGGATCTCCTGATCCAAGCGCTCGCGGAGGGTGAGGTTGCCCTGGCAGTCGTCGCAGAGCCCTACTCTGTCCCGAACCACCCAAGGTGGTTTGAGGACGACTAGGGCTTGGTCGCCATTTATTGGGCGACCGACCGACCGCACTGCACCCTGCTCGCTACGGGGCCGAGTTACGTGGCCGTGGAATGGGGGTCCACGGCCACGATAGGCTGTTACATCTCTCCGAACTGCGGCCTCGCCGCATTAGAGGCATTTCTGAACGGGGTAGCGAACTGCGTTCGCTGTTGCGCTCCCCGTCCAGTCTTCGTCCTGGGTGATTTCAACGCCCACTCGCGAGAATAGGGCGACACCCGGGACGACGTAAGAGGGGAGACACTCCTGGAGTGGGCGGCGGGACTGGACCTTCAGCTTTTAAACCGGGGGTTGGTCAGCACCTGCGTGCGGTGGCAGGGGGAATCGATTGTCGACCTGTCATGGGCGACTCCCTCTACGCATCGCATGGTGTCAGGTTGGAGGGTGGCGGCGGAGGTGGTTACACTTTCCGACCACCGGCACATCGTGCTCGACGTGTCGGTGGCCCACCGCCGCCCTTCCCGCACACTCCAGGAGGACAGCCGTCCGCGGCTCTAGCCGCTGCCCACGTCGCGGACTGGGCGGAGGAGGCACGGATTTCGCCCGACCTCGATGTGCATGCGCGGGCCGCCTGGCTTCGGGACACGATGACATCGATCTGCGACGTCTCCATGCCCCGAGTCAGGCCGCCCCGGCGGCGCTATTCGTACTGGTGGAACGAGGAGATCGCGCGGCTACGGGTCGTTGTAGAAGCCGCGCGCCGCCAGTACCTCAGAGCCCGTCGAAGACGGCAAGCCTCAGTCGACGAAGTCCTGAACGCCAGAAGCGCGTACGGAGCCGCGGCCAAGGCGCTAGGCGTCGCCATCGCCGACGCCAAGGCGCGGTCCTGCAGCGAGCTGCTGGGGGGACTGGAGAGGGACCCATGGGGGCGCCCATACCGGATGGTACTGGGCAAGCTCCGACCGTGGGTCCCTCCGCTGACGGAGACCCTGGACCCTCTCGTCGAGGGAAGAGCGGTGGATACGCTCTTCCCGAGGGTCCGGGACAGTTCCCTCGCCGCCCCGTCGCCCGGCCCTTGGTCGGACGACCTCCGGGTGACGGAGAGCGAGCTCGCCGGGGCCGTTTCGCGGCTCTCTGCGCGCAACACTGCCCCGGGACCGGATGGGGTCCCGGAAAAGGTGCTAGCGCTGGCGCTCAGGGCGTTCGGGAGCACGGTGCGGCAGCTCTTCACTAGCTGTCTCCGCGAGGGCGTGTTCCCCGTCGACTGGAAGTCGGCCAGGCTGGTGCTCCTCAGGAAGGAGGGAAGGACCGGCGACGTTCCGTCTTCGTTCCGTCCGATCTGCTTGCTGAACGAGGCGGGGAAACTCTTCGAGAGGGTTATCTCCGCTCGTATCGGCGAGCATCTGTCGCGCGCGGGTCCCGACCTATCGGACTGCCAATTTGGATTCCGCCGGGGGCGAACAACGCTGGACGCCGTCCAGCGTGTTCCCTGTTGGTTCCCTGTCGGAGTCCGCATTCCGATCGGGAGGGGCCTTCGGCACCCTCCCCTGGCAGGCCATTAGGGATGCGCTCGTATACCACGAGCTGCCTCCCTACCTGCGGGCCATGGTCGAGGACTATCTGCGCGACAGGACGATCGTCGTGATGGGACGGGACGGGATGGAAACGTCGAGGAGGGTCGAATGCGGCGTTCCGCCGGGGTCGGTGTTGGGACCCCTGCTATGGAACCTCGCATATGACGCGGTCCTTCGCACCAGCCTACCTCGCGGCTTGAGTGTTGTCTGCTACGCTGACGACACTCTGGTCGTGACGACTGGGGCCGACTTCGGGCCGGTGCTCAGGCTTGCCGAGCTTGGGGTGGCATGTAACGTGCGGGCGATCCGCCGGCTGGGTTTAGAAATAGCGCCTCACAAAACCGAGGCCTCCGAGCGCCGAGTCTTGGTCGCAGAGATCGGGCGAGATCTGTGTCGTCTGTCGGGCAATGCTGGCGGACGAGGGAGGTTGGAGGGCTGTGGCCTCCTTATGTGAAGCAGTGATGCTCCAGAAGGAGGCCGCCGAGCGGGGTCGGGAGATGGCCGATCCCGCTCGAAGAAGGCGGCGCCGGGCTCGGTAGCACAGCCGCGGCGCCGCCGCGGGTCGCCGGTGGGCGCGAAGAAGTCGCGACCGCTACGGCGACCCGGGATGGACCACGCCCCTTCCGTGGCCGGGGGGCGTCGTCGGTGGAGGAAACCGGGGGAGGTAGTGTAGCCTCCCCGAGGAGGGCTCCCCTCTAGGAAGGGGAGCGGAGGCTGGGGGTTCCCGGAAGTGGCTTGATGTTCCCGGGGGCTCCCTACTTGACCCTGAGGAAGGCCATCCCTGAGGTTTTTAGTTTAGGGTAGGCCTTCCTCTTCTGGGGAGGAGAGGAAAAAGTATGGCCTAAGTATTGTATAATTCTAAATTTTGATGTTATTAATTTGTTTCAAAAATTCTCACTCGACATGAACAAAAATCCCGAAATAACATAAGCATAGAAAATTCTAGACACTGGCTTTGCACATGTGCCTAGCCAAATATAATACCCACCCATATTCAGAGAATTTGATTACTGAATACCATAATATTTATTTGAAGAAATCCAATTACCTAAAAAGATATTATTAGACGATAATTAGCATCATCAACAATAATGATCATCAAGACCATTAAGTAAATATTTGTTATATAGTTTCCTGATTCTTGTACTTATAATAACACCACCGTATGTTGACTTGAAAATTAATTTCTTATGAGAGATTAATTATTATTTTTCGGTTTACTTGGTGATAAAATTAAGATTATTATAACAACCAAGCTATTTCTAAATTAAACCTAATATGATATCTCTGAGGACTTAAGTACGCTTAGTAAAACATCGAATTTTACTCTTGCATTACAAAAATCCCTTTACTTCAAACGACATTAGAGCTGTCTCAAAGCCAATATAAATTCAGCTACGTAGCTGTATCTTATTAAAATTAAAGTGAGTAGGTATAATTATTGTACATTATACCGTTAGTGTATATTTTCATTGAGTACAATGTAAATTTCTCACTGTCAAGATCAAATCACACATAACAAAGGAATTATTTATTTTATCACGATCAATTCTAGCTGTGTAAATGTAACAATCATTACAAACCATTCGTAAGCAAATCACATTTGATATCATATGAGTCTCCACCACACTACAAAAGATGGTCGACGTTGGTCGAGCGGCTCTTATTATAGTTAACAGACCATTCCACAAAATGATTATATTATTATTTAAACAATTTGACATCTCTGTGGTAACCGACTTAGAATATATGTGTCACTGGTCCCTTTGAGGATGGACATTGGCAATATACTCGGTCCCTATTACTTCATCTTGACGAAAATCTTGAGAATCTTGAGAATAAAGTGAACGCCATTTTTACAAAAGCGCATCAAGATCAGCATATTCATATTTACGACGTAGCTGAATTAGAAATTGATCTCTAGACAGATTTGACCAATTTAAAAATCCTTGATTAACAAAAAAGCTGTGTATTTGGATGCCATTAGAGCTCATTCACAGAAACTTAATCATTACACTAACAGACGACAAAATGTCATATAACAAAATATTTTAGTTACTTTGGAAGAATTTTTTCTCCTAGCCTAACATATGAGGGCTGCTACTTATGTATCCGGAATAGAAAAATTAAACAAACGTATATGGCTAAATATGGGTTTTTTGTTTTTCAAAGTATTCTCCGCGATGATCGATACACTTTTGCATACGTTGACACCCATTTTTATAGCATTTTTTCCACTCTGATTGAGGTATCTCTGAAACGTGCTGTTTGAACGCGTCGACGGCATTGTTGAAAATTGTTGACCACGTAATTTATTCTTTACATTTGGGAATGAATGAAATCATTAGGTGCCAAGTCTGGGCTATACGATGGATGACCCATCAATTTTATTTTTGGACCCTCCAAAAATGTATTTGTTTCGCGTGATGTGTATGTATGTATGTAAAACGTTTATTCACCAAAACAATACAAACTAAGATATTAATAATTCTGCCAAACTGCGTGACAGTTTATTGGCAGATGTTACTCTCACTTCCTTAAAAAATTAATAAAGTTTTAACAGCATTAAAAACATCACAATAAGTAACGCTGATAAGTTAAACATAAGCAAAAAAAGAAGCCATACTTAAAGGGTTCAAACTTACAAACAAAAACAATAAGAGGTAATGACATCCTATCATTTACAGTATTATACATAAGCACATCCTGTATATGCACACAATATTATACACGCGCCTGCATGCATGTGCACATGACATACACATCCAAACATATGATGTATGTTTGCGTGCATGCATGCATGTATATACATACATAGACCCAAACAGCTGTGACAGCTGGCATTGTCGTGGTGTAGAATGATTCTTCGTCGCTTGTTGTTTTTACGTATTTCTTCAAATACTTCCGGCAAACAAATGGTCGTGTACGTGTATTGTAGCCACATGACCATTAATACCAAAAAAGCAGGCCACCATTTGCTTTAATGTGCTTTTTGCACGAGTAACTTTCGTAGGGTTCGGCTCATTTTGAAACACCCAAATTGTAGGTTGTTGCTTAGTTTCGGGATCGTATGCATAGATCCAAGATTCATCACCTGTGTAGATGTTATAAACAGATTTTGAGTCACCTCCGTTAAATTTTTTTAAATATATTCCTGCACCATTCGACGCGAGCTTCTTTTTGATGCTGAGTTAAGTTGTGCGGTATCCAACGCGAACAAAGAACAATGGCCATTTTGGCCCTGACAATGGGCATTAATCAGATAAATGTTAAAAAATACACTAAAAAATGTTAGTTTTGAAATTATAATTCTTAATAAATAAAAAGCTGACATTTCAGAAAAAATTGTTGAAATGTAAAAGTTTTATTACAATGGCAACTCTTACTGTTATTCGTTTTGACTTTTGACATAATGATGTTTTATCTGTAAAATCTCACTTCCTGTCTTCTCGTTTTAAGACTCGTGATGTCCACTAAGTTTAATCCTAATTTAGTTTGTGAATCCTTGAATAAGTGACGATTATTGTACTCATTTATTGTGAGTAATAAATGCTGCTGCAATATAGAGTGCATATGTTATTATTTCACAACCATCATACGATTTGCATTCTGAGACCTCATTCCGCTTCGCCATCTGCTACTCGCTGCTCATCCATCACTATCATCATTTTACAACAAAAATAATATTATAAATAAGATTCATCATCTTATCGAAGAAGTTTTATTTTTCGAACGGTCCTCTTTTTTTTTTTGAGATGCTTTACTGGTCTTAACGAACGCTCTTCGCCGCCGCGTCAAGTTTCATTTCACCAATATGCATGTAACATTATCAACGGGATGATTGCAAATCAATATTTTATTCCTCAAAGATTAAAAAAGAAATAGATTTTTAAGTTTATTTTTTACAAAAAATAGGTATTTAAACAGCTGAGGTATAACTATATTTAATTAAAAGGTACCCGTTTCATGTCATTATTTCTTAGATTTACGTATAAAGGAACGTCACTATTTTACTCCAACGATGGATGTCATCGATTGTATTTTTTTGCAGTTGTCCTTTGCGTTTGCTTTGATACGTACTGTGCGATTTATGTTAATAGAAGCCGTCTTGTAACAATATGTCGTTGGGTGGTTGAAGTTGTAAACGGGTATTTCAAACGAGATTTAAGTATTAAACATGTTGAATAATAAAACTGTAATCCTAACCTCAAAAATTAAAAATGAATATATCTCCGAATCCTAAAGTTTCAAAACAATTTATTAGCTATAACTTTCATTGCAATAATATAAGGTCTTAAAACAATACAACATTCTACATGCCCATGGACATTGAATTTCAGGTCCAGCTACTATGCGATTTTGGCCATTGTCCTTTCTTTACGAACAAATGTTCATGTAATATTTTATTAATGCTTCTCATACATATGCCCAGAGTAGCCTCTATCTCGCGATACGTAACATGACTGTGAGAGAATCTAATTTCAAAATAGTTTAGTGCACCTTGTTTGGCACTATGGTTTTGGTTACTAAGCAACTATTATTGATAGTTTGGTTTTGGATATTAATTTAATTTTCAGTTTTATATTATTGTAGACGTTTTTATAATACAATATTCTTTCCGCACGATTCCCGGCTTTTATTTTAACATTTGTGGCGACCGTGACAGGACATATAAAAGTTCCAGTATTTACTACAGTCAATGACACTTGGAAGCACTGCTCGTCAACTGGTTGAAAGCTGAGTGGTGATAATTATGTAAAAGCTAGATGCCTTAAAAGCTCGATTTGTGAGGGAAGACATTTTAATCGAGACATATATACGAGGTATTCTGAACTTAGTACGTACTTTGTTGCCAACGATAAGTACGCATCTATTCTGTACCCGATGATAGAATCGGCACTGTCCGAAGAAATTTTAAGAACATGGAATAGAATCCGGTATAGAAATGAAATAAAAGGAGATGATCTGAAGAAGCTGATGCAATTTCTGAAGGATGAGGTAGAGTCAGAAGAAAGGATACAGTTGTCTCGATCAGACTTTGAGACAGGTTCTACGCCTCCAACAGCATATTTCTTAACGGAAGGAAAAACGGAAAGGTGTAATGACAGAAAACAAGGTGAGATGGCCAAGAATGTATGTATTTGGTGCGAAAAGTCTACACATACAAGTATAGAATGTTATAAGGCAGCAAAGATGACTCTTGCAGACAGAAAAGAGTTTTTGAAGTCGAAAAAAGCATGTCTTGTATGATTAAAAATTAGCCATATCACAAAGAAATGTAGAAGTTTTCCAAAATGCCTTATCTGTAAGAAGAGACATGTAACGCTCCTATGTTCAGATTTACAGAATGAAAAGGTTGACTCAAAAGAAGATGGTGAAGCTGAACAGAAATCGGGACAAATGTTATGTCAACTTAAGACTACTACTATTTGCAGACGTTAGCTGTCAAGGTAGTGAATGGCACCAAACAAGCGAAAGTAAGAGTTTTAATAGACAGTGGTGCTCAGAGATCATACGTCACGAAAGAATTAGTTCAGCGATTACAATTGCAGCCAATAAGTAAAGAATCTATTAGTCACTGTTTATTTGGAGGATATGAAACGGAGAAAATGTACTTTGATGTATATAATATTTCATCATATTTATTATATATGTTGCGACCTTGCTGGAGAGCGAGTGGTTCAAGAGACCATCATGGTTGATGTCAAGTTTTGAAGAATGGCCAACCACGCATTTTAATACAGATAAACGAGTTTATGATGAAAGAAAGAAAGTTTCTTTGTGTGTAAATATTTGTGTAATTAATGACATAATTTCTAGAATAAGTTTGTATTTTTCGTCATACATCTATACATTCTAACTATCTTATAGTTAGAATGGTTGCCTGGATTTTAAGAATGCGTTATAGGTCTAATAGAATCCATTCAGAGATTTATGAGGAAGATCATTGGTTTATGAGGAAGTAGAACGTGCTAACATTTCCTTGATAAGATTAATACAGTGCTCCTATCAGCATCGTATTAGTGGGCGTAAGCTTAAGACATTTATAGATGACGCTCGCGTAATTCGTTTAGAGACAAAATTACAATTCAGTAAAGAACCGTTTGATTTTAAATCACCTATTTTGTTGTTCTCAGATGGAATCTTGGTTAAGCGTTTGGTAGAAGAACGGCATAGAACACTGTGCTATGCCGGTGCGTCGACTTTAACATCTAGACTTAGAGAGCGGTATTGGATTGTCGGTGTAAGAAAATTTGTAAAACGAGTCATTCGTGACTGTGTAGTTTGTAAGCGTTTTATGGTTAAATCGTATGTGACCTCTCCAACTAGTTTATCAACCGGCCGAGTTGAAGGTAGTGTTCCTTTTGAAGTTTCAGGTGTCGATTTAACAGATTCTTTGTTACTTAAATCAGATAATAAATGTTGGTTGGTACTTTTTACATGTGCCACATTTCGTGCAATTCATTTGGATGTCGTTGAAAGTTTGTCTACGAATGATTTTATTCTTGTGTTACGGCGATTTATTGCTCGAAGGGGTAGGGTGAAGGTCATGTATAGTGACAATGGGACGAACTTTCGAGGACTAGATAACTTACTAAAACTTTTAGATTGAAATAGTGTTTTGTGTTTTTCGTCAATAGTAAAAATTAATTGGGAATTTATACCTCCCGGTTCTCCTTGGTGGGGAGGGTTTGACGAAAGGTTTATAGGATTAGTGAAACAAATTTTAAGAAGAATGCTAGGTAAAGCATCCCTGTCTTTGGTCGAATTGCAAACAGTTCTCTCTGACTGTGAGGATGTGATAAATAGTCGACCATTGACATATGTGTCAAGTGATCCCAATGATTTTAAACCATTGACTCCTGCGTGCTTCATTCAACCACTGACTGAAACATCAGTATTAGATGCAATAGACAAAAGCTCACTCAACTCTAGGATGAGATATTGCCAGAAGCTGCGTGATGATTTTCGTAAGCGATTTCGAAATGAGTACTTAGGGAGTTTAATTCATAGGGGGAAAAATGTTTCAGGATTTTCTCAGCCACGCATCGGAGACATTGTACTATTGGAGACGGAAGAGAAAAGGGTAACGTGGCCCTTGTGTAAAATAGAGGAACTATATGAAGGGGCTGATGGTGTTCATCGAGTGGCTAAGGTTCGCACCGCTTCCGGATCTAAGGTTCGTATAGATCAGTGACTTTACCCGTTAGAACTTTCAAAATCAGACGATACTGACATTACGACTGATCTAACCAATGGCAAGCAACACAGAACCAGATCAGGTAGAGCTGTTCGACTCCCAGCCAAATTTGATAAATAATGACAACCTAACTGATGATAACCTTCCGGTCTTTTCTGGCCCGGAGTATGTGAGAGAATCTCATTTCAAAATAGTTTAGTGCACCTTGTTTGGCACTATGGTTTTGGTTACTAAGCAACTATTATTGATAGTTTGACGTTTTGGATATTAAAATTAATTTTCAATTTTATATTATTGTAAAAGTTTCCATAATACAATATTCTTTCCGCACGATTCCCAACTTTTATTTTAACAATAACGGTCTTGCATAATTAGTTTTCGTACAGCTTCAATGTTTTGTGGCACAACGACTGATTTCGGGCGACCTTCCTTAACTTCGTCCGTGAGCTTACTCCGTCCACGATTGAACTCACTAAACCAGTGATACACAGTGGTTTTTGATGGAGCTTCAACACCAAAAGTTGAAGTTAATTGATCTACGCACTGTTGTTGCGTTATACCACGTCGAAAGTCGTAATAAACCATAGCACGAATATTTTCACGTGTGAGTTCCATCATTTCAGCGATATGACATTTTAAACCCATCAGAAACAAAACACTAGCGTACATAAGGAAAAAAATAGCGGCCAGTATTTCAAAAAAAGAACGAATTTTACCATGGAGGTCATATATTGCGTTTAAAAATGTTGAAATCCCAGTTTCCGGATACTTAAGTAGCAGCCCTCGTATAATCCTAAATATTGAAATTTTACCTGTTTAAGTATGATACTGGCACATATTACATAAGTCAAACATGTGTTGAAAACTTGTGATAGATCGGCTGAACCACAAAAATATTACAATAAATGTAATATTTTTGAATGAGATTTCAGTAAAGTAACAATAATTATACCTACAAGTATTCTAATTTCTCATTTTAGTCATTATTTATAAATCTCATAAAAATAGATATTACTGCGTAATTCCAACTGAGGTAATTGGTCAAAACAATATTTAGGCGGGTCATTCAGATAAGTGTGCAAGTGATTAAATGCAAATTTTATGAAATGGACATAACAAACAAGTAGATAGAAACGAAAAATAAATACAGAATAACTAATAAAAATACACTTGATTTGATAACTATTTTATAAATGCGTAAATGAGTAAGATTAACTGATTCAGGAAATTTGGAGATTTGGAGATTAGTGGGTTAACATATTTTATAGCTTTAAAACTTTAAAGTTAATCCATTAACAGAAATATTAATTTCGTAATCACTTAGCTGTTACACAGGTGCATTTTAAAACTTTAGACATACCTTTATTCCCCCGGGATATAATTTGTACTAATTTATACACTTAAACACAATTAAAACTGTGAAAGTTTACTTATACACTGAAAAGTACCTACAAATTGTCAGATTATTTGCTGTAGTACTAGATCAGGTCACGGTAATATTATCCTAATTACCGTGATCAGGTTCATCTGGCAAACAATTTATTATTGCCGATGATGTAATCTGATGTATAACTAAATGCACAAAAGGATAAGATATTGGAATAATTAACTTTAAAAAAACGCTTTAATATATAATCGGTAATGAGCTTATTGTAAAGGAGAAATAAGAAGATTTTGTAATGGAATTTTCGAATATTCCTACAGAAATGTGTTAGGAGTCACTTGGTATAATTTCCGAAGACCGATACTGATACGCCGATTTTACAAACGCTCGTCTGTGACATCTAAGTAAGATACATCGGTACAATATATATGTTTTTCTGGTTGTAAATATGTACATATATATAGCAATTAAACAAAAGGTAATTTTGATAATTTGATTGACATAAGCATTCAGAGACAGGCGAAATGTCGGCGGCATACATGTCTGTGATAGTACATTTCTTCTTCTTCATGTGCCATCTCCATTCCGAAGGTCGGCGACCATATGTCTGTAGCTCGTTCTATTACATGCCATGCGGATAATATCTTCTGTGCTACCAGCATTAAACCAATCCCTCAAATTCTTAGCCCAAGATGTTCTTCTTCTGCCACGACCTCGTTTCCCTTCAATCTTGCCTTCAATAATTAATCTTAACAATTTATATTTATCATTTCTATATATATGCCCAAAATATTGTCCTTTTCTCTTTTTAATGCTTACTACAATTTCGAGGTTTTTATTCATTAATTTTAATACACTTCATTACTTATTTTGTCCGTCCATTTAATTTTAAGCATCCTGCGATAGATCCACATTTCAAAAGCTGTCAGTTTGTCAGTCAATTTTTGCTTTAAGGTCCAGCTTTCAGAACCGTACATCAGTATCGGTAGGATGTAGCATTTCACCAGTCAGATAGTACATTGTATTAGTACATTTACATTGCTAAGGTAAAATTATAAATCGCTAACATAAAGTTGAAGGAGAGATATATATTGAGTTATGCAAATGAAATTAAAAAGGAAAGCAATAATGAAAGAAATTGGCACTGACGAACACCAACAATGCTCTACTCATCACCTGCAAGAATGCAGTACAACTACAAGGACAGCTGCGCAAAACACTAAATAACAGGTTCACCAAGTGTTAAAAAGTCACTACTTAATTGTCAAAATTACATCAAATATTAAACTCAATATCTATTACTCATCATTATCATTGAATTCTATAAGTCACAGTAATAAATTCGACAAAAGAAAATCGATCAACGGATGAAACAAGTTTGTACGACTGTACTTTTAAGCCCTAAACTTCAGATTCTATATTCCAATGAATAATAAAATGCTTTGTTTGTTCAGATTTTAAAACAACTTTACAGACTTGTATAATAAATGAATATTAGCGTTTGAGTGAAACACAAATATAAATCTCACAACAAAAGTAAATTACCAAACACGAATTCTTTTATGACAACAATGAATATACGAGTATATTGATTGATTTACAAAATCATATTAACGTTCAAAGGTATTGTCATAAAAATGGCCCTAATATTATGTATAAATATTTGTAACACTACAAAGCGTGTCTTCTTGTTTAGATATGAAAGGCAGGCTTCACATGAACTATCAAAGCATTTTCTTCTTTAGATCGTATTTTCTAACATCCACGAAGATTTCACCTAGACTATCATACGATATGTATTTCTAACCAATTGTATGTATGTATTTCCAATTCTATCGATTCTTACAAAAACATGACTATCATTACTGAATTTGCACACAAATATATTTTTAAGATTTTAGAATAGGATTTTTTCTGGCTTAATATATAAATAAAGGTCACATTTTGTTAAACGTAGAATTGTTATTATGTTAAGACACGTCTCCTTATCAGAACCCTTGCATACAATCTATTTAAGTAATACACGCGAGTGACTCATCGAAGATTGTGACAGACTGATAGCGCAGTAGTACGGAGTCCGAGCCACCCAGACGGGTCCGGGTCCCAATTTGTCATCTTACGATAACAGAAGATCGTAAATTTTGCCTAATAGTAACCACGGTTGCGCTGTTTACGGAAATATATCTATAACCAATAAATAAAATATATTATGCGTCTAGTCAAGCACTGATAATGAGAATTATATCCAAGTAGTTAATTAATGGTTAGCCTGACAGACATAAATAACTAAAACTCAAGAAGCAAAATATTTCACACAACAAAAAATGGTATACTTTGGAAACTAGATTACAAATTCATAGAACATATAACGTAGTATGAGAAATTATAAATTTATTTCGATTTTATACTTTCGCCGGTTACGCCATGCTTCTCGCTTTATGTTTTTTATTGTATACATTTTTGTTAGAGAAGAACTTGGTACGACATGGACAACGATAATCGATTTTTTGTAGACGACTTGGATCTGACTTATGTAAAAATATAGTTTGATAAATTATAATTCGAAAAGTAATAACAAAAAAAGTACGTACCTTCGGAGGCGTCCTGCGTATCAGGTGGTAGATACTTGTCAACGAAGTTGTCGGCGGTAGTAAGGGCGCGGTCTAGCGCCGTGGCGGTGACGGCGGTGACACGTGAATCCAGGACGGCCGAGCCAAGCTGCTTAACTGAATCCGCGCGCTGTAGCATGAAGCGGCGTGTCTCAGAGTACATCTGCCAGAGGGAAAGAGAACTTTGTAAAATAAGTAAAGCCATCTAGTTCTGAAAATCAATGTGATTTTAATGTAGTTAAGCAGTGTTCGACATGGTGAATTATAAGTTTGGTGGGTCAAAATTAAGATTATCTTTCACCACGGCTGCGGGATCTCTACCCATGCCTGTCCTACCGTTTTATTGTCCGTTTTATTGACTGAGAGTGGATCTAAATATACTCAAGTGCGTACCTTATGAGAAAACTTTGCGGTGTGAGGACCTGTAGGAAGACCGTGTTACGGTTTCGTTCACATTTTCATTATTTTAGACTCTCACATATCTATGGCAGCTAGAATCCATCGTCGAAACAGTTATTCGGGTATTAATCGGATTAACCGAACTAACGCAACTTTTTGGTAGTAATAAATATACAAAAAGTTGGTTGAATCAAATTACCGCATAACTGAAACTAAAGTTTATTGGTAATTTATCAAATATTTTTTCTGACTCGTGGTCTGATCATGTGCTATCATGCGTGGATATCCTATAAAAGTTATCCTATAAGTAATACCTTATTGACTAGCTACTATAGATATTATATATAAAAAAATACACTTATTTTTGAAAATGCATGATAGTGTAAATATATCTATAGTATATGTGACTCCTGTGAAATCTACAGCAGAACTGCAAACTTTAGAGAAACAACAATGTCCGTTCTCAACTTGTGATACAATTGTAAGATGTAAGGTCACAGGACCCAGTTATTTCACTGTGCAGCTAGTGAAATTAGTGGGCTTCGTGATGTCTATCTTACTATTAGGTAAGATAGTTATCCTGTGTTACGGACACAGTAATGCGAACACTACTGTTTTGTGGCAGAAATATGTATGACGCAAATATCCATGCACATCTGGTGAAAACAACGATGTTGTTTTTAATTGATTAACCTTACAAACAAAATATTGTGCAAAGACCGACATCAAAATATTGAAAACACGATTAGAGTTGACATTTAAGGAAATAACCAAAGATTTTTTTCTAAGCAATTTGTTTATGCTTTTTGACAAAACTGACCACTCGATGGTCATGGTCGGTTATAGTAGATGTGCTTTCGACGAGATTCGCCCACATATGCAGCAAAGTGTACGTTACCAACTTGTGACAATATTTAAACTACCAAACTTCAAATCGTACAACAAGTATCTGAACACTGCTGTTTCGCAGTAGAATGAAATAGACATGTAAGCCAGAGATACCTAACCAGACAACCTGCGATAAATCCTCCGTCCAATACTTAGTATAGCCGCTTATAATCTTTTAATTTTAATTAACTTTTAATGCTAATTTTGCAAGTCCAGAGTTTGAAAAATTTGATGATTTGTATCTATTGTGACCCAAAAGTTGCCATAGGAGTACCTAGTTTGGTCAAATAGATTAACAACCTAATTGCTACTCATCAAGTGAGAGTAGCTCGTTAGTTACTCTTGTTGTAGCACCTTGTAACGTCTATACTATTGGAATATTCTGTAAATTTCTCGGAACTTGCAATTATATGTAAAGTTTTAATCTTCTAACGTCTATACTATTAGGATGTTCTAGAATTTTCTCAGGTCTCGCAATTATAAGTAAATTGTTATCTTTTAATGCAAATCTGCCCATCTGCTAGTTTTCAAGCTACGCTCATGCAATCTACGCATCTGAATTTCTACAATAAATCGTGTCATGCATGTATAGAGTTCAAGTATGGGAATATTGAACACCTCTAGATAGTCGGCATGGATTGCCCTAGGAAAGTGCTCGCTACACCCAACTTGTATGTAGGATACACTGGGGGTACTCCCCCACAGCACTGCCGTTAGTGTTAAGCGAGCTGGACAGAGGTGATCTATTAACACCCAAACCCAACACAACTTTCTGTTGATTCCATTGGGAATCGCGTATAGTATTATTGTATGTGCAAATGGGTTGTATTCTGTCGGTAATGTGTACTATAGGAGTACTGTAGGTGTTATGCTTGATATGCTGAGGACTACGCATATGCTATTAGCTATAAATCATAATCTACTAGAAAACTAATAGATGGACGGATATATTTATTACTTTATAGACTGATT
This sequence comes from Scirpophaga incertulas, assembly GCA_036419045.1. Taxonomy (NCBI): domain Eukaryota; kingdom Metazoa; phylum Arthropoda; class Insecta; order Lepidoptera; family Crambidae; genus Scirpophaga; species Scirpophaga incertulas. The sequence continues at coordinate 18,827,713 of CM071630.1, read as the reverse complement.
TATATGTATCATTGACTTCTCTGTTGCTACCTACTCGTACCTATGTAATGTTCAAATATGAGTCTTTGGTGTAACCACAAATAAGAATGTCTCAACTTTACCTTGGAATAATATATTATTTTCAATTTAACTGTTTACAAATACGTTTAACACTTATAAATCATCTTATGTTGTATCACTAAATTGCACTGTTTTGGTTGTAGTTATATTTGAAATTGAATTTTATATTTGAAAGTTATATTTCACTTTTAGCACTTTTATCGGACTGAACACTTGTAATTTACTTTTCTCTTTACTTTTTGCTGTATATTTGTTATAATTTCTTAATAATTTTTATTATTTTCAACGATTTCTCTTGGTTTGTTAGGAATATTCTAGATTTTGACAACGTATGACAACACTCAGACGTGACGTCACATAATTCCAAATGTCTAAATTTAAATATATTTATTATTTTTTATCCCATGTTGGACTCCTTTTTATGAATTTTATGTCATAATTTTAAATTTTTGTATTTAGTTTCGAACATCCATATCTGGCTATTATAAAAGGCGGTCCAGGGTCTCTAGACGGACATTCTACTTCTACTTCTGAAGCTACAAACAACCTTTTATACTACCTTAAGCTCTCTGTGAAGATAAAAGTCTTCAACTCTAAAAGTACTGTGAAAACTCGGCTGCATACTACATCAAAAGAACCTTAACCGCTGAAATTTGCATCACGTCTTATTGCTGCTACTTCTCCTACGTTTACGACCTGCCTGCCTGCTGCTGCCTGTCTGCTGCGGGATACTTGCCAGCCTGCTGCTGCTTACCTATCAGCCTGCTGCAAAATACCTACCAGCCTGCCGTTGAATACTGCCAGCCTACCGATACTTGGTCTGCCTAGAACCTGGTACCGCCTTCCTTTCTTTCCCCATCTCTACCATTTTATTATTGTTATTTTGTAATTTTAATTTATTTCTTAAGTTTGGGCCGTGCTGTCTTAATAATTCTTTTAATATATTAGTCTCTTGTTTTTATCTTTTCCTTATTATCCTTATCCTATTTTGTTCCGTAGCCCTCCGCTACGTGACAACTTGTATAGTGCACTAAGAGTAAGTAGCAAAATAAAGTAATACTGCTTGTTTATTTCTATATACCTCGCTCATAGCACAAGTTCCAACACATAATTATTGAAAATTAACTAGATATGTTAAGCTCCCCAGACCATCAAACTTCTAGGCATATTCCTGTCGTTTCATGTTTATTATGACTGTAGATAAACATGACATTATATTTACATTACTTAAAACAGATTACAGACAGATTAAGGACTAATTACTGTAGTATAACAGGACCTAATCCATAATAGTTTGAGTCGGATGGCAAAGTTCCACAATGTTTTTCTCGTGATACTCTCGGGGTCAAGATCATGTATGTTTTTGTAATCTTTATATCATTTTTATAGGATAGTATAGTTGTATTATGAATTAAAGTAATTATAAACATACATACACAGACACATATTATAATAATGCTTGGCGTCCAAGATTAGATAAAGATGAGCTGTAATAAACACCCACATTTCCCACATTTAAGTCTCTGTGTAATAGGGGGTGAGACTGTAGTTAGAGTTCGGTTAGTATAAGTATACGAAATTCTTTAGGTCGGCTCTTATCTTAAGACATGCATGTGAATAAAGAAATATTGACACGTGTGTTCTTAATACGAATTAGTACTAATTAAGTGTATAGTGCATTACATTATTTTGTCTATGTCCTCACATTGCATGTTGAAGTGCACATGTTATATATTATTATGAGCATAATGGGTGTGATGATTGCGTTGAAATATTGTTCTCATTATCAGCTTGTAGGCAGAGGTCATAACATTCATGAACATTATCTATAAAGGCAATAAGTTTACTTTTTACTAGAATCAAAATGTTAGGTTGGTACTTAATCTCTAGTGTTATGATAGTTGCGTCACAATATATTTAAGAGCACTTTTTATACGTTCGTAAAAATATATACTTGTTCAATAAAAACTAAGCTATATATATATATATATATATATATATATATATATATATATATATATATATATATATTGACAGTTAGGCACAAAGCTATGAGGCTAGAATTTGCTCGGACATACCTGAACTACAACTTTGAAAATGTGGTTTTCGTTGACGAAAAAGTCTTCACTTCTTCGGCTCACGGAAGGCTTTCTTTATGGCGGTTGAACAACACTCGTTATGAAGAAACTAATATTTTGCCAAATAATAGAAGCGGTAGGATTTCTCTTGGATTTTGGGGCTGGATGTCAAAAGATGGACCTGGAGAATTAGTTGAGATAGGGGGTCGATTGAACGGACTAGGTTATAAAGAAATTCTAGATGAAGTGCTGTTGCCCACCGCTCAAATATTTTATCCAAACAGTGTAATTACCTTCGTGCAAGATGGATGTTCCATTCATAATTCAAGGGTAGTACAAAATTATATTTCCCAAAATTCGGAGCTGAATTTAATAACTTTGCCGCCTAAAAGTCCGGACTTAAACCCCATCGAAAATGTGTGGGGTAAAATGATTCAGAACTGGGACAGCCAACAAGCTCGAACCACAGTCCACTTGAGACGTCACGTTTTTGACAACTGGGAGACTCTGCGATCTAGTAATTTCTCTTTTAATTGTGTCCGCTCTATGAGACAACGTCTTTTAGACGTTATAAATGCTGATGGGGGTGACACTCGTTTTTAATTTCTAAGTTGACGCTGAGATTTAGATATTGATCATAAAACGTTGTGATTATACTCTTTGCTGCGTGCATACTCGTGCGAAGCCCGGGCGGGACACTAATAGTATAATATAGGTACTTACATTATGACATTGTAATTAATACTTATTGATAATTTAAGTTATTGTTTTTAAAAGACTGTTTTAGCATGTAAGTTTTCTTTCCATTCGTTTACAACCAGTAAGTGTAGCAATGTAATATTCTTTATTCAATAATAAACAGTTTATTCTTTAAATGTCTTCTTTCTTTTTAATTTTATTAATATTTCTAAATAAATAAATACCATCACGGGTGCCATACGCCAGTGTTGCCAACCCTACTGTTTTAACAGTAGATTTTATGTTTTCATGTTGATTACCCTGTTTTTTGTTTCATTCCTAATTTTTACTGTTTTTCAATTAGCGCTCATCGCCACTTACACTATACTCATGCAACGACACAAAGCGATTCGATCGCCCCTTTTACTTTACCTACTGTTTTCTCCTGATTTATTTTATTGGTAAGTTTCTGTTCTTTAGTTTCTTGGGGTTGGCAATACTGCCATACGCTCTCGAGGACCTTTGCAATAAACAATCAATAAACTTTCTTTTTTCCAAAATGTTGACATAATTTTGAACACTGATTGCGTAGATATATTGCTACATCGGATGCGAAGAATATATTGATACATTGAATGTGACGAACAAATTTAATAACTGAATGCTTAAATAATTTTGCAGTGTCTGCTGAGTTACTTTTGGCGCTTTAGCTGCTTCAATAAAAATGACAAATTCTTTGCTGAAATAAATTTTAAATCTTATTGCTGAGACATTTTTGCGGATTTTAACAGCTGCAATCTATTTGATGCTGACTGTACTAGCCACTCAACCGGCGTCAAAAAAATAAATAATTATTTACTTTGTTCACGCTTAGACAATAAAATGTCAAGTTACATTTTATGTATAAAATTTTTTATACTTAACCTATAAACGTATTTATGAAATTAATAATTATTATTGAAATTTAATAATTTGATATTCATAATGCAAATCATGTGAATGAATATTAATAATATGAAAAGAGGAAATACAATAAAAACACGACTAGGGAAACGGTTCGCTATAATATTTTAAATATATGGAGAGCACTTGCTGTCCCATGATGTGGTCTTTTAGCGAGGAACCTGTAGACCTGGTTAATAGGACACCTATTTATGGCTTTCGGATGTAAGTATAAGTAAGGTTCGCACTCTTGAACAATGTTGAGAATCTTAATCCAATCGGGCTAGCATAAGTGTACTTACGGCCTGTGGTGGTAGGTATATAGAAGGCACTCGTTCTCCTACGATATCCAGGCTTTTGCAGAGGAGCTTATCGAGTTGGTGAATGGGCGTTTCAAACAGCAACACGGCGGGCTTGGCCAACTGCGCCCCCACCCAAAGAGAGCGTTCCCCTAGGGACAGGTACCAGCGGAACACCGGGTTTGAGTCCTGTAGGATGCAAAACGCTACTTGAAGATCGCACTAATTTATTAAATACAGAGTGGTAATTATAAGTCATTTCAATCAATCGATTCTCACGGTTTCACTGAAAATGATAGGATGACTTACTTCGCAAGTTACCTTCTATAGACTATCTACTTTTTGCTCTTGGTTTTCCGATTAGGTATTCTGATTTCATAGTTATCAATGCCAGCCACTATGCAGCTCTTACTATATATGAACGATTTGCTGAAAAGCTTGCTTTGGGTATACTGATTACAAGATTACATTGCGTCAAAATCAAGTGGACATGCCCCCTTTTTAAAATTTAGCACGATCAAAATTTTGAACCAAATTTGTTCCAATTGTACCACGAAGCAAACAATTGTACCTATAATGGCAAGAGAGTAATCGCACGTTGTATTTGGCACTCCACTTTGACGTCAAAGTGTAGTGCCACTCTGAAGGCACTACTCAAAGGCAGGTAATTCGCACCCCAAAAATTTGTACTAAATTTGTTCAGGTATATACTCAATTTTCAAAGCAATTGTATGTGCCAAAAGAAAGTTATGCTATTGAAACCTTGGTCCCGCCATTTTGACGATTCGTGTTAGCATATTTATATAGGTTGGATAGGTGTATGCAGTAATGAAACAGTGAATATATTTTTCATCAATGGAATCTCAAATCATACGACGTGATTTATATTTAGGTAGTGTAATCATCACCTGTTTTTTATTTACGTTTTTAGACAATTTTTTTTTTTAATAATTTATTTAAAATTAATTAAGACACGGATGTAATCCAGTTACCTTGGAACAGCAAAGAGCAACAATGTAGACATTTTTTAAAATTTTGGCGTAGAACAACTGACACATATCAAAAATTATTCAAAAATATATAAGGCGACTATCCAAGGAGTTCAGCACAACTATTTTTGCATTATTTTACAGATGGTTGTAAAATTAATAAGATTAAGAAACGGAAATAAGTAAATCAAAATTATTGAATAAATTAATCGAATAAAGAATATTATTTTTGAATATATAATTTTAAATTCAAATGTGGTTTCTTGGTGTTCTTTAACTATTTTTGTACTCAGTTTGCGTAAATAGGATAGCAAGATGTAAAAACTTTAGTTATATCATTAGGTATCGAATATACTGACGTATAGATCATCAGACAGCTAGGAAATGCGTTACCAATTTTGAATTATCAATGTGTGCATTAAATAGTCATGCACCCTCGCATTTTTAATAAATATCGATAATTTTACGATTTTTAGATGGGGAAAAATGTTTCAATAGATATACCTGCATTAATGGGCAATGTAATACAAATCTATTATTTGACGCTCACCAAAACCTACTACAGATATGACAGTAGAAGGCGTAAACTTAACAGTGATTACAAGTATTTATGCTCCAAGTGTACCGCTTGAGTACTAAGCGACGCCCATTCAACTTCACTTCACTAACGAAATTAAACCTAACAAAAAATTTGAGCCATACCATACCTGCAGCTAAAAAACATAGTATCCTCTCTAGCAGCTTCTGACGTGGTACAATAAAGCATGCTAAATACATCTGGTTACTATTGATTCGGTATGTCCCATACACATAGCAACACATCTGTCTTTACAAGCTGACTTTGATGTGTTATTAACAGTACATATACTTTTATTTATGAACTGTATAAATAATACAATAAGTTTGCGACGAGAAACTTTCGAGGTTTAAAAAGGACATGACATGGTGAAATGGCATCTATTCTTGCACAATATAGGGATAGGAAAACAGGAATATTAACGTAGTTGAATTAGACTATCGAACTCACTTTGATCGTCCTGTAGATCTTCTCGGTAACTTCGATGCCGGAACCCACGATGGGAATGGCGGTTACCCGCGACATCGACTCCAGCTTCATATTCGGTTTATTTTCAGTCTTCGACACTGTGGATTGCGATATTGTTATATAACTAGCTATGTTGATAACCAAGCAGATTGGCTACTATGGGTCCTTTGAGTTCGGCAACGCCGATAGGAAGAATAACTAATACTTAATCAGTGACGAGAACCATAGTATAGGTTAAACTAAACTAATGTTCTTCGACTATAATTGCCAAAGTAGTTTATAAAAGCGTCTGTCTACTCCTGTACTGGAAATTATACTCGTATAATAATAATAGCTTAGAAGTTTTAAGCAATAAAGACATTAAAAAAGTGTACATTGACTAATAGTAAGCGATCTTTGTCATCATCAACATCATCATTTCAGACTTAAACCGCCCACTGCTGGACATAGGCCTCCTGCGCAACCAGCGTTCAGCACCTTCCTGCCATCTTCATGAAATGGTCTATCGATGTTGTTGCCTACTAGATTACTAACTCTGCCGTATCCGTTACCGTTCCGCCCCAGCGACTTTTAGTCCTGCAAGTAATAATGTGCCCTGCCACCGCCGTCACTTTTTCTATGTATTATATTTTAATTCTTTGGGCTATGTCGGTGACCCTGGTTCTTTTGCGGATTTCATAATTTCTGATACAATCACGCTAAGAAACCCCAACCTTCTCCATTGCCCTTTGGGTAATTTGAGCCTCCTTATAAAGCCCATTGTGAGTGGCCAAATTTCGGTTTCATACGTCATCACTGGCAGCATGCACGAATCAAAGACTTGAATCACTGCAATAAATAGGTCAAGAATATACCGCGTAATTTCCCAAAAGTGTTGTACTGTGCTATAGCCCTATTAACCTGTTTTTGTTAACTATAGATGACTTTCATAAACTTCTTCTAAAACTAGAGACATTTGATAAGTAGTTATGGCAACCTAATAGATTTCTGTAAGACATAGCGCAGTGATGTCCCCTTAATTGACTAAAGTCACCAGGATTACCTGGTCGTATTAACGTCGTATTAACGACGGGGTTGAGAATACCTACCCGTTGCTAACCATATACTACCAGCAGCATTCTCTAGAAGCTGCAATTTTTTATGATAAAAATGTACTAGGTGAAAATTTTATACCTAAACTATCATGCATATACCATGCTTATACGTGAAACTAAAGAGCAGCTTATTAAAATGTCTTAAATTGTTGTAATTAATTTTTAGTCTTAAGAAATGATAAGTACCTTCGTTAAGAACTCACGGGATGCCCGAGAAAGTTACAAACAAAAGTGTATAATCAGTGCTGCCTATAAATAAATATTATATCATCATCTTATCGGACGGCTAGCAGCTTTCCAGCACTGCTAACATACTCATTCATGAATTATTAATTTCATTCAACTATTTAGAAAATAGACTACGTGTAAGAAACTCCTTTTATTTTATATTATTTTGAGTGTAAATACAGGATTTTGATTCGTCTTGACAGGAGGTCGGCTTTGGTTGGATTAAAAGATATAGACAACATTAATATAAAAATGAAACATCAAACTAGCTATCGAACAGAAAATTAATGTTACTTGTAGATTATTTACATGTGTGGACCTTCGAGACTTGAAATTGGATCAGGACATGTTACGACGAAGTGAAAGATTACAGAAAAAGGGAGATATTCAGATGGCTGCGAAAAGTAAGACCCCCGAAAAATCTTTGAAGACACCATCATCACTAAGATCAGCTCATAGTAATTATAATTCTCGATTAAGTGTGGCGTCTCTGAAATGATTAGCAGAAACGTGCACCGCAAGAGAATTAGCTGAATTAGAGAAACAACGTGCCTTAGAACGTAAGCAGCAATTGCAGCAGGAGCGACAAATCGAGCAAGAACGACAAGCAGCTGAACGCGATTTGATACAGGCTCGGTTAGCAGAGGAGACGGCGAGGTTGGAGGCCACATTGAACGATAATAATTACGATGCATCTATTAATACAGTCTGTAGTGCAACAGTGGGTCGATAATACTATTGCTGATAATATTCACGCGATTGATAACCAAATTCCAGTAGATAGCAGACATGATATTACTGACCTGGCCCGCGCTATTACCGATGACATAAAGATATCAAGTGTACCTGTGAACTTGTCTTCAGGAGATGTTAGGTCGATTATCAGCTACAGATTTACGACCTTTTTCGGGAGATTCGCTTGACTGGCTGAGATGTAAGCACGCATATGAAATGACGACTAGAGTAGAACAATTCTCCGATGAAGAAAATGTCACCCGCCTTCAACGGTGTTTGCATGGAGAAGTCCGGGAATCCGTGGCTGCACGATTAATCACATCAAGTGAAATAATGAAAACTTTAGAATTAAGATTTGGTCAGCCAGAAAGAGTTTTGAATAGATTAGCTACTGATATAAAAAATATTCCCAAGCTTAGTGGTTCTAGATCAGATTTAGTTTTATTTTCAACTAAAATTGCGAATTGTGTAGTAGCGATAAGAGCGACTGATGTTAATTATTTAAATAATAATGATCTTGTAACTGAAATTGTAAGTAAATTTACTGAAAATCTTGTTTATCGATGGATAGATTTTATAGTTGACAAGGATGCCCACCTACCTCGATAATCTGCTCTCTCTAATTTTTTAATGCGAGAAGCTGAACTTGTGTAAAGCTCGGGTAGTAGAGCTTCCACAAAAGCCTATTAAACATTTACAATTTTCAGCTAAAAATAAGTGTTTTAACAACTAGTCACGATTTGGGAAATAATTCTATTAACATTGTTTCAGTTCAAAAGGATAAATTACACATACATTGTTTATATTGTTGTAAGAATGGGCACATGCTAGATGACTGTGCAACTTTTAGTAAAGCAGACGTGAGTAAACGATGGACCTGTGTATGCGATACATAAATTATGTTTTGAATGTTTAAGTCCGAAACACAGTCGAGACAGATGCAGATCGAAAAAGCAATGTAAGGTATGTAATATAGGCCATCACTTATTATTACATAGATACGATCGGGCAAAATATGATGAAAAAAAAATAATAGATAAAGCTCAAATTAAATGAAAAACTAACTGATAAATCTGCCAGACTTAAAGCCGAGCGAATGGGTCTTACAAGATGAGTTGAAACCAGCCAAACTGGTGCGAATTAAAAATGCTTCGAAGCAGATGATTAATTCTGCCAATAAATTGTAGCCGAAACGCAGTGGGAACGTGGATTTAACTGACAGAACGCCAGCTTATCATGTTATCTAACAATTTACGTGCATCTATATGGTTGAAAATGCCCATCTGGGGCAGTACATATAAAATCAAACATATATCATCACATCTCGCTATAAATTTTCTACTCTGACTCACAGGAGTTAGAGTAGACCATGGTGCGATAACGACAACGGTATTCCGAATTTTTGGGTATATTTAAAATGTATGCAATTATTATTTTATTATTTTCTTCTTATACACTTTATTGTACATGTAGTAAATAATATTGTTATTAAGACTATAAAGTAAACAAAAGGTGGACTTATCTCTAAAAGAGATTTCTTCCAGTCAGCCCTAAGTAGTGGAAGTAGTAAAATGGGGAGATGACTCAAGTGTATTCGAATCTAGTATTAATTTTTAATCAAATATTTATTTTAATAATATGTATATCTAAAAGATAACACCTATACAGTATATACATACTTACATATATATAATAGATATAATACATACCTACATAAATATTAAACACAAATAAATAAATATTAATAGATATATTACATACATATTACATAAATAATAATAAATAATATCTATATAAATAAGATAATATAAAAAATTTACAGATCAGAACAAAACGATGGAGTTGTTGAAATATAATGACATACGTTACCTATGTGGTGATTTGCGAAAGGTAATAATTTTTAAGCTGACGTTTGAACGAAAATATGGATGGACAGTTTTGTCTATTAGTTGGGAGTTTACTCCAAAGTTGAGCGGCATGAACGGAGAACGAGTGAAAGAAGAAACGGGAGTTAGTAACGGGAAGCTCAAGCATTCTTGTTATACAAGAACGTTTAGGACGGTTAGGAGGTGGTAGCAATTGGAAGCGGGAGCGGAGATAAGCAGGAGTTTGGGGATCCTTCAAAATTTTGTAAAGAAAAGAAAGGATGCGCACATTACGCCGAAGCCGAATAGGAAGCCACTTTAGTTGCGTTCGGAATTGGGAGACATGGTCATATTTACGAAGACCAAAGATGAATCGAATGGCTAGATTCTGCAGGCGTTCCAATTTGTTTAACCATTCTTCTGTTGCGTCTAAATAACAGACGTCTGCGTAATCGAGAATGGGAAGTAGTAAGGATTGCGCTAGCATAATCTTTGTTTTGAACGGGAGGAAATATTGGAGCCGCTTGAGAGAGTGAAAAGAATGATGCATTCGCCTACTAATTTCATTAATGTGTGCAGCCCAGGTCATGTTACATGAGACCTAGGTTTTTTACGGTATTGGAATATTTGATTACTACACTATTATATATGACACAAGGGACCGATTCCATGTTTAATTTAGTCCTCAGCCTGCTGCTACCCATAATCATAGCTTGTGATTTGTTAGGATTAATAATAAGTCCAAAAGATGTTGCCCATTTGTTAATTACATAAAGATCGGCATTGATTGCAGAAATAGCCTCCGAAACGTTTGAAGTATTATTATATCAAATAACAAAATTTATTAGAACATTTCGAATAACATTAAATTTAAAGAGAACATAAAGAGGTTCATAAACTTGAACGTCATGCAAGTTAACAAGGAAAAACTTTGACTGGACCTGTTCGGAAAGTGGGGGAGCCTTCTGGAGGAAATCTTAAGAAACTCGGATCGCGATAATATTATCGTGGGGATTGGTTATGATTTCATAAATGTCTTTGAATTTCTTCGCAGGTGTATATAGGTTGCCTCATAATATTTTCGTTCATCATAGAAACATCTGTTATATATAAATATGAAATTTGAATAACAAAACACATTACTACGTTACACAGCTAAGTGGTTTCGAACCTCTTTATCGAATACCTCAATATCGAAGCAGTTTTAATAGCTACTGTAGGTATACAGAATGGCCTATAAATATAGGGAATAGACTATTCATGCAAAGGTACCTTTTGCTGGTTGACCTTGACTTTGGTTAACAGCCTTCAAATAAGCCTCAGCTTTTTTGGCTATGGATCCCTTTGATTTCTTGTTTAACCCGACTGTGCATGTTCCGTTATACGACTTCCTGCACTCTCCGTTGTCGGCCATCTTCTTTACAACTGTTATCTTCGTACGATATTCAAAGGACATTTCAAACTATAACAAAAATTTATTCCGACTTCATAGACGCAAAATAAATATTTTTAAGTTTCTTTAATCACTTCGCCAGATAGATGCGTACCGCGTTTTGTCACTAAGCTGACTGAGTATATAATAATTGATAAATTACTTATTGACTATTGTGTGCAAAGGTTATCAAGGTAGTTTTGAAATACGATTGGCAAACATGTAAACGACGGTTTAATTAGGTCATCGTCTTAATTGAAGATGACAAAGGCACTGATCCGCGTATCTATAGAAGACGTACCGATGACAGCAAGTTAGAGTTTACTTTTTTTTTTTTATTGCTAAAGTTGACAAACAAGCAGGCTGCCCACCTGATGGTAAGTGGTAACAGTCGCCTATAGTACATGTGGTTCCCACGAGATTCGCAGCAAATCTGCAAACCTCATAAGAACCACAGTGTACGTTGCCAACTTGTGACATAAGATGTAAAGTCACAGTACCCAGTAATTTCACTGCCTATCTTACCCTTCACGCTGGAACACAGCAAAGCGAACCCTGCTGTTTGGCGGCGGAAATAGGTAAGACGGAGGTACCCATGCAGACGACCCTGGTACAGAGTCTACCTCCTAGAAAACTACTGGACCTTTTGAACTACTGTTGACCTTTGGACATTTCGTCGCTCGTTTTAGCGGCGGATTTTGTAATATAAGTCGTATATAATGAATGACCTCCTTAACCGAGTTAAGGAGGTCATAATTAGTACACCGGTTTCAGGGTGTCGCTATTTCTGAGGTTTCGGGTTCGAGTTCCGGTGAGGGCAGATGTTTATATAATGAATGCCTTAAATTTATATCATAGTCATGCTTCTTAATATATATTTCTAACAAAAATTATATATGTATAGTGTATTTATATCTATCCGTCACCCTAGATCCTATAACACAAGCCTTAGTGTGCTTAAATTGGGGTAGGCCAAGTGATGCGAGTGTAAGAAATATTTATTATTATTATTTATAAGTGAATCTTGACGTGTTATCCACTGTATATACTTCTACCTAAAAAGGGTGATAGATAATAACCCTTTAGGCAGGCGCCGCTGGTGTCGGTATCTATGTTAATCAAAGATGTAACCATGAACTTTTGTGAACCGATATACCAAAATAAAATTAAGTATTAAACAATTCGGGTCTAGCGCTGTGGTCTAGTCATTAGCCTTCTAATCGAAGGAATCATAGTTTAATGCTGGTATGTCAATCATGCCAATTATATATTTTTCAGATCAGATTTATAATAATAACTTTTCAACATCAAATAAACATGCAATTGATTTGCGTAAGTATATGATAGCAGACCTTGCACTGGAAAGAATCAACAAGTAAATTAGCAAATAGTATTTTTTGCTCTTCCTTTATAGAGGCGTCTGTACAGAGCGTATGTACAGAGGCGTCGAATGAGACGAGTATCACTGCTGTCTGTATCCGGCAGTGATCTGATCTGTGATGATAGACCGATCGCAATATAACAACGCGTAACCAATTTCAAGTACTGGTGCTGGTGTGTACTTGTTGTACAGCGTTTTAAACTCGACAAGGCCGTATCGACTAGTATTTGCCGATGGATCATCCAGGAGACAACTCGTATGTTGGGCCTGTGTAAGTACGCGACCCAAGCCAATCTCTAGCAGGCTTCTCCCACTATCATTTACTTTACCTAGTCCATACCTGACTAAAACACTTTCATAACCAACACAATCCTTTTGTTTTGATTGCATTCATTCACACTAACACACTTTTAAAAACTCTTCTCCTTCATTTTTTGCTTTAAAAGATTTGTTTGATCACGAATTTAATTAGGCCAATTATGCCTAGGAGCAATTAGGCCTATAATACTCAGACGGGTAATTCTAGAGTAAAGAGTAACCCAACTCCCTGACAGCTTCTGTTATTCCTTTGGGACATCTGACCTTTCAGATTTGTCTTGTTTAGGCACAAAACATCATTTTTTTCATCATTTCACATGCCTTATCTATTTTCTTGTCTATGGCTCTTCGAACATTCAATGTAGCAAAGTAGCTATCGCAGAGTAATTTATTTTATATTGAAATAGAGATGCAACTCGATGTCAAAATCGTTCATCGCAGATGTGCTGTCATCTGAAAGTTTCGGATCGAACTATGGAAATAAAATGGCTAGGCTACTGATTATTTTATTATTTTTAAATGCAATGATCAATTATAAATCGTAATATATGTAATAATATGTATGTAATAATATCAAAGTGTTGGAGGGCATGGAGAAAAACAACATATATACATACATTTATTTTGTGGTCTAACAAATCAAAAACACTTATACTATAGGAGTCTCTGTCTCGAAAAATCAAATCAAAAATACTTTTTTAAAAAGAGTCTCTCTGAAACATGTTAAGTGATATTAACACTAATTTAACCTAAAGGAGTATTTATCTCAAAAATGCAATGCGATGTCACACTGAACTGAGGAGTAAGCACTTGACTCGACGGTAAATAAACAACGAAAATACTTTAAAATTTAGAGAAAACAAGAAATATTTGAAAGTACAGCCGGCAAACCGAAATGTCAATATAAATAAAAATCAAATATACTTGTTGGTGTTGACAGAAAAAAAAAATATCCGGATAATTTTTAATTTAGTTAGTAAATTAAATAGTTTTTTATATTTAGCAATTACGCGCATTTTATTTTCTAGTTTTATGTTAAGAATTACATCATTTGAACTGATGATATTTTATGTAAAGAATTACATAATTTGAACTGATGATATTTAAAATACACTTACTTATTTATTATTAAAAACTACTAAAATGAATGTTTTTTTTTTCAAACTACGTAACTAAATTATACCCTTATATTTATGTGAGCAATGAATTCCCCAATATCTAAATGTAAAGATACTGACTTTTTACTTTTGATGCATTATAGCGTTTAAAGCGACATCTGCATTTTTCGGAAGTAACTAGGATATTATAATGCAGCGAAATTAAAAAGGTACGAATGTTAAAGTATATTTGATACATATCTATATACATTAAACTTTGTACCATTAAAACGTCAGTTTTCTCACAACTTTGTACTAAGATTCTATACCCTGGTAGCTATATTGAATGTTCGAAGAGCCATATTACATACCATACCACTACTTGCGAGTCACTTTTCGCTTCTGCGGATACCGAGACGAGAGTTTAGAAATTAGATTATGAATTATGAATGCTTTACACAATACCTTATTAATAGCTATAAATTTAAAAAATACGATTTCGACAACGATTTCGTCTATTCTTAATTAAGAATATTGTATAAGATCATCTATACTAATCTATACTAATATAATAAAGCTGAAGAGTTTGTTTGTTTGTTTGTTTGAACGCGCTAATCTCCGAAACTACTGGTGCGATTTGAATAATTCTTTTTTTGTTGGATAGTCCATTTATCGAGGAAGGAAGGAGGAAATAACATTACGCTATGACCAATAGGAGCAAAGGCAGAGCGGTAAATGTGTAAAAAACGGGGAAAATTATTCATTTTTGAAGGCTTTCTTTGCGTGCGCTGCGAAAACGGTTCAAGATACACAAAAAATATGTATGAAAGAATTATTCCTCTATACATGATCTAAAAAAAAGTCCGCGACGGCATATGTCTATCTTTTAAGGTTTAGTCACAATGACCGTTTTTATGGTACCAAATTTGGTCGAAATAATTTGTTTAAGTTGTATCAACATAATAATACTAAAAATTCTGCGGAAACTCGACCGTTCCGAAAATCCCGCAAGAACGGGAACTATGTGGGAAAAACCAAAAATCTGCCGGAAGTCACTATTCCACGCGGACGAAGTCGCGGGAAAAAGCTAGTTAAAAATAAAACCTTAATAAAATAGTATTAAAAAACATAGTCAATATAAATCTCGCAATATTTTATGGTTGCATTCGATTACCCAGTCCGTCATATCTTCAACACTTCATACAAACGGTACACTCCATACAAAAGGTAAGTAAATAAAAAACAAATTTACAATATTCAAACAAATAAATGCAAATTATTATGTGTAAATACTATAAGTAACTAGGAAGACAATGTTTAAGTAAAACAGAAAACCTGTTTAAAGGTGATGGTCAAAATTTGTATGGAAGGTGGGCCTGAGTAATGTGCAGCGACGAAACTTTACCAGAGAAGAGTGTAAATTATTGTAGATCATCTGGATAAAGATTAGATTTTAAATATCTCCCGTTTTTTTGTAATTAATAATTTAATACTATTAGCAAGTTGATGCAATCTTTATTTAAGTTTTTTTTCTTTTTATTAATCTGCGCAAGACATGCTGTCAAAGTCGTATTGACAGCGGACGAGTGTCATCATTGGTCACAGACACAGAACACAACATGTCTAGAACTTCATGAATTTATAATTACTAAATTACATTTCTTTTGTTAACTATATAAGTAACCATTTTTCAATAAGATTTAAATAAATTATCATTTTATATACTTAATTAAAACATTGTAAAGAGGTTTTGGGATGTGATTACATGAATATCTAGGTACTTTCAAACATAATTTACAGAAAAACGGGGGGGGGGGGGGATTTTAAATTGATGAACATAAAATTACCTATCGATTGATATATCTTACGTCTCTGCATATGATTGAGGTCCTTTAGGAATTCGCGCAGATAGATATACGAGGGCTGCGACTTAAGTATCCGGAATCTGGGATTTCAACATTTTTAAACTGCAATATATGACCTCCATGGTAAAATTCGTTCTTTTTTTGAAATACTGGCCGCTATTTTTTTTTCCTTATGCTAGTGTTTTGTTTCTGATGGGTTTAAAATGTCATATCACTGAAATGATGGAATTCACACGTGAAAATATTCGTGCTATGATTTATTACGATTTTCGACGTGGTTTAACGCAACAACAGTGCGTAGATCAATTAACTTTAACATTTGGTGTTGAAGCTCCATCAAAAACCACTGTGTATCACTGGTTTAGTGAGTTCAATCGTGGACGGAGAAAGCTCACGGACGAAGTTAAGGAAGGTCGCCCGAAATCAGTCGTTGTGCCACAAAACATTGAAGCTGTACGATAACTAATTATGCAAGACCGTCATGTTACGATCGCGAGATAGAGGCTACTCTGGGCATATGTATGACAAGTATTAATAAAATATTACATGAACATATGTTCGTAATAAAAATGTGTTCGTGTTGGATACCGCACAACTTAACTCAGCATCAAAAAGAAGCTCGCGTCGAATGGTGGAAGAATATGTTAAAAAAAATTAACGGAGGTGATTCAAAATCTGTTTATAACATCTACACAGTTGATGAAACTTGGATCTATGCGTACGATCCCGAAACTAAGCAACAATCTACAGTTTGGGTGTTTCAAAATGATCCTAACCCTACGAAAGTGACTCGTGCAAAAAGCACTTTAAAGCAAATGGTGGCCTGCTATTTTGGTATTAATGGTCATGTGGCTACAATACTATTGGAGAATCGTAAAACGGTCAATTCGGAGTGGTACACGACTATTTGTTTGCCGGAAGTATTTGAAGAAATATGTAAAAACAACAAGCGACGCAGAATCATTCTACACCACGACAATGCCAGCTGTCACACATCACGCGAAACAAATACATTTTTGGAGGGTCAAAAAATAGAATTGATGGGTCATCCACCGTATAGCCCAGATTTGGCACCTAATGATTTCTATTTATTCCCAAATATAAAGAATAAATTACGTGGTCAACGATTTTCGACCCGTGAAGATGCCGTCGACGAGTTCAAACAGCACGTTTCAGAGATACTGCAATCAGAGTGGAAAAAATGCAATAAAAATTGGTTTCAACCTATGCAAAAGTGTATCGGTCATCGCGGAGAATACTTTAAAAAACAATAAACCCATATTTAGCCATATACGTTTGTTTAATTTTTCTATTCCGGATACATAAGTAGCAGCCCTCGTAATAGCGATTTATATTAGGAACGTAATGACAATACGGTTATTTCAGACGAGTGACGTCTTGCTATGATATTTCGATTTACGACTTAAAATGGACATTTACACAGATTGGAAGAATCAGTATCTACAATAATATAATATTATCAATATATTTAGACACCTATGTTTTTTAATTTTATATGCCACTTATAAGTTAAGGCAATGAAGATTTAATTAAATCAGAAATTAAATCAATATAAATATATTTACAGAGATCACTATCATCGTGACATATTCAACAAGAATAGGAGTAGATTAAATAAAATTGATGCACATGTGTTGAATCTATTAAGACTGCCTTCGAATGAAATTATTAGAAAATTCCACGGATTTATATTTCCGTAGATGACGCAAATGCATGTATTTCGCGTATGAAAAGGGAGTGAAATTCACTCTTTATCAGACATTTCATTCATTCTTAGCTTGGACATTCTCAAGGACGGATCTTAACCGAAATCTAAAAGAGTTGTAATAACTGCACAAAAAAGTGGGACGTGATAATGAAAATCTTTCCTTTCATCGTTAAATCATTTTGTTAAATGTATTTTTTTATTGTTGTTAGGAAATGAGTTTTGTATCAATGTACTGTTTAGTCTATGAATGTAATCATTTTTCAAATATGAGTCAGAATTGGTATGTTGTTATGTCTTGGTGTAATACAATATAATATAATATGTGTTGGTATAAATAATATATATTGATCCACAAGAGTAAGATGCGTTTACTTTAACATGGTAGCAGAGGTCCGTGGTTTAAATTTTACAAAATGGAAGAAAAATGTGATGAATTTCGGTTGACAATATTTGATGGTATAAACTATGATAAATGGAAGTTTCGCTTGAAATTATTTCTACTGATGAAGAACTGTATAGAGGTAATTGAAAATGAATGTAAAATAGAAGGAATAAAAGATTGTGAGTGAAAGAAAATGGATTTAAAAGCTCAGAATTATATGTATAGTAAATAGCATTAGTAATTCTCAGCTAGATATTATTATTTCTGAAGACACAGCGTATAAAATGATTAAGAAATTCGATGATATGTACTTGATTCGAGGATGCGCAAATAAATTACTGATTAAAAGAAAAATACTAGAAACAAAATATAAAGACGGAAACCCGACAGAATTTTTCAAATTATTTGAAAAACAGATCAACGAACTTAAAGGTACAGGGGAGACAGTAAGTGAAGAGGACCGTTTAAATTATTTGCTGTTATCGCTACCAGAAAAATTTTCGCATATCGTTAATATAGTTGATGCTATGCCAAAACAAGAACAAAACGTAGAGTACGTAAAATCGAAGCTTATGTTGGAATATAAGAATAATGAACGGATTGAGAATGTAGAACAAAGTTTCGTCAGTAACAATTTGGGTGTAAAGAAATGTTTTGAGTGTAATCAAGAAGGTCATTTCAAAAGGGATTGTCCAAAGATTTTATATAAAACTAATCGACATTTACAAACTTCAAGTCATGGATATAAGCCACAATATACACAATACCATAGAGGAATAAATTATGGAAGACAAAATTTTAGAGGGCAAGGTTATAGAGGACAACGATATAGAGCAACATATGGAAGTGGCAATTATTATCGAAGAGGTAGTTTTAGCGGGAGCTATAGAGGTAATAGACCACAAGGTAATATAAATTTTTGTTATAGAGAATCTGGAAATGAAAAAGTGAGAAATAATTTTTATGTTGAAGTAATGACAGCTGGAACTACGAATACAATAAATTGGCTTTTAGATAGTGGATGCAGTGATCATATTGTAAATAACTGTAAATATTTCTGTAAGTATAAAAAGTTTAATAATCCTGTAAATATTCAAGTTGGTGTCGGTTATTGCTTGCGATGCGAAATAATAGGTAGTTTAAGTATGATTTGTTACAATGGTGGACAAGTACACAAAATTGATGTCGATAATGTTTCTTATGTACCAACTATGAAAAGATATTTACTTAGCGTTTCACGTATAGTAAGTAATAATAATATGATTAAATTTCAAAATAATATAGCGAAAATTTATAATCCACAATATGAATTAATTGCTGTAGCGAATAAATTTAATAAGTTATATGAATTAGAGGGAAAAGTAATAAATAATATAGACGTTAATATTTATACAAATGAAAAGTATATCTCCGCAAAAGAAAAATGGTACCGTATCTTAGGTCATGTTAATTTTTCAAAGCTTAGGGAAATGTCACGATTAAAAGTTTTAGATGGTTTACCAGAACAATTAGATAAAAGTTATATACAGTGCGAGATATGTTTAGAAAACAAGATGTCAAATTTACCTTTCGAGAACAACAGACATAGAGCTAAAGAAATACTACAAATTGTGCACACAGATGTTAATGGTCCTATATCTCCGGTAAGTCATGATGGCAATAAATATTTTGTGTCCTTCATTGATGATTATAGTAGACATGCTGTGATCTGCGTCATCAAAAATAAAAGTGACGTAATTGATTGTTTTAGGACATATGTAAATGCAATGCAGAATCAAACTGGCAAACGAGTTAAAGAAATAAGATGTGACAATGGTCGTGAATTTGAATAGAGATTTTTTCGAATTTTCGAAGGAAATGGGAATATATTTAAAGCCAGGTCCAGCATATACGCATGAGTTAAATGGAGTTGCAGAACGGTTCAATAGAACAATAATGGATCGAGCGAGATGTCTAAGGAGTGAAGCAAAAATTGACAAATGTTACTGGCCAGTGTGTTAAAACAGCAGCTTATCTAGGAAATAGAATACTTACGAACACAGCTCACAGGAAAAGTCCTTACGAAATATTCTATGGCAAGAAACCAGACATAAGGAATTTGAAACTTTATGGATCTGTATGTTTTGTAAGAGTACCGGAAGAAATCAGAACATCAAAATTAAACCCAAAAGGATTAAAAGGCATATTGGTTGGATATACAGATACAGGATACAAGGTGTTATTAGAAAATAATAAAATTATAACAAGTCGGCACGTCATATTTATAGATCCAGAAAGAGAAACAATTAGATTTAAGAATACTGATAGTGAGAATGATGAAATAAGTGCAATTGAAGATGATTCTAAAAACATAGTTATTAACAATAGAAATTATGATAATAGGAATAATGAAAATAAAGTAAATATTGAGGATTCTGAAGTTGAGGAGATGAGTACACAGAGCATACCAAAGAGACAGATAAAGTTACCGACAAAGCTATGGACGACGAGATTAGAAGTTTAGAAAAGAATGAAACATGGGAGAATGTTGATGAGCCTGCAGACAAGAATGTAATTGAATTGAAATGGATTTATAGAATTAAATCATGCGGAAGATATAAAGCACGCGTAGTAGCAAGAGGTTTTCAGCAAGTTTACGTTGAGAATGAAGATATACAGGGTTACAGGTTAAGTCGACCTATTTCCGTTAAGGGCGTGTAGTTTACATAGTTTCTGATTATTTTGATTATGAAACACTCTGTCCTAAATCTAACCGTTTTTGAGATAATTGCATTTAATTGATTTTTATAAAAATATCCCGATTTTCGGCTATCAGCTGAGATATCATCAAATGTGTGAGTGTTATTATTACTATTATTAGTTTTTTACTTGTACAGTAAGATGCTTTATTACCTCAATAACCAGTATTGTACGTAAAATAATGAAATAAATTGTTGTGGACGGTTAAAACTTAAAAATAATTATTCGAAATTAATTATTATTTTTTTCTTTAAACGATATCTAAAAAAAATATTATGGCACCTATTTTGCAGATGTGCTTATTATTATCTACGTTTCATCAGCTATTCAACGAGGTATAACAATCCAGGGTTTTATCAGAAATTTGATGAATAAACTTAGTTGCGAGCCCTCAGGTAGCAGTTATAACACCCCTCGCCCATTGTCATTCAACGTTAATGCGGTGCGTGCGAGCGAGATACCTTACGATTTATGTATGTGGGAGTGAGAAAAATAATGTGCAAAAATGGGTTTTTTAATACAAAACGTATTTGGTTGTTTTCTAACAAATTTGTTATTGTTAGTCTGCTCATGCGATTCGTTCGTGGTAGATGCGATTACTGTTCTCTGTTTTATACTCGACTTGGCTGTGTTTCTGGACTGTTTCTTGTTACTGTGCTTGTAAACTGGACTTTGATTTGTGCTTGTGATACGGAATTATGGCGACTTATTCAAACGAGGAATATGCTGACATGATAGTTTGTTACGGATACTGTAATTGTGTGTCTGCTCATGCTCGCAATGAATACATAAGACGCTATCCCGGCCGTCGAGTACCGGATGTCAGCGTGTTCGATGGAACTTATCGAAGACTTCGCGAAACTGGTACCATTTCAAGACGACGTACAGATTTGGGAAGACCACGTGTGATTGATGACGACGAAGAGGAACTCATGAGAAGCAATAAGATCGTGGAACGATTTCGATTGGATCCAACCACTTCTACTAATATTGTTGCACGTGATTTGGGAATCTCGCAGTGGAAAGTATGGTTTACCGTTCACACAGCGGGCGGATACCCATATCATTACACGCCGGTACATGCTATGGAAGAGGGAGACCCTGTGAGAAGACTGGATTTCTGCAGATTTAAGTTAAATGCTGATCTAGAAGACCCGACTTTTTTTAAAAGAATATTGTGGACAGATGAATCAAAATATGATAAGGATGAGATTACCAATTACCACAACGCTCATTATTGGGCTCCGAAAGCACTGGGAAATCCTAATAAGAAAAGAGTAAAGGGGTC
The DNA here is from genome assembly GCA_036419045.1 of Scirpophaga incertulas. Taxonomy (NCBI): domain Eukaryota; kingdom Metazoa; phylum Arthropoda; class Insecta; order Lepidoptera; family Crambidae; genus Scirpophaga; species Scirpophaga incertulas. Next base: position 18,805,469 of record CM071630.1, on the reverse strand, counting down.
ACAACGGAGATTTAGCCTGAATGTGTGGATGGGTATTATTTCAAATCAATTAATTGGGCCCTACTTTTTACCCGACAATTTAAATGATGAATACTATGAAAATTTCTTGAGAGGAGACCTAAGCGACCTTCTAGAGGATTTACAACTCAGTCTGTTTAGAGACATGTGGTTTCAACATGATGGCTGCCCAGCACATTACAGGAGAAGTGTGAGAGAATGGCTAGACACAGCTTATCCAAATAAATGGATTGGACGAGGTGGGCCTTTACCCTGGCCAGCGAGAAGTCCGGACCTGACCCCCATGGATTTTTATGTGTGGGGGCATATGAAGAGCCTTGTCTACAATGAGCCTAATCCAATTGCATCGGTTGAAATGTTGAGACAAAAAATAATTAATGCGGCAAATGAAATAAGGAGAACTTTAACCACTGGTGTAGTAAAAAGTGGCCTACGTAAAAGACTGCGTAGATTTTTTTTATTGTAAAGCGTTTTTTTTATTGTAAATATGTAATACATACCATATTAAATAATATGATTATAGAAATATGGACCTTACCAGCATATTAAAATTGCTCACTGCAACATTATTACAAAAGCTGCAATATAAAAATTTAAAGAGATTCAGAGGAATTAAGTAAAACAATACAAGTAATTTTATACGTTTTTATTCATTCCGACTCCGATTCTGAATCGGTATATTCAGAATCGGAATCGGAATCAGTTACATTTATAATGAATGAATCCACACATTCATCTATGATATGGTCGAGATGACACATTTTGTCTTCAACTTTTATGGTATGGTTGATGGCACTGTCTCCATTTTTCAGGTGTCACTTCCTTCAGGCCTTCTTCAAATAATTGTTTTCGTTTTTTACTTTAAAAGTTTTATTGTTCCTGGCGACGTACCCCTTTGCTTGAGCCTAAACTAACTCAATCGGGTTGAGCTCACAGTGATAGGGGGGCAGACGCAGGATTGTGACACCGTATTCAGCGGCCAACTCTTCCACAACATAGCGTTCGTAATTAGATTTTTGTAATTTTACTATTTCTATTAATTGAGCCTTTATCATTGTAGGTTGATATTGAATTTGTTTTTCATCCAACCACTGAATAATATCAGCCTTCCGCCAGGTTGAAGTGGGGATACGCTCGACTTTTCTTTAATGGTACGGTGCGTTATCTAATACTAGCACCGCATTTGGCTTTAAATTTGGCAAAATGCTATTAAGCCATTCCTCAAAACACTCCGAGTTCATTTCTTCATGATAGTCCATACTATTTTTCTTTGATTCAAAAATAAATAGACCGTCTTCTACAAAACCTTCATCACTGCCTATGTGTGAAATTATTAGGCGTCGACTTTTACCGGTTGGGCCCTTTAAGCCTGTAGTCAAACCTTTAGAAAACGCTTGTTTGGAAGATTCTATAGTTGTATCCACACAAACTTTACCAGTTGTATGACCTGTTAATATACAAAATTCATATAAATAATATAATACTGACACAAATAAATTTTGAAACTGAAAAACTATTCATTAAATAAAGTTGTAAATAAAAATAATCAATTACCTTCATTAATCCAGGTCTCATCTTGATAATAAATTATTTTTCCTTGTCTCCGATATTCTTTGATTGTCGTCAAGTACCGTCTGTCAAGCAGCTGCGTCGTTTGCGACTAGCATATTTAAATTTTAAATGTTTTAAAACTTCTCGCATAGTACTCTTTGACATATTTGGTAGGTCAGGATCATCATTTTACAACCTGATGAACCTGTAAAATATTAGAAATATTTAATTTTTGTAAACTACAGCGAGACAATGACAATGTGTATTAATTATTATTATGTATGATGTGCAAATGTGTATTTTGTATTGTATTATAATTTTATAGATTTACATACCTTGGCAATAGTTGGAGGGTCCTTCGCATAAAAGAATTGGTGAACTTTACGACGTATCGCCGAAAAGTCAAAATCATCAATTTTATCTTTGAATGTCTGTTTGGGTCCGGATTTTTGGCGATTTGATAACTGAACGTTCTCCTTTTGTTCTTTCAGTATCCGATACACAGATCTAGTCGAAATTCCCAAAATTTCAGATACTGTCTTTACACAATCATCTTTCTTTGGAACATCAAAAGATTTTGCTGCATTTTGCGTCCATACATAATTATATGCATTGAGAATCATTTGTTTCTCACTCACAACAATCGACGCTTTCTTTTTGGAGGGAGACATCCCTCTCCAGAGGTGGACGGTTGGGGATCCATGTCAATCACCGACGTAACAAAAACAACAAACGTAACAAAACTCAACAAAAAAATAACAAGTAAAAAATAAACAAGAAATTGCAAAGGACACTAAACGCTTCTGACACCGTCGGAATTCGGGAGCAGAATGGAAAACAAAATGGCGTCCATAGCGTGACAAGTGATGACCATAGTGCTTCCCATAACCAAAAATTCACCAAGTCAACACAATGAGATATTTAACATAATATAACAGTGTTTTATGTAATATTTAATTACTTACCCTGTATGTGCTCTTTTAATTATCGTAAATTACATATCTCGACTAACTTTTAATTGTAAAATCTCGATTTACCACATCACTATTTATTTGGGAACACTGGAAATGTCATTTTACTGACTCGAATTAAAAATCGATCTTTAAATATTATGTTGCCTATTAAAATTCACGAAGATAATGGTGCATTAGTTCTTGCGCAAAAAGGAAAATTTTGTAAAAATTCAAAACATATTGATATTAGCTATCATTTTGTACACGATTATGTAAAAGAAAGGTGTAATTACCGTAAATAAAGTTAATAGCAATGATCAACTAGCTGATATATTAACAAAGGCTTTGGGCAAGAACAAATTTAAGTTACTAAGAGAATTAATAAATGTGTATCAGTTGTTTTGTTGTAGTTGTTGGAGAAAATAAGTTGTGTTTAGATCTTATGTTAAGTTATAGAATTTTAATTGTTACAAAACTCAAGGAGGTGTGTTAGGAAATGAGTTTTGTATCAATGTACTGTTTAGTCTATGAATGTAATCGTTTTTCAAATATGAGTCAGAATTGATATGTTGTCATGTCTTGGTGTAATACAATATAATATAATATGTGTTGGTATAAATAATATATATTGATCCACAAGAGTAAGATGCGTTTACTTTAACAATTGTAATATCAATTATCATTTTATAATCATTGTGGTGTGTCATAATGAAAAAGATATTTTATCACGTGACATTTATAATAGATTACCGCTTTATTTACAAAACTGTATTGTGATTAGTTACAAAGCTGTATAGTAGGGCTCCTCTATTAAAGCACACAATGGGCTTAAAAAATTACTTAAAGAATGAGTATTTTCCTTCAAATAAAGCAAAATAGTGTTGTGTTGTACAGTTAGTGGTTCACGATTCAATTCGATTTTGGAAACAAAATGATAAAATCCGCATCGAGTATTCATGTACCTAAATTATTTTTAATACAACAATGATTCTATTTGATGATTATTTTAGAATGAATTATTAGGTAATTAGTTATAATGATTTCCAAATGACTCTAAAGTAAAAGAGAAATGAATTAATGCAACTGAGAAAAAACAATATACGCGAATTTGTTCTATACATTTAATGACGACAGCTTTACGAATTTGGACAATTGTTGATGATATTAAAATCGAAGTTAGCGGGTTGACTTTCAAACTCGAAGCCACTAGCTTTTTGAAAGCAAAATTGTTGTTATGTTTAATAGTATTTAGTACATTTTGTCGATATCAGAACTCTAATTCGTATTTTTTAAATCTGTTTAATATATTTTTTTGTAGAGAATATAAACCAAAATCTATATATGCTATATGGTAAAGATTCACATATAACAATTCATGTCGTCTATATTTTCCGGGCTAGAGATTCGCTCGAGATTTATGGAAATTTAGTTTATGTATATATTACAAACTATCACACATTAAATAAATCTAGTATTTACATAATGTGAATACAAAAATATCCAGTAAATTAAAGTCGATTGGGCGAACGAGTTGAAACGAGGTGGGTTTTGTGAATCAATTACGCACGGATGGGATCATACCCCACGCTTTCCTGAAATAAAAGGTTTTGCAGACAAATAGATTGATGAACAACAGAGTGATCCTGTATGGATTCCGTTTGTTAGTACAGTGTTAAGAATCTTTAAAACAAAATTCTAAACAACAAGATACCAGATTATTATTGATATAAGAAGATTATCCGTTTCAACTAATTATAACTACTCTTCACTTAATTAGGAATTGGGAATGAAAACAATGAAATTGTTTGTGTGTGAAAAGATAATTTATCAAATTAATAAGGAAAACGAAAGACAAAATCTATGAAATTAAAATAAAAACATAAAAGTAATGTATTAAACATTACTAAGAATTAATTTCTTAAAAAAGATTTCTTTCTGATTGAAATCACAACTTATTTTGTTTTCACAAGCATATTCAATTTAAACGCTTTATACATTTTTATTAAAAACTAATCGGTTTTGAAATACTTAGGGGAGGCCTGTCTTCAGTAGTGGGTGTCTTTTGGCTGTGATGATAATGATTATTATCATCTAAACCAAAAATTGGTAAAAATATATTAGTGAAATTTGTGGGTTACGTATTACGATATTTGAGAAATCGAAAGAACAATTATTTAAGAAAGAAATACATTACGTATGTTTCGTAAACAAGTATATATAAAAATATATATTAGATTTTGTTGCCTAAATGGCATCATATATGTGGGGAAAACCCACGATATTAAGCCATTTAGTATTATATATTGTCAAATAATCAAACTACCCATTTAATGGTAAGTGGTTACAATCGCCCATAGTTGGTTCATGTGAAATTGACAGAAATTGACCCAACAACAACAAAATCCACAAAATACCTACAACATAGTAACATAAGGTGTAAAGTTACAGTATCCCGTAATTTTCATCAATAGATAGAAAAACAATAAAAGGTATTAACGTAATTATTTTTTACGTTAATACGATGGTATTATATTATCTAAGTGATATTTTAACATTTGGATATTAAACCGATAATCTCACGAAAGAGATAAAAATATCCCTATAGTGGCCTTCACAGTGTAAAATAATAATTTAAATCAACGACACATTCCTTATACGTTAATGGTGACCTTAAACAAAACTACTACCCATACTACCTGAACGAAAGACTGTTAGGACTAATTAAATCGATGTAATATATCGATATTACATACTATAATTAAAAGCCAGATTTCTATACTCGGAATAATATTCAAAACGACGGCATCATCATAAAATTGTGAAAAGAAAGATTTTATGGTAGTTAACGATTCCACATAGTTAAATCAAGACAAAATCTTTACCTACAGTCTGGTTATATCACTAATTATTTATCTTATTAGTTTTCTGCGTTATCTAAAAAGGAATCGTGCAAAAGTGATGTTATTAAGTAAACTTTATTTACAGCCACCCTCGCCCAAAAATTTATTCATAATTGTAAAAAAAAACTTTAAGCAAATTATTCGATTGAATAAAAATTCAATAAAATATACAGAATAACATATGTTCACAAATACACGATATATGCCGGCTAAATGTTCAACCATCGAACGACATTTTCAGTTCGAACATCGACCGGTGAAGTAATAGAATATGGTAATTTTTTTAGACTTCAATTGAATATATACATTTAGACATATTATTACTATGCACGATTATGTAAAGTAATCAACTAATTTCATTATGTTTACTTACTTTTTGTTGATAAGAAGCGTGGACACAGGTTGGAGGGCACGCACTAAACTGACCAAAGAGTAGACCAAGAGACGATATCACTAGTCTTGCCCGGTTAATTATTACCTCTTTGGTTTACTAATCTTGCATTGCTTATTTTATAGCAATACCTTCAACTTATAATTCACTACAAAATAGTAACATATTGTTAATAGCTTAAGTTGATTCTTGATTAACACTGTTAGTCAATATGGCGACGTAACGATAATATTTGTCTGTATAATCTGTGCACAATGTTTGTCTATGCTTCAAAAATATGAATGGTTCTCCACATTCACCTCCCAGTTTATAAATAATTAACCTCTATTGTGATAAATATACAGATGTTTTCAAGAAGTAGCTGTGATTACACTGTAGCGAGAATTGTTGATAATTTAGCTTATATTTTTAAAGGCTTATACAAATAATATAAATAAATAAAAAACCATTTTGTAGATATAACTAGATCTTATATAACTGTGTCAATAAAAATAAAATGTACGCATGGATACATGTTTTACGCTTGTACATCAATTGATTCATTCAGATGTTCTCCTTTATGAAAGTGATGTTCGGGTCTCGCTCCACAACCCTACTCGCTCTCTGTAAAATTCCTGAGTTGACTCTTAGGAATAGAAGTGAACAATGGGGCATGTATCTAAATGTAGAAAAGTAATGATATTGAAGAATCGATATTCATTAAGTTATATTTCCTTCTGAGTTGTTAAAAGCAATATCACATAGTGATGCGAATGCAGCTTAAGCTCTTGTTGCTAATAAAAATATTATGTAGCTTACCTTCTTGTATCTACTTGTTTCTTGTTATTTCAAAAAGTATGTTTCCAAATAAGTATACCAATAGTTCTGCAATACAAGTTAGTGGACATGGAAGATACATCTACGTACTAGCTAATGTAAATCAACCTTTTCAAATGGTTTTTTTTTTCATCATATTATCACCAAAGGCATTAGAGGGAGGGATTCTCCATATGTACGAGTTTTGTCAGCATCTGTATTTCAACTTTACATTTTAACTTTTGTTCATAATATAAAGAACTGTATATCCATAAATAGATACATATACATAGACACATTTTTATTTTCGTGAGTGTAACATGATGTTTAGATAATTTGTCTAATAACTATGCGCAAACACGTGTGAGCCAAAACATAATGCACTGTTACATCATCATTGTTTCAGCCAATAAACGCCCACTACTTGATATAGATCTCCCAAAAGGTTCTCCACACCAATCGCTCCTGCAGTGCTAGCGTTCCCGTTCTCCTGTGACCTTCAGTCGTGGTCCAACTTGTGGAGGCTTTCAAACCCTACGGTCAACAACATAATATTAGAAATATACAAAAAAAAATGTTTTTGACAAAAGATTTTTGCTTTATCAGAATACAGGAATTTTACGGGTTTTTATTTAATTTATATTTACTATCAATGAATTAGCCCTAAAAGTAAACTTTCCATTATTCTTTCCAACATTGTTTTTAGTCGTAGCGCCGTAAAATAGTTTTATTTCCAGCAATGTCTTAGTTTTGTTTTTCTTGAAAATGCACTCGAAATTGCACATAAACGTTACGGAAAAAAATATTGAGCTTATTTAATAAAATGGATACCTGAAGGGCATTTTTACCAGAATTCAAAAATACTTGGACAGTTCTGAAGAATTTAAATGAAATTTAAAAAAAATGGATGAAACATACCATCAATTAGTATTCAAAATCATATTTATATGTTATCTGACTAGGATTTTGATTTTGAATTGAAATAACGGTACAGGAATATCACGTCAAAAATTCAGCATACTTTGGCGAAAGTTTGGTCAAATACACGCGTTCAGTCTTACCGAGGTCAGCTGAAGAGGTCCAACAACATGCCTCAACCCTTTATCAAATGCCGACTTTCAGCGGGGACGTAATCATGTATAGGGTTATAATAGATTTATTCACAGCAACAAACGGCTAAAATGTTTTTGCATCACTGCATAACCATTCCAAGACGGTCATGGAATCAGTCCAAAAACAAAGCACGATGATTTCTTCTTACCTATGAGTGTCCTTAAAGGCGAGGCGAGAAGCTATCAAAGCGGCTTGTAGTTTCAATCGAGTAATAGACGTTGGCTTAAGAGGTGAGCCCCTTACCCTGCTTGATCAAAACGAGCTTAGCATGGTCATCAGCGTAGATGAGCCTCTATCTGTCGATGTAGGCATATGCTGGTGTCGGCATAAACACGAAGTTCCCCATATGATGGTACCGAGTTAATAGATGACGTATAGCAACTGTGCTGTTTTATCAGAAAAGAAATCGGTATTCTGTCTCTTGAAGTACTAGTCAATAAGTTAATATCTATATGATTAACACCACACAGCTTGTAGATGAATGAGAAATAAAACAGTTAATTTGAACTGATTGATCTATTGTATAAATTAATAAACTAATTAATTGCTAAAACGTGGCATTAAAATGCCAAGTTATTTGCATTTCGCAGAGTTCCGTATAATTTTTTTCTGTGAATATTGATTGTAAATTTATATACTCGCTTGATAATATCCGGGAAGCTTGTGTGGAATTGGTCCCGTTGCCACTATAAATGTAACAATCAGTGTGCTTAATAGGGCGAAGCAGTACTTCACACTGGGGCAAAGACAGCTACTGTATAAGTCGCAAGTCCGTCCCCATATTGGAGTACAGCTACCATCTCTGAACGGGAGCACCTGGGTACCAGCTTGGGCGCCTAGACTTTGTTCAAAAGCGCCCTGTAAGAATCGTTAACGATCTCGTACTCACAAGCGGTAACAAGTCTTTAAGTCTTAGGAGAGACTCCTTATATTATGTATTCTACCGCCTTTATAATGGGTTATGTTCCGAGGAATTGTTCGATATGTTTTCTTTTGATCATCACACCGCCCACCATCGACTGTTCATGCTTCATATTGGAACCTAAATGGTCCCGTACAGTGCAGTTTCAGAAGAATTTCCTCTCGCGTACACTTCTATTGTGGAATGCTCCCTGCCGAGGTTTTACCGGAGGGCTACAGTATGGGATTCTTCAAAAAGGGAGTAAATAGGTTTAAAGGATCGGGAACGTGCGAGTGATACTCCATGTATTGCAAGTGTTCATAGGCTACGCTAACTGCTTACCATTAGGTGGGCCGTGAACCTGTTTGCCACCATCGTGGTATAAAAAAAAAACAATCGGCTGGGTTTTCCTGTAACTTTATGTACCTCTAGCTTGAAGGCTTCATTATTGACGTGGTGTTTTCACTATATTGGCTATAGATGGTTTCCATTTTCTTGGTTCACCGTGAAGCCAGCCCAGCACGGTTTTGGAGTAGCACCAACCATACATTTCAATTTTATGTTGGTATAAGCCTTCTTTCACTTGTTTCATTAATTCAGCTAATATTTCAACTCCGCACAGTTCTTTTCTCGGGAGCGAGACTTCTCCAAGATTTTCATTACATTTTTTATTAATTTATTTATTAAACCACAACATAAACTTACAGCCGTTACACAGCCAACACGCTTACATGCTAGAATACAAATTATAATAAACATTAATAAATTGGATAGGTAAGTCACAAATATATGTTTAAGAATTCATACTACACAATAAAATAACAATATGTCAAAAATGAAATGACTTGATTAAACAAAATAACACACAGATCGAAATACAAACACAACCATAAGTCAAAATACAAATTAATTATCAGAATTACATAACAAAAATATCAATTATATGTATATAACAGTCTAAAAAGTGGAATGTCATGATTAAACAACATATAAATACAAACACAACCTTGAGTTAAAATATAAATTGTAACGTCTATACTATTAGAACATTCTGGAAATTTCTCGGAACTTGCAATTATATGTAAAGTTTTGTTTATGGTAGTCTTATAATGATGATTGTCTTTGGTATCTTTTGAGATGTAATTTGTTATCCTTAGCAACATATAAAATACAATATTATAATTGACTTATGGATTTAATTTATTTATAAATATAATAAATAAACATGGTGTCAGTCGTGGGAGTCGGTGGAGTACCACCAATGTCTTTCGAAGGGAATTTAGCTGAAAATTTCAAGGTATGGAGTCAAAGGTTAAATATTTATATGGTAGCTAATGAGTTTGATAAGGCTGGAGAGGCACGGAAAGTTGCAATATTATTAAATTTGATAGGTATTAAAGGAATATCAATATATAACACGTTTCCTAAAGTTGAAAATGAAACTTATGCGCAAGTTCTTCAGAGTTTCGAGAAACATTTTTCTCCAAGGAAAAATTTAACTGTTCTACGACATGATTTTTTTATAACAAATCAAAATGCAGGTGAGCGCTTAGAAGATTATTTTACAAAAATAATTAATTTAGGACGGCAGTGCGAATTGGGAACTGTTCAGGAAAAATTAATAGCCAGTAAAATCATATCAGGTTTAGAGAGTCAATATGATGATTTTAAAATAAAGTTGATATCGGAAGAAGATGACAAGTTGACTTTAGGATATGTTATGAACTACCTTAAAAATGCGGAAGCCTCGAGATTACACGTTCAACAAAATAAAAGTTCAGAAACGGAAGTTCTAGTAGCCCGTAAAGCAAATCAGTACACCCCTAACAATTTGAAAACAATTAATAATTGCAGAAATTGTGGTAAAACGCATCTAATAAATAAATGCCCGGCATATGGAAAAACATGCCATAACTGTCACAAAAATAATCATTTTGCGAATATGTGTATGAAGAAGAAAGTGCATATATGCACTTTCTTCTTCATACACATATTCGCAAAATGATTATTTTTGTGACACTGCAGAACCAGTGGATGATCATTTTTTTGTTGGAATGGCTGGTGTCAAGTCGGCGGGCTGGCCTCTATATTTTCAAATATAGCTCAAATATTTGAAAATATGTATAGAGGGCGTATGCACCTATATTGATGATATTTGTGTATGGGGCTCTAGTATTGATGATTTAAATGACAGGCTATTGAAAGTTCTTCAAATTGCATCAGAAAAGGGTATTAAGTTCAATGAAAGTAAATGCAAGTTTTTTGTCAATGAACTTTTATACATAGGGCATCAATTTACATCGGAAGGAGTGACGCCTGATCCGGCAAAAGTAGAGGCAATTATGAAAATGGAAACTCCAAAATGCAAAAAAGATCTGGAAAGATTTCTTGGCATGTGTAATTACTTATCTCGATACATTCCAAGGTACTCTGATATAAATAAACCTCTACGGGAGTTAATGAAAAGTGATAGTTTATTTCGTTGGGAAAGCAATCAAGAAGATTCTTTTAGTAAATTAAAAAGTGCTTTGTGCAACAGCCCGTGTTTGGCATATTTTGACACGAACCAAGATATGACTTTGTCCGTTGACAGTTCATCAACAGCGCTTGGAGCTGTTATATTGCAAAACAAAAAGCCCGTGGCTTTTGGTTCACGAAGCTTGACATCAACGGAGCAAAATTACTGTCAGCTAGAAAAGGAAATGCTAGCTATAGTCTATGGTTGTGTAAAAATGCATCAATATGTTTATGGTCGCAAAGTGTATGTTGAAACTGACCATAAACCTCTTGAAACATTATTTAAAAAACCTTTGTATAAAGTACCCGCGAGGTTACAGCGAATGATGTTAGCAGTTCAGGGATACAATTTATATGTTAAATACAAACCAGGACGTGAAATGTATATTGCTGACACGCTTTCTCGAAGCTGTAACAAATATGAGAAAATGGAAAAACATAATGAGTTACTCAATAATACAATAATGCATGTAAAATTGCTTCGAGAAAGTTTGCCAATCTCAGATGTCTGGTTAAAAAAAAATACAAGACGAAACAAAATGTGATAAAGTACTACAAATTGTAAAGTCATATATAGAAAGGGGATGGCCAAAAAATTGTCACCAATTAAATTCTAATGTTAAAAAATTCTGGACATTTCGGGATGAGATTACAGTTTTAGATGGTATTATCTTGAAAAGCAATCTAGTGGTTATACCTAGATCACTAAGGAATTACATGATGCAAAAATTACATGAGGGACATGTGGGTCTTAGTACATGCAAAATAAGAGCTCGTTCTTGTGTTTTTTGGCCTGAAATAAATAAAGACCTGACTAATTTTATAAACAGTTGTGTACCATGTGCAAAATTTATGTCTAATAATCAGAAAGAACCTCTTTTAAACCATGATATTGAACCTTTACCTTGGTATAAAATAGGTATGGACATTTGTACATTTGATGATAAAGACTATTTAGTATTAATTGATTATTACTCTAAGTTCATTGAAGTGTGTAAATTAGAAATGTTGACTAGTAATTGTGTGATAAATTGTTGTAAATCGATATTTGCGAGACATGGTATTCCATCTTGTATTGTGACAGATTGTGGTACCCAGTTCACTTCAGAAGAATTCAAACAATTTGCCAATGATTATAAATTTAAACATGTTGAGACGAGTCCAAAATATTCTCAGTCAAACGGAATGAGTGAAAGTGCGGTAAAGATTTTCAAGTCTATTATGAAAAAATGTAAAGAAGATGGCTCTGATCCTTACTTGGGTCTTTTAAATTATAGAAATACAGCAAAGCCATACTTACCATCGCCTGCCCAACTATTGTACTCTAGGAATCTTAACTCGCTTATACCAGCACCTTTAAAATATCTAAGACCTAAAGTAATATACATCGACAAAGAAAAATATGACCGTTATTCTGGATCTGTTAAAAAATACTTTAACAAGAATGCTAGATCTCTACTGAACCTGAACCTTAATCAAAAAGTGATGTTCAAGAAAAATTTTAACTTACCATGGGTTCCAGGTAAAATTATTAAGAAATGTGATGAGCCTCGTTCTTATTTGTTAATGGATAACAGTGGTAGGGTCTATCGTAGAAATAGGAAATACATAAGTGATAGGTCAACAATTATGAATCTGGCGGGCTGTGATATAAGGTATTATCCAGCAGCTTCCACTGGCGTTTCTGGTTATACGAATATGCCATTTAATACAGGAATATCTAGTAATTCTGACAATAGGGAGATGTCTATTAGTAACGAGCTGCATAATAGTAATACTCAAATGCATAGTGATGATAGTAGGGTAAATAATGAGAATATTATTAATAACATTCCTCAACCAATAACGACTAGAAGTGGCAGAACCGTTAAGGTTCCTATTAGATTAGATTTATAAATAGATTGATTTAATATCATAGTAGGTAGTTACAAAATTTCAAGTTATTAAAACAGGCGGGATGTTTATGGTAGTCTTATTATAATGATGATTGTCTTTGGTATCTTTTGAGATGTAATTTGTTATCCTTAGCAACATATAAAATACAATATTATAATTGACTTATGGATTTAATTTATTTATAAATATAATAAATAAACAAGTTTTAATCTTCTAACGTCTATACTATTAGAATGTTCTAGAATTTTCACAGGTCTTGCAATTATAAGTAAATTGTTATCTTTTAATGCAAATCTGCCCATCTGCTAGTTTTCAAGCAACGCTCATGCAATCTACGCATCTGCATTTCTATAATTAATCGTGTCATGCATGTATAGAGTTCAAGTATGGGAATATTGAACACCTCTAGATAGTCGGCATTGATTGCCCTAGGAAAGTGCTCGCTACACCCAACTTGTATGAAGGATACACTGGGGGTACTCCCCCACAGCACTGCCGTTAGTGTTAAGCGAGCTGGACAAAGGTGATCTATTAACACCCAAGCCCAACACAACTTTCTGTTGATTCCATTGGGAATCGCGTATAGTATTACTGTATGTGCAAATGGGTTGTATTCTGTCTGTAATGTGTACTGTAGGAGTACTGTAAGTGTTATGTTTGATATGCTGAGGACTACGCATATGCTATTAGCTATAAATCATAATCTACTAGAAAACTAATAGATGGACGGATATATTTATTACTTTATAGACTGATTTATGTATCATTGATTTCTCTGTTGCTACCTACCTATGTAATGTTCAAATATGAGTCTTTGGTGTAACTACAAATAAGAATGTCTCAACTTTACCTTGGAATAATACCATATTATTTTCAATTTAACTGTGTACAAATACGTTTAACACTTATAAATCATCTTATATTATGTAATCTTATTGTATCACTAAATTGCACTGTTTTGGTTTATAACTTTCACTTTTAGCACTTTTATTGGACTGAACACTTGTAATTTACTTTTCTCTTTACTTTTTGCTGTATATTTGTTATAATTTCTTAATAATTTTTATTATTTTCAACGATTTCTCTTGGTTTGTTAGGAACATTCTAGATTTTGACAACGTATGACAACAGTCAGACGTGACGTCACATAATTCTAAATGTCTAAATTTAAATATATTTATTATTTTTTTGCCATGTTGGACTCCTTTTTATGAATTTTATGTCATAATTTTAATTTTTTGTATTTAGTTTTGAACATCATATCTGGTTAATATATAAGGCGGTCCAGGGTCTCTAGACGGACATTCTACTTCTACTTCTGAAGCTACAAACAACCTTCTATACTACCTTAAGCTCTCTGTGAAGATAAAAGTCTTCAACTCTAAAAGTACTGTGAAAACTGGGCTGCATACTACATCAAAAGAACCTTAACCGCTGAAATTGGCACCACGTCTTATTGCTGCTACTTCGAGCCTCCTACGTTTACGACCTGCCTGCCTGTTGCTGCACCCTTGCCTGCTGCTGCATCCCTGCCTGTCTGCTGCGGAATATTTGCCAGCCTGCTGCTGCATACCTATCAGCCTGCTGCAAAATACCTACCAGCCTGCCGTTGAATACCTGCCAGCTCGCCGCTGCACACCTGCCAACCTGTTGCTGTGTGTCTACCAGCCTGCTGCGGAATATCTGCCAGCCTGCCGCTGAATACCTGCCTGCCTGCTGCTGTATACTGCCAGCCTATCGATACTTGGTCAGCCTAGAACCTGGTACCGCCTTCCTTTCTTTCCCCCTTCTCTACCATCTTATTATTGTTTTTTTTGTATTTTTAATTTATTTTTTAAGTTTGGGCCGTGCTGTCTTAATAATTATTTTAATATATTAGTCTCTTGTTTTTATCTTTTTCTTATCCTTATCCTATTTTGCTCCGTAGCCTTCCGCTACGTGACAAAATTAATTATTAAAATTAATTTAAATATTTAATTTAAATAATATGTCAAAAATAAAATGTCATAAATAACAAATAACACAAAAACAATTACACTGGATTTACACGAACCATCTTTGTCTTAATCTTTTTTTTTTTTTTTTTTTATACTACAACGGTAGCAAAAAGGCTTACGGCCTGCCTGATGGTAAGCAGTCACCGTCGCCTATGGACGCTTGCAACACTAGGGGCATCACAAACGCTTTGCCGACCTTTTTAAAAACCTATTTACTCCCTTTTTGAAGAACCCCATACTGTAATCCCCCGGGAAAGCCTCAGCAGGGAGCTCGTTCCACAATCGGAGCGTGCGCGGAAGGAAATTACGTTGAAACCGCACTGTGCGTGACCAACACACAACCCGTTGTATAAGCGATAGAAAACACACAAAGAGGCACAGTCTCTTCTCAGACTTAAGGGCTCAATACCGCATGTGAGTATAGGATCGTCAACGATACGCTCAGCGCGTCTTTGGACCGAATCAAAAGGATCAAGTTGGTATCGAGGTGCTCCCGCCCACAGGTGACAGCAGTACTCCATATGGGGCCTGACTTGCGATTTGTATAATAGCAGTCGTTGCCTCGGAGGAAGTACCGCTTAGCTCTGTTAAGCACACCTAGTTTTTTAGAAGCCAACTTGACCTTGTCATCTAAGTGACTTCGGAAATGAACGTCACTTGAGATGTTGACACCGAGGATCCAATACTCTTCGAGATGTTCAAGGTTGTGTTCTGGAATTGTGGGGCTACAGTGAATGGGGCTTTTTTAGCGGTGAACGCACAAACTTGTGTCTTGGAGGGGTTAAATCGGACTAAATTGTCCCGCCCCCAATCGGAGACTCTGGTTAGTGTACTCTCGATTTCCACACAAGTTGTTCACGACTTTCCTCCACAATGGAACGAGGGGTATTTGCACGGCCCGTGTAAACAGCATCTCCAGTGCTGTCGTCCGCATAGCAATGGATGCCGCCAAGCGACAGCATATCATTGATATGCAGCAGAAACAGTGTTGGAGATAGCACAGAACCTTGTGGGACGCCAGCATTAATTATCCGAGTTTCAGAGCAGCTGCCGTCAACTACGGCTCTAATGCTCCTCCCGGATAAAAAGCTAGCAATCCATTTGCATAGCCCCTCGGGGAGTCCGTAAGATGGCAACTTCGATAGAAGACCCCGGTGCCAGACCCGATCGAACGCCTTCGCTATATCCAGGCTAACTGCCAATGCCTCACCTCGAGTCTCAATGGCAGATGCCCAACGGTGGGTGAGATACACTAGAAGATCACCAGTCGAGCGACCGTTGCGAAAGCCGTATTGGCGGTCGCTGATCATATCGTATTCTTCTAGGTATCTAAGGAGCTTAGTGTTGATCACACGCTCCATCACCTTTGAGAGAAGGGAGGTTTATAGCAATAGGCCTGTAATTGATGGGTCTGATCTATCGCCCTTTTTGGGCACCGGGTGTACATTTGCCGTCTTCCATGAAGACGGAACCTGCCCTAAATGATAGGAAAGCATGAAAAGTCGCGTTAGTACAGGACACAACTCTGGAGCGCACTGTTTTAACACCACTGCCGGTTATACCGTCTGGCCCACTCGATTTCTGAACGTCGAGAGAAAGTAGCTCCCGCCGGACTTCCTTTTGTGTTATCCGGATTTCCGGCATGGAGTAACCACACACCGCGGGATGGTGTGGTGGCGTGGCGTTCCCATCGTCGATCATAGTCGAGTTTGAGGCAAAGAGTTTACCCAAGATATCGGCTTTCTCTTTAGCACTATGGGCCAAGTTGTTACTGGCATTTCGGAGTGGTGGTAAGGACGACCGACAAAAGTTTCCTTCGGCAGCTTTGGCCAGCGACCAGAAAGCACGACTACCCGAAGGGTAGCTTGCTAGCCGCTCGCCAATTCTGCCGACGAAGTCGAATTTCGCTCTGGCAATAATCTTCTTACTGGCTCTCGAGGCCGCATTGTACTTACGTTTCACATCAGTTGCATTGGGGTCATGTGTTCTACGAGCCGTAGTCCAAGCCTCGTAAGCAGATTGCTTAAGAAACAAAGCATCCTTACAAGACCGATTAAACCACGGTCGTTTTTTTGCCCCCGCAGTTACTAGTGCGTTAGGAATAAAATACTCCATACCCACTAGGATCGTCTCAGAGACAGCGGCTCTGCGCAGATGTCAGGATCATCTGATGTGAAGCATAGTTGCCTCCACGGGTACGATGCATAGAATTCTCGCAATCCATCCCAATCTGTGACCTGTATTGCCACATACGACGCAAACAAGATGGCCTAGGTGGATCTGACCGTGCGCATGCGACTTTGGTCCGGACGAGACAGTGGTCGGAAGAGCCGAGAGGTGCATCCACTGAGACAGAATATCCTTCCGGTCGTGTGGTCAGCAGAAGATCCAGCAAAGAGCTTGTATGGTTCTCAATGTCTGGTATTCTTGTAGGAGAATGACCAGTTGCGAGAAACCATAGGCCAGAGAAAATTTCGTGGCACACCTTCCTGCGTAGTCAGTGGACCGAGAACTGAGCCATTCTAGATGATGGGCATTAAAGTCCCCTAAAATCACCAACTCTGCGGAGGGGTATTGCTCAACCACTTTTTCAGTCGTCAATGTCAGGTGCTCGAATAATCGAGTTGTGTCCGCATCACCGCTGTGGGACCTATATAGGCACGCATAAACGCGGGTGTGACCCCCGCAGTCCACACGTACCCACAATATGGATAGGTCCCTGTCTTCTAAATGAAATAGGCGGCGGCAGCATATCCCGGGCATACATACATACGCCGGCACGTCTGCGAAATGAGTGCTCAAGTACGTAGCCGGGATACATAAGGTATGACGTATCGGCCGGGGGAGATATCTGTGTCTCCGTTAAAAATAAAAGGGTCGGCTGCGCTGTCTCAAGATGTTGGTGAACAGCGTTGAGGTTTGCGTGAATACCCCTAATGTTACAAAAGTCCACCTGCGTGGAAAGGGATGCCGCTGTGAGTGTTCTCCTTTTTTTATTTTTTAATTTCATTTATTCACGGTTTCAAATAGATGTGGAGGCTTCGCTGTGCCGAAAGCTAAAGGGACAAATATGTGTAGCCAAATCAGGCGATGACCAACGCGGGTGTTGCGGTTTGTCGATGCAGCGTACGGAAGGGCCCCCGGTCCCCCCTGTGGCAACAGCCGGGTTCCACTCCGGTCTCCTTCTCCGGCACGACTGCAACCACAGGAATCACAGGAATAATCTTAATTTCTCTTAATTTTAACCACTCTATGTGAATATGATTTGGTATAACATCATCCTATTTCAAATCTAAGTGGGGAGGGGCAAGGGTAGCAAATACCTTCCAATTGCGGGGCTTATGATCTATACCCGATACTGACACTAACTCCACCATACCACTGCTGATTTCCGCCGACGATCTCTAGGAGAATGCGGTATTTCAGAAGCTGCAACAGCAATTGTGACCTAGGCAACTTACCCTTTTAATATAATATTAGGTATTTTGTCTTTAATTTTTTTGCTTGTGTACATTAATTATAATAGCTTTTAAATTAATGTGGCACTACTGACATTATTTGACACTGCAGGTTGGTTTGATAACCATTTGCGTAGGTTGAATCGCGCTAATTTTAGTAGGGTGCTGATATCTGATTGCAACTGTTTTGTTACTCGATGCCAATCGCATATGACCTAAATTTAAATATTCTACCATAAACGAATTGTAATCATCTGCTTTTTTTTCTCGGTTATGTAAATTTTTAAGACTTGATAAAATTGTGCTAAGGCTTTGAATTTGGTAATAATAATTTTGATTCTATATCTAAATGTATCGGGAGACACACTTCTTACCAACCATCTGTCTACCAGGTTGTAGCCGAATCATAAAGTTGGAGGCACCTTTGATCTTCTTCAGATATATCATTGTTTTCATGAATATCTTCTTAGGACCAGAAGCGTTATATATCTTCAACATTTAGCATCAGAACGTTACACTGGATTTTTATTAGTGGAATCGATTCTACTCTTGATTTTTAACAAACTTCTTTAAGGTTTTGCGTTAGTTAACGCGTCGTATTTTTATTTCATATATTATTTATTTTACAATTTATTTCCAAAAAATGTTGATTAATAAGGAAAGAAATCTCCTCCTACTCGTACCAACCAACCTAGGTATTATATGAAATACGTATATTTATAATAATATATTATTTTATGGAAGTAGGTATGTAAGTTCAGTAGGTATTTGATTGTTCAGTATTTTTTATTTATTACTTATATTACAGGTTGTTAATTAAGACGAAAGATGACCGGATCTCAGAAGAAGTGTCGTCAGTACAATGTTGAATATTTAAAATTTGGTTTTCATCCATCACTGGCAACAAAATTTTGAGCAACGACTATGAAACCATCAAAGCTAGAAGACCACCTCAGAAGGTCATCCTGATAAAATAGGTAAAGATTTAAAATATTTTCAAACAATAAAAGAAAAATATAGACCCTCCGTGCAAAATATGTTCGCTTCAAAGTCTGAAAGCAATGATGATGACTTGCGGGCATCTTACAATATCTCATTAGTTATAGCAAAATCTGCAAAACCGCACACCATTGCAGAACAGTTAATTTTACCTGCTATTGAAGAGATTTTAAAAATTGTGCTGTCAATCTTCATTGACATACTCAAAAAAAAACCATTGAGTAACAACACTGTAAGAAGATGTATTACTGAAATGAGCTCTGATGTTGAAAATTTCTTGTGTCATTATCAGCAAACAACTCATTTTTCAACACACGTTCTCATAACGGGGCTGTTTCATGCGTATTTTTAATCTCAAAAACTAGGATATGCTATGCGCACTAGTGCGCAATTTCATTACGCACTAGTGTGCAATATTTATAACCCGATAAAATTCGGTTGTTCCCTGTTACAAGACGTTTTTATACGTACAATGCATTCTTAATTTAATCTGGTAGCACTTTCTTTTTCTCGAACAAATGTATTCTAATGTGTAATATGTATTTATCAATGAAGAAAAGTTATAAAAGCGCAATAATGTTCTTGAACGGCAACAACCAACTTTCATTTTTACCGCGCAATCGCGCATGCGCGCGCCGCTCAGCGTAATGGCGGCATCGGCATACAGGCACGAGTCAAATTATCATTCAGCCAAAATTTTATAAATTCAAGAAAACATATGATAATATAATGTATTTAAATAAAATTATAGTGAATCTTTGATTACTATTGCACCTCAATGCAAGTTTGTTGAATGTAAATTTATATCTCAAACCGTAAAAATGCCCGCAAAATCTGTACAGTATCACTTCGCAAATTGTACATTTACTAATTGTTTTAATAAATAAAAATTTGCATTTTATTAGCTTTTTTCCTCAACTTGTGTTGAAAAACGTCGAATGAAACTCGTGAGCATTGTTAATTGCATCCTCGGCTAAATTGTCGCGCTCACCTTACGGCTCGCGCGACCAATACCGCCTCGTATGCAATGAACAACTTTGCACACTAGTATCATAATATACTATTTCAATTCAACTGGAAGGGTCAACTTTACCTGGCAATGAAGCATTATTATTGGCATATGTTCGGTTTGTTAAGGCGAAGAAATTCATGAAGAGATACTATTCGCAAGAACTTTGACGACGAACACTAAAGGTGAATCAATATTTGATGTCCTCAGTGATTTTTTTAAAGAAAAATCGATTTCATTGACAAACATTATTTCCGTGACAACAGATGGATCTCCTGCCATATTGTGGGTTTATAAGCCCTCTTAAAAGAATTATACCAGAGGTAACTGCAATTCATTGTGTTATCCACCGATAACATCTAGTAGCATGAGTGAGAGAAAAATTTGAGTGAACGATTCCACCAATCGCTTCAATTTGTGATTAATGCAGTTAACAAAATTAGAAGCAATGTATTAAATACACGCTTATTTGCACAACTGTGCGATGAAAATGATGGAGATTTTCAACGATTGCTGTTACATACCCAAGTACGTTGGTTGTCGAAACTTGCATGTTTATCAAGATTTTATTTACTTTTTAACTTAGTTTTAAAAATTCTGGAAAGTAAAGATCCTGATTTAAAAAAAAACCTAATCAATTTTAAAGCAGACATCGTGTATTTGACAGTTTTATTTTTTTTTTATGATTGGTCGGCGTCAATTTTCTCTGTTTTCAATCTTATGGCATGTAGAATGCCTTGATGAAGATATTCAGACTTATATTTGATTGCCCTGCATGATGATTTTAAAATCAGATTTCAAGACATTTTGTCGATGGAAATACCACCATGGATCATAACTCCATTTGATGTAACAGAATTGAAGAATGTGATATTATAAGAGGAGCTACTCGAGCTTAGCACTAATGAGGAGCTGAAAGTGACAATTAAATAAGGGTATCAAATTTTGGCTGCAGGCAGAAATACCTAAAAATATCTTGGACAGTGGGGAATCGCGCAAAATCTTCTCATAGCGTTTCCCTCGTCATATCTCGTCGAAAAAAGTTTTAGTGTCGTTACAAACTGATTAACAAAAAAAAAGAAGCAGATTTAATATCACAGAACGGTAAGATTTGCGGTTATTCCTTACAAAACTCAAGCCAAATATTGATAATTTGCTAACAAAACAGCACTGAAATTATATATTTTTCATAATTACCATTGTAGAAGTTTCATTACATTATAAGTGTTTAATTTTGATTACATTACAACTGTTATAACAATATTAATTAATTGTGTAATAATTTTAATATTTGAATAAATGCCTACAACACAAGGAAATACCTACTTCTTTTTTCCGCTTCGTTTTGACGATATTTAATTAAAATTTGTAAGAATTGATTGGTACTTGTGCTATGAGTCACTGTAGAGTAGATTCCAAAAAAGTTAAGTTGGATGGAGTCACGATTGGCCAACTCTGCTTTTTTGACATCCACTCACAGCACAATAAATTAAATTTTAAATTTGTTTAGTCGATTTTATTATGAAATGATAGGGTTTTACCCTATCAAGCAATAAAATCTAAACTTTTTTTCTAAAACTGTTAATTTGTCGTTGAAACTCAGCCACAACGAAAGTTTCTTTATATAAATAGATTTAATCTTCACTTTTTTTCGAGATTACGAAAATTGATAACAATTTAGCTACAAGGGGCCCACTGGATCCAGCAAAGTTTTGAAAGTGGTCTATGAAAGAAAAGAGTTTGGGAACCACTGCTCCAGGTAGATGTGCTTGGCATTACGTCATTAGACTTCACCGTAAATGCCTCATTTATGGGGGCTACCTTTTAAGTTGTGTCGTTTGAAATAAGTATAGATAATTTAATAGATTATTACTATTTACTGTTTTTCAAAAAAAAATCCGCGATATTTAACATATGTACTTTTGCATGCGTTCAAACCAGTTACCAAAATATGTATTCCAGTTCGAATTTGGGGTAGTCAAATTACCAATTTGTATGCAGCTTCTTCGGGTGAGCTGAATTGTTGACCACGAAGATTTTGCTTAATTGGGGAACTTAAAAAACCGTTTGTTCGTCATCTTTGTTTGCCGGGCGGTGTGCGAATTTGTATTGTCATGGTGCAGTATCTATCATACGACGTCTTGGGTTGTTTTCTTGAAATTCGGTGATGACTTGTGGCAGACAAACAGTGCTATACCAGTCAGCGTTAACAGTTTTGCGACCTTTTAGCACAATACAATAGTTATAGGCTACGTTTTTATTTCAAAAAATTTTTTTTAAGTGCTTCGTGAGCGTATGACCTTAGTCGATTTTGGCTCATCCTAGAAAACCCAGACAATAGACTGCAGCTTAGAATCTGGATCGTATGCATATATCCAAGACTCAGCACCACTAACCATATCATCAACATGCTCGGACTCTCCTAGATTGAATCGCTGCATAGTTTTGCAACACCAACTAACACGAGCTGCTTTTTGGTTGGCGTTAATTATTTCACCGTATGTCACATGACATTTTTTGAGGAATAGTTGCCGCACGGCTTCGATACCTATTCTCTTGCGTCATGGCGGTTTTTGGACGACCTTTACGTGGCTTGTCACTGAAGGTAGACTGCCCACGTTGAGATGTCAAATACCAATAATCCAGCGTTCTATAGTCCTAAGACATGGTGTTTCATCACTAAACACAAAACTGATCTCCTCAAGGCACTAACGTTGCGATAATCCTCTTTGAAAGTTGTAGAAAATAATCAAACGAAGATTTTCTTTAGATATTTCCATTTTAACAACCGACTTGTCACCTTTGAATAGACGATACAATAAAACTATTCTATCTAAGAACATTGTTTGTTTAAGAATTCTAAATTCTAGCCATATGTTTTTTTTATAATAGCAGGAGGTTGGCCAAACGACACAACTTAAAAGCAGCCGTCGGAAGAGAATGTTATATTCACCTTTACAAAGCAGATAACGTTTTGTTGAAAAACACACCTTACCTTTTCTTATTATATTTATTAATTTCTCTTTTATTTTTTCGGACATCATTTTTAGTTTATAATTTGGTTTGCTTGACGTTTCAGACAACTTTAATCTAACTTTAATATATTCAATGTCTTTATCATAATCGTCATGTACAATTTTTTTCTTTTTTATCTTTAGAGTATATTGCAGCATCCTGCAATTATTTAATATTATTTAATAATTTTCTTTTTAATGGTACAAAAATCTTTTGCGTCGTAGTTAATTTAATAAAACTGTAAATATAGTTAATATGATTGAGCCTAACGGTGATATTGTAAGTGCTAATAATATAAATTCCTCGGCATACCTCCTAAGGCGAGGGCTGAAAATCGGTGTTGCTCGTATGGGCAAGCTAATCGCCGAGCCCGGGCCTTTTAGCTTCACCTTTTGTTGTTTTTGTTTTTATAAATTTGTATTTAATTTCATTGTGTGAGCTAAATAAAGTTTTTATTATTATTATCCATATATTTAATTAATAATCTTAAATTTAAGTTTTTTACAATATAGATATATAAAATAAATATAAATACTATAAAAAACTTAAACCTAGTATGCCGCCGGTAGCGAGGCAAGGCCCAAACAAACCGGTGGTTAGGGCTGCAGACAGAGAAATCTCCGGACAATACGTGCCGTGTCGAGAATCACTGCTTTTTGTATCCGACCCTTGATCCATCCGTCAAGCGAGAGCCTCTTAAGATGTTGATCGAGACTCTTTGCTATCAAGCCATTCGCAGACACAACTATCGGAACAATGATTGTCGAATCAACATCCCAGAAGACAACAACAACAACAGAAGGAGGCGGCGCCGGGCTCAGTAGCACAGCTGCAGCGCCGCCGTGGGTCGCCGGCGGGCGCGAGGAAATCGCGCCAGCGGATGCGGCGACCCGGGAGGGATCACGCCCCTTCCGTGGCCGGGGGGCGTCGTCGGTGGTGGAGATCGGGGGAGGTATTGTGGCCTCCCCGAGGAGGACTCCCCTGTATCGGCGGGGGAGCGGCGGCTGGGGGTTCCCGGAAGTAGCTTGGTGTTCCCGGGGACTCCCTACATGCCTGAGGAAGGCCATCCCTGAGGTTTTTAGTGGGTAGGCCTCCCCCTTCTGGGGAGGAGAGCCCCACATAACCGCCGGCTCGCCACAACCGGAGTATGCAACTTAACGCATTTTCCTCAGGGGAACAAAAAAAAAGGTTTATTAGATACAATTATTGATAATTTTTTTAAATTCGTTATTTAAATACGTAGAGTAATTATAAGCTTGCCACTCGTAAGTAGAGACTATAAAAAATTAAAGGTTCTGTTACGGACTGTGGGACACTTGTATATCCGTTCAAGTAAAAACTGGGAATAATTACTAAAAATTAAAGGAAAATCTAAAATGGGCTGCTGCTTAGTAGAAATTTAAATGACAGACAAATAATAACAAAATTTAGAAAGTTAATAAAAAAAGCATGATATTACTAAACTTCTAAAACACGTTCGACATGCAAACCTGTTAGTAATAACAGGCTATAAAAAAATATCATTTCTGTTATGGAGGAATAGATAGCCTTTTACAACAAAGTTCCTTGTTAAAAAAGGTCTTCATAAATTTAAATCAATTGCCAAAAACACTCTAATGAAAAAGTTATTATAATATTAAGGAACTTTAATAATAGCAATGCTTGGGTTTAATTTCAATGATTCTGACGGTGCCAAATGTTTAGAGTATAGAGTAAATAACACAATGAAAGTAAAGCTCGCGCGCACCGGCCGCTACTCTGTGCTGCGGCAAACGCCCACGATAGCGGCAGCTGCTGTTGAGCAGAGCGCCATCGAAGGAAAAGTTGCAACAATAGCGCTTCTTTAGACCTAACTATAGCTTGTTGTACTCACAGCTGACATGTAAGATCTAGAGGAAGCGGTTAGCTATTTTCATGAGATACAGAACAGCAGGTAAGTAAAGGAAAAAGTCCAAAAACCGTAAATTTGTAGTTGGGTCATAAAAATGCGGTTTATTGAAACTTTTATAAGGATAATAATCAATAGTCCCGTTAAACTAGAATCATAAAATTTGGTATGAAGCAATGTAAAAGTAATGAAAAAAATCTTAAAATCATATGCTGTAGGGTCCTTCGCATTGATCTGAAATCATGAAATTTGGTATGAAGTAGTGTTATTTTACACAAATAAAGGAAGCCTTCCTAAAACAAATAGTGATATTAAAAACATTTATTTACGGCACCGCGACCGTGACGTAACCAAAGTTCGCAAGTCCAACTCGCAATTTGCACTATTTCTTTTACGAGTATGTATGGCAAAATTAAACAAAATGTAATAATTTTCGTACCGTGGTGAACAAAAACTTTATTAGAAGATAACAATATTTATAAAATAGACTGCTGGCAATTGTTGGCAACTTATTAAATTATTAAGATTTGTGAATTACCTGCGGTATAAAAAGTAGAATAACTCTTAACATAAGTTGCCGCATAACTTGCTCTTGTGCTGACAGCATACGATTCTAAATGTAATGTGACATCCACCTAACATCTACTGATCCGTCTTGTTTACATGTATGTGAGCTACTATGGTATAATAAATAAACAATTTTCTTACAAAATTATGTATGTAGGTATCAAAAAACAAATGCGAAGAAACAGTAAAAGAATTTCCGCTAAACCACGGTATCTTATCTTCACGTACAGCGATTAATGTCTGATTGCAAGCTGCCGATAATAATGCTTGTATTTCTATTAAATCAACAGATTAAAATTAATCACTAACTAATATGAATACAAACCATCGATTAAATACATATTATATGAATTAATTAAAAATGAAATATATTTATTGAGACATTTACGCATGTACAAAAGTAGTTCCCGCAACCTGAAAATTTGAGATAATAAAATAGCTACTTTACTTAATAAAATAGTAGTTATGCCCATCACGAAACAAAAACCAAACTTCTTTTTAGTTTTATTATTAGATTTATAATAATTACAATAAACATAGCACCCACTTAATGACACTTGACTTGACAATGATTTCACTGGCAAAATTTAAATTTGGCAGGCGGCGGCGGTGACTATAACGCTCCCCTGAAGCATATCGGAACCATCGACAGCTCGCCACAAGCTGCCCTGAGGGAGACTGAATGCGCTGATGAGGCATTTATAGAAGTTATGGGGCATTAAATGCCCCACCAGCGGACAATAGTGGGGTCATCACTTCCCTATGCACTCAATCTTAAATCTAAGTTTTTTAGAATATATATATATATATATATCCGGCCCACGATCCACCCGTTCAGCGAGAGCCTCTTAAGGTGCTATCAAGCAGGAAGGTTTACATTAGGACCCGTTAAGGCCCGATAAAACCTGCATGGAAGGTTTTCTTGATCTCCTTTCTTTCTTGAACTCCTTGCTCTTCCATATTTCCTTACGACCTACAACGCTAGATACTAATGATGTACGCGAGTTCTATCAGTTAATAACCATGGATAGTTCTGAATCGACATCGCCTGTCAATATAAATTAGAAATAAGCCTATTTTTATTATTAATTAACAAAACACGTGTTTTTTTTAGTTAACGACAGTTTGTGCCTCTGACTCATTAATATGTTAAGTGAATAATTATAATTACTATCACTGCAATCTTATCCTTATCACAACCTAGATATCATGATTTTCAATATCGAATATCGCGAAATTATTTTAGTGTAACATACACAAATTACTTACTCACATGTTCTGTGAAGTTACTGTGGATATTTCTATTTTGGATTGCTTAATATTGTTGTGTATTGGTGTTAGGAGAATTTGTTACAAAGATTATATTACTTTCGCCGGAACGAAAGACCGCAAATATTGTACGTATAAGAAAGAAGTTATTTTTATACTTATGAAATAGTACATTATAATACAAGTGAGTAATGTTAAAAATTACGTTCGAGGCTGACATTGAGCACGAGCGCAGCGAGTTTTGATATAAAAATCTTAACAAAAGAAACAATGCAAAATATCTACTTGCGAAATAGTACTGAAAATTGAAAAATGGCGCGTTTACTTTTTCATTGATGGCTTTGTGCGCGAAAGACTAAGGTACCGACGCTTATACAGCCAAAACAGCAAATGATATAATTTTTACAAAATAAATATACTCTTTTAATATTTATGTATGACTTCTATTTAATAGTTGTAATTTTAAATAAGGTTTTTTTAATTGTATATTATTAACAGAGTGTTTCTAAACGCCAAACTTATTTAATTTACAAAATTGGTTCAGCATTTTGCATATAAATTCTCTTTGGTTCCTATTTTTTTTTTCTAGCGTGATTTTTCTTTACGATACTATTAACTTTTGATTACCAAACTGTGCGGTAATCGAATTTGAAATTCGAAAGATATTATAAGTTGGTAATATAATACATTGTGAAACTAAAATTGGTGTAGGTATACCGATTAGGAGCAATGGTGTTGAAATAGTATATTTCATTGCAAAGAGTTCCTACAAATGTACTACAGTCGAAACGAGGTGCAATGACGGTACCGTACGTGTACTGAACGACTATTTTTAATACAGTTGCGAAAAAATGAAGCAATTTAATCAATTTATAAAAACACAATAAACTCAATTAACTAATCATTTATTTCTTATAAAAGTTATAATTCACATATACATTAAAATTGGTACCGTTTTTTTATACTAACTGGGAAAGTTTTAGGTTGCATATTTACTGTTTGAGACAAACTATTACTAATTTCGTATGATTGTTCATGTATATTTGTCATACAATGGCGTTTGCTAGTTGATGGAATTGGATCTGATGAATTATAATTATCAACGAAGGTACTCGTAGATGGACGAACGTTCTCTTCAGCATGTGAAGGAGACAGACTGGACCTTAAATTAATAGATTGTGTGATCTATTTCCCAGTTTCTAGTTTGTTGTTTAATGAATCACCAATATAGTCGTCTGCAACTTTGTCCGATTTCCAACCACCTAGTCGCTTTAAGGACGTCAAATTGGCTCCTGAATCTGCCAATAATGTAGCAGAGGTCCTTCTTAAGCTATGCCCAGTGTAATACTCAGCATCTGGCAGACCGAGAAACGTAGCTATTTCTTCATGGTTGTTTTTTTTAATAGAAATTATTTTGACAGTTGGGAAAGAAAACGCACGAGTTCGGGAAAGGCAAAAAAAAGCACGAGTGTGAAATAGCCCAGATCCCGAACGCTACACGTCCCTGCAATACACCACTTTTTGACCAACTGTATTAAAAACATTTTTTTGATACAGATTAATAAAAAAATATAATACAATGAAGTAATCAAGTATATTATTAAACATATATTGTAATAATTATTATTCTATTCTAATTATCATAAATAATTGTTTTCTTCACAATTTTTGCTTGTCGTCTCTTAAATGATGTGTATGTGGTGGAAATGTCTGTAATCGCATAGATGATATCTGGGATTTTTCATTCCTCTTTGCAATATCTTCAGACTTTAGTGGCATTATCGCACATAGAAGGAGCTCAACCAAAACGGCTACCATAAATTTCTACTGAATTAGTAAATAACTTTCCAAAAATAGCTCCCAATAACACTAATTATATAGTTAATTAATTTTTGGGATAGTAGTAGAAATTCTTTTTTGTTATACTAGTTCTTAGAATATTAGTAGTAATACAAAATACAGCTCTCCTATCTAGGGCCCCCGTAAGAGCTACAAGCGCCTGTGAGTAAAAAAGTATTTTGGCCCCTTAAGGCATCTTGAATCATTTCTTTTAAAGGTAGGTGCTTGAAATAAAACAAAAAACTGATCTATAGAAGTCATATTTATTTGTAAAATAAATATCAAAATGAAACAAGCAGAATAAAGTCATAACATAATAATAAAAAATAAGTTCTTGTTCACTCTCATTTTAATACATTTACATACTTGATTAAGATAAAATAATCCACAACTAAAAATCGCATTTTTAAGGAACAAACAAACAAAAACAGAAATATTGCTTAGTGTCTAAATAACTACTTCTTTCTTAGATTAAATAAGTACTTCTTTCTACTTATATGTAGGTAGATATTTTAAAAATATGCAGATACTTCTAATAACAAATGCTTAGGTCGTTGTAAAAATAAAAAATGATAGTTACATACAATAGGAAAAAAATTGGTATTGCAGTAGCGATATTTTTAGCGACTACAACAAAAAATGATTCGTTACATCGCATAAATTTATAACAGCAAAAATTTTTGTTTGCTGACAATATTTATATTAAATTAAACGTTATGACAAATAATAATTACACAAAAAAGTGTAAATTTAGCACAGATGTTAAGAGGGAACTAGCATTATGTTTTGCATCAATGTGAAAGGAATTATCTCTAGCTACTTCTAGACTAGTCTTTTGCAAACCTTAATAAAGTTACCTTACGCGGAGAAATCTCACCTTTTTGTGGATGAAGAAAAAAATACAAGATTAAAAATATTTATTGTATCATCTCACACCTTAGAAGCGTCATTCACTGTTAAGTTCAACACGGTACAAAAATGGCTCTCCGTTTCCCATCAAGAATGCGTTTTTGAAGCCCAACATACTTTCTCTTCATGATTGCCCCATTATCATAACTTTGTCCTCTAATGTTATATATATATGGATTTTTTTTTCATAATTTGTATGTGTCATTGTGTATTTGCACGCGTATGAGTAAATAATGAGTCATTTTAATAGTTTTTTTTTTTTGGAGTTACATAATTGGTTATAATGCTGTCTCATCTTTGTAATTTTGAAACGTAATTCAGAAGAACCTCCAAATGCCAAGTATTGTGTAGGTAAATACTTAAAAATCGAAACAATTTTGTCTACGTCTCCCTAATATTTATTGTCCGTTACGAAAATCCGCAGGTCATGAGCTTTAACAGTCATAGAT
Organism: Scirpophaga incertulas; assembly: GCA_036419045.1. NCBI lineage: Eukaryota > Metazoa > Arthropoda > Insecta > Lepidoptera > Crambidae > Scirpophaga > Scirpophaga incertulas. The sequence continues at coordinate 18,775,035 of CM071630.1, read as the reverse complement.
ATCTCCAACATTTTGTTTTCTAATTTACTCAAGTGTCAATATAAATGTTGTGTAAAATTGAAGTTTTATCTATCTTTATTATAAAAGACAATTGTTGCTAATCAGATACTCCATCTGTGTCATAACAAGTATTAGGAGTTTAAGAAAACAACTTAAAGCTAAACCAAAAAACAGATTCTTTACAAATAGAGTAAATAATTCAAGTCCTTTCGACTTTTTCTCTATTTGCTAGATTTTATACAAGGGATTTGCATGAAAACTTTCTCTTACCTTTATTACTATGAAAGCCAAAACTGGTCCATCAAGGACGGACTCCGTTTAACCAATATTGGTGATTCTTTCAGGCCACAAACCGGGCTCAGATGTAATTATATCGACACTAGCCTCCATAAAGTCTTCATCGAAAGTGTCACTTGCAGTTTACACAAACTAAATTACCTGAAGTGGATTAGTTTGATATTATTCTGTAGATGAGGATGGTGTTATCGCATAATCAGGTTCTACAGTAATAGAAACTGTTTTACTGCTACACTCGCCGCCACTCGTTGTAGGACCTGATGTTACCGTAATCGCCTTTCTTAAAATTTCTAATGAACCGCTCACGGCTACCGATATAACGAGCTTATACTCTTGATTTGCTTTGATTACTTAGATTCGGTCGCACCAACAGCGATAGTCTCTGAGGAATCTTGATTATTTTGCAAGAAGTGCTTTAAAGATCCAGCTAGTTTTTCCCTTTCTTGTAGTCTAGAGAAGGTCTGCTAGAAGGCACAGTGATATATCCGATTTTCGGTTGTCTTATTATTTCAAAAATTTGTAAAGATTTATTGATAAAAAATAAATATGTTTAATGCATTAATTAATAAATAAGTATAGTATTATTACCAGAGGGAGACTCTGAACCAGAATAGTCTATTAGGATACCTGCGTCCACAAGCAGCAGTGCTTGCACTGCAATGTTCGGATTGATATGTATACGATATGACAGTGAAATTACTGGGTACCTTGACTTTACTTTTTTATTTAATTATCGGAGACATACAATGGTTTATTTATTCGTATGTATGATATTATTACTGTTGCAATTTTAAATAGGCTGGTGATAACTAATAGAATAAAGCGAACAAAAAATTTTCAGCCCCCATTAAGGAATTCAGTGTTGAATCTCCCTATTAACACCCGGTGGTCTTGGCACCATCAGGTGAACTGTCGACTTCTTTATTCACATATTGGTAAAATGTAAAACATATTGATAAAATGTAAAACCACATATTAGTTTGACTTCTTGTTAGGAACTCATCTTAACGTACTTTTTAAAGAGGAATAGAATTCCCTACTCTAAAAGACGTGTTTTTGTTTTTCAGAATAATGCAAAATGGAGGTTAATTCTGTAATTTCAGCGGCATTTTTGCTGGCTCTCTTCGCACTCGTCGAATCACAAGGTAATATATTATTACTATTTCCTAAAAATATCACATTTATATCCAGGGATGTACAACTGAAACTGCGCTCTGTCTCATAACTAATGATACTTCTGTGATCCGCAATAGAAAAATGCTTGTACCCTAACTGAGTTAAGGTTATTAGAGCTGAGTAACCACACTGACCCAGCATCTACACATATACATCAATGAGATTAGAAACTACGCTGACCCAGCATCTACACATATAAATCAATGAGATTAGTAACCACGCTGACCCACCATCTACACATATACATCAATGAGATTAGTAACCACGCTGACCCAGCAGCTACACATATACATCAATGAGTGTTGATATTTGTTATCATTAAAAGATATTTTTCCATTAGAATTGTTTTATTTAATTTTATTACATGAGAGAAACCTTACATTACACACACAGATTTTTGGCAGAGAGAGAGAATGATACGTTCCGAAAAGTATAAACTTTTTGGAATTGCTGCGTTCACATTACTCTCCCTCAATTCAACAAGTTTTATACTTTACAACTAGGTGTTATACTTTACAATTATTTAATTACATAATATATAGTTCTACACAACACAACATTCTACATCATTTTATCTTACCAAAGATCTTTTAAGTTTTGTTATCTTTTTACAATAAAAAAAGAGTAATTTTAAAATTTTACATTGAGTAGAACTTGAAAAGAAATTTTAACACAAACATGTTCATCTTTACAGAACTCAACTTATATTAAGAAAAAATATAGAAAATGTTTTATGTACTTATTAGAGTTTTATCACTCACATAAAAAATTAACTTGAATCCATGACGTTTATAAACTTAGTTTAGCAATTTATTATTTAAAACTATTTACTACATAGTTGAAACATATTTTAATAAATATACACAAAGTTATCAATAGAAATCTACAATACCTAATTTTTCAACAAAAGTATGTAATTTATTTTTACTCATAGGTTTAGTAAATATGTCAGCTAATTGTTCTTCAGTATTTATGTAAATTACCTCAATTAATTTTTTCTCTACTTGTTCCTTTACAAATTGGTATTTAATATCTATGTGTTTTAGTCTACCCTTATCATAGTTTTTTACAGATTTTATTGTGCTTATATTGTCTTCATACATAGTTACACAACCAATATTAATATTTATATCAGACAATATTTTCCTTATCCAAGCTAACATTACTACAGCTTCGCATAATGACACAAACTCTGCCTCGGTTGTACTAAGTGAAATACAATTTTGTTTCTTTGATTTCCATATGACAATATTGTTATACAATTTAAATAAATATCCTGAAGTTGACTTTCTATCACTATCTCTTGCAAAATCTGCATCTGCATATCCTACCAAAATTTCTCCAATATTTCTTTTATAGATTAATGTATAGTTAATTGTTTGTTTTACATAACGCAGAATGCGTTTTAATGCTCGCCACAGATATTCATTTGGCTTATGTTGATACCTACTTAAATAATATACTGGCATAGTGAGATCTGGCCTAGATGCAACTGTCGCATACATCAAAGAGCCAATTAAAGATCTACATTTGTGTTCATAGCTCAAATCAACTTTGCAATTATCTAAATTAAGATTTGCTTCCATGGGAGTTGAACATCCATTACACTCTGACATTTCCCATTTTTGTAATATTTTTTGTAAGTAATCTCTTTGACTTATATGAATTTCACCGTTCTTCTTTTCTATTGAAATGCCTAAATAAACTAACTTTTCACATGTCATGTCTTTCATTCTGTATTTTTGTGTAAGATAGGATTTTAATGAATTTATAGTTTTTAAACAATTCCCAAATATTAAAACGTCATCGACATATAATAGAATATATAGATTTCCCTTTACATACAAGCAGTAGTCATTAAGTGATCTCTTAAACCCATAGTTTACAATTGTTTCATTAAAATGTTCGTACCAATATTTTGGTGATTTCTTTAATCCGTATATTGATTTTGTTAGTTTTAATACACATCCATCCTTCACTTTCACACCTTTTGGTGGACTTAAATATACTTCTTCGTCTATTCTTCCATACAGAAAGGCTCCTTTCACATCCATTTGATGTATATGATAATTATTTTGCACTGCGACTGACAATAAAATTCTTAATGTTTGTAATTTTAAAACTGGTGAGTAAATATCTTCCTGTATATTCTTTTGTTGAAATCCTCGGGCTACCAGTCTTGCCTTGCACACTTCTTTACCATTCATACTCTTTTTTGCAAACACCCATTTACTATCTAATGTTTTAACATTATTAGGCTTTGGTACTTCTATCCATGTCTCACTCTCTTTTAATACTTGAATTTCATTTACTATTGCATTCAACCACTCATTCTTGTCATTTCTTTGTAAAATCTCCTCATATGTTTCAGGCACACTATCTCCATATGTAAGCAAACTAAACAACACATCGTCATTCTCATCAGAGTTCATATCTACCACATAATCCTCTAACGCTTTAGGTTTCTGCCTTTTCCTTCTTGATCTCAATCTCTCTCCCTGTTTGTCATCTCCTTCCAATGTACCTTGCATGATATTTCTTTCAATTCCTTGTCCTTCATTCTGATCCCCATTGTCATCCAATATCCTATTTTCTTCCACTCTTTTTATTTTAGGCGCTTCTGTAACCATTCTCGATTGTTCCTGTACAGGTAAGTCATATTCGGGTAAACATTCTTCAGATTCTTTTTCAGGTAAATACACACACTTTTCTTTTTCTCTTTCATCAAACACGACATTTCTGCCTACTTCAACCTTTCCTGTTTCCTCATCATACAGTCTATATCCTGTTTGCGCATATCCAATCATTATCATTTTCTTACCAGTGTTATCTAATTTTTGTCTTAATTGTTTTGGCACATGATTATATGCTACACTTCCAAATACGCGCAAATTAGATACATTAGGTTTGATACCATACCATAGTTCAGACGGGGTAACTTGTTTTCCTACTGTAGGGCTTCGATTTGTGATATAAGCCGAATATAAAACAGCGTCTCCCCAAAACTCTTTACTTAATCCCGAATCTAGTAAGACTGATCTAGTTTTCTCTACCAATGTCCGGTTCATCCTTTCTGCAACACCATTCATTTCCGGATTATACGGAACTGTGTACTGAACCTGTATTCCCGATTGTCTACAAAAACTACGAAATTCATTGGTGACATACTCCCTGCCATTATCTGATCTTAGTTTTAACAAGTCACAATTAAAATGTTTTGTAGAATAATAATAAAAATCTTTGAACTTTTCGAATACTTCAGACTTCTCTCCTTAGTAAATAAATCATGACAAAGTGACTGTAGTCGTCAATGAATGTGACAAAGTATTTATAACCTTCTCTACTAACTGGTGTGATTGGCCCACAAACGTCTGAGTGTACTAACTCTAGAGGCTTGTTAGCTCTTGTTCCTATCTTGTTGAAAGGCTGTCTTGTCATTTTGCCAAGTACACAGGTTTCACACAATGTTTGTTCAACTCTCATAGACTTCAATTCACTTAAACCATCTACTAAGTTATTTTTAATTAAATTGTTTAAATTACTCACTCCTATATGACCAAATCGCCTATGCCATAACCTCACTATGTCTGTATTACTACAACTATAATTACTGTAAGTTTTTTTTATTTTCATTTTAATTTTATACAATGTACTGTCCTGGTTCCAATCATAATTAAAACATTGAATTTATACACTCTTACCTTTCATTTTGAAATTGAACCTTGAGGTTGTTGCTTACTGTAGCGACCCTGCGTGGTTGCCCGTAGAGGTCGAATATAAGAAATGACATAAGTGACACATGACATAAGTCGGATGACGTAAAATTATTAATTCAATTGTTTTATATAAGAAGTCACGTATTCACGTTTTCTGTTTATTTGTTACATTTTATTATTTTGTAAATATTTATGAAAACATTAATTATATAGTTTATAACACCTCAGTGTTTTTAATTATAACGACGCTACCGCATTATCAACCATACCAGTAGTTTACGAGTAAGTCGTATTATTGGGACGCAATTCCCGCTCCCAAATATTGGTGACCCCGACGTGATGGGTATGCAAAGCTAGCAGGTGTACTGTCGTCGTTGAAGTAATTGAACGTGTGTACCAGAGTTTGTAATGCAAGTAATGTATCAAGACTTATAGTTCGGGAGCTCGTTTTGAAAATCACAACGTTACTGCGACACCCAGGCAAATTGGTACTACATTCCCTTATCATCTAGGTTACACTGAAGCCTCCAGGTAACAAATTCTGTTATAATTTTACCAACGGTGCTCAACCTTGTGTGTGATCTGCCAGTCAACGTGTTGTTCAACTAACCAGTGCTTATTTTCTCCATATAAACATTTTTTTTTTTTGCGTTTGTTGTTTTTATATTAATTCTGTTGTTTGTTTATAGTGTACTGATATTATTATTACCTAACTGCATTTTGGTTTGAATTTAAATTTATTAATTTAATTTTTATAATTGCATGTTTGAGTTGTGTAATTTAACCAATTTTATGTTGTATATTGTATATTCGTTAACGGATTCACAGCTCACCACACTCCCACAATTTTACTATTATTATTATTTTTTTTATATACAATTTTAATTCCAGACAGCATCGTTAAACTTGACTTTTCTGTTGTTTTGAACATTTAATAAAATGGATGGTAATGATGGTGTTGGCAATAATAACAACCATGGCAACACAAATAGTGACCAGGCATTTATCAATAGAGTGTCCATCCGGACGCCTCCTTTTTGCAAAGATCGGCCTACTTTGTGGTTTTCCAGCTTGGAAGCACAGTTCCACATCAATGGCATCACACAGGAGGTGACTAAGTACCACTTCGCCATTTCGCATCTGGATATGGAGTGCATCCGGGAGGTCGAGGACATCATCATTCAGCCCCCTCAGACCGAGCCCTACTCGAAACTAAAAAACGCTATCATTAGTAGGTTTTCAGAGTCCTATGAGGAGAAAGTTAGGCGTTTGCTGGAGAGCGAACCCATTGGTGACAGAAAGCCTTCCTCGTTCCTTCGGCACCTCCGTTCTTTGGCTGGACCTTGTTTCCCTGAACAATTGCTGAAAACAATCTGGTTAAACAGGTTGCCGCGGCATGTTCAGCTGATCCTAGCTTCGCGGAAGGAGCAGACCCTAGAAGACCTCTGGGACTTGGCTGATCAGTTGATGGAGATAACCTTCCACACCCCGCCTGCTCCTGTAACTTTTGAGGTGAGTTCTAGCCAAGCTGCCGCACCCACCGCCGCGGACTTCCAGGACTTAAATCGGAAGGTGGAAGAACTCACCCGCGCTGTAGCTGCTCTCACTGCTGCAGGTCCTTCTGGCGGAGCCCACCATTTTCATTGCCACGGCACCAGCCGAAGGCGTAACCGCAGCCACTCACACAGCCGTTCTCGTTCCAGGAATATGCAGCTGTGTTGGTATCATGCCCGCTTCGATTCGAAAGCACGCAAATGCGAGCAACCATGCCAGTGGTCTAACAACGCCAATGGCCAGGGAAACCTGAAGAGCGATCGGTAATGACGGCAACCGATCGTCCCGCTCACAGTCGCCGTCTCTTCATCACCGATAGGTATTCCAACCGGTCATTTTTGGTTGACACTGGCTCGGACATTTGTTGCTTTCCCAGAAGTTTTATCAAGGAGAGACGCCCTGCGACTTTGTACCAGCTAAGCGCCGCCAACGGCACCAACATCGCGACGTATGGCACCATCCACCTTTGTCTCAACCTTGGCCTACGGCGCAATTTTACTTGGAATTTCGTGGTGGCTGACGTGGAGAGTGCTATCATAGGCTCGGACTTCTTGGCGCACTACAATCTTCTACCAGATTGTGCACGAAGCCGCCTGGTAGATGGCACGACTGGCTTAGTAGCCAGCTGCAAAGAGTCGTTCTCTGCCCAAGTTAGCATTAAGATAGTTAACCTCGGTGGAGACTCACCTTATCACCAGATCCTCGCCAAGTTCCCTGACCTCACCAAGCCTCCTGGCATCAACAGGGAGATCAAACACTCCACGGTTCACCACATCCACACCACTGATGGCCCTCCCGTTACTTCCCGCCCGCGAAGATTGGCCCCTGCCAGACTCAAAGCCGCCCGGAAGGAGTTTGATGCCATGGTCGCAGTTGGTACAGTACGACCATCCAACAGCTCCTGGTCGTCTCCTCTCCATATGGTGCCAAAAAAGGACGAGACGTGGCGCCCCTGCGGTGATTACCGTGCACTTAACAACCGCACAATACCAGATCGGTATCCCGTGCGTCATATTGGGGACTTTTCAGAAAACTTGGCTGGATCCTCCGTGTTCAGCACGATAGATCTAGTCAAGGCATACCAGCAGATTCCCGTCCATCCGGATGACATTTGCAAGACCGCTATCATCACCCCATTCGGTCTCTACGAGTTCCCCTTTATGTCGTTCGGTTTACGGAACGCCGGCCAGACTTTCCAACGTTTCGTTGACGAGGTCGTCCGCGGTTTGGAATTTTGTTTTCCATATATAGATGACATTCTTGTTTTCTCAAAGAGTCATACTCAGCACGCAGAGCATCTGCGCCTCCTTTTTCAGAGGCTCCATGAATATGGCATTGTTGTCAATCCAGCTAAGTGTGTCTTAGGTGCGTCTGAAGTGACGTTCCTAGGGTACAGAATCTCAGCAGAAGGCACGCGTCCTCCAGAAGAGCGCATTCAGGCTCTTCGCGACTTCCCTCCTCCCAAAACTGTGCAGGGCATGCGTCGATTTCTCGGCATGATTAATTTTTATCGTCGATTCCTACCTAAGTCCGCTAAGTTCCAGGCACCATTAATCGACGCTGTCACTGCTGTGCAAGGTAAAGGAGCAAAACCTTTTACTTGGACACCAGAGCTCGAGGTGGCTTTTGAAGCGTGCAAGCAGAGTCTGTCTTCTGCTACCCTTCTTTTCCACCCAAATGGTAACGCCACTCTTGGTCTTTTCACAGATGCGTCGAGCACTCACATCGGCGCGTGCCTTCAGCAGAGGCGCAACAATAATGAGGACTGGGAACCACTGGCGTATTTCAGTAAAAAGCTGGCACCCAAACAAACTGAGTGGCCAGCATACTATAGAGAGCTCCTCGCCGTTTACGAGAGCGTGCAGCACTTCCGGCATATCGTAGAAGTGCAGCATGTAACTGTTTACACAGACCATAAGCCGCTCGTGTACGCTTTCGCTCAGCGGCGAGAGAAGCTCCCACCGGCCCAGCTTAATCAGCTTAGCTTTATAAGCCAGTTTACCACGGACATCGTTCACGTGAAGGGAACCGACAACGTGGTTGCGGACACTATGTCCCGCGTTGAATCAATTTCCCTAGAGGCAGACTTCGCTGCCCTCGCGCAATCGCAACAAGATGACGAAGAGTTGGCCGAAATACGTAATAGTTCGTCCCTGAAGCTGGAAGAGATTCCTATTCCGGGAACGAATACCAACTTACTATGCGATACATCATCCGGTCGTCCTCGCCCTTATCTCACGCCGCCCTTCCGTCGAGCAGCATTTGATCGTTGCCACAACCTCAGCCACCCTGGCGCGCGGTCATCCGCACGGTTGGTGTCTGAGCGTTACATATGGCCTTTTATGAAAAGAGACTGTCGCAAGTGGGCACAATGTTGTGTCCAATGTCAACGCAGCAAGGTCTCTCGGCATGTACAGTCCCCTTCTGGACAGTTCACCAGTCCCTCTGGTCGGTTTCGCCACCTGCACGTCGATATCATCGGGCCGCTTCCCTACTCCAATGGCTACACTTACTGCCTGACCGCCATCGACCGCTTTTCGCGGTGGCCGGAGGCCTGGCCAATGACTTCCATCACTGCGGAGGAAGTCGCCGACAAATTAGTGTCAGGTTGGTTTGCCCGCTTCGGTGTTCCCATAATTATCACCACTGACCAGGGGAGGCAGTTCGAGTCGTCCCTTTTCCAACGCCTGATGAATTTGTGTGGGATAAAGCGAAATCGCACCACGAGCTACCACCCCTGCGCCAATGGCATGGTGGAACGCGTTCACCGGCAGTTGAAAGCTGCGCTGATGTGTCACGCTGAGACTTGGACGAGTTCGCTACCGCTCGTGCTTCTCGGCATGCGGACGGCATTAAAAGAAGATATCAAGTCATCTTCCGCTGAAGTGGTGTACGGTGAAGCGTTACGCTTGCCAGAAGAGCTCATCGTCGCTCCTTCAGTTCCTTTACATCCCACGGACGTTACAGATTTTGTTGCAAGGCTCAAAAGTAAGATGTCAGAACTGCGACTCGTTCCCGCATCAAACCACTCCAAGCCGTTTTCATTTGTCTTTAAAGACCTGGCAACGGCTACACATGTTTTTCTACGGGATGACACGGTTCGTAGATCCTTGCAGCCTCCATATTCGGGACCGCACTGCGTCCTGTCAAGAACGGATAAAACAATCACTTTGGACCTCGGTGGAAGGCAGATCACCGTCAGCATCGACCGTGTGAAACCAGCGCACATTGACATTGGGTCTCAGGTTGGAACACCGCAGAGCAGTAGCCCTTCTCCGCCTGGTGTCACACATTCATCACCAGCGCCTCATCCTGCTACTTTACCAGCATCTGCCACCACACCATTAGCCGATCCAGTAATTACCTCGCCTTCTTCTTCTACGTTTCCATACGCTGCTCATCAGCCATCTGCTCCTTTTACTTCTACTTCCTCTGTTCCTACTTCTCCCCCCTTAGTACCTCACCCTGTCATAACTAGAGCAGGCAGAAGAGTCAAGTTTAGGGACATTCTTGATTTGTAACCCTGGTTTCTTTTTCTCCGTGGGGGGGTGGTGTAGCGACCCTGCGTGGTTGCCCGTAGAGGTCGAATATAAGAAATGACATAAGTGACACATGACATAAGTCGGATGACGTAAAATTATTAATTCAATTGTTTTTTATAAGAAGTCACGTATTTGTTTTCTGTTTATTTGTTACATTTTATTATTTTGTAAATATTTATGAAAACATTAATTATATAGTTTATAACACCTCAGTGTTTTTAATTATAACGACGCTACCGCATTATCAACCATACCCATAATTTACGAGTAACTCGTATTATTGGGACGCAATTCCCGCTCCCAAACTTACCATTTTAGAAACTGACAATAAATTTTTCCTTAGTTCGGGTACATAATAGACATTATTTATAGTACAGTCAATTTGCTTTTTCCCGATGAAACATTGAACCTGTAAATTACCAATTCCTATTGCCTGTAACATAATACCATTTTTGGCTGCTGAAATTAATTTTGGTGTTTTTAGATCAATATAATCTGAAAAAAAAGATTTATTATTAACAAGATGGTCAGATGACCCAGAATCAACTATAAACTCGATCATTCCGCTTTTTCCTTCATTCAGGGTCTCATCGCAGTTGCAGAAGGCTACACCTTGTTCTTCATTTTCCACATTGTAGGACTGTCCTCTTCTCCTTATTGTTTGTCCTCTTTGCCTGTTGACATTGTATCCTTGACCTCTAGAATATCCTCGTCCTCTGGTATATCCTCGATCTATTCCATGCACTTTTTGTCCAAATCCAGGATTACGGCTGTCTCTATGTTGTTGGTTATATTCATAGTTATTTATCTGTTTAAATAAATAAATAAATAATAAATAAATATTTGTTACACTTACACCAATTAACCTAGCCCAAACTAAGCTCTATAAGGCTTGTGCTATGGGATCTAGGGTAACGGATAGACATACATATATTATACATATATAAATAATTTTTATTGAAATATATATCAACAACCATGACTAAGGTACAAATGCTCGCATTCATCACACGAACATCTGCCCCCACCGGGATTCGAACCCGGGACCTCAGAGATGGCGACACCTTGAAACCGGTGTATTATCCACTCGACTATGGAGGTCGTCAATCTGCACTGAAACTGCTTATGACCAGGCTTCCCACATGTATAGCATGCAAACGCATGTGATGTATACTCTCTATTTCTAGTATTGCCATTTCCATTTTTCCTTTTCTCTTCTTCGGCTAGTAACCTTGACTTTGTAAAATTATAATCCAACTTGTTGACCGTTTCAAGGGCTGATATGACATTGTTATAACTTGGTGGCATGGATAATAAAAGATAATGTATTTTCTCTTCTTCTCCCAACACTACATTTGCTCCGGATAATTCATTAAACACCTTTTCCATTTGATTTATGTGAGAGGTTAAACTTTCATTTTCTTTATATTTTATGTCAGTTAGGGTTCTTCTTAAAAACATCGTAGAGAGTGTACTTTTCTTCATAAAATTTTCTTGCAGATTCATAAACATATCGTAAGCTGTGTCCTTTTTTACATATTCTAAATGCGTGTCTGCCACGCAGGCTATTATTATAGCCTGGGCTTTAGATTCTAATTTTGGATTTTCCTCGCTAAAGTTGGATTTTTCAATACTTTGAATACATTCTTGTTCTCTTAAAATGCTTTTCAATCTAAAAGACCATGTATTAAAATCCGATCCGTTGAATGGAACTAAATTATACTTTTCTCTAGACGCCGCCATTTTAGTTCGGTCGTACGACGCCACTGACTCGTGGAAGTAAAACTCGAATTCTAAACTTTAATCACTATTACTTATCTTTATTAGTCCCAACCACGCTCTGCTACCACTGTTGATATTTGTTATCATTAAAAGATATTTTTCCATTAGAATTGTTTTATTTAATTTTATTACATGAGAGAAACCTTACATTACACACACAGATTTTTTGGCAGAGAGAGAGAATGATACGTTCCGAAAAGTATAAACTTTTGGAATTGCTGCGTTCACATTAATGAGATTAAGAAACCACGCTGACCCAGTATCTACACATATAAATCAATGAGATTAGTAACCACGCTGACCCACCATCTACACATATACATCAATGAGATTAGTAACCACGCTGACCCAGCATCTACACATATACATCAATGAGATTCTGGTTTTCGTGCAGAAATATCAGTACATTTTATAAGAGGAATAAATAACCTGCCAGGCTAGGTAGAGCGAGTTACACGTTGTTAACCCACACCCACAACACATTTTTTTTTTTTTTTTTTATAGGATAGGGCAGCAAACGAGCAAACGGATCACCTGGTGGTAAGCAATAACCGTTGCCCATGGACACCCGCAACACCAGTGGAGTCACAGATGCGTTGCCGGCCTTTTAAAAGGGAATAAGAGGAATAAGGGGAATAAACGGGAATAAGGGGGGTTGGGCCTCCGGTACCCTCACTCACTCGGCGAAACACAGCGCAAGCGCTATTTTACGCCGGTTTTCTGTGAGGCCGTGGTATCACTCCGGTCGAGCCGGCCCAATTCGTGCCGAAGCATGGCTCTCCCACGCTTAACATTAACAGATTGACAGATAATTTTTGTTTTTGCTTTTAGATAGATGCTCGTACATGACAGAAATACCTAGACCACCAACACCTACCGTGCCGGATGAAAATTTTGACGGTAAGTTTTTCATAAATAGGTTTAAATTCCTAACAAAGAAATTTAGAATTTATATTCTACCTGTGATACTAACTGTAAATTTAGTAAGTTTAGTTGGCATTATTTACAAGCAAAATATTTGTATTATAAAGAAAGCGGTTGAAGCTTTGTTAATTAAATAAATTAACTTAAATTAATTAAAAAAAATAATTATATTAATTGCAAGTATTGTGAAGCTTTGGTAAGTTTTTATACAAACGATGTCTTTTTGTCTCCCTCCAAAAATGATGAAATTTTCCGTTGGAATTGATGTAGATATTATGAAAACTCAGTCCGTTTTTTTTAATGAAAATAAATATTGCTTTAGATAAAATCTATAAGCATAAACTCTCATAACTGCGTGTTAATTAAGTTAATTAATGAAGTTAACATTTTTCTATACATAGAGAATTGTATGCCGATGTTAATTCATGAGCACACAAGAATGTATGAAATAAATTATGATTATTAAAGACCAGTCCACTATGAATTTATGCCTAAACTGACAGTAGGTATAACAGTAATGGTTTATTATTAGACATGACCTGGAATCAGCGCCCGTTTCTGCCTCCTCCAAAACGCGAAGAGGTGTGCCTGGGAGAATGGGTAGCTGATGCAACTGGCCAGCAAATCATTTACATGGAAGAAGAAATCGAGGGCGACGTACTCATAGCAAAACTCAACTACCAAGGTACATTACGGCTTTGTTCTTTATAAACCTTGTGTGCAACTTACAAAATACATAAAACGTTTCTAAAAATAAAGTCGTAATCTTAAAACTTTTTCATTTCGTGTTTTTAAACTCTTAAAAGAAGTCAAGCTTCCAAGGAAAAAAAAAACTGATGAATGCCTTTAATATTATATCAGATAAAATTAATCAGATAACCGGATAATATTATATCAGATAAAATTAGAAGCTTCTGAGACAAAGTGTCATTTATGTTGTGTATTTTATTATCGGCATTGTGTCGGTTTTGACGGTAATACATATTTATTTAAATAGTCATATTTAAATAATTCAACATTACAGAGTCATTCCCACACATCAATGACTAACAACGGTTCACCTCCTTAAAAATATATATTTAATACTATAATATGGAAATTTCTCTTCTCTCCTCATGACATCTTTAAATATGGAAATCTTCCAGGAGTGTACCTTCCACATAGTTACCTGCTCAGTAAATGGATACAACAAGATTGTAAAAATTACCTAAAGCAACCTATTAAAGCAACACTATTCAATTCTAATACATGTTTTACTGAATGCATGGTGCACTGGGAAGAAAAATGAATAAAAAGTAAATGTCAGAAAAATAAAAGCGATAATATTTAAAAGATACGAGCAAGTGAAAATGTTTATTGTATATCTGGGATCCAAATAGGTTTATTTACAAGCGTTGGCAAGTATGACTGTTATTGAAAGAAGAGTAATGGGAGGAATTAAAATAAATGGGGCTATATAGCTTCATAACAGTCAGACATTGTCAAAAACCATTGATTATTTAAGTTAGCAGAGTTACTTAAACTTATGTAAGGGAGTGAATGCTGGGGTTGCCACAAGAAAGATAAAAGCAAGATTAATGCAGTAGAAATAGACCTATGACAGGAATTATTGGTGTGATGATGAAGGATAAATTGAGAAATAGTGTGACAAGGGATGCTAGCGACAAGCTCGGTTGATTTAAATTACAAGCGACCTTTAAAGTCGCGAAATGTGACACCGGTGGTTGGTGCGTGCGCATCTTTACGCAAAGATGTTGTCGCCTCACCAATTTAATTGTGAACGTGGCCATTGTTTTCAAAGAAAATTTAATAAATATAATGAAGAAGAATGTCATAATATTAATGCTGTGAAAGAGTCCGACATAATCACCGTGACACTTGCCGTTACGGTGGTATCCTGGTCACGTTTTGTACTCCTTGTGAGGATTCTCAGCCTCTCTCTCCAAAGAGAAAAAAATCAAGGAAGCTAGGATTTAAAATAACACCGCAAAATTTTTTTGACGTACGAATACAGTTGTCAATGTTAACAATAATCAATGTTATAATATAATGCAATAAACGATATTTGGTGTAGAGGTTGAATGGTTAGATAACTATACAACGGGTCGGGGTTTAATTTTTGCACGAGTCTAATTTTCTGTATGACATGCAGAAATGAATTCCGAATTGGGCCTACCCGCATTTGAGATTTTATTTTGTAATTACACCCACAATAACCCACATATTTAACTCATGATAAGTAAGAGCAGAGATTTATAACGCAAGCGTGACTTTTATTATCATTTCGAGAGAGACGCCTGCTGTTGGACATCTGTTGCTTAAAAGAAATACCTACCACTTTTTACGCTGTAAATTAACTAAATAATGAAGTAACTTTTCTTATTTAAATATATTCGAATATTTCATGGAGTCGATTCTTGGCACATGTTGTTTTTAGTTTTTTGTTCAATAATACTTTTTTTCTATATATACAGGAATCCTATATTTAAATTACATATCTCCCAATATTTTGATATTTTTGCCCTCTAGGAACCATTTATTCGAATTCTACTTTAAGGTATTTAACATTTTATTACAGGCATCTTAAAGTTGAAATTATTCGATGCTATTTTTGACCGTTGTGATATACATACATTGTCAATGTCAAACTGCATGATACATAGGTCACTAATAGTTTTCGGAATAGGCCACTAACATAAACAATATTTAAATAGTTATAGTATGAAAATAGTAGTCATTAACTGTAGAATACACATGCTTCACTTGTCTGTCAATTACACATTGATTAATTAATTTCATTTTTAACACATCGCAATACCTACATTATAACATATCCACGCTGCTTAAACTACAGTGAACTGTCGTCTATTCTTTATTTATTACCGCATGTCATTATTTATAATATCGTTGTTGTTCTGGCTCAGTCAATGATGTACCCTTTTTGATCTTGGAGTTTTTGTTCGTCTCGCATACTTTCATGTCTTTTTTTCTTATTTTTTTGAATTTCTTATTATGTTATACTGTCGTCCTGCTGTTATTGTAATGTGTGTGTTATGTCCAATAAATGTTTCTGTATTTCTTTCTTTTCAACTAAGTAATTGGTTTCATATTGTAGCGTCATTTTCAAAATTGCGTGATTACATGAAAATGGATTTGCCTTGGAAAAATTCTCGGTTCTGATGTTTTAAAATTTCAAGTGAAATTTTATAGTTCAGGAGAATTACGGCTTAGATAGCGAAGAAGCACTATAAGCCAGAATGTAAAACAACTATTTATTGATATTTATTGCAGAATTCAAACAAGGTCGTGTCAATCTCCATGATGAAATTCGTTGAAATTGAAATAACAGGCATGTGTCCTAATATGAAACCCACACATCTTTGGACATAAGCATAGTTCTAACATCATCATCCTTATAATATTTGTATGTGTAAAAACTTTTCAAAAAATCCCACTAAATCTGAATGATACTTAAAAACGAGCTGCATTAATTTCAGATACGACGAAATGTGTCTAACTAATTAGCTACTACGATATCAAAACAAAGTAGCAATCGTATAATAGAGTCTTACAAGATAACCCGAATCCAACCAAAGTGGTGCGCATGAAAATTTACTTTCTTGCCCGCGAAAATAACGCTAAACAGTATATCATCTTGCACAACGACAAAGCAAGTTATCGATCGGCTACACAGACAAATAACTTTTTGAAAGCGAAAAATATACAATTTGCCCTGGTCTTTTGATATTTCTGTGTTCCCAAAAATCAGGATAAAAAATCAAGACATCGCCACGGAAGAGTGGCACAAATGTTTTCCAATTCATTTCAATCGTATGAAAAAGTGCATTAGTAAATAGGGAAAATTTTGACATAAAATTTATACTTGACTATCAATAGATTTTTGACGTGAAACGTCTTTAAAATCGCGCCGAAACATACGGGTACCAGGTTTAAAAAGTGGACCGTAACGAAAATTAAAAAACTGTTAATCTTAGAAACAAAAATGTGGTGTGAATATTTCACTTATATAGTCAGCTCGCTGTAGTGACATTGAGTTTTTTATTAAAATACTTAAAACACCGTCAATCTTGTTTTTATTTCAATCTTTTACTTTTTTTTTCATTATTGATTCCGAACCGAGGAGTTTAAATACATATTTACTATTTAACATTTTATGAAAATACATTTTCCGCAACTCAGTACACATTTATATAGTTGTCCTCGCATCCCTTCCCATTACTTATAATCCTTATCTTCAGTCAATGTTTTTTGTATTTCGATACTTAACGAAATTGTAACTTTATATTTTAAGGTATGACTACGCCACGAATTGGGCCATTTATATACGGCAGATTCAACATGTTACAACCTAAGATACGTAAAATTGATGATGACTGGTATCTAGTTATAACGCAGAGGTGAGACGTTATTCTATATTGTTAACTATTCATTTGTTCAAATTAAATTTAGTCCTATTCTTTGTGTACACGACGATGGTACACTTCGCTTGTTTCGTTTCTTGAAGATCCAGAACTACGAGGGGTTGATGAATTCAAACACTATTGTTGTTTACTCGGCCAGGTAGGGGCGAGATCAGAAGCCTTCTGTTTTGCTATCGTCAGTCGACCACTTCTTTCCAATAATTCCGTGAAGGGGGAGACGAGCATTTTATTTCTATTTCGGGACGCTGTTCCGATGCGCCAAAATGTCAGTTTACAACCCATGAGGTTATACCGCACAGAAAGCTCCTGTTTCGCCATTTTGGATTTTATTTTATACCATAGGATATACATTAAATCTTATTTTATCCATTGTTGTGTTATTTTATTGAACAAATTATCTATACATACTGTATAGATAGGTAATTTATAAGAGCTCAATGTTTGCTATAATACTCCGTTATAATGTAGTATAGTATTCTATATATTTAAATATATTATAGGAATCCCTGATTTATCCTTTATAAGTTTGAGGCTAATTTTTAGACAATATTCATTAAATTAATATACATAAATACTAATTTAATAATCGGAATAACAAAATAACATATATGTAATACATAATAAATAACATATAACTTAAATCGGAACCTATTTTCCTTATGCTATTTTACCTTCATTTCTATAACTATTAGACTATTACCCTATTATACTAGCCTAAGACCTAATTTCACCATACTCTGTTTGTTAAAATAACGTCTTGTTAAACCGTTAACAGCTTGTTAGAGTTAGCAAGTGTCCCACCATGTGCAAACAAGAGATTAGTTAGCTTGATGGACTGTTAAATTTAATGACTGCTCTAGTGATTCGTTAATCTGTAACAGACGATTATTTTACTGTCAAGATGGACGCGGCGTACAATTTTATTATGGATGACGAAGATTTTTTAACAAACTTAGATACTTTAGACAGCATAGTACGACGTCCGAGGATTTTTAAAGAACGGCGTGACTATTTCGACGAATACGACGATGTCGATTTCTGTACAAGGTTTCGTTTGTCTAAAGAAACTGCTATGAATGTATTGGAGTTAATTAAAGACAAACTGGAATTCCCATCAGACCGGTCAGTAAATAATGCTAATTTCGTTATATAGGTACCTATATTATAATACCGACGTAAATTTATCTAGATATAAAGATTTATGTTTCAATACACCATAATAGGTAGTATTCAGCAAGAATCTTTACTTGTTTGCTTATTACCCATATTTAAAAAAAAACTCATTTTGTTTCAGTAATGAATCTATATCACCAATCAATCAACTGCTATTAACCCTAAGATACTTTGCAACTGGTTCGCAACAAATAACAGTAGGAGACTACTGTGGAATTAGCAAATCTTCTTCTCACAGAATAATACATAGGGTTTCCACTGCAATAGCCTCTCTTAGCCGACAATACATCAAGTTTCCCGACTCTGACAATGAACGTATGACTGCACAATTAAATTTTTATAGTATAGCAAGATTTCCAAAAGTGTTGGGAGCTCTTTACAGCATCGTTACAGCATCGGTTT
Source organism: Scirpophaga incertulas (assembly GCA_036419045.1). Lineage (NCBI taxonomy): Eukaryota > Metazoa > Arthropoda > Insecta > Lepidoptera > Crambidae > Scirpophaga > Scirpophaga incertulas. The sequence continues at coordinate 18,756,027 of CM071630.1, read as the reverse complement.
TTTTTATTTTCAACGAGATCCTTGTATTGTTTAATTAGAGTTATTAAGATTTCCTTCACATTGTTTGAAAAATTTGGACCTCTCGTTTTCTTCGACATTTTTTTTATTTTAAAAAGAAAGATAAAAAGCTAAGTAAAATCACTACCTAGGTATTTTACAAATCAAAGAAAATACCTACCACGAACGAAAACACCACGAAACGTCAATCAAATACCTACACCATGGAATTATTTAATAAATAATAATAATAATTTTTTTATAATTCCATGACCTACACAAACAATAGAGAAATAACCTGGCAAAACCAAATATTATGCGCTTGCTTTAGAAACTTATAGAGAGAACGACAATTTAATTTGTTCACATTGTATTGCTACTTGACACATTATACGACCAGAAGAAATTAGACGCATTTCCGTATAGTGAGAGTGATGCACGACGACACTATTATTTGGTTGTATTACAAATTGAATGAACGTTTCGCAATTCATTCAGTTAACGGTTGATTTAGTAATGGCTTGTTAATTTTACAATGTAGGATCTAGAATAACTTAACAACTCTGTTAATTTTAACAAGCCATTACACAACAGACGATTAGTTTAAGTTTGGTGAAATTAGGTCTAAGTATACCTATTCTAATGCCTGTTTATTATTTAATGGATGACCCCTTAGTCGCGAAAGTTCATGAATCATAATGAATATATAGTGATGCTAATATATTCCATTTACTAAATAATAACCCTAAATTTGTGATTCCCAGGCAAGACTACGAGACACCTGACATGCAGATGTACACCTTCACAGTTCTAATAGACGGTCTAGCGCTGCAACCCGCTGTAGTGCTTATCATCGTCAATATTGACGACAACGCACCGATCATACATGCCACCTCCACCTGCGTCACGCCGGTACAGTCTTTTATGATTATTTATTTATATATCAGCTGTGTTTGTTTATAGTTATATACCGGGCAATTTGTCAATACTATGATGACGCCCATCGTCAAGATCGACGCTAGCAAAACATTTCGTTAAGTAGCACCTATATATTTCACTTTCTTATCAAACAATTAATTAATAGAACCATATCAACTGATAAAAAAATACCTGTGTGAACCATTGTTCAAAATATTATATTACAGCAATTGATAAGTTATATTAACGATCATAAATAAACGCTTAATCTATAAATTATATTCATCTAATTCAGATTTAAATATATTAATAGGAACTAGGTGAAGCCCGACTCACGGAATGCGTGTATGAAGTAAGCGACATAGACGGAGAGATCAGCACTCGCTTCATGACGTTCTACGTACTGAGCGACCGCGGCGACGACCGGATATTCTATATGGACGGCGAGAACATTCCCAATGAGTGGTACCGTATGCATATGACGGTAGCCATAACCGAGCCGCTGGACTACGTCGCCAGCCCATTGCACATCTTCACCGTGCAAGCCTCGGTATGTCAATGTTTGCTATAACATTAATATGACTTAAGGGCGACATTTTCAGCAGCCCTCTCAAGCTTATCATATATTTACATATTTTATTTATATATAAAAAGCAAATAAGAGAGAAGCTCATTCAGAGAAAGAAATTACCTACTTCATGTTTTGATTTGTATTCATGTTGTTGCATTCATAATTATGGAACCATTTTTAATATACCTGGCTGACTGAACAAAAGTATGACGTAATATTTATAACTGATACCGGACATGAATGGTAAAATCAATACTCAACACGTATGAAATGCCTGCCCTATTGAACTGGATACGAAATGATGATTTAATGCCCGTAGGAGCATTCCCAAGCCAATACACAAACCTCTCGGTTTGTATATTGGCTCTGTCTTGAGTAATCTCTTTTTAATATAAGATCTCTTTTTAATATAAGTGCTTACAGTAATGATATAGTAGGGGAGGCCAAGAGGGGATTTTTGCAGTTACTCCGGCGTGTCAGATTAAGATATGGGAGATACCTCTCGTCTTGTTGAATAACCCTACAAAATTTTAGACCGCCATTTAGTGACGAACTATTTTAAAAATAAATTGTTATATGAATTTAATCATGCACGTAAGATTAGCACATATATGGTTTAGTTTGATGACGTAAATCTGTTAATTCTTAAATTTTTCGATTACGTGCAGAGAATTTCAAAATATGGCAAATCGAGAAATAAAATTTTGAAATTGTTTTGGAATTAATTAAATGTGGCAGATAAGTTTGTGTCACATTTGAATAGTCTTGTATAATTTATGCTATCAATATCTGACACGATCAAGAATTCTATGTGACTTTTTTTAGACTTAAATTTTTTTTAAAACCTGTAGCTGCTAAACCCATCGTTAAAAATATACACATGTCATTTTTTTTTTCTTCCTAAATATAACCTTTCAATTCCAATAGGTCTCTACGACGCTCGAGTAAATACACATTTAGCATCCTGGCCTCCCCTACTAATAGCCCCATCGTAAATAATCGGCTGAGGACTTAAGTTGGAAATATCAGCATTATTATCAATAAGCTTACTCAAATAGCCGATTTATAAGTACTACAGTTATTTATTTTTGTAGAAATAAGATTATAATTGTTATAAATTCGGAAAATTGAAGGTGAATGAGATACATTTCTAGAAAATAAAACAATATTTTCGACATTATTGTAATATTTAAACACAAAACAATATTAAACAATAAGTATAAACCTTCATTTTCAATCAAAATAAAATAAATATATTCATAAAAATCGTAATAAAATCCATAGCGCAGTTTATAGTAGGGGAGCCCAAACGGGGATTTTTGAAGTGACTCAAGCGTGTTCAAAAAATTATATAGGGAGAATCCTTGCATCCCTTAATATACCTCTACCAAGTATGAAACTTCCATATAGTGGGGTGTGTTGAGGGTTAACTTATGAAGTTTCTATCGTGGACTAACTAAACTGTCTATGATAGAAGCTCGTAGAAGCTATTACTTAGATTTCTAGCTCTATAAAAGGAAAACTTCTCTATTTTTAATAATCCTGGTTCTGGTCCATTGTTATTTTAATTTAAATTGATGAATAAATTACTCTAACAATAACAATATTTTGGTTAAAATATATAGCTAATAGATAATATCTATTGTGTGTTAATTAGTTAACAATTAGAGATGGGGTGTGGTGGTTGCCACTTGACTCCTCCTCCCTTAAAACAAAGATTCGGAAACAATGCTCAGTTTTTGAAAAATACGAATATGTCTTGATATGTCTTGATTTCCTCTTTTTTTCAAAGATTCAAGAGGAATATTGTTGATCTTTATAGGATATAATACTGGTGTATCGAGTTTCGTTGGGTTTATACTGTTAGACCGTCCGCGTCCGGAGACCGATTGACTACTGAGTAGTTTGAGCAGCTGATCTGTTGATTTACTGACTATACAAGGGAAGTGTTGATTCTATAATAGTCCCTCTAGTTCATTAAGGATAACAATTCCACGACCCTTGATATTTACATTCGTTATTAAATTACATATTAGCTAATACATAGATTCTTAATAAATAACTTATCGACTAACAATGGACAATACGTAGGCCGATGAGATAAACAAACATCATCATTACATTAATATACATTTAAAGGAACAAACAATACAATTCTTAAGCAAGATAACAATATTATTAACAAAGAGCTACGTCTCCCAAGTCCTTTATAATTATATATTAGTAAATTCTTGCAGACTTTGCTGTCAGGTGCAAATGTTTTGTAATTGCCTGTAGAGCTGGTCGTTATGTGGCGTTGATGAGCTGGGGTCGTGGCTAGATATGCTCAGAAAGGATTGTGGTGTATACGGAGGAGTAAGGGTGTTTAATGTGTATTGAAGATATATGATACAAAGATAATTTTAAAGATTTTATGCATATTATCTGTTTAATTTTATTCATTATTGGTTACAAAACTTTTTTAAATCATTTTATTTGTTTTTACTGGCACGATACACATTTTCATTTTTGAAAACAAAACACATGCGCTGTCACTTTCACTCACGCATTATTTATATATATGCATATCGTTTATCCCCTCTAATATTGGGTTGGGTTTGAACGTCAAGAAAAGTTACTACCGAGGAAGATTTACTTAACATTTTGCTCCATGCGAGTCGGATAGTTGACCATAGTTACATAGCGGGGTAACTATTAACGCATTTTGACGGCTTCTGGTTAGTTACCTATATCTACAAAGAAAACTCTTTCGTTTAAATTTTACGCGTAATTATTAATAGAATATTAAAAGCGGACTATTGCAGACTTCACAGTATAATGCGTTTATCGGTATATAAGTATTTTACTGTTAATACACTGTTATAGATTAATATTCTATGTACTTTCCCCTTGTCTTTTTAGAATATTTGTGACATTAACACTACATGCTTGCACATTACTTCTTTACATGCAATTTACTAACGTTTTTATTATTATAAAAGTGTGTTTGTTAAATAATTCTAATTCTAAAAAAGTGTTGTAGCTGTGGTGATAAAGTCCAACATTATAAAGTTAATCACATGCGGGTGATTTTCAAATATAATAAATAATATTCTTGTGTCATTTTTCTTTTTGAAACTGTGCGGTTAGTTTCAAGTTATACTTTTTCAGTGCGGCTGGGTGAAACTTTGCGGATCAAAGTTTATCTCATTTTTTTTTTCTCCTTTAATATTTGAATAGGGCAGTGCGGAGAGGCTCTAATTTGATTTATTATTTGCTTGATTGCTTTGAAAGGTTTTGTTATTCTAGTAAATAATAAATAGTATAAGTAAATTGTTATTTCCAAATAAAATATATTTTATATATACAAATTTTTAAGTTAGGGATTTTTTGTTAAAGTTCAAGTTTATTTTCAACGTGCGGTTTTATTTTACTATTTAAAAATGGGTAAGAAAGCCACGAATAAAATAAAGTACGATGTTTTAATATTTAATTTAGAATCGGTGTTTTCTTTAGCTAATGAAGTGGTTACTAAGGAACAAATGAATTTGTTTAAAATTAGATATGCAGACTTGGATAGTTTGTATAAAGAGTTTCATGAGTTACACTTACTATTAGCCTCGGATATTGGTGAAGGTGATGATTCAGCGGAGAAGTACATGGAGCGGTTTAAAGAAATCACCAATAATTACTATATCACAAAGGCAAAGTATTTAGAATTGTTCCCACAGAGTAATACTGTATGCTCAGGGCAGGATTTAGGGAAAGGCAGGTCCGGCTTATTATTGCCTCGTGTTAATATTCCTACTTTCTCTGGGATTATAGAAGAGTTTGCTCATTTTATTGACCTCTTCGAAGCAGTAGTGGGAAAGGATGATACTTTGTCAGATACTCAAAAAATGTATTATCTATACGATTGTTTGCGTGGAGAGGCTAAGTCTTTAGTACACCATCTTACTGTTACTGGTGACAATTATTCGGTTTTATTAGACATTTTAAAGTCCAGATATGCTAATAAAAGATTGCATGCGGACAAATTACTTAAAAATATGCTGTCTTTTTCTCAAATTAATAGTAATTTAAATTCATTAAAAACATTTCTTAATACTTTGCTTGAATCAACTGGGACTGGAGAAAGCGGGGTTCCCAGTTGACCAATGGTGTTATTTGCTTTTGCACATTAATTTAAATAAGCTTGATGCATCTCTTAAACGGCAATTTGAGGAAAAGTATGGTAATGCGAAACTACAAACTTTTGATAATTTAATTTCTTTTTTAACAAGGGAAGTCCAAATATTAGAAACTACTGGAAATCAAAAAGCTTCCTCTTCATATAAGGCTCATATTGCATATATAGTAAAGAAACTAAACAGATTAAATGCATTGGTTGTAAAAATGGGACTCAGTATTTAAACCAGTGTCCCGAATTTTTAAAGTTGAAGGTGTTTGATAGGAAAAAGTTAGTTATTAAGCATCAGTTGTGCTTTCGGTGCTTAAATAACCACAATATAAATGACTGCAAAACAAAACTAATTTGCAATAAATGTAATTCAAATAAACACCATATTTTACTTCATATTGATTCTATTGCGGGCGCGGTGCAATCGACTTCATCGGAGAAGCCGGTGGGTCAGGTTAGTGCAGCACAAGTTAGTGAAGATACTCCTGTACCTACTAGTGTATTGCATGCAGTGTCGGCGCATAATCGTAGGCGGACGGTTTTGTTGTCGACTGCGATTGTTTGTGTTCAGGGTAGAAATGGAATTTTCCAAGAAGCACGTGCTTTGATTGATGGCGGAAGTCAAAGTACTTTTATAACAGATAAGCTTGCCACTAAACTGGGCCTTTGTCCTAAAAGCTCTGGATCGATTTCAGTCAGGGGTATTGGTGGTAATTTTTTGAACAATTGTAAGGGTGCAGTGGTGCTGCGGATCAGTTCACGCAATGTGGATAATCCTGTTTTATATACCACGGGATTGGTACTAGGCAAGATTGCAGATGACTTGCCGAGTTATTCTTTGCCCATGGATTTAAAAAAATATTATGCTGATTTGCATTTAGCGGATAATGAATTTTATAAGAGCCGAAAGATAGATATGCTTATAGGTGCGGACGTTATGGCTGAGATATTACTAGACAGCATTGTACATGTGCCAGGGTTGCCATCAGCAATTAATACAATTTTCGGTTATGTTTTACAGGGACCGGTTCCTTTTTAAGTGATAGCGCGGGCAATTATCACACGTTTTTTACCAATACTAACACTGATATTGTGTTAGAAAATTTTTTTGAAGTAGAAAATATTCCGGGAAAGCTATCTAGTCCAAAGGACGAAGAATGCGAGATGTTGTATCAGAATAGCCATAGTAGAGACGACAATGGCCGGTATATTGTTCGGCTTCCTTTTTTATCTAATAAGCCTGAATCTCCTAATTCAGTCGGTTTCGTCTTGTACAGGCATTATCGCAACGGTTTTGGCATAAGTAGAGTAATCAATATCTTCACACATTACAGAACCGAAACAAGTGGACATCTGCTACAGATCCACCTAAGGTCGGGGATCTAGTCTTAATGAAAAAGGAGAATATTTCTTCATTGAAGTGGAAATTAGGACGGGTTATAGATTTATTACCGGGTAGAGACGGAGTAATTAGAGTTGTTAATTTGAAAACTCTATCGGGTACATTGACACGCCCTGTAGTGAAAATTTGTAAATTGCCTATTATAGACTAACAAATCTTTTAAAGTAATTAAGTGTTCTTAGTTTTAAGTTACATTCAGATTTATTCACGTGAACTGCTAATTAGTCGCGTTGTTTAAAGTTATTGTATTTAGTTTTATAGATAAATAGATAGATAGATAAAACTTTATTTACACTTGACTTCATCACACACAAATACAAAGAACTTAAAATTATACAAACTTAACAATTACACAAAACAAACTAAATTGTGTGCGCTGCAGAAGTGCAAAAGGGTCGTAGCTCAGTAACTGAAATTTACTCACATCAGGATGTGAGCAAAGCACTGGTATTCTGCTACCACCCGAGGGTTTCTTAGCAGGAAATTACAAAGGTCTTATAGTGACTTAAATCATTTTGCACATCCATAAGCAAGCGTATTTGCGTATACAAGTATAATAGCACACACACATACGTGCAGGCACACAAGTAGAATATGTAATTATTTTAATACTATCACAACAGTAAAAGATCGAGCGAAAAATGTGAGTCCGCCGTTCAAATGGCGAAATCCGCTACCGAATACCCCTTTGGAATACCTAATCGTTGTTTTTGTAAAAGAAATAATTTAATATGTTTTTTGAAAGAAAATTAAGATGTCAACTGTCTTAAAGAAGGAGGTTTTATTATTCCAACATTTGGCAGCTAGATAACGGAAACTGCCAGTGAAAGCCACAGTTTTATGAGGATGACTTTCTAAAAGATACTCGTATCTACAGGTTCTGGTACCATATCTATAATGAAAAGAAGATGTTTTGATTTTCGAAAAGAGATATGCCGGCTTCCCATATTTTAAAATATCAAACATCAAGCAAGCAAGATGCAGATGTCTCCTAGAGCTCATATTTAGCATGGAAGCTTCATTTATGTAAGGAGAGATGTGACTCCTAGGAGGTATCTTGAAGCAAAAGCGACAACATGCATTTTGTACTCGCTGTATAAGACGACGAGTTTTGGACTGCAACCGTGGACCATATACCAAGTCTCCATAATTAAGTTTAGATAATATTAAAGATTCGCAGAGCATTATTCGTACTTTTCATTAAGGAGGTTTCTAACAGTGTATAAAACTTTTAAGCGATAAAAGCAGGACCTAACTAAGTTAAGTATATGGGTCTCAAAACGTTAAAGACTATCAATAGATATACCCAGATTCTTGCTTCACATACTTGTTCAATCATCTTTCCCTGAATCATAACTACAGGATTTCCCTTAATGACTTTAGTAATTTGATTTTTCGAACCAAGAATTAAATATTTAGTCTTACTAGGATCAAGAACAAGACTATTTCGTTCAGACCACGAGGCAACACTATTTAGATCTTCATTTAATTGAGAAATAAGAATGCGAGTTTCGCTTGGTTTGGCGGATAAATATAACTGAACATCATCAGCATATAGTTGATATTTACAATGTTTAATGACTCCAACAACATCAGCAGTGTATATAATAAAAAGTAAAGGGCCAAGTATAGAGCCCTGTGGAACACCACGCTGCAGGAGCCTAGGCAAAGATAATGAGAAAGATCCATGTTCTTCAGGAAGCTTAACCGACTGCCAACGGTTTTTGAGATAGCAATTAAACCAAGATAGAGACACGTCATCGATACCGTAATAGCGGAGCTTCGCCAGGAGCAAAGGGACATTTAAGCAGTCAAATGCACGGGAAAAATTAAGAAGAACCATAAAAGTACTGTTACCAGCATCTTGCTGTGCAAGCACGTTATCGACAACATCCAGTAGAGCTGTAGTGGTTCCCATACCTCTACGAAAACCTGACTGAACACTTGGCAGAATATTATTACTCTCGACAAATCTACTGAGCTGATTATAAACTGCCTTTTCCAAGATTTTTGATAAATATGGTAAAATACTAATTGGTCGGAGTTCTTTCACTTCAGTTGGGTTATTCACTTTTGGTAGTGGTATCACAAGTGCGGACTTCCAGACAGCAGGGACCACTCCTATCGTGATAGATTTATTTATTATATTTTTTATTATTTATTATTTGATTTATTTATTATTTATTATTTCGATAAAGGCTTTATTAGCCTTTCTCTCGGGGGGAGGATGTTTAATTTTATTCATTATTGGTTACAAAACTTTTTTAAATCATTTTATTTGATTTTACTGGCATGCTACACATTTTCATTTTTGAAAACAAAACACATGCGCTGTCACTTTCACTCACGCATTATTTATATATATGCATATCGTTTATCCCCTCTAATATTGGGTTGGGTTTGAACGTCAAGAAAAAACAAAAGAAGATCAACACACAAGAAAATTTTCTCTAATGGCGCGCATGCAAATTATATAACGCAGTGAAAGAAAATAATACTGTGGAAGGTTAATAAAAATATAAAGAAAAACGTTCAAGGGGTAAGCTTAGCAATATTTATTATATGTTTTCATTTGTAATAAAATTTATGGTAAAAGAACAATTCTTAGTTATCTCTTACATTGATATTTAAACTACCAGACGCCGGCAAACAAATTTTAAAACCAGCGACCTAAAATAACTACATATTTTAATTACATTAAGTGGAATCTTATCCAAAGTTACTACCGAGGAAGATTTACTTAACATTATCTAAAGATATAGGAGCAATTAAGATTTTACTTCATCTAGCAGGGTTTGAAGATTTTGAATTCTTTATATATACGCACCGTGAATATTACAAAAGGGTGTAACGCTTTTTATTTAATAAATTAGATACTAGTTAAAATATATAATAAAATATATTGGACTAGATGGAAAAGCACTAAGAATTTTTATTCGGTGTCGGAGCAGGGTGAATGTACATATAAAAAAATTAATTGATACAAACGGGCTCGAACTCAAAATTACTTAATACCGTGGCCATTGCCAATAAGACGACAGAGTCGCCGACGCTCAACATAGTTGTATAAAAAAATATAATTCCCTTATCCCACAGGCTTGATTATGATATTGCCATTGATAACGTTTGTAATATTCCAGGACTCTTTACCGAACAACGCGACGGTACCGCTGATGGTACAGGTGCAAAATGTGGAGCACCGCCCGCCGACCTGGCAGGAACAATTCGCAGTGCAGCAATTCGATGAGAAGACATCGCAGCGCTTCCGACTGCGCGCTATAGATGGCGACACCGGCATCAACAAGCTAATATATTATACCATCAAAACGGATCCTAGAGGTTTGTTAAGCTTCTGCTCTAGTGCTCCATACTATGATTAAACTGAGGTGAGATTGTCTCTAGCTTAAGTATTTTACTCTAAGTAGATGCTTCGCCCCAAGAGTCTGTCGGCACAGTTAACAATTATTTTGCTAATGTTGGGAAAGAACTAGCTAGTAAAATAGTATCAATTCCTAATACTGGTTTATCAGAACCTTATACTGGATCATCACCATCTGCTAAATGTATGGTTCTTATGAAAGTGGCAGAAAATGAAGTGAAAGACATTATCCGAAATTTTCACAGTAACGGTACTGCAGGATGGAAAGCGTGCCTGCCCGTTTATTGAAATCTACGTACAGTGCTCTAACCCCGGTGATTATCCATATATGTAACTTGGCAATTACAACTGAAAAAGCTCTTAATAAAGCAATTGTACATCCCATATACCCAAGCGATAATAAGAGTCTTCTTACCAATTATACACCGATCTTAGCTTTACCTGCACTGTTAGAAATTATGAACCTTTAACATTTTATTGTGATTGAATACTTGTAAATGTTAATGTCTTTAGGGGTAAAATAAATAGATAACTATTATTGTCGCTTCATATCACTTGTCTTTGCCTTACTTCTGCAGCAATGCAGCAAATTTTTCATTATTATGTTTCGGTTCATATAAAGTTTACATAAATTAATGATAAAATAACACCTATTACTAAGCCGCTTCCAATCGATTTTGCGTGAGCAATCTATTTTCTGATTTTGTATGTACAAAAAATTATGTATTTTCACACTGCGACCTTGAGGAACCGACTTATTAATTTTTGTAATTCTCTTCATAGACACATTTTTCTCATTGGAAACTGCACCAGGAGAGCACAATGGTACCGAACTAGTAGTGGACCCCATTGACAGAGACTACCTGCAGCGAGAAGTGTTCCAACTGTCAGTCATCGCGTATAAAGAGGCCGACAACGGCGAAAACTTCTCCACAGAGACCAGTATTGTAATAATTGGTGAGTCAGTTATTAGTCAGTTAAATATCTCGAAGTGATATTCCAATTGAATCGAATTTGTATGGTTACCTAAAACAATAGAAGGACGCAAATGACTGTGCAATTTTTAATGACGTGATAATCTAACTATCTGGTTTGTCCAAAGTTAATTATTAGTACAATTGTACCCTACATGGTAATTAATAATACAATTGTACCCAAAATTTACTATACACAAAAATATTTACATTCGTATGCAAAATATCAAAGTTACCCAATAAACCATTAATTCATAAAAAGCAACACAGAAATGTACATTTACAAATAAAATATCAAAGTTACTATGTAGTGCATTAATTCATGAATTGCAACACAGAAATACGGTTACAATCATAACTAGTACGCACTATACATTACTGTAACTAGAAGATTACCGAACGACTGCTAGAAATAAGATAAATTATTATTATTAATATTTATATAAATGGAATAAACTGTTAGTAATGCATTGCACTAGCTGACATTTTAGTCTATATAATTAAAACTTTAGTGATTTTAACAACATAATACGAGAATTTAAAGTTAATATAAATTAAAAATTAAGTAACATAATCTTATCTAATATTGTAATACTGTCTAAGCTTACTCATGTTTGTAATCTAATCACAATCACTGAATGGCTCAGTGAACGATATCAACGACCAACGTCCAGTCCCACTCCGTCAGAAATACACCATCGCAATCATGGAGGAGACGGCTCAGAGTCTAAACCTGGAAGATTTTGGTTTTCATGACCTCGATTTGGTAAGTGTTTGTATGATTCAGGGCTGGTTTAGTTTTATATCGTTATTATATTATGTTTACTAATCTTTATACAGAAAACAAAGTCTTGTTAATTAGATCATCATGTTTGTACTGTATTGTTTTTCGCGTTTAATTGCTTTTTGTAAGTTTCTTATTTGATATTTTTTAAACTTATATTAAAATATTTTTATTAATTCATTCAAATTTACACTTTAGAAATTTTCTCATCTTTTTACGTTTCTAATCCTTAACTTCCGCCGTTTGGCGTCAGGGCGAGAACGCCCGGTACTCTGTCCAGCACATAGATGTACAACCTCCCAGTGCCGCAGCAGCATTCTACTTATCGCCGCAAGAAGGCTACCAGCGGCAGATATTTTATATGGGCACTCAAGATCACGCTAGACTCGACTACGAGGTGGCCGAATTCCAGGATATTACCATCAAAGTACGTATAATAATATGAAGCGCAATTCTATTTGATGCCGCAAGAGAGTTAACAGCTACAGACTTACTAACTACCACCAAATCTTAAATGCGGAGTTAAATTCTGCTTTTACTTTCCCTACTTTTTATTTCTGAAATGAGTTTGCTGGCCTTTATCTCCTGCAAAAACACCGAATTTGAGCCAGCGACTGTATTTATTTATTTCAACGATAAGTATAGGATTCATCTCTCTACGTTAATCAATCACATTTAGTTTACGCTGTTGATGATTCAACACAATATATAATATTGTACTTTTACTGCTAAATTCTGAAAAGACAGCTAACCGACAGCATGCGATGTATAGGAATATCATATAATAATAATAATATAAGCATAGGGAAGTGTTAATTAATTTATGTTACAAGTACATGCTTCATCAATGCTTGTGGTGAACTGTCCGTGAGTTACGTCACCGAGGGTCCCGATATGCTGCAGGGTGGCGTATGCCACCTGCCTCTGTCTTGCATTAGCCGGCCGGACAAAGGATAGTTACAAGAGCCGATGTTCGAAGGGTGAAAGTGTAAAAATATCATAACGTCATCGGCGTCTCAATCGCTGCTGCAGATACAACTCTCTACACCATTAGCCGTTCACACCAATGTTGCTCCCTTCGCACTAGTTTTGATCTACTTTTTTGGGTGCTATTTAGTGACTGGCGAGTCACTACCTGCCATATTTAAATCAGTTAAGAGGCTTTGAGAAGGTAGGTGACCGGAGTCTCATCCATAGCCCAGTTCTCATTACCACCAAAATTGAAATGCATTCAAACGTCTTGGCCTGTAATGACAATAGTTTCGGCGCATCTAATAGTCTTTAGCTGCATTTCCTATGAAGACGGAGACAGATGATGATTGGTACATGTCAGCTCCTCATTCAGATTCATTGCGAAAAACTGAAACACAGACTTCAACACAAACGCAATTTTATTATAATTTGGACACAGTCAAGCGCCAGAGTTTCTTGAGGAGATTCTAAACAAATATAAAACCCACAAGGATCATCGTATAGCAGTATATATATATATATATATATATATATATATATATATATATATATATATATATATATATATATATATATATATATATATATATATATATATATATATATAAGGTAGCTTGTAAGACAAAATAATATGTACAATATGAATACTAATAGTATTCATTAATGAATAGTAATATAGTATGAAGTTATATATTGTGGTTCGAGGGTGAAAAGTTCCAAAGCCGTATAACTATGTATATAGGAACCCAAGCAGACGACCCCGTCAAAATCTCTCTCCACTAAAGATAATAACAACATAAAAAAAATAATTATTTCTCCCTTCGTCCATTAAATACCTCAAAGCTTTCCAGGTGATCGCAACAGATTTGCTGAATCCTAGCTTCGTCGGCGAAACACTATTGCATATCGAGTTGATAAACTGGAACGACGAGGAACCGATATTTCAACAGCCATCCTACAACGTGTCGTTCAAGGAAACTGTCCCGAAAGGATTCAAAGTAGGCACCGTGGTAGCGGACGACCGCGACATTGGTGATAAAGTTGTGTAAGATATATATATTTTTTTTATTTCGTTATGTTGACAAATATGAAGAATGGTAAGAGGTTATAATCGCTTATCACATGAGTATCGTATAGTTAATCTGCAAACCCCACAAAAACAATAACGTACGTTGAAACTTATGACTTATAACAATTATTAAAAACAATCTAACGGTGCCTTCTAATGATAACATCAGAAACTCCGTTTAGTTTTATAAATTGCTGTAATCTTCCATAAACAACTTGGCAGTCAAGCAATGTGGCAATTTGACAAAAATATTTGAATACAAAAATCTTGATTTATCTTGTCGCCAGATAGTATTTAGATAATCATTAAATGAAAGTTTCGTACAGAGATTCGTTTATTAATGACTGGTGTATCCTTGGTAATGCATGCACGACACACAGGCACACACATACACTACATTAGTCTCTTACTCAGGCGTTGAGGCCCTACCCGTAGCTAACCAGGCCGTTCGGAGGTGGTCCGGAGAAATTGAATTCGAATCAACGACAAGATGAACGTTAAGGTAATCGAACAGTACGATCCGTACCACCTAATAAAAAAGGGAGATTCCTGGTTCCTGGCTGGATATACTGCATATGGACAAGGTGGTGGTCAAGGTTGGTTAAGTGGATAAACTCCCCGGAGAGCGTTTTATATACACTTGTTGAACACCGTACATAAGTCTCATTTTGAAAAAGGGTAGCATTCACCCAGATTTGAAAAGGACATTTTTCATGTATTTTTTTTTTATTGGACACAATTTATGATTCCGTAGGTCTTAAAAGCACTGACCTGATGGTAACAATTTGTCTGAATAATTTCGAAATAGACATAATTCCTACACATTTCTAGACAAAACCATATAGAAATTAGTCCACTAAGAATTTTACAAAGATGTTGGCAGTAATAACCAGATACAAAGGTAATTTATTTAGGGCACAACTTACGGGACCAACATATAAGGTTGTTATGAGAGTTGTCTATTCCAACAATCTTCATACTTTTCAGATATTCCATGATGGGCAACGCTGTGGAGTACCTCAGCATCGACGAAGATACTGGTGATATTTACGTGAACATCGACAACGCTTTTGACTATCACCGACAGAGCGTACTGTTTGTACAGGTCAGTTATAATAAAAGAAGTAAATATTTTTTGCCCTTCATATCCAACATTTATGGCATAGGTCATATCACTAAACATTATTATTTCGCAAAATACCTAAAAGTATGCTGCATTAAAAGTATCGGGAATGGAATATCCACTGTTCCTGTCATATATATTTTTTTAAATTGATTTAATTGAAAACTCCTTGGTTTAAAAAATCGAATACCATTTATTTGCTTAAAAAAAGATTCTCGGTCTCCTCACAAGGTCTTGTTAAACTTGTTTAGTCGTTGAGAAAATGGAATTGACTTAAGAAAATTCAAGAGCGATGATTTATTATATATATTATATGACTTTTGAAGTGGTTCAACACAAAAACAGTGTGTTGATCGGATGCTTTCTGCATTTGGTGATGAAGTCCCATCTAAAACCACAATTTATCGCTGGTTTGCTGAATTTCAACGTGGACGTATCAAGCTTAGTGATGATCCGCGTCAGGGTCGTCCAAAAACTGCAGTCACTCAAGAAAATGTTGATACTGTGCGAAAGCTGATTGACGAAGATTGACATGCGATATACTGCCAAATTCAGGCAACTTTAGACATTACAAATAATCAAAAGAGACAAATACAAATAATCTTGCATGAACAATTAGGTGTAAAAAAGTTATTTTCCCGATGGATACCGCATTCGCTATGTGAAGAGCAAAAAGCATCTCGCGTTACATGGTGCGTCAGAACTCTCTACAGATTCCACGCAGGATCCTCAAATGCTGTGTATAACATCGTATCAAGTGACGAATCTTGAATATACGCGTACGAACCCAAAACAAAAGACCAGTCACGAGTTTGGGTGTTCAAAAATGGGTAAAAGCCCACAAAAACTGTTTGTTCACGGAGTGTTACAAAAAAATGGTGGCCACGTTTGACTCCAAAATTGGCCATGTTGCGACTATTCCTCTTGAGGGACAAAGAACTGTTAATGCAGAATGGTATACTAGCATTTGTTTGCCACAGGTCGTTTCTGAACTCCGTAAAGAGAACTGCAACCGTCGCATTGTCGTATCATCCTCCATTACGACAATGCGAGTTCTCACACCGCGCATAGAACAAAAAGTTTTTGGAGCAACAAAACATAGAATTATTAGACTATTCGCCGCACAGCCCCGACCTAAGCCCTAATGATTTATACACTTTCCCAAAAAGAAAGATTAAATTGCGTGGTCAGAGATTTTCATCACCTGAAGCTGTGGACGCCTACAAACGGCCATTTTGTAGACCCCAACTTCCAAATAGAATGGTTGCTTAAATGATTGGTTCTATCGTATAGAAAAATGTGTCACTTTTCGCGGAAAATACTTCGAAAAGCAATTAATACATTTTTAAATATTAATGTTGTATCACTTTCATGATTCCCGAAATCTTCAGTGCCGCCCTCGTACCAGAACCCCCATAAGTAAAGGCCTTTGACCATACCCGACCTACGTCGTTGACTTTAATGGCGCCCTATCAGTTGATTTTCAACCAAACCCCTATACGATCCTTCAGATGTACATACATGTTGGCTCTCGCTAATTTTATTCATCGTCGGTATTTTATTAATGTCCAATAAACATTTATATACGAAGAAAGCCCGAAAAATTGTGAAACACCCCTTTTTTGGATTTAGGTAAAAAATATATTGTTTTCATACATCGCACAACTGGCCATGGCCACGGTCACATACGTGTCGTCAGCATCGTCGGGACGACCTCCGTAGTCGAGTGGATAGTACACCGGTTTCAAAGTGTCGCCATCTCTGAGGTCCCGGGTTCGAATCCCGATGGCAGCATTTGTACCTTAGTCATGGTTGTTGATATATATTTCAATAAAAATTATTTATAATATGTATGTCTATCCGTTACCCTAGATCCCGTAGCACAAGTCTTACAGAGCTTAGTTTGGGCTAGGCTAATTGGTGTAAGTGTAACAAATATTTATTATTTATTTATTTATAATAAATAAATAACTTTATTTTATTGGTGCGTTTTAATAAACCCAGTCACTCTCTAAATATGTGGACAGTGACCATACATCGAAGTGTTCGTTCGAGAAGTGATGAGACCTTACGCAAATGATTAGTGATATCATCTAGATTCTAAAAATAACCTTATATTATTGTCAATAAGTATATATTATGTATTGAAGGTGCGTGCTGACGATACGCTTGGGGAGCCATACCACACGACCACCGCGCAACTCGTCATCCACCTAGAGGACGTCAACAACACGCCGCCCACGCTACGTTTAGTGAGTTCAGAAATACTCGTATACTTAATCATAATATTATTCGGAAGTTTCAATGCAAGTGTTTACTTCATAACACTGGTACGATGAAAACATAAATGACTATGCAACATATTGACGTACCTTCTCACAACCTACGCCCTTTAGATTTTAGTACAGTCTACTACTCTTTTTATGATGAAATCATTGAAGCAATTATAATCTTCTGTCCGTCACAAAGATTTTTCCGAAAGAATAAGATTCAATTGCAATGACTACGATCAATTCAAGCCGTAGGGCCCTCATGGCCAAGGCTGAGGCTGAGTTTAGTCAATAGGTCACGCTATAGGTTAGACCGCTCTGGCCGGCGTGGATTCCGACTTAAGCACCGTGACACTTGCCGTTACGGTGGTTGATGATGATGATGAGTATTTGAATAGTATTAAAAACTCTTAACTTGGTTCGCGCTCTTAAAATTTGTCAAAAATACAATTATAATTAATGCAGCCCCGCGAGAGTCCCAACGTGGAGGAGAACGTACCCGAAGGGTTCGAGGTTACGCGTGGCATCCGCGCTACCGACCCCGACACCACAGCACACCTTCGCTTCGATATCGACTGGGACGGCTCCTGGGCCACCAAACAAGGTCGGCCCACACCGGAAATCGAGTACAGAGAGTAAGAATCACATGATACATTTGAAAAATGTCTATTCTCAGACAAACTATAATAATGAAAAATAATGAAAGATGTAATGTTTCTTGACCACACACTCAATACATGAATATAATATATAAATTTGTATAACATTGACTAGTCTGAGTCTAGAAGACTAGAGCTACGCTTTTCACGCGCCGTGCTAAGATTGCTGTTAAGTTTTAGCATAATATTTCCCTATACGCGTACGCTTTGTCTCTTCGGAGAGCAGGTCTCTCCAAACTTTCCAGCTTTAGAGCCATACTGATTACTCCAGTAAGTTCCGAAACCCAAACCCATATTATCATTGCCGGTGGTAAAAAGTGAAATAGTCCACTGATGAAAAAAAAATCTGAAAAAATCTTCATTTACAAAACTCAAAACTGAACAGAGGCTGCAACTCGTGCCAGCTTTCGTGTGGCTCTTGAAATTGCAAAACGTGGAAAACCATTCACTGATGGAGAAATGATCAAAGAATGTATAATTGCAGTATCCGAAGAAATGTGCCCTGAAAAGGTAAATTTAGTAAAAACTGTCAGTATGTCAGCAAACACTGTGGTTCGAAGGGTAGAAAACATTGCTTACAATATATCCTCTCAACTGTTCGACAAAAATGGACATGTTAAGTGATTTTCTTTGGCCTTGGATGAGTCAACAGATGTGTCAGATACTGCTCAGGTGTTGATTTCGATTTAATATTAGATAATAATAATAATAAGTCTTTATTAACAAACACCGAGTTACATGGCCCAACACATTTCAAAACTATGTTGATATTGCATAAAAATGGCCGTTCAAATCAGGTACCAGCGGAACTCAAACTAGACGAAAGCCTGTATCTTGAGTCCCGCAGGTGCTCACAATACTATGATTATGTGTGTGCACTAATACTTCTAATTATATGTACAAAAACTTTCTAAGTTGGACGACAATATAATAACCCTAGTCAACTCCATTACTTAACAATTCTTTAATTTATGGCTATCATTTCTATATATTTTTTTTAATGTTTTGTGGATCTATTTGTGTGTGTGTGTGTGTGAGGGTGTGTGTGTGTGTGTTGAATTATGTGGATAGGTATATAAGACAGTATAACTAACCGAGAGTGTGTGTGGGGTGTACGTATATAATAAATAAATAAATGAAACAGGAGTGCATACAGTTGTGTGGGGTATCAGAGATTTATATTGAAGTAGAGGGCATTAAGTTTTCTGTTTCATCATAAGTGAGAGAGTATAGCCAGCCCATAATAACCCTCTTACATTTGACAAGAGAGACCTGTACTATGTCAGTTACTGTATTAACCTTGTTGTATACGCAAGGAAGTGAGTATCTGGGACAGCGTCTAGCAATTCCAGATTTTGCTATGGGTAAAGGTATTCTAAAGACGCGTTTACTCTTTATGAGTGCGTAATCTGTTCGATGTTTTAGAGTTATGTGCGTTTTTAAAATGGCACTCAATATGAACAGTTGACGAACACGCAGGACCCTGCACTCTTTATATAGGTTATTCGTCGGGTAACGGAAAGGTTTTCTTAACATGACTTTGAGGAGAGATCTCTGTGCTCTTTCGATCAGTATGAAATGGGTCTTAGGCGCACTTTATTTATTTATATTCGAAGAGTAGATAAAAGCTACGAAGTGCATGAAAAACTTCTTGATATGTATAGTGTTCATGGCACAACTACTGGTACTGATATTTTTAAAGGAGTTGAAATAGCCATTAATCAAAAGAACCTTCGATGGAAAGCTCTTATGTCAAAGGCTGTAGAAAATTACGGTGATTCAAAACCTTACTATTAGTCTTACGTCTTAGTCGTGTATCATCCATCAACAGTCTTTGTGCGGAAAATGTTTTGATATGTCTGAAGTTCTGAAACCAGTCGTATCAACTGTAAATTTTATCAAATCTTTCGGGCTGAATCAGCGACGATTGCGACAATTTATTGAAGAGATTGGAGAAAATGACTTACCTTATCATACTGCCGTATGTTGACTTAGTTATGGGAAAGTCCTTCAGCGCTTTTTTGAACTTCGAGCAGTGATCTAAATTTTTTTTTATGAAAAGCATCGCCCTCTTACTGAATTACAAAACAACGCATGGCTGTGGTGAGTGTATGTTTTTCACATTTTAAAATATGTGAAATATTCAGCCACACCACTGAGACTGAGTTTCCTATCGATTTGCAATCGATTTGAGTGCTTTGAAAATAAATTTTGATACTCGTTTCTCGGACTTTGATGCCATTGCGAATCAAATTAAGATTTTTCAGAATTCTTTTGGTACTGACATTGAAACCCTAGCCCCGGGACTTCAAATGGAAATGATTGATCTACAGTGCAGTGATATAATTAACAAGAAATATCAAAACTCATCTTTGTTGTAATTTTATAAGAGTATTCTACTGACACAATTTGATAATTTGCATAAATTTGCTCGTGGGCTGTTTTTTGTTTTTGGTACTACTTATTTGTGTGAGAAGACCTTCTCCAAAAAGATTATAACATAAAATTAGAATATTTCAGTAAACTAAATTTAATTTGTTATAAAAAATATGATCTCTAAAATGAGTTTTCAAGTATGCTAGCTCTCCGCGGGCCGGACAAAATCTGTCCGCGGGCCGGATGTGGCGCTCGGGCCGAAGTTTGGCGACCCCAGGTTTCGTCTGAGCGTGAGCGCCTTATCCCGAAGAAGAGCTGCATCGCGCCCTGACGAGACCATGGGATCCCTTACGGACACAACCACGACCTCATCGGCGTATGGCAACAAGCGGCCAAAACAAAGAACCACGAGGGTGGCCGCCGGATATCTCCGGCCATCCCCCGACCCAAAATGGATCCCCTGGACGACAACCACCCCCTCTTAATAAAAAAAGGAGGTTTCGCCCGTCCGCCACTGGCCGCTTCGAGCGGCTCACCAGCTTGGACCCCGCCATCCCACGCTCCCCCTGTCGGGGGGCTCTCTATCAGACTATTAGCCATCAAAAGACGTTGCCCAGGGTGCATCACGAGGAGGTTATCTGACCCGCACCCCACACTTATTCCAATAAGCCTAGCCCAAAGTAAGTTCTGTATGGCTTGCGTTTGGGATATAGGGTAATGGATAAACATAAATATATTTTACATATTAAAATATTTTTGATAGAAATATATATTAACAACCATGACTAAGGTACACATCACATAAACATGTGCCCCCACTGGTGTTCGAACCCGGGACCTTAGAGATGGCAATACCTTGATACTGGTGCACTAACCACTCGACGACGGAGTTTGTCTAATAATATAAGTACCTACTTACTAATATTGTAAACGCGAAAGTTAGTGCTAAAGTGCTAAAGTTAAAGCTACTTTACAATATCATCGCTTATTAATCTGAATAGGCTATCATTTATATAGATACATAATTTACATGGTTGGACAATTCACCAAAATATGACTATATGTGGCAAGTAAGGAAACAAAAATCCACCATCTACGAGTATACAGAGGAGGTCACGGGCAGATAGTTTTTAATAAATGCTAAATATCCATATTGCACTTAATTTATGGAAATTATAAACACTGTTTTTAATCTACGAAATATTGTTTAAATTGAAATAAAAACTTGATGTTTTCTATAAATAGGGCTAGGCCTCTTTTTCGCAGGAGAAATTTTAAATAATTTAATTCATTTTATATCCATACATCCATTTTATTTCAATATTATAAATAACATAATTCTAAATAATATCTAAAGATACTTCATAATTAAAAACATTGCAAACACTAATTTATCACACCTTAACACAACAAAATTTTCAATGATATCTCAATTTTAATTTACCTCGACAACAAAAAACATAGGCAAAATTCTAAACCTCTAACATCCCCCCGAATGTTGTATTTATCTATTTCCGCATTCGTAATTACTCTCAAGCTACAACATGACATACTATATACTAAACAAAACCCCTCGTAATAAAAAAAATATCAACGCAACTTACTTATAATAATAAAACTTCAAATAACCAAAAATTAAAACTAAATTTAATAAATATTAATTACAAAAAGTCCATTGCTTAATCACTGATAACTCACAATATTCTTTCGTAAAAACACAATAGCTAATTTAGTTATAAAAACTTAGTTCTATCCAACCCTTTAGTTAAAATGTCTGCTATGTTATTGTTGGAGAATAGAAAATTTCAATTGAATTTTGATCAACCTTTCGTTTAATAAAATGGTATTTGACATTTATGTTTACTCCTATTTACAATCCCATTCTTAATTAACTAAATTAGATTGGTTGTCAACATATTCTGTCTTTGGAATTGTACCTGTGATTCTCACAGTACATATAATAAATCTTTGATACATTCGGTAGCCGGGATATATTCTGCCTGTGTGCTCATTACAGAATATTTTCTTGAAAACTAATGGATTGATCCGCCGCCGTACAGAATTACAAAGCCTGTGATACGTTTCCTAGTATCTGGATCACCCGTAAAATCTACATATCTCTTCAAACTTAGTAATTACTGCGAGAATATTATATACATTACAGAAGATACGTAAACATTAATATATCAAATAATATTTTTAATATTATTCAAATTACTCATAATAGGACATTTGTTTTATTTAATTAAGTACTTAAATCAATAGTGAACCAGCTAACTTTCTATAAAGTCTTTCTGTAATGTCTAAAACATGCATGTGATGAAACCTCTTCAATGTATAACTTACTTTTTTTTTGTTCTGTGGTATTGTTGACATGGCGTTGTAAAAATATATTGTTTTTTGAGTTTAACACTAATTATTATTTTTCAAATACAGTTTTTATCTCTTGATCTCTGTCATTTATTATTATTATTAAACACAAGCGGTTCAGTGCCGCAACATCTGGCGACCGTGAAATGGAAAGATCCTTACAAGCACGATCAACTGCGAGAAGATTGTTTACCTTATCCGCATAAAAATTTGAGACAGCACTAGATAATAAAGAAAAAAGTGCAATTCAAGCTCATTTCGCTAATCTACAGAGCAAGTACGAGAAATTATCAGCGGTGGATAATAAAATTTTGGATTTGTGGCTTGATCAAGATGACCGAGATGATAATGTGTTTGAAGCAGATATGGTTTCCATTGAGGTGTACAATGACAGATGGTATGCTCTGCAGCAAAGATATAAAGAATTTATAGAAGACTATCAGAGCTCCAAACAAGGTACAGTCATCGACAAAAATGGTTCCATATCCGAGTGTTATTCTGCTAACAATCACTGTGTGAATCGCTTATTGAAGCTTCCCAAGTTAGAGCTGCCCCGATTTGATGGAGATATTAAGAAATGGATCGGGTTTTGGGGAATCTTTGGGAAGATACACAATAACGAAAATATAGACAATAATACCAAGTTCCAGTATTTACTGCAAGCAACAGAGCCAGGTACTCCTGCTAAAGCCTTAATTGACAGTTTCCCACCCTCGGGGATTAATTATGCCAAAGCCGTGGAATAACTTAAAAAGCACGGTACGGCCGCGATGAGTTGTTAATTGAAGTATATGTGCGGGAGCTACTAGCCCTGGTTTTGGAACAAAGTAAAGGCGCCACAATGTCAGTTGGGACATTATATGATAAATTAGAGACCCAGCTGCACGCCTTAGAAAGGAGTTACAACGGACAAGTACGCTGCAATGTTACGTCCCCTCGTAGAATCTGCATTACCCTTAGAGTTGCTGCGAGTATGGGAACGCGCTACTTGTCAGAAAGATCTTGAGAAGCTCCTGCAATTTATAAAAAATGAAGTGGAAAGCGAGCAGAGAATTAAACTTTCACGTGGGATCGTTTACCAAAATGTTACGCCTTCAATGTCTACTGCTGCGTGCTTGGACTGCTGGAGTTATGAAGAAGAACGATCACAAAGTTACTGAGTACGTACCAAAGCCTTGTTTATTTTGTGATAAACCTTCTCACGCTAGCTCAGAATGCACAAGTGCTATAAAGAGCGCAAAAGTTACGTGAAAAAGAAAAATGCATGTCAGATCTGCTTGAAACAAGGCCACATTGCTAAGAAATGTAGAAAATATCCTAAATGCTTCATTTGCTTTAGGAGACACTTCCCTTTGATGTGTGATAATTTGCAAAATATTTCGCTTCCAAATACTGATTCTAACACTAATGTCCAACAAGCAGTAGTAAATCGCTCTTCAACTGCTTCTTCGCCTGGGCTAATTTTACTGCAAACCCTTAAAATAAATATTAATTATGGTAATAAATCATTCACAGTAAGGGCCTTGCTGGATACTGGAGCACAGCGATCTTTTTTAAAGAAGAGTATCATAGAGAAGTTGAGAATGAAACCTTATGGTAAAACAGATTTATCGCATTGCTTGTTTGGAGGTATGAGATATATAATGAATCCTTCTTGGTATGTTTGTCTGTGGTTTACCTACAGGGCTGATCAGTAGCGTATATAAACTCGAGTTTCGTGGGGGCCCAGCGAATATCTACATGCATGTATGTATATACATATATATATATATATATATATATATATATATATATATATATATATATATATATATATATATATATATATATATATATAAATGAACTCCAGACGTACCTTCTTTAAAAGTCTACAACAGAAAATAAAGTGTTTATGTATATATATATATATATATATATATATATATATATATATATATATATATATCATGTTATGCGTAAAATAAAAATAATATTTGAAAATAAATTAAGTTTATTTATTTGGATAAATATTTTATAGCAGGAAGAAGTGTAGTATGTCATGTAGCTCTTGACTCTGACTCTACCTCTCAGTTAGTAGGTCATTTAGGTTTGCACATTTCAGCTGAGGAGCAGGAATATATTGCTTGCTGTTAGTGTCTTTCTGACTGTAACAGTCCGAGACTCACTGTTACAATGCTCTGAAATGAAATGTGCTGTACAAACCTAATAATTAATAATACTAATTGATAACAAATAATAATAAATAGCAAAATATGGTTTTTTATGCTGTAGACAATATAATTGACTGATTTTATGATTAACTTTTCTTTTTTTTGCACAGACATGGTAACTTTTAGGACTAAATGCTAAAAGAAACTTCGAATAGGGGTAATAGAAACAAAAATATAAATAATGTTAATAATGATTATCATTAACATTTTATTTTATTGAAACAATATAAATCAGACAAGAGAAATCACATTATTTAGACTTATAAAAATTAAATAAATAAATATAATTTTTTTAAAAAATCTAACGCATGAGACCTATGAGAAATAATACAAAAAGAAAATACTATAAAACAATAACATTAGTATAGTACTATAATAGAAACAAGTGGAAATGACTTTTACAACAAAAACATTAATATGTTATGATATGGATACATACGTTTACTATAACTATTTAATAAAATGAGTTTGTTAAAATAATCAAATATTGAAACTGGTTAGATAACTGATAATTTTAGCAAAGGTGGATATGCATAAGTACATAATACATAAGTCATCAGAAGCATACCTCAGTAGTCAGTCTTCTACTATTAAAACTAAATTCTGTATATTTCTAATATATTCATTGATATATTAATATGCTAGTCTTTAAATGGATGAATAACAAGGAAAACAATTTGTAAAATTAATAAAACAATAATGATAAAAACAAATATCTAGTATGAAAAATTAAATTCTTCATTTTTTTATATTATTAATAACATTACTATGCTAGTCTAGACATTAAAAAAAGAAAAAAAAAACACAATGTAAAGAAGTCCTAAAATTAATAACAGGAAAACTATCAATTTGTAGGACAAAAGTAATAATAGTAATACAATGCTAACAAATGAAAAGTAATAAAATAATCAAGAAGCACAACATTAAATAAAAAAAAAAAACCTCACTCACAAATATCACACGCACATTAATTCGAAAAAATTTAAATAACAAGTTAGAAGTCGGGAGGATTCAACGAAATTCTTCTTCTTTTTCACTTTCCAAAGATGATTTACGCTGCAGCAAATGTACTTTGGCGCAATACTTTTTCAAGCAAATATTTTTCAACTCTGCCTAACTTGTCCGTTGCAGCAAATTATCAATGACGCAAAACTCTTTCAAGCAAATGTAATTTAATATTGATTTTTTGTTTCAACGTTAATTTCTGGCACAGGATTTTTATTAATGGTTAAAAAACAAAGTCGAAAAAGATTTTCCTTTTTTTTTTTTTTTTTAGTTTTTTGAATGTTTATTTTATTATTATTATTATTTAAAAAAATAATTTATGTGTATTGCGGGTTAAGGTATGTAAAAATTTCGTGGGGGGCCCGGCCCCTCGGGCCCCCCCTATATACGCCACTGGGGCTGATATATCGTTTAAAATGTAGAATGATTATGACTGTAACCTAGCTACCTAACAACCAAGTATTTTTATAGAACAAATTGTGATCTTCAATAATATAAATTACTTCTCGGCAAGCTGCTGCTTTTATTTATTCACCACAGGTTATGGGCCCAGTTGGGAAGAGAAGCGCATAAAATAATTACGTTATAGAGAATAACGGAAGTTGAGTATAATTACGAGAAGGAAGGTTGATTATCTGAAGATGGACTCAGGTAACTTAGTAAGGCTTAAATGCAACGGTAGCAATTTTGAAGTATGGAAATTTAACATAGATATTATGTTGCGAGCCAAACAGTTATATTCGAATGTTACCAGTGAAAAAGTAGATCCGGATGAAAAGTTTTTAGATAGAGATGCCAAAGCGCAGGAGATTATAGTAAATAGACTTGAAGAAGGCACCATGAGCTTGGTAATAACATGCACAACAGCATACCAAATGTACTCAAAATTAAAATCTATTTTCGAGCCTAAGTCAAATATCAATGTGCATTTACTGCAACAAAAATTTTTTGGTGTTAAATATGAGGATGAAGGAGTATGCTTGTTCATTTCCAAACTAGAAGAAATACGTAACAAATTAAAAGAAAATGGAGAAAACTTTTCTGAAAGTATGATGATGACCAAAATTATTACTTCGCTGCCTGCAAATTACAGTCACTTTGTCACTGCATGGGAATCCGTTGCTTCAAGTAACCAAACACTTAGCGAGCTTATGTCCAGATTGATCATTGAAGAGCAACGACTGATAAAATCTGAACCTACTCAAGCGCTAGCTACGAAAGCTAATTCCTCACAGGAGAGTAACACGTCGAGAGTATGCCAAAAATGTAAGAAGTTCGGGCATGAGGCCAAATTTTGTAAGGTTGATCAGAAATGCTACTACTGCGGAAAGTTCGGACACTTCGCAAAACAGTGCAGATTTAAAAGGATGAAAATGACAAATAAGGGTGGACATCGGCATCATGGCATGGATCGTGGTTACAACTGTCAGAGTGAAGATGTAAATGCATTTGTGGGAATGATGGACGAAAATCTAGTGGAATGGTACATGGACTCGGGGGCATCGGAACATATGTGTAAAAGTAAAGAATTGTTTTCAGATATGAAGGTCGAGAATGTCAAAAATGTAAGAATTGGTGATGGGTCAATTTTACCGGTAAAAGGAATTGGTATTATTAAGCTTGAAGCATATAATGGTAAGGAATGGATTGAGACTGAAATATCGAATGTTTTGTATGTTCCTGATTTAAAGGTAAATTTATTTGCTGTTAGTAAAGTTGTAGATAAAGGGTATATGACGACAATAGACAGTAAGTTGTGTAAAGTTTTGGACTTAAATAATTCTGTCAGAGCCTTAGCTGAACGTAGCGGCAATCTGTTTAAAATGATTTTTCGTATTCCTAAATCTGTGTCTTGTAATATCGTCCTTGACATTATTGACTGGCATCATAGACTTGCACATCAAAACTTGTCACAAATAAAAAATGTTTTGACAGAGCACGGTATAACTTACAAAAATTCTGAAAGTTCTGTGTGTGAGGATTGTTGTGCTGGAAAACAACATAGGATTCCGTTTAAGCGTAGTGAAAGTCGTGCTGAGAGTCCGTGTGAATTGATACACGCTGATCTTTGTGGTCCTATGGAGGTAGAATCTATAGGTGGTTCAAAATATTTTCTTTTATTCAAAGACGACTGTAGTAATTATAGACATGTGTATTTTTTGAAAAACAAACATGAAGTGAAAAGGTGCATTCAAAATTTTATAATTTTATCGGAAAATCAGACGGGACATAAAATAAAAATTTTGCGGACAGATAACGGCTTGGAGTTTGTTAACAATGAGGTAAGAACAATTTTGGATAGATATGGTATTTTACATCAACGGTCAGTAAGGTACACACCGCAACAAAATGGTAGGGCGGAACGCGAAATGCGTACTATAGTGGAATCAGCTAGGACAATGTTAAAGGCCAAATCAATGTCCAAAAGATTTTGGGCAGAAGCTGTTCATACAGCGGTTTTTGTTTTGAACAGAACTGGTTCGAGTCCAGTTGATAAGAAAACTCCATACGAAGTTTGGGCAAAGAAATCAGTTGATTTTAGTATTTTTCATGTGTTCGGAGAAAGGGTTTCTTTTCTTGTGCCGAAAGAAATTAGGAAGAAATGGGATGATAAAAATATGTTTGGAATATTTGTAGGATATGATGAAAATGTTAAAGGTTTTCGTGTATATATCCCGGAAAAGGATGACATCGAATTTACAAGGGATGTAATATTTCTGTCAAATAAGGAACCGCAAATTGACAGAATAGACCAGGCGACTACTTCCAGTGAAATTGACATGGTAAAAAACGAAGATTATAAAAACGAGGTAAGTGAGTGTGAAAGAGGTGAAGACAGAGATATGATGGAAAGTAGACAAATCAATGAGAGAGAACTTAGGGATAGAAGAAATATTCGTCCTCCTGAGAGGTATGTAGATTACGAAATGTATAGTGCGTTACATTGTGCTGAGTTATTTGAACCCAAAAGCTATCAAGATGCTGTTTGTAGTAGGGATGCCGATAGATGGATAGAGGCAATGGATAAAGAGATTAAGTCGCTTGACGAAAACAATACTTGGACTATAGTCACAAAACCACCCAATTGTACACAGGTTGATACTAAATGGGTTTTCAAAATTAAAAAGAATGAAGATGGTAGCAAACTTTATAAAGCACGTTTAGTCGCACGTGGTTTCAAACAAAGAGATGTTCTAACAGCATCTGAAATATATTCGCCGGTAGCTAAACTTACAACGTTCAGAATGTTTGTAGCGATGAGTGTCAAATTAGGAATCAAACTTCATCAAATGGATGTATGCACTGCATTTTTGAATGGAAAAATAGATGAAGTTGTTTATGTCAGTTTACCTGAAAACTTTAATATAAAAAGAAATGAGGTTTGTAAGTTAAATCGAGCTCTGTATGGACTTAAAAAATCACCGAAATATTGGTATAATACCTTAGACGAAACTTTGAAAGAATTTGGTTTTGTAGCAAGTCAAAATGACTATTGCTTTTATACTAAAACTGACAGCTCCTCTAAAACTTATTTTCTAGTGTACGTTGATGATTTTTTACTGATGTCAACACTAAATTCTGAAATTAAGAATGTAAAAGATTATTTACAAAAAAGATTTAAAGTTAAAGACTTAGGTATTGCAAAGCGTTATCTTGGTATTGATATATATCAAAGTCATGGTTATACAGTATTAAATCAAACTGAATATTTAAAAGGGCTGTTAAATATTTTTAACATGAATGAGTGTAAGTCCGTTTCTACACCCATGGAGCCTAATGTAAATCATAAGTTATTTAAGTTAGATTTATCAGAAAGCGAGGCGTTAGAGCTGAAGTGTAGAAAAGCTATTGGTGGACTTATGTATTGCATGCTAGCTACAAGGCCTGATCTCGCCAATAGTGTTTCTATATTGAGTCGATATCAATCTTGCGCTTCGGAAAAATTGTGGGTTGCTATTAAAAGAGTTTTGCGATATATAAAGGGTACTATGGACTTAGGTTTAGTATTTGAAAACAAAGCAGATAATATTCTTACCGGATATGTAGATTCAGATTGGGCAGGGGATTTATATGACAGAAAATCAACAACTGGTTATGTGTTTAAAATGTTTGGGTGTACAGTATCGTGGTTTTCGAAGAAACAGCAATGTGTTGCTCTTTCATCGACAGAAGCCGAGTACATGGCACTAAGCCAAGCATGCACAGAAGCTGCATGGTTAACAAAACTTTTAGTTGACACTCAATTGTATGAAAATATCCCAAGTACTGTCTTATATGAAGATAATCAGGGTGCAATAAAAATAGCCGAAAACTTAGACTCAAAACGGTTAAAACATATAGATATTCGTCATAATTTCATCCGCGATGAGGTGAAAAAGGGGGCTGTTGTACTAAAATACTTAGAAACCAAGGAACAGCTTGCTGATATCCTTACAAAGCCCTTAGACAAGTATTTATTCGAAAAATTTAGATTGATGCTAGGTGTAAAAGTCTTTGCTGATTTAATAAACATATAAGCATGTAAATATAAAAAAAATGTATAAGCTTGTATAAGCTGTTTGTTTTCATTGTTTGTGTATGATATTATGATTTATTAAGAGGGGGCTACTTTAATTTTTATTTTGTTTTAATTGCGTAATGTTTACAAGAAAAATTCATTAAGAGGGGGTATGAGATATATAATGAATCCTTCTTGGTATGTTTGTCTGTGGTTTACCTACAGGGCTGATATATCGTTTAAAATGTAGAATGATTATGACTGTAACCTAGCTACCTAACAACCAAGTACTTTTATAGAACAAATTGTGATCTTCAATAATATAAATTACTTCTCGGCAAGCTGCTGCTTTTATTTATTCACCACAGGAGGAATCATAACAAAGAAGGAATCACACAATTTATATGAGTTTACAGTAAAGAACATTGATGATGATGAATATCAATGTTCTTTACTAGTAGTATATTATGAATACAAAATGACTGCTCTTGAGCAAAACACTATCTGCAGTAATTTATCAAAGCTTAACGAACCAGATATAATACAAGAACTGCAGTTAGAAGGTATAGAATTAAGTGATACTTCTGACGATATAAATGAAATCGGGTTGCTTATTGGAGCAGATTTTATGGGTCCTCTACTAACTGGTCGTGTGGTTGCAGTAAAGAATAGTCTTGTTGCCATACAAACTAGACTAGGATGGGCTATACAAGGACCAATATCCGCTGTACACTGCAATACTCAAAGTACGAGCCTCTTTGTTTCCTTTGACGTAGAAGATTTGTGGAAGTTGGAGACTGTGGGAATCAAGGACTCAGCTGAAGTAAAGAAGCAGAAGATTATTGATTCGGAGATAATTGGCACTTTTAACAGCACCATCAGAGTTAACCGAGAAGAGAGATACGAAGTAAGGTTACCATGGAAAGAGACGTGTGTTGACTTAGCCACGAATTATAATTTAGCTCTGAAACGTCTGAAATCAACAATAGCGAAACTAACTCACTTGAACATTTTAGAAAAGTACGATAAGCAATTTGAAGAATGGTTAGTAAGTTCAATTATAGAAGTTGTAGAAGATGCTGATCCTAACGATGGCCACTACCTTCCACATCACGCTGTCGTAAGAGAAGCAAGCCTGACTACTAAAATTCGGCCTGTTTTTGATGCTTCCGCTCCAACGTATAAAGGTGGCCTATCTCTCAACGATTGCCTATACATAGGAGCTAATATGATTGAACTGATTCCTCCACTACTTATCAAGTTTAAAAAACACTTTATTGGAATTGTATCAGATGTAAAGAAAGCTTTTTTACAAATATCCTTATACGAAGAAGACCGCAACTATTTAAAGTTTTTATGGAGAGACTTAAAAGATCCTAACAGAAAATTAATTACTTACCGCCATAGAAGAGTTGTATTTGGAGTAACTACAAGTCCGTTCCTACTGATGGCAACCATACAGTATCATCTCAATCAATATACGTCGAAAACAGCTGATATTCTGAAGACAAGTTTTTATTGTGACAATTGTGTCACAAGCGTTGAATCGGTTGCAGCTATGAACAGTTTTGTCACAGAAGCCAAAGATATGATGCTACAAGGGAAGTTTGAACTTCGCTGTAGGGTTACAGGTCCAACTATTACAGATAGAGCTGTAGATGTAACTTCAGTACTTCAGTGGGATCCGCAGACTGATCAATTATTCTGCAAGTTACCTTCCATTGAAATGACCGATAAAGTTACAAAACGCACGTTACTGTCTATGGCTCAGAGTATTTTCGACCCTATTGGCTTTTCAGCACCTTGTACTTTAATACCTAAAACGCTTATGCAGAGGTGTTGGAAAATTGATTTAAAATGGGATGATGAAGTACCATCTGAAATAGAAAGAAATATTAAGGAATGGATATATCATTTAAGTGATTTATCACAATGTCGAATACCGAGGAAACTCAGTACAAGTTCTATTGACTTAGCGACTAACTCTTTACATACCTTTAGTGATGCAAGTCAGAACGCTTATTCTAGTTGTGTTTTCTTAAGATCCGTTTACAATAACCATGTTTCTGTCCAGTTGGTATTGGCTAAATCCAGGGTGGCTCCTGTAAAAAAGATCACGATGCCACGTCTGGAATTGATCGCAGCCGTGTTAGCTACCAGATTAGCTTCTGAAGTGAAAGATACTCTGAACTTGCAAAATTGTGAAGAGTTTTACTGGACAGATTCCAGTATTGTCCTTGCCTGGATTAAAAATAAAAAGAAGTCTGGATTGAATGTTTTTGTTCACAACAGAGTAAAGGAAATTGCTGAACGGACTTATATAGACAACTGGCGGCATATACCTGGAAATCTGAATCCAGCGGATCTACCATCTCGGGAATGCCATGCTAATCATTTGTTGATATCGCAATGGTGGGCAGGCCCTGCTTGGCTAAAAGAAAACCCGTCATCGTGGCCGTTCTCAAATCCTGAACCAGATTCTACCGAAGTAGATCATGGATTAAAGTGTAGTGTTAGAAGTAATAATCTAACTCTGACTGTACAAGGTCAAGAATTAGAACCATTTTCAAGTCGTTTGAATTACTTCTCAAAATATACCAAAATGGTTAGAATGGTCGCATGGTGCATACGATTTTCACAAAATTGTCGGAAAATAAGTAAGAATCATACCGTTTTATCTGCAGCGGAGTATGAAAATGCCGAAAAGAAAATTTTTATTTTAATTCAAAAAGAGTTTTACTCAGATATGCTGAAGACCAAAAAAAATTTGAACATGGATATATTTCTAGATAATGACAATGTCTTGCGAATCAAAACAAGATTGACGTTACAACAAGCGGAATATAGTTTTATTTATCCAATTTTATTACCGAGTACACACATTTTTGTACGAAAGTTAGTTTTGCATAAACATATTATTAATTGTCATGCTGGTACGCAAACATTGATTAATAATATCAGGGAAGAATATTGGATTGTTGGTATAAGGCGGCTAGCTAAGAAAATAGTGCGCGAGTGTATAGTATGCAGACGCTACAGCACTAAAAGATGTTCAGTAGTTCCAGCTCCTCTACCAACTAACCGAACTAGATGTGATACTGCTTTTGACACAACTGGCATAGACCTGGGAGGGCCATTTTTGCTGCGCAATGGAGAAAAATGTTGGTTAGTACTTTTTACATGCGCGACTTATAGGGCTGTACATCTGGAATTATGCCTATCTTTGAGCACGGAAGATTTCCTGTTATCCCTGCGAAGATTTATCGCCAGGAGAGGAAGACCGAAGGTTATCTATAGTGATAACGGGACAAATTTTCATGGAGCAAATAATTTGTTGAAAGGTATTAATTGGGACCAGATAGAAGATAGCACATCCTCCGACAAAATTCTTTGGCGTTTCTTACCGCCTCAGTCACCCTGGTGGGGAGGGTTCTACGAGCGAATGATTAAATCGGTCAAAGAGATGTTACGCAGAATTTTAGGAAAAGCGTCATTACATTACACAATGCTGTACACATTGATTTGCGAAGTTGAGAGCGTACTAAATCGTCGTCCATTGACGTATATTGCGGACAATAGCGAGAATTTAATACCGTTGACTCCAGCCATGTTCTTGCACGACGTCAAATCATATGGTACTGCTGATCTAGATCATGTGGACTGCCAGACTTTGAATTTAAGCCTAAAGTACCTCCAGAATTTAAGACAAGATCTCAAAACTAGGTTTCGCAAGGAGTATTTTTTGTCCATGTTGATCCAACGGTACAAAAATAAGCCAGATATGGTTTTGAATCCCGGTGATGTAGTACTCGTGGAGATTCAAGACGCAAAGCGAATTAATTGGCCTGTAGCTGTGGTAGTAGAGTCATTCACTGGCGCTGATGGCTATAGTCGCGTGGCACGTGTACGCACAGCTACGGGTGATAAGATCAGACCACTACAGAGACTGTTTCCTTTGGAGATATCGCCAGATAGTGTGAATATCGAGAAACGTGTGACACGTAGTGGGCGGGCCGTAAGAATACCAAGCAAACTGAACTTGTAATTTTATGTTTCTTTCGTTCTTATTTTGCTGTGTTTAGCCTATTTGTATTTTATTTTATGTTTTGCAATTGAAGTCCATTGCAAGCGCCCGCAGTATGTGATGAAACCTCTTCAATGTACAAGTTACTTTTTTTTTGTTTTATGGTATTGTTGACATGGCGTTGTAAAAATATATTGTTTTTTGAGTTTAACACTAATTATTATTTTTCAAATACAGTTTTTATCTCTTGATCTCTGTCATTTATTATTATTATTAAACACAAGCGGTTAAGTGCCGCAACAATGCATTTGAATCTTTGTATATTTCTTTTCATTACAAAATTGTTTCTGTCAACTTTACAAAAATTCCATATTGTCCACAGTTTTTAATTGACAAAAATAAATATATCACTTTAACAGATTTATTTGTATTATTTAAAAAAAAAACATTCTTATTTTATTTTCCAGCAAGATTCTATTTATTTAATTTGTGAACTTAGCTATACGCAAAAATTTCATTTTACTCAGTTACATATCTTTCCAAAATAATTTTGATAAGAGGCCTTTTGTAGACGAAATTTCAGATAATTCTTATGTTTGTTGTTATTTATCCATTTTAATTTAATATTATTAATAAAATAATTACATAAAATATATAAATATACTTAAGAGTTCAAAACATCTCAAACACTATTTTATTATATGTTGACACAACTAAATCCTTCATTGTCTGATAAAAAAGGGACTAGTGAGCTCTGGCCCTATGAGAAGAAACGTAGAAATCTATGTCTATAGCGACATTCATAATATAATTTGAGTTAAAGCGTTTTTGCGCAGTTTAAACATAATCACCAACCTACAGATGCGTAGAAATCCGGACAGTATACGATGAAGAGGACAGATATGGCGCGGCGTCGGGCGTAATAGAGGTGCGGGAGATCCGGCACAACGTCACAATAGACTTCGAGGAGTTCGAAATCCTCTACCTGAGGATACGGGTGGTGGACCTCAACACCGTCATCGGGGATGACTTCGACGAAGGTAGGTTGTGTCTGTGCAAATACTCACTGTTCGGAGAATGAAAACAACCAGAGATAATATATCTGACGGATACTCCGGCATATTATTTGTGGTTTCGGGCGACATGACAGTTAGTTCACCGGGTCTACGTAAGGGTCAGTTAATAAGATATTCTGTGCAGTTCCTGGCCCTTCCATTCTTCACTACGAGTAAGTACTGCTGGTTTAGTCAGGAGAGAGGGATTAGTCCTTTATCAACTGCCACAACATCACGACGAATTTCACACTCATTATTAAGAAGCAGTTCCTGAAGCTGGATGCTTCATGATTGTAGAGGTTTTATTAATTTGAAAAGCCTAGTGTATAGTAAAACAAAAAGGAATTACCGGTGGTTATAAATGAGAGAAGAGAATAAAGCAAGGCCTAAATCATATAATGCGGGTAAAGCGCACTGCGCATTGCCCGTAGCCGCTCATTATAGCCAGTGAAGTGTCGTCGAGGGGTTTTGGCGGATAGTCGTGGCCTTCTGCTGTGGAATCCTACACCTCCGGCCCTAGCCAAGGGACGACCTATAAGTGAGTAAATGCATCTCCCCTCGTTAAAAAAAGCCTAAAGCATATTGGGACGACCAGTGTCGCAACTCCCCAACAACTCACCTCAAACAGCCCTGAGACAGACTTATTGTACTAATGAGGCATTAATGCACCATTATATTATTATTACAAACCGTATAAATTCAATTATATAGTATAAGTCGATAGTTTTACTTTTGTTTTACAACAAAACTTTAATACTAATAGTTAGCTAACATTACTAACCTGTGTCCCTACACGCAAGCCGTCGTGTTTTTCTTTTAATTCTTCTCTGCAGTGATATCTTGAGAATTTAAGGAAATACACTTGCTAACAACCTGACATTTCATCCACCAGCAATATTCACAATAAACATCATCGACATGAATGACAACAAGCCGATCTTTGCTGAAGGCAGCCTGACACAGGAATTCAGGGTGCGCGAAAGGTCCACTAAGGATACGGTCATCGGGTCTGTGACTGCAACAGACATCGATGGACCACTCTACAACCGTGTTCACTACTCCATAGTGTAAGTACAATACCGCAGTAACGTAGTCATGGTAGAGGTCCAGGTTATAACTCTGTGACCGCCACTTACATGGATGCACCACCTTACAACCGCATGTACTACTCCATAGTATCTGTATTGTCGTAATTCTCTAAAAAATTTGAGATAATATATTGAACCAATCTTGAGTTACTCTCAATATGAATTTTGTAAGGGTCGTTCAACTGAAACCAAACTGATTGACTATACATCTTATCTGACTCATAATATGGATACGGAAATGCAGATTGATGCCATTTACATAGATTTTTCTTGCGCTTTCTATTCAAACATATTATACTATATATCAAGGTGTTTGCCGAAGATGTGCGCCGCATTTCAGTAGTACGAGTATATGTGATCGGTTTAATATCATTTATTGCCATTAAGACACACAGTGTCGCTTACATGAAAACATAAAACTAGCAAGTTAAAAATATTCAACTATACCACTCACTGTTCCAATGCCAGTTCAACTTTTACCACTTTTATCCACATTCTACCCACTCAACCCGCAACCAAATCATACGCACGGCACGGCACAATATTAAAAACTCGTCCCGCAATGATTGCGCAAAATCTATGTTGGAGTGTGGCTTAAGTTACGAGATGTTAACTAATTTTTACTTTGCAATTTAAAATTGGTTAATTAGAAGCACTAAGAAAAGAATGATTCATCTGTAACTACATAGTCAAATAATTTTTTCTTAAACATATTCAATGAACTTGCCTCCTTTATGCTATCTGGTATAGAGTTATATAGCCGTGCTCCTGCAAATGATAATGCCTTGCGGCCATAGTTGGTTCTGACTTTAGGAAGGTTAAGTTGACAAGGACGTCGCGATGAGTATTTTTGTATTTTAGTTACAAACGAGATTTTAGAATTTGTAATTTTATGTATTATCTTATATACTAGGACACAAGTACTATATGTATAAAGTTAGTGTAAATTTAAAAGCCTTGTATCCATAAATATAGTTTTTGTGGGAGTCAGAAAATCGTAATGATAAAGTATTTTTATAATTTTATTCTGTAGTGTTTGTATACATTTGAGATTAGTTTTAGCTGCGGTCGCCCATATTTCT
Organism: Scirpophaga incertulas; assembly: GCA_036419045.1. Classification (NCBI taxonomy): domain Eukaryota; kingdom Metazoa; phylum Arthropoda; class Insecta; order Lepidoptera; family Crambidae; genus Scirpophaga; species Scirpophaga incertulas. The sequence continues at coordinate 18,718,042 of CM071630.1, read as the reverse complement.
ATAAGGTATAGTAAGTGAGGCTTAACCAATGCATTATAAATGAGAGGTCGTACCTTTTTGGGTATGCAAGAAGACATATTGCTAAGGACACCTACAAGTGAAGACAATTTTTTTTGCAAATTTTGTAAGTGTGGATTCCAGGTTAAATTTTTGTCTAGTAATAATCCTAAATATTTTTCTTCACTGCTTTGACGAAGTGTCTCGCCATCTAAAGTTAACGTTCTTTGTCTGAAAGATTTTTTATTTTTCGCCTTAAATATTACGTACGATGTTTTAGATGCGTTCACTGTCAGGAGATTGTACCGGAACCAATCGGTTAGTATGTCTAGGTCCCCTTGTGCTTTTGTAAGAATTTCGTCTAAATTCTGTCCAAAATAAAACAAGCATGTATCGTCTGCGTAAAGTGTTAAGTGTCCTTGTACTCCTGCTTGGTAGATATTATTCACATAAATGAGAAAGAGTAGTGGGCCTAAAATTGAGCCCTGTGGTACGCCATATGTCAAAGCTGTAAGGCTGCTTTGATAGGTTCCTATCCTAAGTACTTGCTGCCTGTTTGACAAATAAGATGCGAGCAAAATAAGAGCTGTACCAGCTATGCCTATGCCTTCCAATTTCTTCAGCAGCAAGGAGTGGCTCACGGTGTCAAAGGCCTTTCTCAGGTCGATAAACACACCGAGCGCCATTTGCTTTTGGTCAATATTTGTATTAATCTTAATTATTACATCTAAAGCTGCGTCCAGGGTATTCGTGCCAGCGCGGAAACCATACTGGTGTTCGTACAGGAAGTTGTTATTTGTAAGGTAATTATTTAGTCTGATATAAATAAGTTTTTCAAAGATTTTGGAAAGCACTGGCAACACTGAGATCGGACGATAGTTACCCGGATCAGACTTGGCACCTGATTTAAATATTGGCGTAACTTTCGCTACCTTAAGGCTATCGGGAAATAGTCCGTTGGATAGTAATTTATTGAAACAGTTAGTCAGATTGTGTATGATGAGATTTTTTATGCATTTTAGGGTCTTGGTACTAATTGTATCGATACCCAAACTTGTGTTCGAGTCAAGACCATCGATAATTTGTGCTACTTCACTTACATCACATGCACTAAATTCCAACAGGCAAGCTTGGTTTAATTTCAATTTTGGCAACGTGGGGATTTCACTGTCATGGTATTTAGGGGGAATTTTATTCGCTAGCTCTGAACCTATGTTCGCGATATATTGATTAAACATATTGCAAATTTCTAATGGATCTTTGGTAATTACGCCGGAGGCGTAATTACCAAAGATCTATTATTAGAAAGATTGTAAATTTGGAAGAGCACGGCTATTTTTTAGCAAATTTCATGTCACAAATCAAGAAATGCAAGTCACTTTGTTGACCGGTCGCTTCACAACACAAAACGTTATAAACACAGAACTACAGTAGAGGTACGTACCTGTCAAGAACAGTAACAGTTTCATTGTTGGATCCAATCTGCGCTCGTATTATGAAGAATACACTTAATTTCTTAGCGTCTAAGATTTACTTTTGAGGCACGGGGTATATTTTTCTGTAATAACTTCGTACACGTCTGCTCAGTGAGAGGTATACTGCGGTCTCTAGGAGATTAGACTCATGTGATTAGATATTGTATCAAGAATATATTATTTTATTTTACTTTAGTGTTAATACTTTCTTACAAAGAAACACAGTATTCTTCCAATACCATGCGTATATATATAAACATAAAGTAATATAACTAAAGCTGTGCCTCCCAAATGCAACATTATCTCCCAATCTCCCAAATGGGTGACATTTAAAGCAAAGTTACAACAATGAATAACTTTAAATGTAAGTTATGCCGAGGGACCGGGAGATATAATTATACTCTTGTTTATGTGCAGAACGATTTATTTAGGTAACAGTAAGGCTTATATACTATACTCTGTCCATTATATTATTTTCTTTTTGACAGTTTAAGATATTTTGAAATCAGTGATGAACTCGCAAGTTACCGATTCGATTAAAACAGAATATCGATTTTATTTAAGAAGAACTTTTAATCGATTTAATGCAGCGATATTATTTTTATTATAAATATTAAATTCGTTTATCTGGTTTTTTCAAATACATGAAATAAATTGTCATATATTGTCTATGGGGTTGTCTAGGCAACGGGAGTTGTGAGGAGTGACGTTAGATTGTATGTGTCATTAAATACGGCTACGCCGTTTGGTTGTCATTTGCCATACAATGCTTGTATCACATTCATTGCTTTCATTGTGTATTGTTTTACAATATAATAAGTTGAGTTGAGTATTTATATTCCTCCTTATCAATGCGTACAGTCTACAGTAGAGCTTAATTAAGTTCTCAATATGCCGAAAGGAACTGTGTTAAAAGGGCAATCGAGGGAGTTTGTGAGACGCCTTCATGAATACTTTGAGAAGGAATGTCAAAATGGTGAACCGCTACTACCAATATCGCAGGTTCGCAACCGTGTTGCTGCCGCCTTAGGAATTAGTATTCCAACAGTCACAAAAATTGCTAAAGAAGCCTACGGCAGTAGTGGTATGCAGAGTAATAAACTGTCTTCACCGAAAAAAAAGCTCCGACTCTGTAAAGTTACAAACATTGATGATTTCGATGCCGATGCTATTCGTCGTCATATATACGCGTACTATCAACGTAAAGAAATCCCAACTGTAAGAAGAATGGTAATTTCACTGAGAGACAGTGGTTTGTACCGTGGCCAAAAATCTTCGCTAGGTAAAGTGCTAAGAAAAATTGGATTTTTTTACAGAAAGTCTGATAAGAGAAAAATTTTATTGGAACGCCATGATATAGCGCTGGCTCGCTGTGATTTTCTAAGGAAAGCTAAACAAATCGAAGACTGGTCGAATGTGGTTTTCACTGACGAAACTTGGCTCAATGCTAATCATACAATATCGAGATCGTGGACTGACGACACTGCAGCATCTACTTCGGCTGTGCCTATAGGCAAGGGCGAACGCCTTATAGTTTGCCACGCAGGCAGTGCAAAAGGATTTGCAAAAGGAAGGCAGTGCAAAGGAGGAAAAGGAGGAGGAGGTGCAGAGAAGGACGTAACAGATGCTTTGCTAACTTTTAAATCCAAAAAATCTGGTGACTATCACGAAGAGATGAATGCAGAAGTATATGAAAGTTGGTTTAGGGAAATGTTGACGCTACTAGAAGAACCTTCAATTATATTTATAGACAACGCGCCCTATCATTCGCGGCAAATAAATAAAAAGCCAACGCAAAGCAGTACCAAAGACCAAATTGTTAACTGGCTTCGTGATAATGGTGAGGATGTGACTGATACATTGTTGAAAGCGGAGCTGATAAGAATTTTAAATTCGAAACGTATACCTAAAAGATACGTCGTCGATGAAATGGCTGCGGAATATGGACATACTGTCATTAGAATCCCACCGTATCACTGTCAGTATAATGCCATCGAATTGATATGGGCACAAATTAAAGGGAAGGCAGCAAGAAATAACACAACGCCGCCGTTTACAGCAAATAAAATGTTGCAGTTATTAACTAGCGCGTGTGGTGATGTGACGCCTGAAAACTGGGCGAGTGTTGTACAGAGGACAAAAAAATTAATAATGTCTGATTGGGATCGAGATGTTGCAATTGATAACATGATGGCACAAGAATTGGTTATTTATGTAACAGAGGACTCAACTGACGAGTCTAGTGTAATTTACGAAGAAGAATCTGATGAATATATGTAATAAATAATGTAAATAAATTTACTTGTTTAATTTTTATATTATATATTTGGCTAATTACCCAATTGGGGTAATTCGCCAAATATATAAAATTTTGCCTAATTTCCTTGGCATGTGTAAAACTTTATTTTTTCGTATATTTCTGATCCATTTAAGAAAGTTTTCCTTTTTCTCTCTTAAATGGATCAGAAATATATGAAAAAATAAAGTTTTACACATGCCAAGTAAATTAGGCAAAATTTTATATTTTTGGCGAATTACCAATTACCTAGCTAGTTTGTTAAAAAAATGGTATGTATGTGATTTTCTAAGTATTCTTGATCATAATTCTTGATTTAAACTTGACGTAGATGTTATTAACTACATATGCGTTTTAATATTAAAATTCACATACCTATAAATAATGTAAGGTAGCTGTCGAGAAGGAAATAAATAAATTTACAAATATTTGATTTGAAGACAATTTATCGATTTATCTGATTTCAAGAACTGCTTATTGTCTGTGGTAGTTTGTTATGCACAGAGCACTTCACTATGTGGGCGTTACCCGTCTAGAAAGTATATTATTACTGTAGTACTATAATTTGAAAATAGAAACAATATTTCATACGCGCGATCTGTCAAAAAGAAAATAACATAATGGACAGAGTATAATATGGTACGTGCGTATTTCTAGCTTACTCAGCACCCTTGAGATGATTATCTCAAGGAATGTTTAACTTCAATACGTGCACGTTCTCATGATCGGCACATAAGTGTTTGAGGCTTGGCTTACTCAATGCAAGATTTGTAAATGTGGGCGAAGACGAAATGGTGGTATCTCTAGTCAGATATTTTAACAATAAATGATACGTGGCTGAAGGACGGACAGGAACTATTAGAGCCTACAATTCCAGCATATAAATGTATACATAAAATAAGGAAAGTTAAAAGAGGACCAGGTATCGGCTTCTATGTTAGGCAAGATATTAAAGTTCGAAAAAAAAACAGCAGCCTACGTCATTGTCTACGTTTGAAGCTGTGGCTGCAGGTGCAGTTGCCAAGGGTAAACATGAAATTGCGGACAGCCTATAAACCCAAAATGTAAACTTACATGATGCACTTGATGCTTACAAATGAAACCATTACTAGTACTGTAAATAGTGACTGTTTGTGTACTTTGGGAGATCTAAATATCATCATGTCGTACCTAGATTTTTTTTATTATTTATTATTAACAATAACATGTTCACAATATAAAGGACAACAGTACAAACTAATTCTAGTTTTTCCGAATGATGCCGATTCCCATTGACTCAATACAATAAACACAGTAGGTAGGTACAAAAGAACATTGGTCCCGGTGGGGCCGTACATCAAGTACCTGGGCCTCACCCTAAACCGCCGCTGGAGCTTCGAGGAGCATTTCGTGCGTTTGGTCCCACGAGCCAAAAGGGTGGCAGGTGCATTGCGTCGCCTGCTACCCAATCTCGGGGGACCGAGGGATGGAGTTCGCCGCCTGTACGAGGGCGTCGTGCGATCCGTGGCCATGTATGGGGCTCCCGTGTGGTCGCAAGACTGCGTGAGATCCCCCCGCTGCAGAGCTCTGCTACGGAGCCTGCAGTGAACGCAGCACTTTAAAGGGAATGCTATGTTTAACTATACAGATTTTGACCATTATAGCCCTTAGTTTACCACATACTGAGTTAATATGATCAACCCATTTCATACGACTATCCATGACTAAACCAAGGTATTTGTGTTTGTCTACGGTATTAAGTGCTGGGCAATTACATATACCGCTGTTGCTATGTAAGCAATTAAGTTAATGTGCAATCATTTTTGCACATTAATTTTGTTTTTTTTTTGCATTCAAAACCTGGCCAGCATCGTGAGACCATTTGAATAAGTTGGGAAAATCATCTTGCAGTTGTTTCACTACCATTTCAATATCATCGTGTATTAAAACTAAGCAAGTATCGTCAGCATATTAAAATATTTTACATTTACTTATTACATTGACAACACTATTGACATAGGATATGTAATACAAAGGGCCCATGACAGATCCCTGAGCAGTACCTTCAGTTACCTGAATTTTCTTCTTTGAAATTCCCTTTTTGCACCATACAAACTTATATAGCATTACAAAGAAAAGCACGGTTAAAGGGGGTTAGGATTTCGCTTAAAAATATTGGCACTTTGGATGTGGGACATTTAGTTCCAGGAATGACATCTTCCACTACCATATACTCTTCTTTAGCCTTTAACAGCCATTTGTTTTGTACAGCATCAGAATAAAGTTTAACTTGAATTATACCCGGTCGTCCCTTTGTTACACCGATATGTTTAATATCTACAATATCCTTCGATGATAGTTGTAGTTTCTGAGCAACCTTCTCCACAGCCATTTTTGCATCATTTTTTTCGTCCAACGGCAAATTGCAGATATCTAACGTTTGCTAAAGCTTTTGCTGCTCAAACTCATTTAGACGTTGCTCCGAAGCACCCACTCGAGTTTGCAGATTGTTGCACTTATTACTGTTATGGAGATTGAAACCAAGCAAGTGCAGCCTATATTGTCGTTGATTGTAATGTCTAAAAAAGTTTGGTAACTGAGTGTTTATTGAAGTTGTCAAAGAATTCGAAATTGATTTTGTAGTACTTTCTTATTATGTTGTAAATAAAAGTCTGTTTTATTATTGATAAGTGTTTATATCCATCGGCTAATAGCTTCCACATCATCTGCGCACTCTATATACACCAAGAGGTTATGAGCTTCCTGCAATTTAGCTAAAAGATGGAGACTTCGACTTTCAAGTACAATGTTGCACCACTCGAAGGTAAAAACAATTGGGATACATGGAAGTATAAAATGCGTATCGCACTCAAGAGCATACCACGCGCTCTTGATGTAATTGAAGGCAGACTAACGCCGGATAGAGAAAGTGAAGCCAGTGCGACCAGAGCATCTACGACCGCTGCCGTGTCCGAGTTCACAAAAGCCGACTCCAGTGCTCTTTTCTTTATCACCAACAACATGACAGAACAAATGCTACGTAAAGTCATGAGATTCACATACGCTAGAGAAATTTGGTTAGAACTTCATCGAATGTTCTGTTAGCAGTTAAGAGTTTTGTCTATGACATAAGTCTATGTTTTTGAGTTTAAAAAATATATAAAAAATGTTTTTTTTAAGATGATGCAATAATTTGTACTCGTGCAAGTTTGTGTTTTTCCAATAAAATTAATATAAAATCAACACAGCCGTATATTTACTTTCTCTGCCTGACAACAGGTTATGGGCCCAGGCCAGATCAGAAAGACTTAATAAATTAAAAATACTGTGTTGAGTAAAAAGTGTGTTCCCGGTTTGTTGGAAAACACGTGGATAAAAATGGACAAAGAAGAGTTCATATATATCGAAAAACTTAAAAATGTGGAAAATTTTCAACTTTGGAAGTTTGAAATTGGTGTCTACTTAAAAGCAAACTCACTAATGGAAGTGGTTGAGAGTAAAGAACAAAAAATGAACGAGATTACAGATGCGAAGGCACAAAGGTTAATACTAAACACCATTGACAGGAAATTAAAAACTCATATAATGACCTGCAAAACTGCAGCACAAATGTATAAAAAGCTCTGTAGCATTTTCGAAGGCAAGTGAAGAAAGAAATAAAACGAGCCTATTACAAGAATTCTTCACATTTGAATACAAAAACCAACCAATAAATCAGTTGATATCTGACATTGAACATCTGGTCATGAGGTTAAGGGCGCTTGGTCAAACAATTGAAGATGAACTGATTATATCTAAAATCTTAACCTGCTTACCACAGCAATTTCAAATGTTTACAACTGCTTGGGAATCGACACCCAAGGAGTTAAAAACATTATCAAACCTAACAAATAGGTTATTACTTGAAGAAACAAAACTAAGTATTAAAACGAAAACTACAAAAATAAAAGAAGATGTAGCATTTAACGCCACTAAGAATGATTCTAATATAAGATGGTTTAAAAATAAAAACCAAAGATACAAAATATGTAAAATATGTAAAAAGAATAACCACAATGAAGAAAATTGCTATTTTAGAAATAAAAATAATAAGAAACATAAAGAATCTGCATTCCTGACAGATATTAATGAAAGCAATTCAAAGTTTATTGTTGATTCAGGATGCACATCCCATATGACCAATGATATAAATATATTAAGTAAAATAAATAAAACAGAGACCCAGATAGCTACTGCCAACAATGGTTCCATGGTCGCTAAGTGCATTGGTTCCGTCGATGGGAAATATTGCCAGTTAAAGAAGACATTGTATGTTCCAAACCTAACACAAAATCTATTGTCAGTAAATGCTATAACTGAAAATGAAGGATCTGTCATATTTACCAAAGAAAATGTGAAAATATATAAAAACAATAAAGAAATAATAAACGGTAAGAAAGAAAATGGATTGTACTACATTGACATAAATAAAATAAATACTGAAAAATCTTTATTATCAAAGGAACAAGGAACAGCTTTAGAGTGGCATTACAGACTTGGACATCCTGGCAAAGACATACTGCAAGAACTATCCAAGGTGGTAGATGGTATAAAAATTACTGGAGATAGTAAAATAAAAGAACAGTGTGAAATATGTATAAAATCTAAACATACCAGATTGCCATTTAATACAAAAAGAAAACGAGCAAATAGATTACTGGAACTGGTTCATTCTGATGTCTGTGGACCAATTGAAACAGAAACACATGATAAAAATAAATATTTTCTGACCATGAAAGATGACTTCAGTCACTTTACCAAAGTTTACTTGTTAAAACATAAAAGCCAAGTTCCAGATGCAATTAAAAACTATGTATATGAAACCGAGAGAGAACTTGACCAAAAGGTATCCATTTTGAGGTGTGACAATGGAGGAGAATTTACCAGCAATGACTTCAAGTTTTGGTGCACTAAAAAGGGAATTAAACTTGATTATACCATTTCACACACTCCTCAATTGAATGGAACAGCTGAACGGCTTAACAGAAGCATTTTAGAAAAGGTAAGATCACTCTTATTTAGTTCCGGAATGGATGATGAAATGTGGGGTGAAGCTGTTTATACATCTGTCTACCTGCTAAACAGATTGCCAAGTAATACAATAAATAATAAGACCCCATATGAAATATGGCACGGAAAAAGACCAGATATATCTAACATTCAAGAATTTGGTGTAACCATGTTTACAAAAAGATTGGGACACATTAAGAAGTTAGAAAGTAGAAGTAAAATATTAAAAATGGTGGGATACACTGGTAATGGATATAGATTGTGGAATGAAGAAGAAAGAAGAATAGAAACAGCTAGAGATGTAATTGTAGTAAAAGCTATTAACAAAAGTAAAGAAGAAAATATAGTAATCTTTGAAAGTAGTGAAGACCTTAAAGAAGATAAAAATCAAGAAATACAAAGTATTAATGATCAAGAAATTCAAGAACAAAATGAAGATGAAATTAGAACTGTTGAAGAAAATTGTACTGAAGAGTGGCTATTAGACAGTGATGAAGAAGTTGTAATAAATGAAGACATAGTAGAAACACCAAGTTTAACATTAGATGATAAAGAACAAAGAAGAAGCAACAGAATGAGAAAAGCTCCTGAGAAATTTCAAGACTATGCTCTTCTTACCTATGATGAAGCTATAAAAGGTCCTGATGGCAAACATTGGGAGAAGGCAATAGCTTCAGAAGTAGAATCACTATACACAAACAATACATGGGAAGAAGTAGATAGAAAAGAAGCTGAAGGTAACAAAATTTTGTCTAATAAATGGGTTTTCAGAATCAAGGATGATGGCACCTACAAGGCAAGATTGGTTGTTCGCGGATTTGAACAAACTGGGATTGACTTTAATGAAATCTACAGTCCTGTGGTGAGTCAACCATCATTAAAAACATTGTTTGCAATTGCAGCCTGTAATAATTTTGAAATAATAACATTTGATGTAAAAACAGCTTTCCTGTATGGTGAGTTGTCTAGTCCCATTTATATGAATATTCCTATAGGATATAAAAATGAAAATAACAAAATTTGTCGTTTACGTAAAGCATTATATGGATTAAAACAGGCTCCAATTACATGGAATAATAAATTTACTAAAACAATGTTAAATTTAAATTTAGAGTGTACTAAAACTGATCATTGTGTGTTCATAAATAAAGATAAAAATATTATAATAGCAATCTATGTTGATGATGGCCTTGCTATAGCTAAATCTAAAACTGATTTGATGAATATATTAAAATGTCTGGAAAAAGAATTTGAAATTAAAATTAATACTAATCCTAAAAATTTCATTGGTATAGAGATAAATAAAACTAATAAAGGTATTGAATTGAAACAAAAATCATATATCAAAATGCTTTTAGAAAAATTTTATATGCAAAATGCTAAGCCATGTAATATTCCAGGAAATACTGATAAAAATATTTCTATTACTGATGTTAAGGAAAAATGTATATTTCCTTATAGGGAGTTGATAGGTGGCCTATTATATTTGTCTACAAGAACAAGACCAGACATAGCACATGCTGTACATGAAGCTAGCAAAAAGGTGGAAAACTATAATAAATATGATGTAATAGCTGTTAAGAAAATATTAAAATACTTAATTAATACTATAGATTTAGGAATAACATATAAAATGAAATGTAACTTAACTCTCAATGCATACTGTGACTCTGATTATGCTAATGATATTGCAACTAGACGTAGTACAACGGGTTATGTAATAATGCTAGGTGATGGTCCTATTGCATGGTCTTCAAAAAGACAACCCATTGTTGCTCTATCAACAACAGAAGCAGAGTTCATAGCTGCAGCTGAATGTTGTAAGGAAATAATATATATAAAATCATTTATTCAAGAATTGTTAGAAAATAATGTAGAAGTTTGTATGAATATTGATAATCAAAGTTCTATACAGTTAATAAAAACCGGTTCATTTAATAAACGTTCGAAACATATTGATGTAAGATATCACTTTATACATGAAAATTACATAAATGGAAATATTGATGTTGCTTATTGTCCCACTGAAAAACAAGTGGCTGACATTCTTACTAAAACATTATGTAAAACTAAATTTCATACACTTTTAAAGAAGTTGTTAAATGTTCAATAATGTACTTCACTTTATTTTGAAAGAATACACTGTATTCATAATATTGTGAAAAAACCTATGTTTATTTTAAGCATCATTAATTAATAAAGTTAATAACTATATAATAATCTGATAAACAATTATTGGCTCTACATTACAGATATTTCTAAAGTTTGATTTATATAAAGTGCAGTTACATAAATTATTAAAAAAAAAAAAAAAAAATGTATCTACTTATTAAAATATAATTTCATGCATACTAAATGTAATAAAGATTAAGTTTATGATTATGGTGGTGGTATTTAATAACTAATAATGAAACAAAGTACTTGTTAAAAAACTCTTTATTTTACATTAATGTGGTATTTTTTGAAAAAGTATTGCCATAGTCTTATATTTTTCTAAAAATAGGAGAAGGTGTTAGCAGTTAAGAGTTTTGTCTATGACATAAGTCTATGGTGTAGTCTATGTTTTTGAGTTTAAAAAAATATATAAAAAATGTTTTTTTTTAAGATGATGCAATAATTTGTACTCGTGCAAGTTTGTGTTTTTCCAATAAAATTAATATAAAAATCAACACAGCCGTATATTTACTTTCTCTGCCTGACAACATGTTCGACGGAACAAATGAAGACAAGACCTTCCAATTATGTATGAGTTCTGTTCTTTGGTTTGAAAAAAGATCCAGCGGACGATATAGCAACTCATATATCGAAATTGAAAAACATTTGGACCTTATTGAACAAAGAGCTTGGCGAAGATAAGAAGCTTCCTGACCTTCTTCTCATATGCAAGACGCTCGACACACTGGGAGAAGAATACGTTCAATTTAAGAGTGGATGATTAATGTGTCCAACGTCCGACCGAAATGTTGACAATCAGACCAATCGTCTGTGCGTCTACGAAAGGAACTTGATGATGTCTAACTTGACACCAGAGCAAGAGGCTTTAGCGACGACGAGCACACGGAATAGGACAAAGAAAAAGAATAAAGACGCAAAGATAATTTGTAATTACTGTTCCGTCAGAGGGCACCGTGTGAAACATTGCAAAAGATGGCTTCAAGATGGTAAACCTCCGAAAAGCAATAACCCGCTGTCGTCTTTTTCGTCTCAAAAGAAATCTCAAGTAGCGGAATCAATGTACTTACAAGCGGAAGTACTGACATCAGAACATGAAGTAATGACGACTTCATCGAATACAGTCAACTGGTATGTTGATAACGGCGCAACATGTCACTTAAGCAATTGTGCAGATCTATTCCAGACTTTTCAACCTTTTAACCAAATGCATACCGTTTCTACAGCTAATGGCAATGCACTACAAGCCAAAGGCAAAGGGAATATTGCTATAGCATCAGAGGTACGAGGAAAAGTTTTCGAGATCACGTTGAAAGACGTATGGTATGTGCCACAGATCAAAAAGAACCTGTTTTCTGTCTTAGCTGCTCACGACTGCAATTCAATAAGCAAGTTTGAATCGACACCGACCAGCTGTACTATGTCAACGCGTGGCGAAGTAAAGCTAACTGGTGTACGCAGCATATGCGGAGGGTTGTACGAGTTGAATGTGAAGAGCATCATTCCTAGAAGAAATTTGGAGGTAAACGTTATGTTAACTAAGACTCAGCTTTATCACGAACGACTCGCACACCAAAATAAGCGCCATGTAAGACATTTTGTCAAAAGAAAATTAGGAGTAGAACTTCCTAGAGATGAAAGCATATGTGAAAGTTGCATATTCGGCAAGTCACATCGATTGAAGTTTGGTACTCGACCTAGAGCTTCAAGACCCGGTGAACTTATACATAGCGATGTATGCGGACCATTTCCTAACTCATTTACATGTCTTCGGTATTTTGTACTTTTCAAACATGATTTCACCAGCTACCGCTACGTTTATTTCTTGAAATCTAAGTCAGAAGTAAAACAGAAGATGCAAGATTTTATCGCTGAAGCTCGAAATATTGGTCATTCAATCGAAACGCTCCTGAGTGACAATGGCGGCGAGTTTGATAATAAAGACGTACGTGAGATTCTCGCCACGAATGGCATTAAACAACGATTAACAATGCCATATACTCCTGAACAAAACGAGAGTAGCGAGAGAGATAATAGAACCTTGGTAGAAGCTGCAAGGACTATTATGCATAGTGGAGGTTTCCAAGAAAAGCTTTGGGCTGAATTAGTTAATGCGGTCACCTATGTCCTCAACAGAACCGGTCCATCCCGTACGGAGAACAAAGCACCCTACGAACTATGGAATGGAAAGAAACCGAAAGTTGCTCACTTGCGCATCTCAGGGTGCAGAGCTTACGTCCATGTTCCCAAACAGAAACGGAAGAAACTCTCTATGAAAGCCCTGACAAGAAGATTGATCGGGTATGACAACGATGATGACTATCGTATTTGGTGTGATGACAATACCATGATTCGATCACGAGACGTCATTTTTGATGAAAAACCGCTTGACAGAGCTGAATGCGATGATGTTACATCTGCGATCACCAGGAAAGACACATCATCTAATGACATCGAGTTGAAAGTGACTTTCAATGAGAATCGCAATGATGACAGTCAAGAACCTTCACCAAGCCATCATATTGAAGAACCTTATCCTGATCCAGAATATGAAAGATGTGTGTCGCCACCAATTGAACTCGATGAGGAAAGTTCTACCAGTGGTGACATGTCTAGAACACCAAACACGACGTATGACGACACCGATCTAGAAAATTTATCTGGAATCGAAGAAACAGAGACGGAACCTAGATATAATCTGCGAGACAGGGACACAATTCGCCCTCCAGCGATATTCAGAGATTGTTGTGCACTTATTGATGAAGAAGCTGCACCTACCACGTTCAAAGATGCTATGAAGAGTCCGCATAAGGACGAGTGGATCAAAGCCATGCTGAAAGAGATAGATTCTTTGAAAGAGAACAACACGTGGTCCCTGCAAGAACTACCTCACGATCGAAAAGCTGTACCGTGCAAATGGGTCTTTAAGATAAAAACAAACCCAGATGGTTCTATCGATAAATATAAAGCACGTTTAGTTGCGAAGGGTTTCAAACAAAGAAAAGGAATAGACTACGATGCAACGTACAGTCCTGTAGCCAGATTTGCAACTATACGTTCACTTTTAAGTGTTGCTGCAAGTGAAAGGATGTATTTAACACAATTCGACGTGACGACAGCCTTTCTCTACGGAGAGCTTGAAGAAGAGCTCTATATGCAACAACCCGAAGGCTTTCATGACGGTTCTGCGCGAGTATGTCACCTAAACAGAAGTTTGTATGGCTTAAAGCAAGCGCCCCGCTGCTGGAATCATTGTTTCCACAAAGTACTAACTGAGCTCGAATTCACACAGAGTACTGCAGATCCGTGTCTATACACAAAGAAAGTGGGGGGGAAACAGATGTTACTTACTTTATATGTCGACGACGGATTAGTGGCTGCTTCAGACAAACAACTTGCTGATGACTTCCTAGAGAACCTGAAAAGCAAACTTAAAATTACCACGAAGCCAGCGACCTACTATCTAGGAATGGAGATCAATCAGTGTGAAGACGGCACGATTGTAATCCACCAGGAAGCCTACACAAAAAAGGTATTGCAACGTTTTAATATGGCTAGTAGTAATCCTGTTTCAACACCGATTGATGCCGCAGAAAAAGCATTTGCTGCAATAGACGAGAATGGAAACACCGAAGAGAATAATTTCCCCTATCGCGAAGCCGTTGGTGCGTTAGCATACCTCATAGTCGCAACTCGTCCTGATATTGCATACGCAGTTGGTATAGTATCTCTTAACTTGGAACAGCCAAGCAGAACTGACTGGAACAGAGTCAAACGTATACTTCGTTATCTAAAGGGAACTATACCACTTGGAATCCAGTATAAGCCGAAGACCCTGGCAAAGTCTGAACTGGAAGGATATAGCGACGCCGATTATGGTGGTGATGCTACAACCGGAAGATCCACTTCTGGAATCGTATTTTATACGCCGGAGGCCCAGTATCGTGGACAAGCAAAAGACAGACTTCAGTAGCACTGTCAACAACTGAAGCAGAACTGGTGGCTGCTAGTGAAGGTGCCAGAGAGTTAGTTTGGCTGAAAAGATTATTTGAAGATTTGACACAGATTAAGAGTGTACCGAATCTCAATGTTGACAATGAAGCAGCAGTAAGACTGGCACACAATTCTGAGTTCCACAAAAGGACCAAGCATATTCGCATCAGACATTTCATTGTCCGAGAACTTGTGTCTGAAGGAGCTATATTTGTTAAGAGGATTGGCACAAGCGACCAGATAGCAGACATCATGACCAAAGGACTGCCGAAGCCGATATTTGTAAAAATGAGGTCTGCACTAGCATTGTTTTAGAGGGCGTGTTATGGAGATTGAAACCAAGCAAGTGCAGCCTATATTGTCGTTGATTGTAATGTCTAAAAAAGTTTGGCAACTGAGTGTTTATTGAAGTTGTCAAAGAATTCGAAATTGATTTTGTAGTACTTTCTTATTATGTTGTAAATAAAAGTCTGTTTTATTATTGATAAGTGTTTATATCCATCGGCTAATAGCTTCCACATCGTCTGCGCACTCTATATACACCAAGAATTACTAAGCTCTATATTCTTTTTCTTTAGTTCTTGTGTTGTAGTTTTAAAAGCGTCTATAGTCTCCAACAGCTCTTCAACTTTGAAACTCCAGGGATAACGTTATTGGGGTCAATTCTCGTTTTAGCGCTTTTTCCATGATTTCTATCATTTCTCTGAGCAACTTTTTTCCGTCAATGATAGTTTTATCAGAAAGGACATCTTCATCATTTTCTCTATCTTCTGGATGGAGAAAATGATGAAATATATATATATATTATATATATATATATATATATTATATATATATATATATATATATATATATATATATATAATATATATATATATTATATATATATATATATATATATATTATATATATATAATATATATATATAATATATATATATATAATACTTATCAGTTTAATTATTAATAATAATAGCCCTTATTATTCTGCTAGTACGTGATTACAATTGACCATCTATCACTTACTTTCCTAAACTATGTCCATCTTAGTTTTATTGTTTTATCTCTTTTTATTTCTTAATGGTTGCGATGCTTTTATATCAGATAGTCTTTCAAGCATCTTGCTTCTTTTTACAAGCTTTTATATTAGCTTCACTTGTAACTATGTAAGAAAATCTTGGAATCTTAATTTGACCCACATCCCGGTCCCGAATGAGCTGAAATTTTGCATGCACGTGTAAGTCGGATGACAATGCATGGTTATGTTTGTGACGTTATTCTAAATCCAACATGGCGGCATTACCAAGATGGCGGATCAATTATTTTTAATGCACCCGTACAATATGGGTATCAAATGAAAGAGTTTGCAAAGAACACCTCGATAAATTATGTGACGTCACTCTTAATCCAATATGGCGGACTTTCCCAAGATGGCGGACCAATTTATTTATAATGCACCCCTACAATATGGTTATCAAATGAAAGGGTTTGCTAAGCTTGGTTTTTTAGTCGGAAAATAAATTAAAGTATTTTTTTTTAATACAACCTTTATTAGATGCGCTAAAAAGAACAAAATAAACTTTTACATATAAAAGCTTGTCGTTAAACGTATTCTATAAGTAAGTAAATCTCGCGACAAGCTTTTATATGTAAAAGTTTATTTTGTTCTTTATAGCGCATTTAATAAAAGCTTGTATTAAAAAAAAATACTTTTAATTTTATTTACAACTTTGTGTAGGGAGCGTGTGTAATAGCCTCAAGAGCAATTGGAACAAATTTTGTGCCGAATCCAGATTAACATTTCGACTTGATTTACAAAAAGAAAGACGTAAGACTATCAACGACCTGAAAACAGTGAGCACTTGGAAATGTGATCTTTACAATGTGTTTCATTTTCATTGAAATGTCATACAGCCAGAAATGGCTAGTACATCAGAATATTAGTAGGACTTAAATACAATTCAACACTTTCAACTTAGCTTATGCTCCAGTGGCACCCTTAAGACCTGGGCGCTGTATTAACCTCAATAAGTACAAGACCTACTATAATTCCATTGTGATCCACAAATACACGATATCCTTACAAATTCTATGAACCACCACTATTGCAAAGTCCTAAATAGTGACGGCGGTCAAACAGTTTATTAAAATAATATTATCCATCTATTTTTTAAAAAGAATATTTCTTAGCACATTACTTTGTTTAATGTTTTCATATTATTACTTACGCCTGGTTTCTTGTCATTCTCAATATATTATTTCTTTTTTAATTATTCTTTTTTGTTGTTTATGTAATATCCACAGCTTTTGATTTTAACTAAAAATTAACAGTCCAGTATAAAAATTTTGAGTGTTGCTTAGACTTTTTTGATGTGGGCGTATTTAAAGAAAATTAAATATATAGAAAAATTTTAATTGTGATTGTCTCTGTCCAGTTATGTACAAGTATCTTACCGTATGTATTAGCTAATAAATAAAAAATAACGTTCGTTCCTAAAATATCCTACCCTTTTCATCGGCTGGTCACATGTACATACAACGAAAATTTTCAAGCTGGAGCTCATTGCAGTGACACAGAGTATATGTAAGTCACTTAATGTATATCTCTTCCAGACCAGTCAAAGGAACACCCGAGCACCTCGTGAAGATAGATCTCAACTCTGGACAGATCACAGTGCACGCGGACTCCGCGATTGATGCAGACGAACCGCCGCGTCACTTCCTCTACTACACCGTTATTGCCAGTGATCGCTGCCTCGATGAAGAATGTCCCCCGGACCCTACCTTTTGGAATCAAATAGAATCTGTAAGATAATCTACCTTACAATCTTTGTCTTAGTATTTTTCTGAAACGTTAACAGATTTTCAATGCTATTGTCTTTCACTCCCCTTCTTTAGACTTTTGACTTCTCCAAACGCAACCAACGTTAGTCAGAACATTTACGATAACGTCAGGAATGACGGGTCGGTTCTTCGACATTACTCTCTGAGTTATGAAAGGATCCGAAAGGGTTACTGCCAGCGATAATTTATTAATGCCAGCTGTTCTCCACTTGCGCGTTAAAGCTGACATGGTCGTCTTAATGTTGGCATAGTTATTCTCAATATTCATGAAATGTGAGGATTTATTGATCTTGCTTATTAAAACTACTATTAAGATGATATCTTGCTCGATAGTTTATATTTATATCAAAAGATGATTTATATTTATATCTTAATAATTACAAAATTCTCATTTAATTAATTGAGTGAATTCATTCAATATTACATTCCATATTCATAAAAAAACATATTTGATGATATTCGAATATGATTATAGCCTACTTCGGGCACAAAATTCCTTTTTCAACTTTTTCACATATCGTTCTAAGCTGCTTTTCATGTTCTCTTCTATCGCTTTTGCACTAGTTAAATAATCACATACTTTAACGACGCCTAATATTAGTTGACACAGAATATATGTAGTTTATAAGATATCCATATACACGAGACGCTATGTATAGTTGAATGTGATTAAAATGGCAAACGGTAATAATCGTATTACTTCTATATATTACATGTTTAAGAAATACAGCATTATTTCTAAGAGAAATTATACACTGAATTATTAACTTTTTATTAGTAAAATTACAAATGGAATATTTACGCTGTAGGAAACGTTAGGACGTAGGACAGTTTCAACGGTATCAAAGATTGTCGAAAACAACTTATAAATATAACGCACGAGAATGATGAGTCTGTAAATCTTCAGTTGGGTGCTGTGCCTCTCTTAACCAACACGCCTGTGCCATGCTCCAAGTGTTTTGACTTCGAGTACGATTAAGTTGAAGTCTCTGAAGTGCCATTCGGACTGATGCCTCCATCATTACCCGATATCTTATTGTTGTTTAGCTGTTTTAGAGCCACACTAATATCTGACATAATAGACATAATTAAAATGTATATGTATTTCAGATCCAAATAGAAATTATTGACACTAACGACAAGATCCCGGAAGCGGACACGAGCAAGTTCAACACAACGTTAACAATATATGAAGATGTCGCCAATACCACTGTGCTTGAGCGCCTGGTCGCCATTGACCTGGACAGAGACGGCAAGTTAATTGATTATGATGTCTTATGAAATCACTGACCCGATGCCGAGAAACCTATACGTATACGAGTTATGATTTTGTGAGAGGTACTGGCATACCCACAGGCAGTAATATTTTATACTTTGTTCTTCATCGACATCTTTCTTATCCTATTTATTGCCGTTTAATATTGAACGTAGCCCCTTTCCAAAGATCGGTCCATATACTCGTACAAGGAATGGAAAAAAATGGAGAAAATATTATCTCTGGTTGTTCTCATCTTACAAACGGCGAGTATTTGCACAGACACAACCTAGTAGCCAGATCATCCATCAACAGCTTGCCCTTCAATACGGCCTTGTTGAGCATGAGACACCGTACTATAAGTACGCACCAGCGCCAGTTATTGAAAATGGCCGTGCGTTGCTCTATTGGGATCGCTCTATCATAACGGACAGGACTATTGCCTGCAATAAACCTGATATCGTGGTGGTCGACCGCTCCTAACGCTCAAGAAAAGAGCGTACTCCCATTTAAAAGGCCGGCAACGCGCTTGTGACTCCTCTGGTGTTGCGGGCGTTCATGGGCGGCGGTAATTGCTTACCATAATCCATCCCTCATGATGAAAACCTCGTAAAAGCCGAGAAGGATGAAGCCAGTAATTACCTTGACTTGGAATACGAGGTAACCGCCATGTGGGATGTTGATTCGACGATCATTGTTCTGAGAATGTGTCATGATAGTTGTGTCTGCGAATGGCTTGATAGCGAAGAGTCTCGATCAATATCTTTAGAGGCTCTCGCTTGACGGATGGATCAAGGGCAGGATACAAAAGGCAGTGATTCTCGGCAAGGCACGTATTGTCCGGAGATTTCTCTGTCTGCAGCCCTAACCACCGGTTTGCTTGGGCCTACTAGGTTTAAGTTTTTAATAGTATTTACGTTTCTTTTATATATCTATATTGTAACTTAAATTTAAGATTACTAATTAAATATATGAATAACAATAAGCAGCTTGTGGCGAGCTGTTGGTGAGTTGCGTCACCGAGGGTACCGATGTGTTTCAGGGGGGGCGTATGCCACCCGCCTCTGTTTTGCCTTAGCCGGCCGAACAGAATAAAGTCGCAAGAGCAGATGCTTGGAGGGTGGAAGTGGAAGAGGGTGGACATTATTATATAATGTCATAACGCCGATGGCGTCTCGATGGCTGTCGCAGACACACCTCTCTACACCTTAGCCGTTCACACCAATGTTGCTATCTTCGCATCAATATTGGTCTGCTTTTTTGGGGGGCCCATTTAGTGAGCAGCGAGTCACCACCTGCCATATTTAAAATCAATTAGGAGGTTTTGATAAGGCAGATGACCGGAGTCTCTTCCATAGCCCGGTTCTCATTACCACCAAAATCGAAATGCAGTAGTCCAAAAAATGTTTGACCACATATGACAATTGTTTCTGTGCATCTAAATGGGTGTAGTCTTTACTGCATTTTTCATGATGCAGATAGAAATTAGACCCAGTTGATACACTCCACGCACAATTTCATTAAATTTCGCTTAAATGGCCTCTACGCGTTGGATCTGTATCCCCGCGTACATCTTATTTTTTTATTTTTTTTTCCCTCAGGAGAGGAGGCTGAGAATCCATCATGGATACCAACGCAACAGGCAAGCAGGGATGCGTTGATTATGTCGGACTCCTGGTGAATCGAGGCGGCTCGACCCAACAGACCTACCGACTAAACTCAGCCTGAGCCTTTGGTCCTAATGACCCTACTGGCTTATATGGAAGGGGATACATCTTATAAAGGACCGTGTCTTATAAAGACACGTGATTTAAACTACAATAATAATAATCTTTATTAAATCACACATAAGGTATTGGATATAAGAAAAGGAGAATATATAATAATAATTTTTATATAGCCTCGCTTAAAGTACAATAGATTATTTACATACGCTGCGACAAGTTGTACCTTCTGTGCATAAGTTTATGTGAAGCCATGTTTGATATTGGTGGACTATAAATGAATGAATTAATGAAATGGATTAATTGAGACACACAAATACATTTGAACAGTACAGGTAAAGAACGCAGAGATAATAAATAAAATTAAAGGAAAAGACAGGAAATAATATACACATATACATATTTCCATATGCGGTGTTCAATAGACGGCGCTGATTTACAGCGTTGATTACAGCAGCAATGCACCGAAAATTCGCAGGTAGGCGCTGTTTTCTAACAGCCAGGTCTGACTGATACTTGGGAAGGCCTCTGCAGACTACCCTTATGCCATTGACTGATATCTTGCTGCTCATCAACGGTAATTACTGGGTGAAACCTGCACTAGATCATATTAAAAGTGTATGTACAACATACAAAATATTTGGCTTGAATTTAAACATTCTTTAGTTTAAAATTCACCTATCCACAGATATATACCACACGGTGCGATACCAAATCAACTACGCGGTAAACTACCGATTGAGGCTGTTCTTTGCGGTGGACCTGGAGTCGGGCGAACTGATGGTGCACTACACGACCGACGAGACGCTGGACCGCGATTTCGACGAGCCCGAGCACACCATTTTCTTCCATCTTATTGACAATTTCTTCACAGACGGCGGTGAAACTTTTGGCTGTCTCTTCTTATTAAAAATTGATCTTATTGAAAAAATTCGATCTTTTAAAAATCAAATCTTAAGGAAAATCATAAAATCTAATGAACAGCTCTAACTTTGAAGTATCATCTTACTGTCATCCTTATGTCATTTAACATAAGTATAAGAATTGCCCACCCCTTTTTTTATTTATTTTATGGACTTTTATCGATCCATTTTTTTGTAGAAAGAAATATAGAAATTAGGTTGTAGGAAAAGTTCGTCGAAAAATTAAGAACAAAAATGTTTTGTATTAATTTTCTTTATTAAAGTTTAGTTTTAATTTACAATTTAATGGCCATCAGAACTAATGACAGTGCTCCATCTATTACGAAGATCGCTGATACCTCTGGCCCAAAACTCTGAAAGTTTAGAATCAAAAAACTTCTGTTTTCAGATTATTAAATCTTTTGATTTTTTTTTTACTTAAAAAATGTTTTAAATGCTTGAATACGTGATAATCTGAAGGTGCCAAGTCGGGTGAATAAGGGGGATGTGGTACAGTTTCCCAACCGAATTCATCGAATTTTATTTCAGTCTTTTTGGCGATGTGTGGTCGTGCGTTGTCTTGGAGAATGTAAACATTGGCACGTCTTCACCGTTTTCTTTCATAGATTCGGCTAATTTCTGGAGCTTATCTACGTAAATAGAAGCATTTATGGTCTTTCCCCGCGGAAGAAACTCCATAACCAGCAATCCTTTACAGTCCCAGAATATTGACAGCATAACTTTCGCGGGATGAAGGTCCTTTTTTGGTGGTACTGGCGGTTCCTCTTCAGGAGGGAGCCAAACAGCGCGACGCATATCATTGTCATAGAGAATCCATGTTTCATCCCCAGTGACGAAATCCTCTAGAAACTCTTTCTCTTTAGAGCGCAGAAGAAGCGATTGGCAGATTGAAACACGGCATATGCGGTTGGCCTCAGTAAGTCGGTGAGGTATCCATCGGCTCTGTGTTTTCCGGTATCCTAATTGATTAAGCTGATCGGCGACTGTGGTGAAATGCCAGCCGAGGGTTTTCGCTTCTTGAACTGCACGTTGAAGTTCATTTTACTGTACTGGAAGGCCGTCCAGAACGAGGCTCATCATCGAAACTAACTTCTCCTTGATTTAAATCAAGCAAACCACTTGTATACCGTGGAAACATGAATACTGAACTCACCAAAAGGCTTTGCTTGCATTGGAGCCACGCAGCCACTCATAATATAAAACGACTCGAACATCACGTTTCGACAGATTCTCCATTTTTTCGATGAACTTTTCCTACCTAACCTAACCTATATATATATATAATATATATATATATATAATATATATATATATATATATATATATATATATATATATATATATATATATATATATCTATACATAAACATTAAAAACCATACTGTTCAGTCTATCCGGGAATCAGTAGTAATCAAACTGACCTAAAATCATTTTATTGACTGACCTTGGCTAATCACAGAATCTTTCTTTACAACAATCAGTAAGTACTTATAATCATTTCTTCAAAAATAAGCGACAGGGTGGCCTTCCCTGGTAGTCAACAAGAAGATTAAATAAAATGTAGCAGGCTCATGTTAATTTTACTGATAGTTAATCTTGTTATTGCAATATACAAAAATTTTACTTACAAGTCACGCATCGCTTGATTTTGAAGAAATAAATTAGGGCGAACAAAAATAATGAACATTCTGTGATTTATGAACAATATGAGCAGAAAGGAGTTTAAGTGCGTAATCTATGGACAATTATATAAATTATATAAATACCTCAAATTGCATAATTTCAGGTATTTATAATTATGTAAAAATGTTTTAGTCTATTCAGTTTGATCGTTAAGGAGTTTAAAAGGAGATAATTATATCTCATTTTAAACTCCTTAACGATCAAACTGAATAGACTAAAACATATAAGACATATAGTGATATAACAAATTGTAGAAATAAATGCAATTGATTTCATTGATTAAACACGAACATACTTTCACAATTATTAAATTACGTTTCATTTAGACGGACGGCGAAACCAAGCAGAGGTTTCTATACGAGTGATACTGCTGGATGTGAATGACAACCCCCCAATTTTGCCTGAAGGATTGACGTGGAGCATTTCGGAGAACCTGCCCGCGGTAATATGCAGTTATTATCTTTTACAAATATAACTTAAAATGTAAACTTCATAGCAATGTTAGTACAGTATTGCTATCAATCCTAAGGTGCCTAGTAAATCACAATCCGATTTTACTCGTATCGTCAAATTCAACAGACATGACTGAACTAATCGAACATTTTTTAATGTTTTTATCAGAACGATACATAAGGCTACTGTTTCAAAAAAAGGTATTGTAAATCTCTACTTTAATGTTGTTGTCCTGTCATCCTGAAATCGCCGGTCAGCTAAGGCAAGACAGAGGCGGATGGTATATCGGAACGAGGGGTCCAATATATCATCCTGCCTGACAGAGATTGACTGCACTAATGGGACTTTTATTTGTCACATACGTGTTCCACCAGCAAGCGATGGAATCGTTATTTCCCTATGCTTTTTTATTATTATTATTTGATGTATTGGGTTTGTATTTGTTTCCTCCGTAACTCCTAAATCCTTCATTAATTGGAGTATTTTCTATTTCTTTCGAAATGTTATATCGACGACGACTACGTCGATATATCAGCGCTTTATACTCGCATATCTCATTGTCTTTTGGGTATTTCTACAGCATTAAATATTTTGATGCTGAGTTCTACTGTTATCTTATCACTGTGCATCTGATCATTGTCGACTGAGACAACCAAAAACAACTATGTGGTGACTTATGTTCATCTAAGTTCTATACTAGTTCTCACCTCTTGTCCTATAATTAGATTAAAGACTGAAAAGGACAAAAGAAAAAATAAAAAGGAGATTTTGACTTTACATATATGAGTTATAGTAATAATTCCTTTCAAGTGACAATCAAACGTTAACATTAGTGCATAGTCCCGTATTAGTGCCTCTTCTCAATGTCGTGTACAACAGACATCGCCAATTTCTGCAGACCCGTCTGATAGGACCTAATTTGCAGTGTTTGGAAAATATTAGAGTTTGTTTTAAGCTGAGCGCGTAGTTAAACATACATACTTTAAACACTGTTCTACTCATAACTTACCATATTATGTCTACAGGATACGATACTAGACCGCATAATCTTCGCCCCCGACGCAGACGAGCCAGGTCACAAAAACTCTTTAGTGGGGTACACAGTGCTAGAATTGATGATTGAGGACCGCGACCTGGAACTCCCGGAGCTGTTCACTACACATTTAATCGAGGACCCTAATGGTAACCGTGCGCAGCTGCAGACCAAGCAGGACCTCAGAGGGTACTGGGGATCCTACAGGATACATTTGATGGTATGGCATCCAACGACTTGTCTAAGCATTATAACAGTCTGTTTGAATATTCAGAGTACTTTCATAAAGTATGAATTATATATCTGTATTCTAAGCTTGTATACTAAATACAAAAAAAAAATACAAAGTACAGCCAGCTACGTACAACTCCTCCTCTGTCATCACTGCACGAAATTATATCGCACATTTTCATATCACATTAATAAACACACCAGTTGCGCGTTCTCAAACCATATATATTTATAGATTAATAGTTAATTTAGGTTTTACAAAATATACCAATTTTAACAAATTGCCACCATCGGGGCAACCCGAACTACGAACTTTGATGCTACGAATCTTCGACAAAGATAGGATGGGTTATCATTATCAGCATCGCAAACGTGTCTATTAATTATATGCAGTCGCCATCACCAAGTAAGATGTGATTAAATTATTTAAAACATGTCTAGCTTGAAGGACTTCTATACCTACCAACTGCAGATCGCCACCGCTATTGAACATATTGTTCACAACATGTTCACAACTATTTCAAGAAGGACGGTGCTGCAAGGAAGACTCCAGATTACCTTTAACGTCGCATGAAAATGCATGATTATTATTAGCATGAGTTCAACAACAATCGCGGTAAGATGTCTGAGTTTGGTATGAAGTCACACACCTATTTTATAAATAATCAATAGGATAGGGTTAGATAGTGGTATTTTATTTTTATTTTATTTTTTTATTTTATTTTATTAGGCACAATAACAGACCACAGATTACAACATATAAATAAACATGCTTAGAACAATGGAGGTGAATCTGCTGTCCAATTACAATTGTGCACAGCATTCTTAAAAAAAAATTAATAAACTGACAGTAAACAATGCATACAATTATAAATTACAACCAACAATATAATTAAGCACAACCTGTGAAGAGCGTCCGTCTAAATACATGGGCGCTGTCACCAAATATATCAAGGTCGGAACATAATTCATTATAGTATTGGCACATTCTATAAACAGGATTATTTTGTGATACATTGTTGTTAGAAAACGGAATGTGAAAAAGATATTGTTTGCGCACAGACCGACTCGGCACCCGCAGACCGATCTCCATTAGTAAATTGCTATCATAAGATCCGTTGGCAATCCGACGCAGAATACATAAGTCACTTATGCGCCTACGCTTACTTAGTGAGTACATTTTGTAAAATTTGAGACGATCAGAGTAATCCCGATTTTTTCCGCGCATGCCGTGTTTCACACACAGTGCTCGAACAAATCTTCTTTGTACAGCCTCTATCCTATCAATATGAACGTTATAAATCGGAAACCAGATAGAAGAACAGTATTCAAGTATACTCCGCACCAAAGATTCATATAGTAATATCCATGACTTTGCCTGCCTAAGCGGTTTAGCATTGCGAATAACAAAGAACAACATTTTCTTTGCTTTATTACATATATGATCGATGTGAGACCTAAAGGAGAGGGTTTTGTCGTAATATACCCCCAAATCTCTAACGACATCAACACGAGCCATAGTAGTTCCCGATATCTTATAATTGTGCAATACAGGCCTTTTGTTCTTGGTGAATGATATTACATGACACTTGTTAATATTTAAATTCATTTTATTTTTGTCACACCACAAAGCAATCAGATCTATATCATCCTGAAGAACCATACAATCATCTATTTTTTCTACTCTTCGGTATATTTTTAAATCATCGGCATAACCTAAACATTCGCTCTTAACTGAATTCAACAAATCATTGATAAAGATAAGGAATAAAAGTGGCCCCAGGTTTGAGCCCTGGGGTACACCGGATGTTGAAGAAAATGCCACAGAATTATATCCACTTAAGGCCACTAGTTGAGATCTATTACGGAGATAAGATGTAAACCAGCGATGCAGACTGCCATGCACGCCCATATGAAACAATTTTTTTAAAAGTATGGAGTGATTAACACAATCAAAAGCTTTGGAAAAATCTGTATATATTGAGTCAACCTGCTTGCTACGATCGAAAGAATGACATATAAAAGTGGTATATAACAAGAGGTTGGTGTTAGTGGATTTACCTTGAACGAAACCATGTTGTTTAGTGCTCAATTGTGGGCTTATGTGATCATAAACGTGTTGGTAAACCAGCGACTCGAAAATTTTAGCGAACCAACTCAGTATGCTAATGGGTCGGTAGTTTGTAACATCCCTCTTATCACCGGTTTTGTGTATAGGTGTTATTCTAGTAATTTTCCATCTATCTGGAAATATTCCTAAATTCAAAGACTTATTATATATAATAGTTAATGGTGTGGTTAAGGCAGTAGCACATACTCGAATAACTATTGGCGGAATACAGTCCGGTCCGGCGCTCTTAGTTAAATCCACACTTTTTAATTTTTTAAGTATAGTATCTGATCCTATTTGGAATGGTGGCAACAGAGAATCGGAGGAAGAAAAATCAGGTCGATACACATCCGACGCACTTGTGTCATAGACCGAAGAAAAATAATCAGCAAACAGGTTTGCTATACTATTGCCATCAGTTGCCTCACGTCCCTGAAAATACATAGTAGAAGGGAAAACGTTTGTAGCTTTTTTGGTTTTTGTATAACGCCAGAACGATTTTATATTTACAGCTAGATCACTTTCTATTTTTTCAATATATTTATTAAAACATTTGTGCATCAGGTTTTTAGCACGTGATCGAAGCATAAAAAATGTATCAATGTCTCGTGGATTGTTAAAACGTTTTACGAGCCCATGGTACCTATCTTTCTGTTTAAGAGTTTTCTTAAGAGACAAAGAGAACCATTGAGGATATTTATTACCATAACTTTTTCTCCTCGGTGTATGCGCAGAAATTATTGAAAACAACTTTTCATAGAAAAAATCAACAAAATCGTTAAAACTAAGAAAACTCTCATAATAATGCCAATCAATCTGTTGAAGGTCCTTAATACAAGCGTCATAGTTGGCCCTACGATAACAAAGTTCCTTTAAAATGTTATTGGGCTTCAGAGAGGGAATCTCAACACAGCAGTCAAGCTCAAAGGGGGGGTGATGCATGTCAAGACGACTTAAAGGTACAGCGCCACGAAGTGTGAACATCTCGAGATTGTTTGTTATAGCTAGATCTAAAACTTTGCCATTATGATTAGCAACAAAATTCATTTGAAATAAATTATTTGATTGAAACAGATTGTATATAACTTTAGTCTTTTCACATGAATAATTCAGTGGTTCCAAGGTTTTTGGGGACCACCTCAAATCTCCCAAATTAAAGTCACCCAAGACACATGTAATCTGATCAGAACAGTCGGAAATTATCTTTTCATAAGTATTAATAAAACCTGTAAAATCGGTTACCGGTATGTAATCTGGTAGATATACTGTGCATAAATTGATGACCTTGCTCTTATTTATAACAAGCCTCACCCATAAATCCTCTATGACGTCAGACTGCCAACCATCCATGAGAGCAAAATTGATTTTTTTAGATATTGCGATTAGAACGCCCCCTCCATGATGCTTATTAAAGCGTTTAAGAAACTTGCCGTCACGATCCCTACGCAATACCACGTATCTTTCGTCAAACAGCTCGGACGAAAACACAGAGTCATCAAGCCATGTTTCGGTCAGACATACTATATCATAGTTATTACATAGAATGGTGTTATAAATGTGAACAGTTTTACTTCTCATACCTCTTATGTTTTGGTAATATATAAGTAGTTTTTCTTTTGCAAGTTAGAAATTAATAGACTTTACATAATATAACTATCCATTAAATTACTTAATTAGATTTAAACTGTCAACGGTCTTGATATGTATAAACTGAGAATCCGAAGATTTTCTTACATAAATTCTGCCATTACGAACCCAGACAAATTGATAATTGAGTTGTTTTGCTTTCGCCCTCGCTGCTGCATGTAAAGATCTGTTGCCGGGTGATAAGTGCTCGGATACGAATACGGGTTTTTTATCACCAGCTATACCCAATACTGAAGTATTTAGTTTATTATCGGGGTTAGTTTTGTTGTACCTATGTATAGCTGAATAGTACTGGTCCCTGCATTCCACGTTCCTGAACTTCACTATAATTGAGCGTGGCATTTTATTGTCTTTGTTTAGCTTGGCAACTCTTACACAGTTGGTGATATCATCGTCCTTTGGTCTCAATCCGATAACTGAAGCGCACTGAATTAAGAGACTCCGTAAGTTTTCGTTGTGGTGTTCAGGTACTCCGTGAAATTCCAAATTATTGTCTCGTAAGTACTGTTCAGTGTTATTTAGCCGATACGATAATTCTTCCACAGTAGATTTTAATTTCAAGGAATCCCTCTTAAGTTCATAGTTTTCCTTAACAAGGCCACTCATATCGTTTTTAATCTCCTCATATTTGTTGTTAAAAAAGTCGAGAGAGGCACGAAACTCTTGAAGCTCCGTTTTAATAGGTAATAGTTCCTTCTGTAGAATTTTTTCGAAAATTGATGGCAGTTCAGTTCTTACTGCTTTCAGCACTTTCTGGATTATCGAAGACTCAAGATCATCCCGCCCGCCCTGGCCGTCAGAGGTAGGCGTCGATACTGCCTTAGGTACCGGTCTACGTATGGTGACGTTTTCACGTGTAGTATCAGACTGCGTGCTTTGTGCCAAATTATCCGTGGATATATTTTGAATTGATCTAACAGGCGTATTAGCGTTGTTTGTCTTGGGTAGCTTACTCAAGCACTCGTGACACACCCATTGGCTTTTTTCGTCTCTAGTCATAGCATTTTTAAAGTGCTGTATCGGTACGCTTGCGCATTCAATATCATATTTCTTTGAACAGATATTGCATTTAAGAAAGTCGCTGGTTAGAAGTTTCCTATGACATCCACCACAAGAAAATTGAACGGGTGGCATTTCGTGTACGAAACCTCTCAGAGGACACTCACAAAACCGAACGGATAGTGTCGCATCTGCGTTACCTTATCAGCGGCTGATGACGCGCTACTCACTCAGTGCCGTGCGTGCACGCAAAAGCGATTCGCGTGCCTTTGCAATAACGACCAGGATCGCAAGAGCTCCGTAGGCTGAGATTAAAAATATCGATATACCTGATCGGAAATTATATCCAAATGATTTCAATTTATTGCTTGTTTCCAAATCACAACACTGCACAAATCTGCACAAATCGATTGCCTAAACACTGGGTTACACTGTACGTTGCATTATAATAACAAATTTGTGGCAAGTTATAAGCGTTATATATATTTTAAAACTGATATTGTTACGCGGTTTAGTGAATAGATGTTTACTGTCAATCGTCAAAGATGTTACTCTGTTATATAACCATTCGATCGCATTTTCATAATTATAAGGCTGTATCAGGGGAGAGACCAAGGACTTTCAATTTCAAAACCACCAACTTTAACCGGAAAGTACACAAACGTCTCGAGACATCAGTAGAGTTCGATAACATTTAACGCACCATCCTAACGCGCTGGGTGGTCGTTAACAGCTTGCACTGGGAGTTAGTCGTGAGTTTGATGGCTCTCATAAAGAATATGAGGATGTTTTCACCGAGTAAGAAAAATAATACCAAAACATTAAGAAAACAATACTTGGAAAAATTTCATCGATGGCTCACTTATAAAAAGCGCGCTTTAGATAGAAATACTGCAGATTTCCTGTCATCCTGAAATGCTGCGTCCAATTTATGTAAGTACCACTAGGTACTTACATAAATTGGACGTAATTTAAAGATTTATTCACGTAAATTATTCTCAATAACCATTCCATAGCTAAAGCACAAAAATTATAGAATCTTAAGTCGAAAGGTAATGGTCTGGCGGAGCGGTTAATTCAGCATTTAAAAGTAAACTCGGACAACTATGAAATCTGGATAGAACATAACAACCCGCGATACAGTACACACGTACAACACGTAGCTCCGTCAATAAATATTTTTGAAAAAAAAAAGAATTACTTAAACACGAAATATTAATTGTTTTGAGTCAATGTGCGCGCGGAACTGATACGCCGAAGTGGAACGTGACAAACGGGCAATATCGTAACACCGAAGATACGCAGGAGCGTGATTGTTTAAAACGCAACCTAATCACGTACTGATAAGACGAATAAAATTCTAATCATCCCATGTCTCGCATGAAACATCGATTCATAAATAACGACTACACAGAAGGCCCGAAATTTCCCAAGCTTAGCTCAGCACTAGCTTAACCGGACAACACCGAATCTTGTGTAAATATTTTCTTGACTACTAACGTTGGATTATAGCACATGACTGAAGCTTAGCAGAGACTAGTAGCCGGAAATCTACAACCGCGACACAGAAGCCTTATCAAATTGCAATAAATTAACACCTGAATTGCGGGACAACCATAGAACAGTGGAAGAAGAATTTTATGAAGAACCCATCACAGAGGTCAAGCCATCACGTCGGACACTACGCTAGTTTCAAGAGAGTCCATACTGTGACACCTCCGAACCGCAGCGCACACAAAGTCGACTCATACTCCTCACCGACGCGACGCCAAAACAACAACGCATACAGGCAACAATTACAGCAGCCCGCGGTGAGTTGCGCAGCGATTTTACTTTAGTGTATTTTATTAAATTTAGTATCCTTTAAGCAAATTGTAAATAGTTTTAGATTTAGAATATTATAATTCTTTTTGTACTTCCATTCTGCTTCTTTGTATTATATTGTATATTAAATAACATGTCTAAAAATACCGCATCGGGATTCGGACAGGGTGCACAGACTAGCACAAAAAGAGCACCTAGATCGCTCCGTGAGAAGGTTCTTACTAAGAGTCAACCGCACCTCAAAACAACGAAAAGTGATGTTGTCGCAGTTGGGAAGATTGATAATAAAGGCACTGACACAACACCTCTGGTAGTAACTCGTGAGAGGTCATCGCTCAACCAGACGCAATCGGAACAACCGAAACCACCAACCGAATCCGACAACTCCTTTTCTATGCCCATGTCAGTAGTAACCAAGATCCATGAATGGGACTGCGAGGAGCTCCCCCCTAGGCCAATTGTTTCAGAAGAGGATGAAGATGAATCAGACTCCTTCTCCTCGTATTCTGGACGGCCTCAAAGAACACCACAAAACAGCAGACCAAGCATGCTTGCTATGCCTTCAAAGTCGGGAAAAGGGAAGGGGGTTGAGATGGATATGGCCACAAAACTGGCAAATGAGATGTTCCAAAAAGGCAAGGAGGCGCTTGAGATGGCCGCTAACATGAAAAAGGAAAGCAAGGTCGCAGCCATAGAGTCTAAAGAAAAAGTAAGAGCTCACAACAAGGCGTTGGCCGAAATGACAACCAAGCTTACGGCGGCATTGGATAGTCAAAATGATAGGAACAAAGAAATTACAAAACAGGTGAGTAGGATTGAAAATTGGCTACAATACGAGACTCGCGAGCCACAGGAGAAATTAAAAAAGGTATGCAATAGGACATCAAAAGTGGAGGCTGCTCTCGAGAGAGTAGAGCTGAATTTGAGCAGGATGCATGATGGAATAACACACTCGGCACCGGACCCCGTGCAACTTGAAGCAGGGAAAAAAGTTGTAGAGCTACAGAATACCCTGGATTGTCTGCGAAGAGATGTTCAGCTAAGCTCGGATAAACTCGAGCGATTGCTGAAAACATGTACAAACGCAACAACGGACCTTATCTTGGCGGGAGATATTAATGCGTGGAGCCCTTGGTGGGGCAGCAGATCTGAAGATAGGAGAGGGGAAAAAAGTACACAGCGTTTCTAAATGAAATGAGCTTTGAAATAGTGAATACAGGAGATACCCCTACTTTTGAAACATACAGGGCAGGGAAGCTATTTCAAAGCCATATTGACGTAACAGCATGCAGCCAATCATTGTTGGGTAAGATTTTATTAAACTGGAAGGTAGACAGACGTGCCATAACATCCGACCATAATGCAATTACTTACAAAGTACAATTAAATGAACCCATTGGCTGTTTGAAAGTGTGGCGGCATCCGTTTCGGAACACAGTTAATAGTATTAGTACTTTTTCGTTTAACTCTATGGTCCGACGTAGAGAGGTAAGTGGCGTGGGGCATTTGTTTTACGAGTGAGGACAAGTGGGTGTCATTGTGGCTGAGACTGAATTCTTATGTATTTTTATATATTGTTGCTGTAATAATATAATTAGTTCCTACTCGACCTTGGAGTTTGTTTTCATCCCAGCAAGGGCTTCATGGGACCGCCCTCAACTCCCATAATCGGTGACCCCGACGTGATAACAATTTGTGACTACGGGCAACGTAATTTGTTCCTGTATCGAGCTCTGACACGTCTACTTTCAAGTAAACCACTACATTGTTGTTCGATTCTATGGTGTGAATAATTTGCACGATCGTCAGCAGTTCATGGGGAGAATTTCGCCGTGAGTTAGACGAAGAAAAGTGCGTGCTTCATATGAGTGGGATCATCATTTATATTTTGCTGTGCTGCGTAGTTGCGAATGAAATTTGTTTTCTCAACATAAACAACATTTTTTACATTACAACCAATACACGGGTGTACATTCGACAACGCGTGATGGCCAGCGCTCAAAAAACAATTATTAACGAAAAACTGTCCTCAAAACATCTACTTTATGATTGAATCGTACCTGAGGAATCGGAAAGTGGAGGTTAATTACATGAGAGAAAAAGTAGAAAAATTTACCACTAAAGGATGCGTTCAGGGATCAATTGGAGGTCCCACCTTTTGGAATGTGATCCTGGACTCTCTGTTGAAAGAAATGGAAGGAAGAAATGTGTACTGTCAGGCTTTTGCGGATGATGTGGTGCTAGTCTTCGCTGGTGAAACAGCAGAACAAGTGGAGGAGGATGCAAACGAGGTCTTAGACATAGTGGTTAAGTGGGGACAACAGAACAAACTTAGCTTAGCGCCGCAAAAAACCAAAGCTATGTTGATAACTAATAAATTAAAATACGACCTTCCCATAGTAACAATGTCTGGGTCCACTATCGAGCTGGTGGAATCAATTAAAGTCCTTGATCTCACCATAGACACCTTAACTTCGTTGAGCATGTGTCAGAACAGTGTAAAAAAGCTGCTGGTATATATAAACAATATGCACGAGCAGCGAAGGTAACATGGGGTCTAAACGGTGAAATCGTCAGGACGATATACCTGGCCGTCATTAAACTCATCATACTGTACGCCAGTGAAGCATGGAGCCGGGCCACAGATTTAGAAATAGTTAGAAAACAGTTGCAGTCGGTCCAATGGAACTTTGCCATAAAGGTTTGTAAAGGCTATAGAACAGTGTCCTTGACATCCGCTCTTACTTTATCGGGACTGCTTCCGCTTGACCTGCGATTACAAGAAACAGCAGCGCTATTCAGAACTAAAAAAAGGGACTGCCAAGACCACTTACCAGTCGGCCGAACATTGCAGAAGGAGGAGTCGTTTCTTACGAATCCCCACCCATCTGAGCGAGTGCTGGTCAAGTATGAATGTCTGGAGGACACATCCGTTGAGTCTCTTCGGAAGCATAAGATCCAAGACCCACAAATATACACAGATGGTAGCAAAATAGATGAGGGAGTAGGAGCGGCAATCTCGTGGTGGGTCGAAGGAAGAGAATCTGCTTGGCACACATTCGGGCTCGACCCTGCCTGCACAGTCTTTCAGTCTGAGCTGTATGCTCTGCACAGAGCGATAGAGATGGTTCGGATGAAAGGAGTAAAAACTGCAACAATCCTCAGTGACTCAAGATCCTCACTGTATACCATTGCTAATCCAAAATCAAACCACAGGCTAGTGCAGATGATACACGAGGATATCAGGAACATCCGGGGGGACGGTGGAGACGTGAAACTATTCTGGTTAAGAGCGCACGTAGGCACAGCGGGAAACGAGAGATCAGATGAATTAGCCAAAAATGCAGCACGGGCGGTTAACGGAGCACGCGACTACTGTGAGATCCCCTTGTCCTACGTGAAGAAAATGATACGAGAAGAGACAGTGCGCAAATGGCAGGATAGATATGTCACTTCCTCTACGGGAGCAGTAACCAAAGAGTTCTTCCCTGATCAGGCCAAAGCGTATAGATGGGTTAGAAAGGGAAAACCATTACCTCTCCTAGTACAAGTCTTCACGGGGCACGGGGGGTTTGGGGAGTAGGTATCTGTACCGATTCAAACTGAAGGAGAATCCATTCTGTGAATGTGATCCCGCTCAGATTGAATCGGTATGGCACGTTGTCCTGGAGTGCCCCCGTTTTGCTAGAAGCCATCACGACTTAGAGTGTAAATTAGGTAATACAGTTATAAGTAGAGAAAACATTCATGAGCTGTTAATGACAAAAAAATGTAAAACTTTCATTGTGCAGTTTCTGGAATCGGTAGTCGAAGTAGTAATACGTCGGAATAAGGATTGTACCCCTCCGGTGCGCGGTATTGAGCCAGACATAGTTAACACGGTACACCGGATACAGGATTCTGACGTAGCGCCACTTATAGCACATGAAGAATGGTTGGGCGGAGGAGAAAGGGGAACAGTCGGTCTGATTGCAAGGGGAGTGGCTCTGTTCATGGATAGTACTCGTAGTAGGGAAAGACTAGGCATTAGTTTCTGTATGTTAGGGGCGAGAAAGCATGTAGCCATATCACCTGGCTTAGCAGTTCTGCTAAAGGGCAGTACTAGTAGAGCGACAATCAAAAAGAAAGTATTTGATGCTATGCCAGAAATAGTGTTAGCTGGACAGCAATGCAGGATTGTACGCTGCAGAAATAAGTCCACCCTGCTCTTAAAATGGGACATAGACGGGAAATCGCCATTTTCAAAAGCGGGGGAATTGCTATCAAACCTCAAGGCATCGGATCCCAGGGTCATCAGCGTCGACGTCATGAAAGCGGACTTCGAGAATGGGCAGGTGACGGATTATACACCATTATTAGAGGCCGCACGACATCATGAGATAATAGTCTATGAGGGAAGAGGCGAAAAGTTGGATTTTCTGCTTAAACATCGCGAACAGAATCCGTCCAATGCACCATTAGAGAGTGGCTCTGCCAGGGCACAAAGGCAACAAGAAGAAGCAGCTCAGGAAAATAAAAGACGACGCCTCCAATTAAAAGTTAAATCCCCGCTACACAGCCTTGTCAAGGGAATATGTGTCGCCACAGGCCACCCACGTCATCGAATGTCGAGGGTAGAGATAGCAGAAGACTTAGTTCCCGAAGCACGGTCACCCTACTGGCCCAGAAATGGAAACACCCCTCTAGTAGATCCAGCAAGGGCAAGACCGCCGCACAGAATAACAACAGGCCGGGACGGAGATGACCAGGTAAACGCCTATCTTGAGTACCTGGAGATTCTGCGAGTGACGCTGCAGGTGAAACATACTACCTGCAGCAAAATTCTGGAAGCTTTTCAGATAAATGCCCGCATATTACTACAGGAGCTCCTTACCGAGGCGAGGGCTGTGGTCTACAGCAACGATACCGGTACTGTGCTGGCAGGAAATCACCCTATTGACAGTAGACAAATGGCGGCGTACAGCGGCACGTCAGGCATAATTGCTGGTGGATCAAGTAGCAACTGAAAAAAGAGGAGCTCTCACATTCTACACACCAATCGAGGACCCAGTGGTTGTGATCGCCAGGTGCACTCGTTTCATGTTGGAGAACAGGATTCTTGAAATGGCGAAAACCGTGAGCGGATTCTGGATCACCGAACCATGGGGTAAACTGGCGATTAGATGGATAGATGGGGTGCCGGGATGTGGGAAAACCACGTGGCTTCTTAATAACTTTCAAATGGATAAAGACATGATCATCACCAGTACGCTTGAGACAGCAAAGAAATGATGGACAGAATAACGAGTCGGTTGGGAGCAGTCGCCAAAAGGAAGGTAAGAACAGTGGCTTCTGTTCTCATTAATGGGGCGGGACCGACAA
Organism: Scirpophaga incertulas; assembly: GCA_036419045.1. NCBI lineage: Eukaryota > Metazoa > Arthropoda > Insecta > Lepidoptera > Crambidae > Scirpophaga > Scirpophaga incertulas. The sequence continues at coordinate 18,680,995 of CM071630.1, read as the reverse complement.
AGCGCCTTTTGGTGGATGAAGCACTCTTGGTCCACTTTGGAGCCATAATAATGATAGCCAGGCTGACCAAGGCTCAAGAACTCGTCCTCATGGGCGATACTAACCAAATCCCCTTCATCGATAGAGACGCCATGTTCGAACTGCGTTATGGAAGTCCAGCCTCCATAACGTCTATAACCGAGAAGCTTCTCTGCACACACCGCTGCCCGATGGACGTGACGTTCGCCCTCAAAAATATCTATGAAGGTATATATACGTCTCGGCAAATACTGAGGTCTCTGAAATGCAAAATGTCATCGGAATCGAGACTACGAAGGTGCGACCCTGGCACTCTCTTTCTGACTTTCACTCAAGACGAGAAGGAAAAGTTCAGCAGGAAAGGTTATGGCACCGGCGAAAAGTCAAGATTGCTTACGATACATGAAGCGCAGGGGCTGACGTACGAACACGTAGTTGTGCTAAGAGGAGCTGAAAGAAAAAACCCGGTTCACGACAGTGACAGTCGTGGCTATATCCCGACATACTGTGTCCTGCACCTACTTCTATCAGGACCTCAAGGAAGATGATGCCATTAGACGCCTCATTGTTATTCCCGGCATGGCGACGGATCAAGAGGTAGCGGACTATAATAAAAAAATGGCGATCAGAGAGCAAATTTGCGGGGCCATCTAGGTGCAACAATGTGCGATCATCTCGAAACCTGTACAAAATCATTCTCCGAACCTGGAGCTGAGTTTGGCGGCGGTCTGTCCTTGTCATACTCTATACAAAATGACAGGGGGGACTGTTGTCGGATTGGTTTTTGGGTTTAGAGAATCACGCTAGAATCGACACCATTGTAGGGTTAATTTAATTATGTTAGGATAGCTTATTATTATTAGATTAATTAATGTTATTGTATAAAGTATTGAAATTAAGTGTATTGTTAAATGGTTGTATAAATTAGGATTGTTATTAGATAAGAAAGTACTATTGTTAGATAAGTAAGTGCTGCGCAACTCACGTTAATGTTAAGTCACGGAATAGTATTATAAGATAATATGACGCTCTACGTACAGTACTTAGTACGAGTAGATCCAAACGAGGACAGTTTAAAAAAGGCACGGACTACAAGTCCGTGGAGTAGACATATATATATATAATATATATATATATATTATATATATATATATTATATATATATATATATAATATATATATATATACTATGAAATCTGTTGGGAGATTTTAAATCAGATATTCAATAACAATTTCATAATCAGTGTATTTCGTATGTTCTTAGGTTCCCCACGATCGTCTCTTTCTCTCTGGACGTGGTTCTCAAACTTTTACTGGTACATTCCTACGGTGATGGAGTCTTTCACATGTAAACGCTGCAATACCGAAGCAAGAGATGGTGCCCAATGTTCGGTTTGCGATGGGCGTTTTGACTTTCCGTATTCGGGAATAACTGAATTAGGCTATCGGAAACTTGGCGACAGGAAGTCCACTTGGCAATGTCCCTCATGCAAGGGTACAACCAGTCCATTAGTTGTGCACGCAAAGCCTGGTTCGGCTAAATCTCCTGTCCTGACCGACATTGACAACATAGCTTTGGATATGAAACATTTGGCTACTCAAATGTCTACGTTACGATATTGTGGACTTAAAGAGTGTGAAGACAAAAATAGCTGACCTCAAGCTTTTGAAACTGGAGCTGGAAGTCTCTGTCCAAAACGTACATCACAGTACAAATGGCTTAAATGGAAGAATATCTGAAATAGCTTAAGAAGTTCTGGACCTACTGAAGATAAATGAATCCAGGCTCTTCAACAGCGATTCCAGCTACTGGAGAGCAGCTTACACGATTTCGAGTGTTGATCGCTGTTACCTAATGATTGGTTTTCCAATACCGAGGATTTCTTTTCTGAACAGTTAACGGTTTTCTCGCATAATATGTGATATGTATGTATGTATGCAACATAATCCTGGCGATAAATGTTTTATAATGGGTGACTTTAACAGGACAAATATATCGTAGAAGATGTGTGACGATCACTCCTATTATACAGCAGATAATATTCAAGATTCGTTTCAAAAAGATTTCTTTGATAATCTCTCGTTAAGTAACTTGTCACAATATAATAACACCTCCAACAGTGATAACAAGATATGTCGCGGCGACGTCCAACCTTCTAACTTGGACATGAGGTATTTTTGATAACCTTTTAAAAATAGACGGACTTGACAGAGGAATAAAGGAACGACGACCGACATCGTATATGCCGGATTGTTTTTATATTGAAATTGTAAAATATTCAAATTTTAGAAAAATAAGGCTCAAATGGCCATATCTTTCGATTGCGTTGATTAAAATTTCATTTCCAGGAACCGCAAATATAAGTATTAGATGTTACGTTTTAACTTAATCGTTCCATGCGTATTTGAGAAAAAGAGTATCGACATAGAGACAAACAGACAACAAAGTGATTTGTTCAAAATCAAGAACTATAAAGGTTCTAATTTTTATTTTGTAGTACAAAGCCTTCAGGGAACTAAATATAATTTCGCATATTTATATAATGCATATGCAAAAACTAGGATCAGAGACATCACACTATAATAAGTAACAATATGCATTACAAAACATACGTAAAATAATGTTAAAATGGATAAAAGTTGAAGATAGTAAAAAAAAGAGTATGTTATGTCTACCGCATCCACGATCAACCTACCGTAGTGCCTCCAGACCAAAGTTTATGCATGTTGTCAGTGATGGCTAGTGATCCAGCCGCTACCACTGGACCTTATATAGAGGCAAAGTCATCCAATGGAAAAGGGAGGGAAATTGTGAACTTTCAGTGGCAGTGGGTAATGCACATATCTCGCAGGATTGTCGGTTTACACTCATTGCAAAGCTGAACATAGCCATCTGAGGCTTCAGCATAGGTCCGTCTAAAAAAAGGATTGTCGGTTGTTAGGTCGGAAAGGTCGTGGAGCAATATATGATAGGAAACGCAGCATCAGTAGGCCATATATGTCCCATAAATATGTCGTAAGGTTACTACTTTGTTTATTTGTCTCAATATTTGGGTCATTTCTTTTTTCACAACAAGAGTTTTTATATGCGTTTCATAAAATGACCATGTATGGTAACGTCACTGTACATATCGGCTCTCTGTCTTTTAAAGGGGCTATTACAGATATTTAATAAAAGATTTCAGTGTGTTGTTTGCAATAAGTCTTGCTCAGCTTTAGCGACGTTAGTAGCTGTTAATAAATTGCAAAAATTTGTATCGCGTCTAAGAATATTAACAAATTTATTAGCACAATAACGAATGCGTGCCGTTGCACGAACCAATCGAATCCAATTACTGAAACGTGTGTAATCAGCAATAATGTAATTAAATTGAGAGACTTGACTGGTTTGTGCCGGCTCAAATGATGACGGTGAATGATTGATTTGAGCCACAAAGTCTTGGGAAGGTTTCAACTCCAGGTTATGTAGCGTGGAAAAACACGATGGTTCTTTGGGCCATGTATCTGAAGAGGCAAACAAAAAATCTGGTCCAGAGATAATGTAGAATTCAGCCTGGTCGCATCATCAACGACATTTAAAGTCGATGGAACATATTGCCATCAAGCAGGGTTGCTGATTTCAAGAATTTCACCAACTCTGTATGCTACAAAGGCTTTAAAAGTTCTTGCATCGCTACGCAGCCATTTAAGGACCGTCATAGAATCGCTCCAAAAAAATGTCTTATCAGGTTTGCGCTTACGAACCTCATGTATGTAGGAAGCATAGCGAGCCGCGATAAGAGCAGCTTGGAGTTCTAGTAGCGGTATTGAGGCCGGCTTTAATGGCGCTAACCTGGCCTTACCACCAATGAGAGCGAGTTTAATTGTACCATCTTGACAAGTAAATCGCCAATATGCCACACAGCTATAAGCGTGTTCACTGGCGTCAGAAAAGAGATGAAGCTGACGTTCCATAATGAGGCTAGAATAGTTAAAATAACAACGTGACACCGCAGCGCTCACAGCCTTACTCAAGACATGCCATCAAACAGAGATCTGCAGCCAATTGTGTTAGACGTTCACCATCCAATTGTGAGATTGCTTTTATTACATTATCACGAAAAGAACGCGCACGGGAATTGCGAACTAACGAACTAATAATCAATTCAATGCGATTACGATTCCATGTGCTTCATCTCCGAACGTCCATCAAATATGTCGCATCGTTGTCAGCTGTGCAGAATTAGAAAATCAACGCCAGTCGTTCCACCCTTTGGAGACTTACCATTAGGTCGGTTAGCGCACAATAAGAGACCTTTTACCCATGTAGGTGTAGATTATTTCGGCCCTATCAATGTAACGGCTGGAAGAAGACATCTTAAGCGATACGTTGCGCTTTTCACGTGTTTAACAGTCCGAGCGGTTCATTTAGAACTCGTAAAGTCTCTGACAACCGATTCCGCTCTCATGGCTCTTAGACGTTTTATTGCCGTACGTGGATGTCCTGTGATATTGTCCTAATTCTGGATGGCTCATTACCGCGCTCTTCCTGGCCCAGAGGCCGGGTAATTAAAACCTACCCGGGCAAAGACGGAAGGGTACGGACCGTCGCCGATAAAGAATGTTGGTATCGTTGGTTAGTGGCTGTCTAGATTATAATTAGTGTTTACACTGGGGGGAGTGTTACCGACAGCCACGGAACACCGGTCATATATTAATAATATTATTTATATATATATATATATATATATATATATATATATATATATATATGCTTGCACCCCGCGGCAATATATATATATATAATTGTAATATTCTTTTTGATATCTTTAATTTATGGTTCGTAAATGTATATTTTTATAGATTTTCTTATGTGTTACATGTCAGATAATAAATATCTCTTGCAACTACGTGTGTGTCTTTTACAAATTGTAAAAAATATAAATATCTGTATATTTTGTACTGCGGTAGCCCAATTTTGTATTTATGGATTATAATTATTATATCTTTCCGTTTTTACCAAATCTTGCACATTTAGATTTTTATATATTTCGGTCTCTACGGTATTCTTTAGACAGTGTAAGTATAACGTCAAGTAAGGACTAAAAAACATTTCATTATTTTAACAGAAGCGCGAAAACTTTTACAATACAACAACAATAACAGTAACAATTTGCCATAAATGCCATCCAAAAAAATGGAACACCTACCTATAATGTAATCTACACTAATATTCATCATCATCATCATAGGTCACCCTCTGACATCCAGAGGGTGTGTTTTCCGCACTTAGTCCTGTATGGACCATTGTGCGTGAGTACAAGGTGGAGGTTGCTCATTCCAGCCATCCCACCTCCCTCCAGAAGCAGATTAAGTTCCCCATGTTGTTCAGGATTTCCTCGATTGTTTTGGGTGATCCCACGGTTTCTTTCCGGATTTGGGCGACGCCTGTGCACTCCAGTAGCACATGTGCAATCGTTATCTCCGTCTTCATGCATGCCCTGCACAGAGGGCTATCGGTTATACCTAGAGTGTATAAGTGTTTGTTAAGCGAGCAGTGACCCGTAATGGTTCCTACTACTGTTCTTAGGTTCTTTTTGTTCAGTCGCAATAAACGCTTTGTTAGTCTGTTGCTCAGGTTTGGCATAGCCTCTTTGGATTGCCTACAGCCAGGTCCACCAGCTTTCGGCTTGCCTATGTGTGTGTTCTTTTAACCAGCCACGTAACTGGCTGAAGGGGATAGGCATAAGCGGTTCTGGTCCGAACTCCACCATGTCGGACCCCTTCCTTGCCAGTTCGTCCGCTGCATCATTGCCTCTTGAACCACTGTGTCCCTTTATCCATTGTAGGGTTATTTTATTGTGATTGAGTACTGCTATCTGTTCCAGGGCGTTGTGACATTCAAGTGTCAGTCCTGAGGTGAAGTATTCCCTTCCTAGAGATTGCAGTACTGAGGCGCTATCGGATAGTATACGTATGTTAGCATTCATGACCTTTTTGTTTAGGATCGTATGGGCCGCCTGGATTATACCGACGCACTCCGCTTGATATACGGTATTTAGTTTCCCCAGTGCCCTGGATATTTTGATGTTCAGTTCATCTGAGAAAACCCCCGCACCGGTGCCGGAGTTTGTCTTAGATCCATCAGTGTATATTCTTAATTCCGTTGTGTTTTGTAATTCATTTGTTAATTCTTGTAGCTGTATTTTGTAGTGTTTATGCGGTGGGTACGTTTTTGGGATTTTGTCGTGAGGTGATGCCAGCATCGGTTGCCTCTTTATGGCGTCCTCCTTGATGCGTATGTGTTTTATTCTTGAATCTTTTTTCAGTGTACCATTTGTGCTTAGTCTGAGCAATGCTATGGTCGCCTCCTCTTTTACCACAAGATTCAAAGGTGGCAGGCCTAGCATTGCTTGCATTGCTGCAGTTGGTGTGGTCCTCATGCCACCCGTAATTGCTATGCAGGCCATGCGTTGGAGTTTGCCTAGCTCTTTTTGGGTTATGCTCAGGTCTGTTCTGGGCCACCAGACCAGGGCACCGTATGTGATGATCGGTCTGATGACCGTCGTGTATAGCCAGTGGATAATTTTGGGGCTGATTCCCCAGTTTTTACCCAGCAGTCTTTTACACTGCCACATTGATATGCTGGCTTTGTTAGTGATATATTCGACGTGTCTCGCCCAGTTTAACTGTTTGTCCAAGTATATACCCAGATACTTGGTTTCAGTCGATAGGCTTAGGGTTTTGCCAAAGAAGAGTGGTAGTTGTAGTGTCGTCAGCTTTCTTTTCTTAGTGAAAAGAACTAGCTCTGTTTTTGTGGGATTCACACTGAGTTGTTGTTCTCCGCACCAGTCCTCAACTATCCTTAGCGCTTGGTGCATAAGATTGCATAGTGTGTTTTCGTGTTTTCCATTAATTATTATGGATATGTCGTCAGCGTAGCCTATAGTGTAAAATCCTACGTCGTTGAGACGTTTTATTAGACTATTTACCACAAGGTTCCACAGCAGCGGCGAGAGGACTCCTCCTTGGGGGCACCCCTTCGCCACCACGGCCCTTGTGGTGTCATTCATTGTGACTTGCACGGCTCTTAGCTTAAGCATGTTGGTGATCCAGCCGCTTAGTGTTTGATTTACGCCGTGTCTTTCTAGGGATTTGCCTATGCTATTAAAGGTGGTTTTGTCGAAAGCGCCTTCGATATCAATGAATGCTGCTAGCGAGGAGTTTTTGTGGTCTATAGCACATTCAATCTTGGAAACTACGCTATGAAGCGCCGATTCTGTTGATTTTCCTGTGGAGTATGCATGTTGTTGTATATGTATTGGTGCTTTCCTTAGGGGGCCGTTCCGCATATATCGCTCACACAGCCTCTCTAGGGTCTTTAATAAAAAGGATGTTAGGCTTATGGGTCTGTACGCTTTGGGCTGTGTGTAGTCAGTTTTACCTGGTTTGGGGATGAAGATAACTTTTACTTCTCGCCAGGCTTTTGGAACGTATTTGTATGCAATGCACGCCTGATAGATTCTTATCAGCCATGGCGTTATTGAATCTAGGCCCCATTGCAGTAGAGCTGGGAATATATCATCCAGCCCCGCAGATTTGTAGGGCTTAAAGGTTTTAATCCCCCATTTTATGCGGTCCTCTGTTATTATGTCGATTGCAGCTGACCAATCTTGGTCAGTTGGTGTCCATGTTTGCTCGTTTTCCCATATCCTTTTCATGGACATTGCGCAGTTTGGGAAGTGGGTTTCTAGGAGTAGCTTGGTGGTTTCACTATCAGTTTGAGTAAAAGTGTTATCTGGTCGTTTCAGCGTGCCCAGGACACGGTCACAGTCGGTTGACAGTATTTTCCTCACCCTAGCAGCTTCGTTATTGGATTCAATGGCCTCACAAAAGTGTTGCCAAGTTTGTTTACGTGTTTTCCTAACCTGTTTTTTAAAGGTGTATTGTATTTCTTTGTATTTCTCCCAGTCTTCTGAGAGTCTTGTGTTTTTTGCTCTGTTGAAGGTTTTACGTAATGTTTTCCTGAGCAGGTTAAGCTCCGAGTTCCACCAGGGGCCGTTTTTACCTCTAGTTGGCGGAACCTTGGGCTTACAACATTCATGGTATGCCTTGATGATGTATTCTGAGAGTATTGTTGTAGTGTACTCTATATCTGTGGTACTTGTTAGGGTGGTGGACGTTGTGTGTTTTGTTAGCAAGGCATCTAGCAGACGCTTGTAACTTGGCACATTAGTGCGGCGTGGGTTTCGTTTAGGTGTCGGATTTTGTATAGTGGCTACTATCGTGAAACGTATTCTCCTGTGGTCTGAGCAGGAGGGTTCATCCGATACGTGCCAATTATGGATTAGTTTCGTTATGGGTTCTGTAGCTAGAGTTATGTCTATGATAGTTTGTCCTCGGGCTGTGACCCAAGTTGGTTCAGAGCCTCGATTTACTATGTTAAGGTTAGTAGAGAATAGATATGTGCATAAGACCTCACCTCTGTTGTTTGATTTGTCGCAGCCCCACAGAGGGTGATGCGCGTTTGTGTCAGTGCCGATTATCAAATCCAGGTTTTCACCTTCACAGTGTTGCACTAGATCTGACATCTCCTTCGGTGGGCAGTCTTCCTCGTCTCCTGGCATGTAGACCGAGGCTATTATTATGTCAGGGTTGTCGTCACTTGTTTGTAATCTGACCGCTGTCAGATCTCTGGAACAAAATTGTGTGAGTGTGGTGGTATCTAGATCTTGGGGTATAAACAGACATGTCCTGGGTCTGTCAGTAGATTGTGTGTTGAGTATGATCTTACCTCTTAAATTACTGAGGCCACATACTCTGTTATTTCTGATCCATGGCTCCTGGATCAGAGCTATAGTCCGGGGTTCGACCTCCAAAGCCCTGCGTAGGCAGGCTGTGGCTGTCTGGCTGTGCTGGAGGTTAGACTGGATGACATTGATGGTGGTGTTGGTTTTCGATGGAGAAGTGGGTGACGGCGGCATTAGGGGCGAGTTAGATGGACCCTGACTCGTCCGACAGTCCGTCCCCCTCCATGCTCTGCCGCCCGTCTTTTGGCGACGAGGCGAGCAGTTCTCTCCAACCCGTTGGTTCTGGGGTTGGGATCTCCCGCTCTGCCATCGCCGCCTTGGCCATCTCCTCCTCGAGTTTCTCAATGTCATCGTCGTCGTCAGGTGTTATAGTGGTTGTCGGGTCGGGTTGGGGCTTTATGTCGTGGTCTTTGCTTACCACCACGGCAGTCTGATCCTCTGAGGGTTTGGTGCTGGGGAAGAAGCGAACGTAAATCGAACCCAGAAGGTACGGCACACGCCGTTCCCTCGCCCGGACCTTTTCGGCCTCGTCCGGTGGGATTCCCAGTGTCAGGTAAGTCCCGTGGTTATCTCCACCGACCGAGGTCGCCCTGTACAAGGACCACCGACCAATGTCATACCAGGTATTCTGTCGTTTCAGAATACCTTGTAGCCGCGCGATGTCCCCATTGTACCTGGGAACGAAGAGCGCGGCTCGGACACGGGTCGGTATGTCAGATTGCCTCATGACGGTAAGCATCTGGTCAGTGTCGGGGAGTTTTATGCCGGGTACATGCTGAGTCAGCCAGCTTAGGGCATACTCGTTTTCACACCACATGTGTACAGTGCCATCCGCCATTCGAGGGTACCCTCTGAAGGCTGGCAATGTGGTGGACGAGTCGCTCTCCATAATCAGGCGTTCGATCTCAGCCTGTACTCGCTCCCCTTGGTAAGGTGTCATGTCCTGGGCTGGTGGGGTAAAGCAGATAGCTACGGCCAGCCGCGCAGGGATATCCTTCGTTGCCAGCGCGTATGTTTTCTGCTCTCCCTGGCCTGACTGGACCCTCACACGCTTCGGTTCTCCTTGGAGGGCAGACGGCGAAGCCGTCTCATCTGGGCGCGACCTCTTCATCGCGCCTAGGCCACTAGGACCTGGCTGCGGATCAGAGGTGCGTGGCAAGGTGTTGGTTGCCAAGAACTCCCTGTGTGCTTGTCCAGCCCGCTTTCCCCGTCGTTTTTGGCGTCTGGGTCGTTCTTCGTCACTGTCTGCACGGTTCCGATCGGCAGGTACAGTGGGCTCTGTAGCTGTCAAAGGTTTTTCGCGCTGGGTTGCCCCTTCGCGTACTTGCCCCTGACAGCTAGCTTCCGCGTCCGGCGGTTTTTCGCGCTGAGTTTCCTCTTCGCGTACTTGCCGCTGGTCGCATACAGCTGCTCCGGCATCCGTTTGGGCGTCGCGCTGGCTTGCGCCTGCGCGGATATCGTGCAAACGGTTGAGGAGCTTCCGTTCCCTGGCCGCGATTTTTCCGCGCTTCTTGCGAAGCCGGCGTACTTCATCAGGCGGGATCGGATCTGGCCCACCGTGGCCGCCTTCGTACCCCGGCGTTTGTCGGTCATTTAGCCTAGCGTTGATACTCTCCCGCTGAAGGGCGAGTGCGCGAAGTTCGGCGCTAAGACTAGCTTGTCTCGAGTTAGTTATGTCGTTGTCCGGGTTATTGGTTTTGCTCTTCTTAACGATGAGCTGTTGCCAACAGTTCATTGTGGGAGCACTCTGTAACAAAGTGTTTGGCGCGTTATTCGCTGCCGTATTAGTGTCGTTAGGCGCGATTGACGCTGCCGGGGTCGTTGGCGCTATAGCAGCCGCACGCGCACTAGGCGCGGTGGAAAACAGATTGGTGTCCTCCCCCAGATTACGTTGAGGACGAACCGCCGTAGCGGTGTGGGATTCCCGGGCTTGCCCGGTACCCACCTGGGGATTGTTGCCTTTCTGCTTTTTGTCCATTTTAAAGAAGGTGGCATGGTTGGTATGAGGTTGCCTTCCTCAGGGGAACAGGGGGAATAGGACTTTGGAGGGGAAATGGGGGGGGAGGAGATGGGAAATAGGTATGGGACATCAAAATGAGAGACTGGGTAAGGGTTATGTGGTTACCCTAGGGGTGGGAATTGACCCTCGGGAACTTCTCTTGTCCGGGGCCCCCATTTGAAGGGGCGCTCCAGCTGCGGGGTAACCTCGCAGCCAAAGTTGGGCTATCCGCAACCTGCCCACCCGCTCGGTAGCATGAGAAGAAGTGCATGGCGAAGGAAACCTCCCAGCCGCGCGCACATAAGGTCATTCTGAATGGCTCCACATACCCACAGCCGGGATGGTCCTTGAGCCCCGAGTACACTAATATTATAAAGAGGAAAGATTTGTATTTTTGTATGTAACGAATAAACTCAAAACGTACTGGGCCGACTTTAATCATTCTTTTTTCATTAGAAAGCTATTATCACTGAATAATATAGGCTATATTTAGTGCTAGATTTTTTAGAAATTCTTATTAAAACCAAAAAAAAATTTGCCATAAAATGTCTTTCATCGCATACGCTGCGAAGAGTATTAAGATAGTCGTAAATAATTGCATTTTTTCCACGTTTGCAATATATGTAATATTGCAAACGATTATATACAACGTTCACAGTTTTTCTGTAGTGTAGTTAGTATCAACATTGCGCCCGTGCGAAGCCGGGGCGGGTCGCTAGTTAAATGTAAAATTACTTCGAATATTTGTTTTTTTTTCTCCAAAACCTAATGGTATGTGATATGTCGTCACGTGATGATGTCTTTTACGTAATTTATACCTCAGGCATACGACCATGGCGAGCCGCCTCTCAACACAACCGAGTGGTATTCGGTGATGATCAACCCCTACAACTACCACGCTCCGGAGTTTGAGTTCCCTATCACCGGGACTACGATCCGACTGTCCCAGGTATGTTCGATAAATTATACTATCTATTAATCTCATGGTAAAGACGCCCATAACCTTAATCTCACGACATGATAAGCAATAAGTAATTGCTGAAATAATACTTAAAGGGCAAATATTAAATGGACCCTAAATGCTTATCTGCTATTAAGATCTGAAAACCTAATAGTTTACGTATTAACTGATTCCAAAATGACGTCATAAAGAGAGTAAAATCTTACTAAAAATCTTGTCAGTTGTTAACACAAAAGAAATACTTAGTAGCTGTAGACGCAATGGCGCTCAATAGACTGCTGCATTATATATGTTTGTTTATGTGCATTACATTAACCTTGATCATTGAATCTATTCATTTTCAGAGTCTCAAGAGTCTACTCAAGTTTCACATAAGAAATATACACAAAGCACAACTTCACAGGACAGGCTTTTAAACATATAACAGTATATAACATTTTCACTACATATACATGACGAATAGTGTAATTGAATGAGATAAAAGTCATTTATAATAAAATCATGTAGGTATACTTATGTATAAATAAACATAAAAATCGTAACTCGGAACCCGTTAATATAAGCCTGCTTGCCTGTTGCGTTGGTATCCATAATAGATTCTCAGCGTCCTCTCCTGAGGAAAAAAAAGTAACTCAGACATACAATAGTATACTTTGTTTAAAAGCAGATTGAAGATGTAGTAAAAGTTACATACTTTAGTATACGATATCATATTATAGACAGTGTTACACGTATGTTACATAATTCAATTAATAAATACCAATAATAAATTATCTTAACTATTAAATACCAATAGACTTAATAAATATTAAATAATTAAAGTTGGTAGATACTAGATATTTTTTAATAAGTAAAATTAATCACATAATTACTTTATTTTAATCATATGTATTTAAAAAATTACTAAAACAATAGCAGTCTTGATAATTATAATTAGCAGTCTTAATTTTAATTCAAAAGGAACTAATGTTCCTAGATATTAATATACCAAATAATATTTTACTTTTCAATAATCATTCATTAATTTAAAAACATTTTAAAATAATAAACATAAAAATAGTTTACATCTTTGTTGTTCATGTTATTAAAAAAGAACCGGCCAAGTGCGAGTCGGACTCGTGCACGTAGGGTTCCGTACCACTATACATCTTAATAATTGTTTTTCTTTATTATATTGGAGTTGATTAAAAGAAAGGTGAACTGCGGTTTACGATTTATCACGTATTAAAAAAACAATTATTAGATCCCAACCACCAACCACCAATTTTCGGTGGAAGTTTGCATGGTAATGTACATCATATATTATTTTTACATTTATCATTCCCTTATTTTAGAAGTTACGGGGGCGGACACATTTTTCCACTTTGGAAGCGTCTCTCGCGCAAACTATTATTCTCAATATCATTTTTGAAGACCTATCCATAAATACCACACGTATGGGTTTGATGAAAAAAAATTGAGTTTCAGTTCTAAGTATGGGGAACCCCAAAAATGTATCGTTATTTTTTCCATTTTTGTATGAAAATCTTAATACGGTACATCGACTTACCACCGAATACATCTACTTACCAAGTTTCTACAGTATAGCTCTTATTGTTACGGAAAAAAGTAGCATGACGAATCCATATTGGTTCCGTGTTTTGCCATTCGGCTACGGAATCCTAAAAATCCTAAATAAGGTCATGCTTCATAATTTCCAAATTCCAAAAATTAATAATCATCTGAACAGTATTTTTTCATTGTCTTATACACTACTGTCTTGTACTTTAGAATGTATTTAAATTATTATGTACTGTAATAACATAACAATTATATAATTTAACAAACATAAAAATCTTATAAATCAAAGAGTATTGCAGAAAATTATATTATATTTATAACTCTTTAAATGTAATTTATTTTGTACCTATTTAGTTATAAAGAAAAGAAAAAAAATAATGATCTAAGCTCAACGACATAATATTGTTTACCCTCTTGTTTAGCCTATCGCACTAATGTAAACCATTCAAAAGGAGCATAAATGCGTTTATTTTTGGTACACCATTCAATTAAAGCGTGAACACTGTCCTCTTCTTGCTTTCACCTTGCTTGTCCTTTTTCCTAAAAATGTATGTTGATGGTGAAGTTATATTTCTGGGATAATAACATATGTGCAGCAAATACGAGTACTATTCGATTTCGTTTTTGTCCTGTACAATGGGGAACATGCAATTATAATATTTATGAAAATTTTGTTATTAAAATGCTATAAAAATATAAAAGTAGGGCCATTGCAAGGTTTATATTTAAAATAATGATATTTTTTTATCAATAATTACGAATCAAAAGTAACATGAAACTGATTTAAAACGCCAATCAGCGTTCAGTGACGTCACTCCTATTATGACAACTTATTTGAGGTTATAAGTTGCAGTAAAAGTCAACAATTAACCCAAAATTAATTGCGTTTTTTGAATAAAAATGGAAGTTGGGTTTGCCAAAGCAGATTCTAGGACTCTGCCAAAAGTTAATGTTGACATGGTAGTGATTTTTTGTTGAAAGTGCAGAGTTTTCAAGTGTAGAAATGAAAGGGACTAAACAAAAAGACATTGAAAAATCTTGTAGAGAAAATGTATGCTTTATATAATAAATTACATCATTACACTCACACAATAAATTTTAATCATACTTTTACATAGTTACATTATAAAACTCAAGACCCCACTTTTCACCTTCTAATAAAACTAATATAACAATATCAAAACATTCTTCCGATAAGTAAATAAAAAGACAGCACACATCATTCTTTTTATGCTCATAATACAATATTTAAATTTTGACAAATAGCTAATCATAGAATGAATTCCAACCTCTAACAAAATGTTTGGGTATGTGTTAGGTAGGTAACTGTTTCTTTTGTATACAGGCAGATTAACTAAGTTTACAATACATATATCCGCCGACTTACGTCAAAGTGGTCTTCACAGCATCGAATGATAGTCTTTGGGGAATTAAATATCATTCCTCTTCGCCGCTTGAAACCACATTTTTCTCAGTTTTGGGTCAAAATTTAATTTTACAATTTTAAGCCGCATTTTTTTCAGTAATATACAGTCTTTTCATTTTTAATATACTTGTGGTCTATTCTACGTGGAGTTCTTTAAAATGAGCATAAAAATAAAAATATTGCATCTTCCCTATTATGGTCCGATAATAGGGAAGAAGAAGAAAACCTAAACTCGACAGCCCCTGTATCTATATTCCTTTAGATATGAAATCTGAAAGACAAGTAGATACTTCATTGGCACCTCGTTTGCCTTCCATTGAACAATATTTATCCGGAGATTAAATCAAGTCCGTATATATTGGTGTATAACACCGGCTAATTATTCTTATTTAGTGATGTGTACTCGCAATGATCCGAAGTGAAGACTCTGCAGAAAAATACTTATAATCAAGCTTCTTTCTCTTACAATTTTAAATTAAAATAAAATAATCTTATTAAAAAATAATTATTTAATACAGTAGAAGTTCAGAAGCTTCCACCAAACCAAGTAGCGCCTTAATCAAAGATAGGTCAGAACCTACTAAATATCGAAACGGAAACGTATCCTTAAATATGTTTGAATATTGTTCTACTAGTTATACTGTAACAGCGCTCTGCATATCCTCGCTCATGCTCGGATGTCAAGCCGCATCGAGTATAATATTGATTCTCTCTCGAGTATTATGTTTAGACCCACATTATAAAATATATGTACTTACGTATTACGTAACAAATTTCATATACAATCTGTATATGAAAATTGTTGGAAGCCCGGTTGGTGGAATATTGCTACATTCACTACACCCTTTTTAATTAAAATTTCAAAATCAAGAATTATACTAGCATCTTAGTAGGTTAAAGCTCCTCCGTCGATGTTCAACACAATCGTCGTTCAACACAAACGTCGATGTACAAAAAGCCGATCCAAATATGGAATTACTGCGCACCGCTTAGGGCTTAACAAACATTTAAATGGTTATGAGAAGCCACTTAGTATGTACTGAAGTTATTTGGGCTCCAAATGACAAAAAATATAACCTTGATCTTGATATGACGCAAAAGTGTATAATAAACGCATCACAATTCTTCTATCCTTTTTATCCACTGATGTATCCTATCCTTATTGGCCGAAGTTCCTCATTGCACTGTATACGCTCTGAACAAATTCGAAATTCGAAGATGACTTGTGGCAAACAAATAGTGATATACCAGTCAGCATTAACCGTCTTGCGATCTTCTAATACAATAGTGGTGACGTGACCACCCTTTGCAACAAAGGAGGCAACCATTTTTTTTTAAGAGTTCCGTGAGCATATGCTAGGTCATATGACCTTGATCGGTTTGGTTCATCCTGGATGACCCAGACTGCTGTTTAGAATCTGAATCGTAAGCATATATCCAAGGGTTATTTGTCAAATGATCTCTATTCAGTTGTAAATAAGGTTCAAAGTGAAATGGACTAGCGTGAACGCCGGCATTCTCGCGCCACTGAGCGGCTCAGCGGTTATAAATGTTATATCAAGAGCGTGAGCGCCACTGCTAAAAAACTTTGAATTTTCTCTAGACAATAGAGTTGGGGGGCAAAGATTATTTTTTCTACTGACTACTCGCACTAATCTACTGACAATTGTATGAAAAAAGTATTCTTGGCTTTTCTTACTTGGCTTTCAAAACATAGGGCAACGAGTCGTTTGATAGAAATCCCGCGCCGTTCAAAATCAATAGTAATTATTTTATGTGGAATTTAACCGATAATCGAATGTAAACGCTTCAATCGTTTTTACCTTGCGTACATACACCAGCAGTATCTAGTCAGTTTATTTTAGTTGTTATTACAAAATTCAATCTTACTTTTACGCCTTCGGACTCCAGTTGTGATGTTGAAGACGAAGGAATTTTGTACAAAATATTTATTAATGTAGCGTTTTTTCGTAATTTTTCTTTACAATTCTTCGATTTTAGATTCCAATTTGCCTTCAACATCGTCACTAATTTTAAAACTTTTCCATAAGTAGTTAACTTCTTCTTATACAATTTTTTTTATCAGCATAAGCAGCACAGTATGTTTCATATAGTTTACAGTAAAGGTGCTCTAAATAATTTCTTTTTGTTCATTGTAAACTTGAGTCATAAGTTTAAAATCACAAAATAGCAGAACTAAGAACGACGTTATTTAAGCGAAACTCAGTGGTGAAACGAAAAAGAAACAAAGCCTTTGTTTAATGCCGCCAAATGCGTTTGGCGGCTATATACATATATAACCAACTTGATAATACAGGGTTTTCCTTATTCTTCGGCCTTGTTCATCGGCTGTATTATTACTTCTTTTCTGTGATTCTTTTATGTTAGTACTGAGGTCATGGTTCTAGTTCTCAGGTTGTCTAATCAAAAATTTTGACTATTTTCTTTTGTTGCTACATTTATTTCACTAATACCTGTAGTTGCAACCAGCTCATGATCTTACCTATGGTCTCCGGAACCATTTTTTTCGGAGAAAATACATATTTCAGGGTAGTTTAAACTTCTTTCATTATATTTTTTTTCCGACTAGTTACAAATAGGGTACTATTTTTTGTCTTTGAACCATTTTATACTTGCCTATCATTTTGTGACATTTGTCTAAATCTGATTTCAGACACTTTGTTATTATTAGTGAAATGGCCAGCATTTAAATAATCAAATACTTGCCATTTGAAGACATTCCATGACTTCGCTCTTTCTGTTTGATACATAAGGCAGCTTGTCTGTTTGTACCGAATAATAAGATAAGTTATCCATTATCATCACTTGTGTCACATTTAAATTGGTTACCAGTAATATAAATAACATAAACTTCTCGTTCAAAGTTGTAAATTTAATGCCTTTGTCAAAAAGTATTTACAGTGATGTATTGTTTAATATAAGTAATAATTTTATTTTAAATTTTACATAAAATAACGACAAGTTCGTTAAAAGTATTCTATAAGTAAGTAAATCTCGCGACAAGCATTTATATATAAAAGTGTATTTTGTTCTTTTTAGCGCATTTAATAAAAGCTTGTATTATTTTTTTTTTCTTTTATTTTATTGTCCGACTAAAAAATCAAGTTTAGCAAACCCTTTCATTTGATACCCATATTATAGGGGTGCATTATAAATAATTGGTCCGCCATCTTGGAAAAGTCCGCCATATTTTATTAAGAGTGACGTCACATTATTTATCGAGGTGTTCTTTGCAAGCCCTTTCATTTGATACCCATATTGTACGGATGCATTAAAAATAATTGATCCGCCATCTTGGTAATGCCGCCATGTTAGATTTAGAATGACGTTACACACATAACCGTGCATTGTCATACGACTTACACGTGCATCCAAAATTTCAGCTCAATCGGAGAACGGAAAGTGGGTCAAATTAAGATTCCAAGATTTTCTTACATAGTTACAAGTGAAGCTAATATAAAAGCTTGTAAAAAGAAGAACAATTAATTTACTATATAAAACAGAGTACCCACGGTGTGAACTTTTTAGATGAATTAGATTTCATGAATAACAACATATTTTAAATTAGTAAATAAAATCTAATAAACACCTTGAAAGAAAGAAGAAAGAAAGAAAAATTATTTATTTGGCGCTTAGTAGTGTTTACAAAAAGGAAATGAACAAAATATTAATTATAATAATAATATCAGCGACCAAAACCGACTCCACTCAGCTTTAAGTCACAGAGTTTAAGTCACCTTCTCTCGAATACTAGTAATTGATCATGAATTCAATTCTATCGCTACAATACCTCATGAGTCATCACTCTTCAGTAAATCTTTGATGCGGTGTCCAAAAGGTAAGCACTCCGCTAACACTCAATAATATTGAGTGTTAGTGGAGTGTTTACTTTTTATAAAGTAAGTATATTATTTTTATCATATGCAAATAATGTTCATTTTGATTGTTTTAACCATGAATTTGATCATAAGTACCTAACTATCTAAGGTGAACTGTAGCATTAGGTTATTCCTAGACACTTCTTATATTTGTTGTGTTGTATAAATAACTAATATTACAGGATCGAATTGTAACACTACACTTCTCGGTATCACCATAACACACAAAAAACAATCTAAAATCGATCGAGACGGTTAAGAGTTCAGGATACACACACACAGAATAATTATAGTATATTTAAAGATATGCACTGCTGAAGACCCAGTAAGTTTAAGAGTTCCCTTTTATACATATCATAAATCGTTTTATATAGGAACGCACTACGCTTAATGGTGTGCTAGTGAAGGCCGACGGCAGCTTCCTAGACCGCATTCATGCCACCGATGAGGATGGGTTACATGCTGGACAGGTGGAGTTCCAGCTGGTCGGCAATGGTACGATTATTACACTGGACAGACATTGTAATAAAAATACAGTTATTGCACTGGTATTTTAATAACGACACAACATTTACACTAATAATGTAATAATAGTACTAATATTGTAATATCAGTGCCGTTGCTTGTTACACTAATCTTAGGTCCTTACATATGCAATTGGCAGGTGAAGGCGAGCATGCGCTCGCCTAATGACCCTGCCGTGAAGGCAGCGTGCGCGGCTGGCTTACCGCGCACGCCGTTGAAGTGCCTCTCTACCTGGGGATTGTCGTAGTGTCTGGAACAATCCCCCCCTTAGCGAAGGCTCGACCGACTAAGGTCGAACTAGCCCCCGTGCGTGCCTCGATATGGGCTGGAAGGACAACGGGGGGTTTTTAGTGGGTAGGCCAGTGTTCTACCGGAGAGCCCCACATACGGCCGCGTCTAGCCACCGCGGTGACAAGATGCATAAGGAGCATTTTCCTCCCGCAAAAAAAAAAGAAAAGGTCCTTACATATGATGATTAGCGATTTGTCGTACTGACCACTTTAATCGAAAATACCATTCTAATCTCCTCTTTGTTTAAGAATTCCAAATTCCAATTAAATTCATTTAACTGGTACATTTGAGTTTTAAAACACTCATTCATTTACTTTTTCTTTGGCGCCGCTTATTACCATACAATGGTAAAATTATCGGATATTTACGAGTACGAGTTCTACCGTGGCACCAATGCTGTAGAAACAACTCGAAGGATTAATGAAGTGTACGGCGCTGGTGTCGCTAATGAAAGCAAGATTTATTTTGGGTTGCAACGTTTTTGGTTTGGATATTACGACCTTTAAGACCAACTCCGTGGATGACCGGAGACCAAAGTGGAAAATGAAGAATTAAAGGCTATTGTGGAAACAGATCCATCACAAAGTACTTCAGAGATAGCTATGACCTTCAGGATAAGTGACTAAACTGTATTAATCTACTTGAAGTAAATCAGGAAAGTAAAAAACTTGAACGATGAGTGCAAATACGCGTCGACTGCTGTGATACTTTGCTCAACCGACACAATAATAAAGGGCCCCTAAATCGAATCATTGTGATGAAAAGTGGATACTGTAGGAATTTATCGGAAGCGCTCGTTGCAATCGCTGAACCCTGGAAACCAAGCCAAACCCTGTTCTAAACGAAAAATGACTCAGAAAAAGTTACTTGTGAGTGTTCGGTGAACTAGCGCCGGTGTCGTTTCTAAAATCTGACCAAACGATTACGGCAGATATCTTTTGTTAGCAACTACAAACCGGCTTAACAACAGAGATTAGCCAATCGTTCTAGGCCACTGCCGCTTCATGACAATGCAAAACCATCACACACTGCACAACAAACAACCACAGAGTTAGATAAGCTACAATTGAAATGTTTGCGACATTCACCGTACGGGGAGTACGGTGAATGTTGAATTGAATGCTCAGAAGACAGATTACCATTTTTTTCCGGAATATGGACAACTTCTTACAAAGAAAAAATTCAACTCCGATACGGCAGTCCAAACTGCCTTCAAAGAGTTTATTGATTCTCGTCTCCAAGGTTTTTTTAATAAAGGGATCAACTACCTATGAGATGGCAAAATGCATAGATAACAATGGTGCGTACTTTGCTTAATTAAATTTATTTTATAAAAAAAATGACTTTATATTCCTCCCGTACAAAACGCCAATTTCATATGTAAGGACCTAATATTATAACTACGTCACGGTTATGCTATTTATTTTGGTGGGAATTTTGTTGACCTAAAGTAAACTAGACTGAATTTGAGTTTGGTGCTGTCAAACATTATAAGTGATCGTATTATTTTGTGAGATATGTCAAACTCAACTTGATCATATTACGTTGCATTCTAATTTGATATCCGTGTTGTTGAGTACGATTGTTATTGTTATTATAGCTAGCTTAGTATAAATATAATTATCGTCCGATTTAATATAATTATAAATCAAATTTAAAAATAAACATATATTAATTAAGTAAATTAAGTACAATAGAATATAATAAACTAAACTAGATTAATTAAATTAAAAAATACAATTAAAACTATAATTTAAACCTTAAAAATAAATATCTTAAAATACTTCTAAATTAGGTATATATATCTAAAATAAAACTAGAAACTATAATTAAAAAATGTCCTGCAATTCGGGGCCCATGGGAACAGTACCTAGGATGCTGGCAACATCACCTCTTTGGATCGCCAAACTAATCCGTTGACAGAGGTAACTGCCAGCCCTCTGATCACCGGAGGCTTCAATCAACAGTGCTGATAGATCCATTATTTGATATCCACGATATATTCTTGGTTTACACAATATAAAAATAAATAAAGATAAATTTTATTATCAAGAATATTGTGATAGATGGAGATGTCAAAATCGAATTTAGACACATTTTTATGTGCAGATATGTTGACAAGCAGATTGCTCACCTGATGGTAAGTGACAGAATGTCTGCAACTCTCACATAAACTGTACTGTACGCTACCAATATGTAACAATGCCTTCACCTTCTCGCTAGTATACAGCAGTGAGAATATTGCTATTTTGGGGCAGAAGTCAATAAGATCGAGGTGCCCAAGCTAATGACCCTGATATAGAATCTCCCTTCGGTAAAATGGTTAAACACGATCTCTAAGTTTATTTAGTTAACTACAGTATTGCTTACAAGAAGTACTAAAACTATTATAGTTTCATTAATATTATAGTTTAGTTTAGTTTACTTTTGCACCACATTAACGAAAGTTTAAATATGCATAATGTTTTATAAAAGAATTGCACGATTATTTTCATGTTGGATTTTTACAGCAAACGCCATAGAACATTTCACTGTAACGAATGACGGCGAAAACCTAGGGACGCTATTACTCTCGAAAATTCCTGAAGACATCTCAGATTTCCAGGTAAAGTAGTAAATAGTATGTGAAACATCCAAATTAGTTATCAATTAGATATAGTCAAATGGCGCTTATTTATGCAGCAGGAGTTACTACAGCTAACTAATTAAACAAGCAGTATTAAAACGGACCGATCATTCCGAATAAAAACGTGTTTGTTTATAGTATCACTATTTCTTGTAGCACATCCCTTACCGAAACCTATATTGTCAAAAATCATAAAAAACGAAACGCAATAGTGGATACTTGACATGATCTAAGTTGCATCGTTACGGATAGTCGTACCATCGGCCTTTAAGCCTGAAAATGAAGAAGTCACAATATCAATTTGCGTTCAGAACAAAAATTCATGATTAATACAGCTCATGCTGTGTATGAGAGAGAATAAATTTTGAGATTTTAGACTGAAGTAGACTGGATATCAAAATCAACGACGAGAATATGATGCACCTTAGTTTCGCTAATATTATAGTTATAGCTGATATCATAAAAAATCTTGTTCATAAAGCTCAAAGACTGAAAGAAAAACTTGGCCTACTTCCGGAGGGAGGTGCGATGGCTGAAGTAACAGTCTCCTTATGTTTCTCGTACAATGGTCTATACAAGGACTAAGTATGGAAACACACCCACAGAATCGGTGGGGTGAATCGGTAGTCAGAACCCATGATGATGATGTTCGAAGACTATAGTTAGCCATACGAACATGTTTCGGCGAGCTTTAAGAATTGCTTATGTTATAGCAGTGGGCAGAGCACAATTCAGTGACAGTGACTTGTAGTTAACTGTTTTACTGTATAGCTTGCTTTATTTACTTAATAATCTTGCTATAAGAGGCCTATATTGATCAAAACGCAGATATTTAATAAATTGTTTTTTATTGGATATTCCCTAGATAACAATTCGCGCAACAGACTTGGGAACAGACCCCGGCCCAATGTTCACAGACAGCACCTTTAGAGCCCTCTTCGTACCGACCATCGGGGAACCAATCTTCGCCGATAGAAGTGCTAACGTGATGTTTACCGGTAAGCAACGTCAACAATGATAGTTTATGAAATTGTTATAAGTAGAGATGAAACGGATAGTGATTTGGCCGGATACCGGATACCGGATATTCGGCTAACTACGAGGCCGGAGCGCCGGATATCCGGCCACCGGATATTCGGCCGCTTATCGCGTTTCATATATGTGTGTGTATGTGCAAAATAATCCGTTACTAATATTATAAATTCAGTCTGTTTGTCTGCTACTCTCTCACGCCTAAACTAAAGAACTGATTTTGCTGAAATTTGATACAGAGATAGATTAGACAACGAGAAACAATATAGATAGGCTTAAAAACTTTTGTATTCCCACAGAAAAGCGCGATATAGACGAGTAAAGCACTCAGCGCGAACGGTATCGCGGGAAGCATCTAGTATTCGGTATTCGGCCGGATAGTGCCCTACTATCCGGTATCCGGCCGGATAGTGAAAATAGGCCGGATAGGCCGGATACCGGATAGTTACCGGATATCCGTTTCATCACTAGTTATAAGTATAAAAACCTACATTTGTAATTTTAGTGCAATTACTGAACGAGAATGTTTTTGGTTTGTAAGGGACATTTACATACAGCACGCTAGAAATGAATTTGTGGTGTACTTACATACATACACTATATATATATATATATATATATATAATATATATATATATATATATAATATATATATATATTATATATATATATAAGTATATATGTATATATATATATAGTATATAGTATATATGCAGCAAATCATTCGTCATAATTAAAAAAAATCTCAAAGAACAAAGAGCTTGACAAAGATGAGAAGCTTCCTGACCTTTCATCGCATATGCAAAACGCTCTTCACACTTAATTGTATTTACTAGAGATGAAACGGATATCCGGTATCCGGCCTATCCGGCCTTGTTTTCACTATCCGGCCGGATACCGGATAGTAATACAGTATCCGGCCGGATATCGAATATTAAAATAAAAATACATTAGTTTACACAAAGCAAATGATACGACAATAGGATAAGAACAACTTTTATTTTTATAATTGCAAAGTAATTGGTTAAATATTAATTAGTTCGTTTAGTACTCAAAATTAACAAGTGGCAAATAGTGGTGAATGAATACCAAATTTTCCGCATTTGTTGGTAACAGGCGACTCTAAAACTATGACCACAAATGAAAAAACAATGACAGAAACAAACACGAACTCACGCGCGCGACAACACTCGAACGCCTCCGTACTCCGCTCACGTGCGATAACACCTGAACGCGCCCGAATATTTCCGAAACGGCCGAATATTCGGTGGCCGGATATCCGGCGCGCCGGCCTCGTAGCTTGCCGAATATCCGGTATCCGGTTGTCACATCACTCCCTGGCCCGGCTAAGACAAGGCAGTGTTGCGATCAGAAAATTAAACTAGTACAAGATATTAACAAAATATATTTACAAGAAATTTAGAAAAACACAACAACAGACAACAAAGAGTTAAGTGTGTAAAATATGGGAATTAAAAATAAAAATTAAAAATACACATTATTACACCACCTTTTTTAAAAAAATAACAAAATATTTTTTATTTAATCTACTAACTTGTTCTTAAAGATGTAACGTAGAAATTCCAGGAATACCAAAATTCAATACAAAACCTATACCTAAACAACAGTCAGGAATAGTGATTTGAAAACATTTCACAAAACAGAAAAGAGATTTTCATGGGAAAATCCTGTATCGCAAATAATGTAATGTTGGCTTATTTATTGAGTCATAACCCGCTCAAGTGTTGGCTTCTTTAATGATAGACACGGTAACTTTAATAAAAACCTTGAAACCATATCCATCATCTTTAAAAATAAATTTACATAAAATTATTATATACATTTTTTTTTATTACAAAGTATTGAATTAGTTCTGTGTCAAAACTTCAAAGTCGAACCCTAGAGTCACCATCCGCTCCGTCTTTTGTATTATTAGTGTAGGCTTATTTAAAGAGTCACCAACCGCTCTGGTGTAGGCTTAAAAACCGGTTGCCCTGTAATATTGGCACAAAATAAGTCAATAACTATGATTGACAACCTAGTATCTAAATGTTACTCACACGCAGCGTCACACACTAAACAACATAAAAATTTACAAAATTACAATATACAATTTATGTGCATAACTTATATACTACTACTTAACCTAACAAACCAAACCTAAACTCTATATACAAAGAAAATACTTTTTTTTTTTTTTTTTTTTTTTTGTTTCCCTGAGGAAAATGCATTAAATTGCATACCCCGGCTGTGGCGAGCCGGCGGTTATGTGGGGCTCTCCTCCCCAGAAGGGGAGGCCTACCCACTAAAAACCTCAGGGATGGCCTTCCTCAGGCATGTAGGGAGCCCCCGGGAACAGCAAGCCACCTCCGGAACCCCCAGCCTCTGCTCCCCTGCTAGAGGGGAGCCCTCCTCAGGGGAGGCTACACTACCTCCCCCGGTCTCCTCCACCGACGACGCCCCCCGGCCACGGAAGGGGCGTGGTCCATCCCGGGTCGCCGTAGCAGTCGCGACTTCCTCGCGCCCGCCGGCGACCCGCGCGGCCCGCAGCTGTGCTACCGAGCCCGGCGCCGCCTTCTTCGAGCGGGATCGGCCATCTCCCGACCCCGCTCGGCGGCCTCCTTCTGGAGCATCACTGCTTCACAGAAGGAGACTACAGCCTCCAACCTCCCTCGTCCGCCAGATTGCCGCAATCAATGCTGGCGGAGACAGATCTCGCCGATCTCTGCGACCAAGACTCGGCGCTCGGAGGCCCACGCGCGGGCACTCCGCCAGCGTGTGCTGGCCGAGTCGAGGTCGGATGCGCAGTGGTGACAATGTGTCGATCCCTCCCGTCCTATTCGACACAGATACTCACCGAAGCAGCCGTGCCCGGTGAGTATCTGAGTCAATCGGTAAGGTGACCTCCTCCTTCCCGTGGAAGCCAAGCTTCGAGGTGCGGGAGTACGCACCGACGGCCCGCTGGCGCGCGCAGATCCGTAATTCGAGCTGCGCACGCCAGGCCGCCACAATCCGTCGGTGCCACTCCCGCTTAGGCACTTCGTCGCGCGGGTTCCAGGGCGCTCCCTCCATCGCCCTCCCGGCCGACACGCACAAAGAAAATACTTACAAAATATACACGAGGATATGAGTGGAGCATCGGCCCTTCGAACTCATACCTCATGGTCAGATCCCCCATGATCAGTCCCTACTGCACAGATGAAAATATGCATCCCCAAAGACATTACTCGCCTTTTACGAGACCCGTGTAGGGGTGGTGCTATTCTACTCCGGAACCACACAGAGAATGTAGACATCAATAGGCAAGTTAGTAAAATAACTTACAGGCATTTAAGTAATAAAATATATATCCATCAATAGATCAATTATCAATAGATCATTTATCTAGATAACAAAATAATCTTAATAATCAAGATAGAGTTATATCAATATCAAAATAATCCCTCCTCAGCTTCGCCTAAAAAATACGAAAACACATGACGAGATATAACAAAACACAACTATACGCATACTACCTATATAAAGAAAAAAATGCGCTTACCCATAAAAAAGTAATATAATACAAACATCCAGCTTAGATCTTCGTATACAAATTGGTGGTACTCACATACTGCAATTATAATAAATTATGTGTTAATAAATACTTATAAAATATACAAAATAACATAAATATATATGGTTTTGTATTTCTATGAAAAATATATAAACTTACCCGATCGACAAGTTATAACTGTTTTGAGTATTAATTTTTATATGATTAATATTGCATTTATCTTATTCACTATAAAATGCTATATTTTTATTGTATTAATATCGTTTTATTGAAAATATTTATCATTTATAAACATATCTCAGCAAGCCGCTGTAAAAACGCCAAATCCAAGCAAAAAAAACAAAAAAGATCGAAATATTTTCACCAGCAGCGCCGGGAAACGCTGTCACCGCGTATATGTCTAAAATATTGATTAAAACTTACAAGGAGGTTTTAATCAGTAGAAGTATTTACGTGTTTATTTACTATGCGCCTATTTGATAAATGTATATAGTTGATTAGTGTATGGTTTATTGACTATATTTATTTATAAATACAATAAGAATATGTCTAATATAATAAGTAAGATTAAATACATAAAAGTAGGTAGATACTTTATATTATTATATACACGTATGTAATAAAAATACACCGTTACACGGTATCCGGCCAAACTACTATCCGTTTCATCTCTAGTATTTACAATTAAGGATTATAAATTTAGGAAATTACTGAATCAACCACGCTCGCGCTTATGCAGATCTAAAAATATTTACACACTACAAGAGAATAGCATAT
This sequence comes from Scirpophaga incertulas, assembly GCA_036419045.1. NCBI lineage: Eukaryota > Metazoa > Arthropoda > Insecta > Lepidoptera > Crambidae > Scirpophaga > Scirpophaga incertulas. The sequence goes on along the minus strand of CM071630.1, from coordinate 18,653,539 downwards.
GCTACATTAACCCCAATATATAATTCTAATGACGCAGATGTACGCATGTCTTATTTAATACACTATGTTCAAGAATACATTTTAGCAAACACGATTCACATTTGTATAAGTAATAAAAATTACAACATTAAGCCATGGATCACTCCCGGTCTTAAATGTTGTATGAAACACAGGAAAAGAAATTACATAACTGCACTACTACACCCCATTCTTTAAACATAGTACAAAATGTATAGAAGTTTTTGTAACCACTTCTTGAAAAAACGTACCATTATGAGACTGAGGTTGAACATATAATTGTAGTTTTAAATTACTGTTATGTAATTTGTTAGAGTAACAAAATTCTGAAGCAATTCAATTCAAGAATCTTGGTTACCCCCACTCACATGTATTTTGAGAAATATTTGGAGTTTTTTCAAAGTTTGTTTCCTTTGTTATTCCGGTATACAAATCAGATATCAGTGAACAGATTTCAAATTATAAGGCTATTATAATAAATTATATTAATTCGTCAATTTTCAAAAATTTGGAAAAATTATAAATAATAGACTTATCAAATATTTAGAGAAAATTGCTATGATCACAATGAAACAGTTTGATTCTATATCAAAACTATCAACACTAGACATTGTTCATCACCTCACAAATTACATAGTACAGAAACCAAAGAAACCTGTGGGTATATATACACCCACCTTATTACAGAAGGTTGAGGCATTAGATATAAGTGGCACTCAATGAAAACTATTTACAAATTATCTTAGCGGGCGCACTCAATGTATAAAGATTGATAGTGTCGTCAACACTGACATGACCAATACTTCATTTCGTATTTCACAAGAATTTATTTCAGGCCCACCCTGTTTTCTCATTAACATCAATGATATTTGCAATACAAATATAAATTGCGGAGAAATCAAAGCATACATACATACATACATACACTCACGCCTTTTTAGGCGGTAGGCAGAGATTACGTCCTTCCACTTGCTACGGTCCTTACATATCTCTTTCGCTTCATCTACTTTCATAACATTCCTCATACATGCTCGACGATTGCGGGTACTTCTGACCTGGCCTTTTTTGAGGACACTTTCGATTTTTTTTGCTTTCTTTCAAAGCATATACTAATGATACTGCTCTAAATGTCTCTGCAAAACCCTTTCATATAAATATCATCTAGACGCTGCATGCAATCGAATCGAGAAATATTTATGTTTGTTTTTAAACAGTTTCGTGATATTATTGAGTTTAAATTCGTAGGACAAGTTTACCTCTCCCTCATTGATCCTCACATATTGCATCATTTTATGGGGTATCTTTAAAACATTATTAATGACTGTCAAAAGAGCAGTGTTAAAGATGTCAACATTCCGCTTCATTCTTTATCCAACGCACTTATTGCATAAGAATTGTAAAGTCCTAATGGTAAGACAATTATGTATAATGCTCATAATTCTCACACAACATTCCGTGTTTAGCTACAGCACTAACAAAAGACGTAAAGATATTGTTTTTCCACCAAATATTAGAATTAAACATTAAATTTTAGGTTATTTTTGGGACCTACAACTGATTATTATTGTAGGATAGTACAACAGATTAAATGCCAAATTGTGTAAATATTCTTATGCCTACTGTTCAACGAAACAACTGCTATATGATGATCGATAATCTTATGAAGATACAGAACAATTACTAAAATAATTAAAACAAAACAAATATTAATTTGCATTTCATTTCATTGTGTGTATGTAATATAATTTTAACGAAAAAGAATAATATAAATTTGCGTTTATTATTCCATATTGTACTTTGTCTAAGTTTGCCTAAAACACAGGTGTATCCTAGTCCTGGCTCCATGTGTTCTTTATTTCACTTTCATAAATATTTCACTTTGTTTTGATTTGATATTGTAAATACATACAAAATAATATATATAACAAAAAATAAATAATAAAGAATTTATTGATATCGTCCATTTTAAGCAATTTGAAATCCCTAGCAACTCTTTTTCCCTTCTCTGTTCCATTCTCTTTTTTTTTCAATATTTACTTTCCATGATAAGAATTTTCGCTTATCCTTCGATCAACTGCTGAAATACCCTTCTTATTACTCTCAGACCATAATCTGTAAACCACAACAAATTTGAAGAAATTTCACAACAAATCTAACATCTACATTTAATGTATACTTATGTTTGGCATAAATAAATATATTATTATTCTATGTTTCTTTTTTAAACAACAACATTCATTCTTTGTCTTAAAATGTAATTTTACTCGAACTTTCGAATCAAAGACTCCACGGTCTATGATTTCATTCGCCTCGGTTTATTGAACACGGGAAAGTCGTCGCATCAACTACCTTCTGGAATACACTTGCCATCTAAGAAACAAGTCGATCTGACATCTATCATAAACAGCTATGTTGCATCAATCTCCTTGAAATAAATCTTTTAAAATGTAACTAATGGTTACAGAGGGTCGAACGGGCCTGGAAGAAAGTCGTGAGCTACCACACGCTGAAGATCCAAAGAACTATGAATGCAGTAGTAACTGTCACAATATATATTATAGGATAGTCGGTAAGTTAAAGAGCTTGAGTTTTTACGGAAAGGGTGGTTTTTCAGCACGTGATTTTTATTTGTCATTTTAATGGTATTTTTATAATAATACATTTCTTATAATTCCATATTTATAGTAACAATAAGAACTTTAACCTATTTGTAACATATGCGTGTGTAAATATTCAATAACATCAAAAAATTATGAAATATTTGAAGTTGAATTTTCAGGAATCAACTGAAATAAAACGTGTCAGAAAACTGCAATGATACATTGATTCAAACGATTCTACATAAACTTCCACCGTAATATGAGGACTGTATGTGCGATATTTAGTAATCAATATGTTACAGGATATGTATGATATATATATATGTAATGTAATGTAAGATAGACAATGTAAGATATATATTTTATTTTATTGTTGGCGAGAGGAGAACTATAAGAACACTGTTCTCCTCTCGCCAACAATTAAAAAAACAGGTACGTATAATAATCAACAGATACAATATAAAGATAATAAATTACTAAGAAGTGACTGACTGGCTCATTCATCACATTATCGCGCCGAATAAATCTGCATTTAGAACTACACTTTTTATACATTTTCTAACTAGATATTTTAAACAGAAATATCTACATATGAAATACACCGAAAAACTGAATATTTGACTCAAGGATCTTTAAAACTAATGGATTTATCATTTCGAAGTTACATTTCATTCCTGTGGTCTGTTATCGGTATCATAATCCGCCGACTCCAATAAAATGATAACATACAGATGATATAAAGAAGTAAGTTTGTGTGTGAAAGTGAAACTTAGATTTAAAATCATTTTTTTTTTTATAGGATAGGACAGCAAACGAGCAAACGGATCACCTGATGGTAAGCGATACCGTTGCCCATGGGCACCCGCAACACCAAAGGAGTCACAGATGCGTTGCCGGCCTTTAAAAGGGAATAAGGGGGGAAGGGGGGGTTGGGCCTCCGGTACCCTCACTCACTCGGCGAAACACAACGCAAGCACTATTTTACGCCGGTTTTCTGTGAGGCCGTGGTATCACTCCGGTCGAGCCGGCCCAATTCGTGCCGAAGCATGGCATTATCATAATGTCAAAACTACTCGAACAATAAAAACAAAAAACAACAAAACAGTACTTACGGCAAATTTAAAACTGCCACCGAAATTAAACTAGTTTTGTACCCATAACACACTCAGAGAAAACTATTGCGAAAACAACAAAAAAGAGTAGTGAAATAGGAGCCGACAGCGTTGAGTTGTTGGCGCAGCAAACTTATTTTTGCGAAAGAGTGTTGTGAATAAGACAAAGGGGAAGTTGTACTTTGTGAATCATAACGTAGCTAATTTCGCAAATGCAATGTTTCGCAATTTTACACTGTCGGCTCCTATTTCGCAATTTTAACGTTGCTGGCGAAAATTGTGAAAAATACAAAGTAAAAGTTTTTATTTTGTAAGTCATAACATAGCCAATTTAACAAGTGCAGGATTTAATAACTTAAATTTGTTATTTTCAACTTTGCTATCGACACAATCTTAATTTTGCGAAATCAGTTTAACTTTGCAAGTTAGAACACTGCAGTTTCCGCAATGTAATACTGCGGTAGTAGCATTCTTACACTGCTGTTCTCGCAGCGTGATCTTGCATGGTTATCAATGTTGACATTGCTGTTTTTGCAGCGTAATTTTGCAGGTATAACAATGTCAATGTTGCTGTACTCGCAGTTTATTATTGAAGGATTAGCAATGTTAATATTGCTATACTTGCAACGTTACACTGCTGTTCGCACAGAGTAATATTGCTTGGTTATCAATGTTAACATTGCTGTTGTCGCAGTGTAATATTGCAGATATAACAATGTCAACATTGCTGATCACGCACTTTATAATTGTAAGATTAGCAATGTTACACTGCTGTTCGCGCAGAGTTATATTGGATGTTTCTCAAGGTTAATATTGCTTTTTAGGCAACGTAATATTGCTTGGTTATCAATGTTTACATTGCTGTTGTCGCAGCGTAACATTGCTTGATTATCAATGTCAATATTGCAGTTCTCGCACTTTATAATTGTAAGATTAGCAATGTATATATAACTAAAATGAAGTCGGTTTTTGCGGGATCAGCAATGTTAATTTGGCTATAGCTACAATATTAAGCTGCGTTAACAGCAAATTTGCTGTTCACGTAGCTTAATATTGTAGCTATAGCCAAATTAACACCGCTGTTCCCGCAAAAAGCGACGTCATTTTAGCTATATATACGACACAACGTTGCGTGCACAGCAATGAAAACATTACTACTTCCACCATGTTGCATTACGAAAATAGTATTGTATGCATTGTCGGTGCAAAATAGCTAAGCGTTTACCCTCATACACGAAATAGTTATGGTAAAAACTTAACTATAAATAGGAAAAAATAGAACACAATTAATTTTTCAAAACATTTTTATTTATTATGTTTTACATAGAACATAAATTTTGTACATTTTACCATAGTAAGTACTACATATTGTAGGTACTACCATCAAAAGACGTAAATAATATAATAATAAAAATAATATAACAAAACCATAAAAATTTCGCTCCCCATTTCAGATATTTTTTTTAATAATTATAAGTAATCTATGTTATTAATCAACAATAACTCCCCCACATGCAACGAAAAAAAAAATAGCAATAAAAAGGCATCTTATGTCTTTTTCCATCTCTTTCTCCATTTCCTTTTGTAAAAAATTGGTTGCTTTATTTCAAGTTTAAGGTACATACATACATTAATTCTTCACCTTAATATGAAATACGAAAAGTTCAAAAACTCTTTGCGATTACTGAGAAAAACAGCTGTAACATACAGACAGACACAATAAGTTGACCATTTTATTGGAATGAACCCTGAACGTTTTAAACAGAAAAACTTAAATTAAACATACAAAATAAAAAAGAGTTATATAAAAAATAACATATTATTTATCTCTTAGATCAATATCGACTTATGTTAGTTATAACAATAAAATTATATTTTACAATAATTTGAAAACTGACTGACCCACTACATAAGGCTGAGGATTAATAAAAGAACCCTTTTTCTCAAAGTATTGCAATCGTTTATGCATTGAACAAAATTCCTCTAGATCTGTGACCATTTCTTCCATAGCAAATCCTGGCAATTTCAGTAAAAAAGGTTTGATTGATAAGTTAAACATATTCTCAACACCATGATAAACTGTATCTATTACATTATTTGGCAAATGAGGGTTACCATACAGAGACGAAAAAAGGGGACCCAAGGTATTCCTGAGAGGAACTGTAATAAAATTCATGTCTTTGTAATGTGTAGTGCTTGACTTATTTTGTGTTAAGGATGTACTGGGCATATGTGAAGAGGGATCATTAGAAAAGCAGCTTTGAAATTCGATGGTGGAAAGGACCTCACTTGAAGAATAGCTTTGAGGTTCTATAGGGTTTGAAGCCTGTAAGCCTGGTTCCAACGAATCTGAGTGTTGTTTCAAATAGTGACGTCTAAATGAGTTGTAAAGTTGATAAGATCTACCACAACCATTATTTACGCATAAGTAAGAACTGCCTGGATGGTAAAATGTAAAATGACTTTTAAATTGTTTTAAGCTACTAAAATTCTCCTTACATATTGCACACTGCACCATCATGTCTGTTAGATACAGATATAAGCAAATCTAACATAGGTGTGCCTTCAGTATCGTATTTACTTTTAACCATATAAATGCTTCTTTGAATAAACATCCAAATCGGCACACAGTCCTTTGAGTAAGGTAAATCTAATGCCCACAAAATTTTGAAAGTATTAGTAACAGCATCGCAAACATTCTGAAACGTGTATCTAACTTCCTTAGAAATTATCTGATCATATTGCTCAATCGACTCCCAGCAAGCACCTACAGCTACAATATGTGTAAGTAGAGGTATTTTTTTTTCTTTTAATTTGGCCTCCCAGTCACAGTAATGCTTATCCAGATCTGATGTAGATGGCACTAACGATAAAAACGCGTTGCTTACTTCCGACCGCGAAGGATTCCAGGGCTTCCTAACGCCTTTCACAGGAATGGTGTGCATTTGTTTCAGTAACAATGGGATAGCCAGAAAAGCCGCTACATTAGCTTGTTCCTCTCCACCTGCAGAAAATATGGATATGGGTATGGCATAGTTGTGGTCATTTAACATTATAAATAACTAAACTATCTATCAACAAAACTGACAAAACCAAATATATTGATAAATAAATGATTTTTACTGTTCAGAGCTGAAAAAGCCCACTGTGTACAAGGTCAAGCAATAAAAGTACTACAGATAAAAAGAAAGATATTATGGACAGAAAGAAGTTTGCGGAACACGCGAAACGCGGTAACTTATCTTCGTTGTACCTACATAATAAAATATGCGTTTGTGCACGCCATGCCATGTAAATACAGCGCACGCACGATTGATAATAAACCATCCAAACTAGACGTCCATCAAAATGGCGGTGCACAGTGCGTTGACAGTGCTGCACACACAGACCACATAAACTGAGCTTTATGGCCGTTTTCACCAACTTTGTCGTAGCTTAGGCGACTCCTAAGAGACATGCTGTCTCACTCTTTTTGGTTAATACAAACAGTGACAGCATGTCACTTAGGAGTCGCCTAAGCTAAGACAAGGTTGGTGAAAACGGCCATTAATCTTTTAAATAGGTACAGCGATACCGCGTTCCTTGATTTCATTAAAACATAATACTTTGATACACTACAATGAATGAACCTAACATGGATGGCAAAATGGCAGCGCGCATCGCGCAACCCCACAAACAATTATTATTACTGTACATGAGCTCAGCCCACACCACACATACACTTTAAATATTTAAACAAACTTACCAGTTAGTGGTTGATACAGGTGTCTTGTGATTATTTATTAATAAAAAATTTAAAAGTTCTTGCTCCATCATGTAAATTCGCACTTTTTTACATCTAAAATACTTTTTTATAGTAGTTATAAGGACCCTATGTCCACTCTTAGCACCACAGAACATACGATGAGATGAGTATAATAATACACACCACAGATAAGAGAGATATACACACACAATAAACGCCATAGACTAAACGCTTACGACTGTACAGTACGAGTGTTGCCAACGAAATGACGACACGATGTGCAACAACTCAGCAAGTATAGAGTTACGTTGTTATTTGAACAATTATGTGATATGCGATTTTAGCAAAGTTGCAACAACTTTACCTATGTGAATTCCGCAGATTATGGTTTTGTGATTTTATCAACGGCGTTAAAAGATTGCTAGTGTCACAACGTTGAAAATCAATGTAAGGTTAACATTGTCAATTACACAAACTTTACCTATGTTGATACCGCAGATTATGTTGTTGTGGTTTTATCAATGGTGTATGAAAGTTGCTAGTGCCACAATGTTCAAAATCAATGTGCGATTAACTTTGTAAATCACACAAACTTTACCTATGTGAATTCCGCAGATTATGGTTTTGTGATTTTATCAACGGCGTTAAAAGATTGCTAGTGTCACAACGTTGAAAATCAATGTAAGGTTGACATTGTCAATTACACAAACTTTACCTATGTTGATACCGCAGATTATGTTGTTGTGGTTTTATCAATGGTGTATGTAAGTTACTAGTGCCACAATGCTCAAAATCAATGTGCGATTAACTTTGTAAATCACACAAACTTTACCTATGTGAATTCCGCAGATTATGGTTTTGTGATTTTATCAACGGCGTTAAAAGATTGCTAGTGTCACAACGTTGAAAATCAATGTAAGGTTAACATTGTCAATTACACAAACTTTACCTATGTTGATACCGCAGATTATGTTGTTGTGGTTTTATCAATGGTGTATGAAAGTTGCTAGTGCCACAATGTTCAAAATCAATGTGCGATTAACTTTGTAAATCACACAAACTTTACCTATGTGAATTCCGCAGATTATGGTTTTGTGATTTTATCAACGGCGTTAAAAGATTGCTAGTGTCACAACGTTGAAAATCAATGTAAGGTTAACATTGTCAATTACACAAACTTTACCTATGTTGGTACCGCAGATTATGTTGTTGTGGTTTTATCAATGGTGTATGAAAGTTGCTAGTGCCACAATGCTCAAAATCAATGTGCGATTAACTTTGTAAATCACACAAACTTTACCTATGTGAATTCCGCAGATTATGGTTTTGTGATTTTATCAACGGCGTTAAAAGATTGCTAGTGTCACAACGTTGAAAATCAATGTAAGGTTAACATTGTCAATTACACAAACTTTACCTATGTTGATACCGCAGATTATGTTGTTGTGGTTTTATCAATGGTGTATGAAAGTTGCTAGTGCCACAATGCTCAAAATCAATGTGCGATTAACTTTGTAAATCACACAAACTTTACCTATGTGAATTCCGCAGATTATGGTTTTGTGATTTTATCAACGGCGTTAAAAGATTGCTAGTGTCACAACGTTGAAAATCAATGTAAGGTTAACATTGTCAATTACACAACTACAACTGCTGCGGAAACAGCAACTTTCTATTTTGCGGTAATAGCAAAGAGCTGAAATTTTGTTAATATATCAATACAAATATTGTTAATTTCACAATAAATGCGTTTCGCAAAAAAAAAAGTTGCTGTGGCAGCAAACCGTAACTTGTTAATATCTTAAAATTTATTTGTTATTTTCGCAATAATTTGCTAACAACGTAAAACTGCATAGTTTGCGACCCGATTTTTCTCTGAGTGCACATATGTACTCGTATACATGAGTGTTCATGGATAAATTTAAAGGGAACGCAAAAAATGTTTCTCCTGTTGTAATTATTGGTACGAACTAGCCACAAACATTAACAACAACAAGAAAGTTTTGGTATGTGTTTTTATTTCGAATTATATTTGTTTTATGTTGTTATTGCGTAATATTGCGTTTTTTCATACTGTATAAACTGACAATGCCGGATCTAAACGCCACTCAAGTTGCTAGGGCCGTTACTCTAATTGAAACTGGACACACCGAGTTATCAAGAGGTACCGAACTCGCAGAACAGGGGCGTAAACGGAAAACTGTGGTGGAGGGTCAATTATGGTCTGGGGAGGTATTTGTATGGTATTTGTATACGTACCGAACTCCGTGTCATCGAGAATGGGTTACTAACAGCGGCAAGATATCGCACTAATAATACAATAGTGTATCAACTCAAAACGTCGTACTTGACATAATACTATAAACACACGCAAAATTTGATTCCTCACGCGTGATCAAGACCGTCGTTCGATTAGTGCAAAAACAGAATAAAGATAAATTAAAAAACTTATGTGACAGTTACTCAATTTGCAACTATTACATGAAGTGAGTAATAAGTTTTTTGTTGATTCTGAAAAATGTTCGATTTTGAGTTGATACACTATTGTATTATTAGTGCGATATGTAACTCAGATTTAAGAAGAAATTGTAGTGCCTTTTGCCCCTCTCATAGGAGATGAATTTGTTTATATGCATAATAATGCACGCCCCCATACTGCGGATGTGGTTGTCGACTACCTTCGCGACGTTGAAATCAATGCTATGGAGTGGCCAGCGCGCTCACCTGACTTAAATCCTATAGAGCACGTATGGGATAAGCTCGAACGATAAATTTAGAAAAGAAATCCTCTTCCCGCTAATTTGAGAGAGCTTAAAAGCGCGTTACAAGAAGAATGGAACGCAATCTCTCAAAAGATATTATTGATAACTTATCCAGGATATGCCAAGAAGACTTAAAGCAATTCGAAGAGCTAAAGGAGGCAACATTAAGTACTGCTTATAGCCCATGTTACAGGCTTTCCATTATTAAAAAAATGAATAAAACTAAGTACAAAATTGTTCTAATCTGTTTTTGCGTTCCTCTAAATTTGTCCATGAGTGTACTTACTGCCTGCAGGGAATCCACAACGACGTTGTTACTGATGCGTGTGCTCATAATAAATATATAAAAATGAAACAACTATAAATAATAAGATAACTAAACGTGATAGATATATATAACCAAATTGATAATTGTTTAAAAGTTTATTGGATTTGAAATTATCAGATAAATGATTTCATATATTTATATACAGGCTGTCTCAGAAACAATGGATAAACCTTTAACTGTTGATAGGTTGGTATGTTTTACCCGGCATGCTAGAAGATGTCAATTTAGAAGTGAGGCGGAGAATGTGGCTTCAAAATGATGGGTGCCCAGCTCACTACGCAATAGTAGTAAGAAATTATTTAATTCAACACTTCCCACAAAGGTGGATAGGCCGGCTCGGCCCTATTTTATGGCCGCCCAGATCGCCGGATCTAAATCCCTAGAATTTTTTTTATTGGGGATGTCTGAAAGACCTTGTCTACACGAGGCCAGTATCCTCAATAACAGAGTTGCGTACTCGCAAACAAAATGCAGCTGCACACATAAAAACGTCTGGTTACACGCGCCGCATCTAACTTTCTTTTATAAAAAGATGTAGGGCGTGTATCAGAGCGCAAGGACGCCAATTCGAGCATTTATTGTAAATTAAAAAAAAACATGTTGTTTTATTTCAAATTCTTTATTCAAACTAAGAATTAATAATTATTCCGACAAACAATCTTTTTTAAAATTTTCATACCATTTGCTATTCAAGCAGTAATAAAATTTTAGAGATACATTAAGCATAGGTTTATCATACCTTTTTTGAAACTAGAATAACTAAGCATTTTTTTAGATAATGGGCACGATGGGCGCATCCTTTTTTTTTACATGGTAGCTGACCAAACACGAGGAAAAAGAATTTCTTGTTTAATTTTTATTGGATCATTGTTTTTTTTCCAAGCACTTCGTGATTAGCTAGCTCAATTTTAACCATATACAATAAAGAACTTACTTACTTACTATTGTTATTGATAGCCGAACTTTTAAGTTAGAAGCTAATAAAAACTGAATCACAAAAAGTCCATATTTGTAAAAATGGCACATTAGAAACTAAACAAAAGTGGCATTTTTTTTTAAAACATAAACTATCAAATATCTTGAATACCGAGATATTTTTACTAAAGTCAAAATTTGAGATTAGAGAGGTCTCGACGAAAGCTATCAACAGTTAAAGGTTTATCCATTGTTTCTGAGATCCTGTATATTTACATCTTTTATAAATTTTGCTTAGTGCAGATAAAATTATTCTTTATTACACTGACTCAGTACGAATTGTCTGTTGATGATCACTCCACATTACATGCATATAAGATGAGCTTAGTTTCCGTGATGTTTGACCCAATTTCCAATTCCCTGATCCTAAAAAAGGGGAGGTAAGTTAAAGGCTGTGAAAATCAGCATGATTTTAAGCAGCGATAACATTGTTGTTAAAGGGGGCAACAGCGATGGACACTTCATGTTGGACGCGATAACCAACACACTGTCGGTGGTTTCTCCGTTAGATCGTTCGCAGACTCGACAGCACACAGTACTGGTAGCTGCAAGTAATCTACCCTCCGCTCAAGGCACGCCGCTCGATTCCTCCGTGCTGGTGATTACCGTCAATGTAAGTCACAAATGGATTGTATTAGTGGGTGTGCTCAAGTAAAAAAAAAGTTTATTTCTATTAAATAAGTATACATTATGACTTTGTCCTGACTCCTGAACTAGTTAAAGAACTGTATTTCGGAACTCTAAATATAATAGGTAAAGTAATTAAAATAAAATTATGTAATATATTACCACCATTAAGCATTGCATCTATCTAAAATGTTGCGAGTTTTCATTCATATGAGATTGGTAATCCACTCATTCTTAACAAACAATTCCTAGCCACATTCATGATTTGTGAAACAGAATTAGGGATTTTAAAAACTGACAATCAATCAAACAATCATTTATTTGTTGCAGTCATGCTGTACAAATAATCCCAAACAAGAAATCTGCAATCTTTACGTCCTTAGTAATTACAATTTATCCAAATTATAATATGAATTAACTAATAAATAAATGTTAGAAACTTAGACACTACTATATTACAACATTCATCTTTTCTGACAAGAGACGCCCACGACAGAACTTAGGTCTAGCTCATCTTTACATCAAACCTTGACAGAGACCTACCAACATTGCGCATCCCAACATATATCTGTCACACAAGATCCCACCCGCTCAGGCTGTCTGCCCGGCGTGGAATGTGCCCTGCCCACTGCCATTCTTTGGCTTATGTCGATGACCATGATTCTTCTGCGGATTTTACAATGTCAGTCATTTATTTGGCCATTTTTAATTTGGTCGTGCAAGAAAACTCTGAGAATAGCCCTCTCCGTGGCTCAAAGGGAAAGCAAATATAATGAACTTTTGATGAAAACTTCTTCGATGAAAGCAAAAAAAAACTTGAAATATTTGTTTTTATTTGCGTAATGTCTTTACATGTAATGGTATTATCATACTACAATTAACAGCTATTGCCAGGTGATCGAGGAGAACCCGCGGCCTGAATTCGACCCCCGCCTATATACAGCCGGTATCTCCACGCTGGACTCCATACAGAAGGAACTGCTCACTGTATCGGTGAGCATTGATTGTATAGACCAACCTACATTCAACATAAAGCTATGCGTCAAGCTTTATATTATATATATATACTATTGCAAGCAATAACGAGATCTACTACTTACTACTGTTCATACTTAATAAGTACGCACTTACTAACTATGCACAACATGCACATGTATAAAAAGATACATGTGCATGTTGTTACCCTTCGGCAAGGATGCGATTCCGTGGGACCAAAATAAAAAATCCTAGTAGTAACATTACTTTTCAAAGCTAAGTAATATTTGTATTATTAATTTATTTATTTTAATAAAATTCATGATACATTCACGATTCAATAAATTTTTCACATATATGTATGTATGACCGATCTGCTTCGATGTTGGATGCAGCAGACTGATAAGAGTGCAAAGTGTTTAGCGGAATTGGGGGTCAAATTCTATTAATATCATGTATGAGAGAGAGTTAAAGAAAGTGGACAGAAACATTTGACTGAATCTGGTGTCCTGATTATTTGAAAGCAATACTGTAAGTAGTATTGAATCAACGAATACTAAGTTTGAATTTTTCGTAAGTATACTAAAACATACACCCATATTGCGTGAAATTTGATTCTACCAAATACACCAAAATATTCAATATTGATTCATCGAAGTCAATTGTAGACCAAGCTGACAGATTTAAACGGATTATATAGATCCGACAGGTCCTTAAAGTACAGCATTGATTTTGTTACAAATGAAAATAACAGAAGTTATTATAAAATAATTATAAATTAGGGTCATAATTCGATAAGATTCAATTAAATAGTACAGTACTGTACGCAAACATCGATTTGAGTTTGTTTGATTTTAAAATGAGAATCTATTTATATGTGGACTGTTTCTTTTTGCGGTACTTATGGGAACTTTCTATCCAACACAATGTTAAATGTTTTTACATAATGTATCAATTTCATTCAGTCTGTTTTCTCTATTCGCTTAAATATATTTCTAATATTATGTATATTTATACAAGAAGACTTATTTGACTTTAACGACACCCATGTTATGAAAAGAGGTAGCGACCTTGTTGCACCTATTCTAAATATACATTTTGAGCATATAAATATTTGATGTTTGAAGTTTGTAAATATAAATTTTCTAGTAGTATGTATTCTCAACAGTAAATTACATACATATACATTAGCGCAAACATTATAGTCATCTGTCAAGAGTCATGGATCTATAGTGTTTGTCCTACTAAAACAAGATTTTATTAAAATATTGTGAAATTTGCGGAGGATTTTCACAGTGACACGCTTAATTTGACATTTATAACAGGCAACACACTCGCTACCAGACTCCACGATCTCGTACAGCATAGACTGGGAAAGCATGGAGGCGGATCTCAGCCTGCAGGCGGTAGCCGACGCTGCCTTTACCTTGGATGCGTCATCTGGAGTCCTCACCCTGAACATGCAGCCTACTGCTAGCATGCACGGCTTGTTCGAATTTCGAGTACTCGCAATAGATCAGGGTAAAGAACATACACTTTTTTTAATTCAATTTTTTATTACCATAAAACGCAGCAACTTTTTTGCATTTCTTTAAAAATACGATAAATCGCGTTTACCAATCAGTTTCTTGTTTTCTACCATTTGATGGTATTTTTTGATTATTAGGGCAGCATATTTTTCATGTTTTACTATAGTAACTCCAGTCAGATTCTATTAGTTGGACGACAAAAACCGTTGCTTGTGGGTGATTTTTTTTAGTGTTGGTTAACATTTTGAATTACAGATGTAAAAAGTTGTTTTGGTGGCAAAATAATATTCCGAGGTAAGTAAATATTATGTTTTATTCCTATTGATCGAGATTATTGTAAAACGACACAATTTCAACAAAATAATCTAATAGACAATGTCAAAACAGAATACGAATAATTAGTTTCGAGACGAATATAATATGTTCTTGATATATAAAATTGTGGTAGGTGTAGCTTTACCATAATCTTGACATTTTGGAAGACGTATATACCAAGTAACAACTATAACCCTGCTGTGAATTTCGAGTTGTGGCACAGTTTTTGTCGCGAATCGAAGAAGATATCATATTGGACTTACTTAATCTGCCAAAATGTCATGTAGTATACACCTCGCCAATTCTCTTACATATCTGGATTGTTTTGAGTTATAGTTATTAAAATAAGACTTAATTTTTTTACCGTTCTGGAAAAATGGGAAGTAAAAATAACCGAAGCAGGAAGAAATCAAGGACTCGTAAGTACACCGAATACTCGGAAGAAATGTTAAGTTTGGCAGCTGACCTCATGCGAAATAAAACTACTTCGTCATATGAAGCGGAAAAGCAGTTTGAGATCCCTCGACGGACCATTGTCAACAAATCCAAGAACATTCATAATAAACCATTTGGTCGTCTCATAGAGCTATCGGCTAAGGAAGAATCTCATATTGCAGCCGTAGTTAATCTTTCAGCTCAATTTGGCTATTCTCTTACTATTGTAGATTTACGTATTGTAATTCATAACTACTTAGCGAAAACCCATGTTTTCATTAAGTAAAAAGAGCCTGTGCTTTTATACAATGGCACAATTTTTCTCAAAGGGGTAAACAAAATATTGCAAAAGCAGTGCTTGGAAAACAATTGAAGAAATGAACAAATATTTCAAGAATCTTGAAACTTCACAAAAAAATGTTTCCCCCAGCAATATCCTTAATGTCGATGAAACGAATTTAAGTGACGACCCCGGTTCTAAGAAATGTATTATTAAAACAGGAACAAAACATCCTGAAATGTTGATAAATACAAGGAAAAGTTCCATTTCAATAATGTTTAGCAGAAGTGCTGACGGGAATACGAGTGTGAAAATGGACCAAAACCTGCTCGCTATAATCGAAATAAATCTGAATGGTTCAAAATGGTTTGTTTTGATGATTGGTTCAAAACGATAGTTTTGCCATAGGCTCTTGATGGTATTGTTACGCCGGTGGCTTAGTACAACTTCAAAAGTGATTTTCTGTGTCTTAGAAACGTTTTCAGCAGGCTGAAACGTCGTTTCAGGCCGTTTCAGAAGTAGCTCTTTCACATACTAAAAAATCTAAATTACACCCAAGTTACAGTAGTTTTCAGGCGCCTGAAACATGTTTTCAGTACGTTTCAGGCTACCCTCTATCCAACGCCGCAATAACCTGAAAACCCGTTTTCAGGCGTTTTCAGGACCCCTTATGAGCCATTAAGCCTATTTCAGTAAAAGGACATAAATTTCAATAGGAGTGAAAGAGATAGCAATAGTAGAAAGAGACAGATATAGTTAGAACATTCGAGAAGTATTAGAATGAGAAAACACCGTTAGAAAGAGATAGACAAACACAGAATATTCGAGAAAGATAGTACGGGAATATTCGAGTATTCTGTGACAAGGATAGCACAAGAGACAGTTATACTCGAAACGTCTCGAACGCGCGACGTCATTCCTACGCGCTTATGTATGGGACTACACATTCGAGTGTGTCCGCGAATGTTCTGGCAAAAGTGGCAAGTACCTTAGGGGAATATATAAGGCTGTGTCCGGCCGCCGGGAGAGTATTGTTTTGCGATACAGTGCGAAAACATCTAAGTGATATTGGAGAACTAAGAAGCGACTTTCAGTGCTTTCAGTGAAGTGATTAGTGACTGTTAGTGTACTAATTAATAAAAGTTCAGTGTTTTGGTAGACCGCCGTTTAATTTACTGACCCCAGCTCGTAACAGTATTAAGCTTATTATTGGAGATAATTTGGCATCGCATTTTAGCGTCGAAACAGTAACAACATGCCAACCTTTTAATATCAGATTCGTTTTGTTTCCCAGAAGCGCATCTCATCTCACTCAGCCGCTAGATGTAGCGTTTTATGTATAAGACTACCTATAGTACTACCACCATTATCAATAAATGTCACTTTCTTCAACTATTGCAGGAATTACTAATCAAAATAGAAATGACAAATGGTGAAAACCTTCGTAAAGGATTTGAAGGATTTGCCCTTTCAACCCTTCTAACCCTTTAAGAATGCCAAGTGTAGAAGAAATTTCAAATGTACATCTATTTCAAGCCAATCTCTTTTTGTTTTTTTTTCCAAGAAATAGACAAACTACTTTAATAACAGACAATACAAAGTTAAGTACTGTAGTACCTGGTATGTTAATTTTGACCCAAAGAAGCTGAAAAATGGAGAAGGTAAAAATGGCGAAGAAGAAAAAAATTACAAAGTACAAAAAAGGACCAGCATCCGGACTTACTAAAAAACAAATTCACAGAAGACAATAAATCACTATAATTCAATTAATAGAGACAATTTTCCTCGGTGACGTAATTAACAGTCAATGCACCAAAACCACTATCAGCTGTGCATTAATGTTTTATAGTGCATTAATGTATTATAGCTAACATAATTATCGCTACCGGGGTGAAGTTCTACTACACGACCCAGTAACCATTTTCCTGGCGGCAAGTTTTCATCCTTGATTATGACGATGTCATTTAATTGAATGTTTGGTTGCGAGTTCCTCCACTTACTTCTTGGGGTAAGTTGAGTCAAATATTCGGCTTGCCAACGGGTCCATATGTCTTTAACTATTTTTTGAGTAAGGCACCACCTGGTTCTGAGATCCTTTTCTGTATCGTATAGTAACAAGGACGGCCCAATGGGTAGAAAATGAGACGGTGTTAGAAAATCTAAGTCGTCTGGATCTTCTGTTATCGTACAGAGTGGACGCGAATTCAAACTTCCTTCTATTTGCGCGAGAATCGTAGTGAACTCCTCAAATGTTAAATTTTGTTCACCTATAACTCTTTTTATGTGGTACTTTAAACTTCTTACCGTTCTCTCCCATATGCCGCCAGCTGAAGGCCAATGTGGCGCGTTGTAATGCCATTCGATACCCATAGTTGTTATTTCGGACATGAATTCTGGACCTAATGTTTCTTTTATGCTAACTAATTCTTGTTTTAGTACCTTATTTGCCCCGATAAAATTTGATCCCTGATCGCTGTACATGTGACACGGTAGTCCTTTTCTAGCCGCCATCCTACGCAAGGCTGAGAGAAATGCTGAAGGCCTTGGTTGCCATACACACAAAGACTGCTACATAGCCCTTTGTGGTCTTAATACCACGCCCGCTGTTTGATTTTATGTTAAAAAATCCAGTGTAATCTACACCACAATGTAGAAAGGGGCGAGAAGGATTAACTCGTGCCGAAGGTAAGTCACCCATCAACTGGCTTTGAAGTAACGGATTTTGCTTTAGGCATTTAACACACATACGTAGTCGTTTTTTAGTGGCATTGTTACCCCCCAATAATCCAATATTTACGACGAACATATGCGGTAGTCAGTCTTACTCCTCCATGTAGTGCGAGTCTATGGGCTTGGTCTATTATGAGTTCTACCAAACGAATTTTACTAGGCAGGATTATCGGATGTTTCATCTCGATATCCATATTGGCGTGCGCGAGTCTTCCTCCAACTCTTAATATACCATAATCATCTAATATTGGATTTAAGTTACTAATTCTACTCTTACTGCTTACGTTTCTTAACTTTTTCAGACTATCTATCTCTTCTGAAAATTCGCTAGCCTGTACTATTCTTATTAATATATTACTAGCTTTATCTAATTCCTCTAAGGTTAAATTACTATTTTTCTTGTTTTTATTTTTACTGCAAAATCTTAACACCCATGCTATTATTCTTATTACCCTTGTAAGTGAGCTATGCTTATCTAAAATTTTATCTATTAATTCGCTTGAGTTCACTAAACTTACGTTAATTTGTTTTATATTTTTCATATCTTGGTTAGTAAAATAAAATTTCTGCTTCCCATTTTCACACACAAATGTGGATAGCCAATCAGGAGCATGCCACCATAACTTATGTTCCTTTAGTTTTGATGCTGTGAGACCTCTGCTAGCGCAGTCTGCAGGATTTTCCTTTGATGATATATATCGCCAGCATGTAGGTGGCATTAATGTTGTAATTTGCTTCACTCGACTTTGCTTCAACGAAGGGCTTCCATCTGTTCGCTTCACCGTTCAGCCCAGCACCACCATTGAATCTACCCAACCATAAACAACTATGTCATAGTTTTCTAGGCAACTCTTAATTTTAGCCATCAGTTTAGACAAAAGTACTGCACCACATAATTCTAAACGAGGCAATGATAACATTTTCTTAAGCGGTACTAGTTTTGTTTTTCCAGCTATAAGTACAATTGAGCTACTACACTACTAAAAGCTTTCGTACTCGAGTCGGAAAAGCCATGTAATTCAATACGATCCTTGTCTTTAATTTGTAACCATCTTGGTATTTTGAATTGCTGGATGGTATGAATGTCTTCCCTAATTTTATCCCATTCTCCGTGTATATTTTGTGGCACAGGTTCATCCCACTGAATATTAGCACGCCATATGTCTTGGAATAAAATTTTAAGTTTAACAGTAAGTGGCGATGTCCATCCTAGTGGATCATAAATCCTTGAGATTTCTGATAAAAGAGATCGTTTCGTAACTTTTAAAGCCGGTTGCAATGATAGTTGAAACGTAAAGTAGTCTTCTTGTAGATTCCAACTGAGTCCCAAGGTTTTAGTCGACTCCAGATGTTTGAAATCAAAATTATCTTGCTGTGTTGTACATTTGTCAGCATCATTTACTAGATCGGGTGAGTTTGATCTCCATTTCCTCAAATTGAAACCGCCTGACTTTAATAACCTAATCAAATCTGCCTTCAGGTTTTTTGCTGAGATCAAGTCATGGGTCCCATGAATTAAATCGTCCATATAAAATGATTCATCGAGCACATTTG
The DNA here is from genome assembly GCA_036419045.1 of Scirpophaga incertulas. Lineage (NCBI taxonomy): Eukaryota > Metazoa > Arthropoda > Insecta > Lepidoptera > Crambidae > Scirpophaga > Scirpophaga incertulas. The sequence continues at coordinate 18,633,554 of CM071630.1, read as the reverse complement.
GCGCTGCACTGTTAGGGTAATTCGATATTTCATCTTTGACTAATTGCTTGAGCGTTCTCATAGCGAGGAATGGTGCTGCTTTAGTTCCATATGTGACTGTTTTTAATGTATACTCTTGCAATACACCGTTTGTAAATGTTGATCTTGACTATTTACCATATCTGCCGAAACATTTTTTCGATGTCAGCAGTAATTACAAATTTATATTGTCTCCACTTAATAATGAGACTCTGCAAATCTTGTTGTAAGTTTGGCCCGCGACACATCACATCATTTAAACTAAGCCCCGACAATGTCTTATCGGAGGCATTGAAAACAACACGTAATTTTGTTGTAGTAGAGTCGCTTTTCGTTACACAATAGTGAGGCTGTTGTAGTAGAGACTGGACTGCCTAAAGCGCTCTGATATGACTGGACGGGCCGCTTGGACTGAACTGCACTGGACTGCCCCAGTCGCTCTGATAGAACTGGACAGGACGCTTGGACTGAACTGCACTGGACTGCCCTAGTCGCTCTGATAGAACTGGACAGGAAGTTTGGACTGAACTGCACTGGACTGAACTGCACTGCACGTTTTGAACTTCAATTGATTGTCAAAACTAGATTTTACTTTAAATTTCGTAAAGGCGCAATCACCAAATATTATTTTACGTGTACTGTATTTCCATAGGTTAGCTAGTAAGACGCCACGTGGTCGTAGAGTCACTTTACCACGCGTACTGTGTCCCGCCTTCCCGTAAGACTCGAAGGACCAAAATGTAAGAATTACATTCATACGTTTTATCAGAATTACATAATTCTCACTTAGGATTCGTAAAAACGAAAGCTGAAGTAAGATCACGATTTTGGTTTCCAGGGGTAGATAAAGCTCTAGAAAATATGATTAATTCCTGCGGCATATGTAGGCAGCTCCGCCCTACTCCCGCTAAGGCGCCTCTCACTCCATGGCGCTACCCACCAACACCGTTTTTAGGCTCCATATAGATTTCCTCGGCCCTGTTAATAATCGAATATTTTTGGTAATTGTAGATGCTTATACGAAATGGATGGAAGTCTATGATATGACCTCTGGAACGACATCTGCAAATGTTGTAAAAAACATATGTAACTATATGTCAAAATATGGATTGCCACACACAATCGTCAGTGATAATGTAATGGGTCAGCATTTAAATCTTACGAGTTCCAACGATTTTGTTTGCTAAATGGAATTAAACATTTAACATCTCCAGCTTACAACCCGGCTAGTAATGGACAAGCAGAAAGTTTTGTCAAGATTGTGAAAAAGGGTATTAAATCCAGTATATTGTCTTCTAAAAATAAAAATAATATTAATATGAACGTTTTGAAATATCTTTTTGACTACAGAAATTCCACACATTCCGTCACAGGGTTATCACCTGCAGAGTTAGTTTTTGGCCGTAAGCTACGCTCGCGGTTAGATCTACTCGTACCAATACCGTCGCCGGCCTCATCACTCACTTCCTCGGTCACGAATATTAAACGTAAACAGTGCTTGCAGAGTAAATACTATGGAGGTTCAAATATACAAACATTTAATGTTGGTGAACAAGTAATATATAAGAAGTTTAGCAACAACAAAATATTTAAGTGGTGTATTGGAACTATCATTAAAAGAATTGGCAAAGTTTTATATTTAATTCAAGATAATAATTGTCCTTCTCTTAAATTGAAAAAACTTAAAAAGCAAATTTGTTTATATAACGGTGACTCAAAAATGAACAATAATTGTAATCAACACTGGGATTTTGATGATTTTCAGCTCTCAACCACTACGCTAGGGCAGTTAAATTCATCATCAAATTCCCGAGTGGGGGAGGGGACAGAAGGCGTGCAGCACCGAAGTGACAGGTTACGCAATATACCTAGGGTTGACTACACGCCATTCTTTTAATCTGTTTTTTAAATGTATTGTCAAATGGGGGAAGGTTGTTGTGTATATGTGTGTGCGCGCGATGCCGCGGCCACCGGGATTTGCAATAAACAGGAAGGAAAACCTTCAAGGTACTTTTTTTTTTTTTTCCCTGATGAAAATGCATTAAATTGCATACCCTGGCTGTGGCGAGCCGGCGGTTATGTGGGGCTCTCCTCCCCGGAAGGGGGAGGCCTACCCACTAAAAACCTCAGGGATGGCCTTCCTCAGGCATGAAGGGAGCCCCCGGGAACTTACCAAGCTACTTCCGGGAACCCCCAGCCTTTGCTCCCCCGTCGATACAAGGGAGCCCTCCTCGGGGGTGGCTACACTACCTCCCCCCGTCTCCTCCACCGACGACGCTCCCCGGCCACGGAAGGGGCGTGGTCCATCCCGGGTCGCCGTAGCGGTCGCGACTTCCTCGCGCCCGCCGGCGACCCACGGCGGCGCCGCAGCTGTGCTACCGAGCCCGGCGCCGCCTCCTTCGAGCGGGATCGGCCATCTCCCGACCCCGCTCGGCGGCCTCCTTCTGGAGCATTACTGCTTCACAGAAGGAGGCCACAGCCCTCCAACCTCCCTCGTCCGCCAGCATTGCCGCAATCAATGCCGGCGGAGACAGATCTCGCCCGATCTCTGCGACCAAGACTCGGCGCTCGGAGGCCCACGCGGGGCACTCCGCCAGCGTGTGCTGGGCCGAGTCGAGGTCGGATGCACAGTGGTGGCAATGTGTCGATCCCTCCCGTCCTATTCGACACAGATACTCACCGAAGCAGCCATGCCCGGTGAGTATCTGTGTCAATCGGTAGGTGACCTCCTCCTTCCCGTGGAGCCAAGCCTCGAGGTGCGGGAGTACGGCACCGACGGCCCGCTGGCGCGCGCAGATCCGTAATTCGAGCTGCGCACGCCAGGCCGCCACAATCCGTCGGTGCCACTCCCGCTTAGGCACTTCGCGCGCGGGCTCCAGGGCGCTCCCCCCATCGCCCCCCCGGTCGACACGCCGCGACGCATACGTCGCCGCGTACATGTCGGCCAGGATGTCGAATGGGGGGGAGCGTCCCAGAACCGTCGCCGCCTCGTACGAGATTGTACGGTAGCCTCGTACGATCCGTATGGTCATTATCCGCTGCAGGCTCCGTAGCAGAGCTCTGCAGCGGGGGGACCTCGCGCAGTCTTGCGACCACACGGGAGCCCCATACATGGCCACGGATCGCACGACGCCCTCGTACAGGCGGCGAACTCCATCCCTCGGTCCCCTGAGATTGGGCAGCAGGCGATGCAATGCGCCCGCCACCCTTTTGGCTCGGGGGACCAACCGCACAAGATGCTCCTCGAAGCTCCAGCGGCGGTCCAGGGTGAGGCCCAGGTACTTGATGTACGGCCCCACGGGGACCACCGTGTCACCCACCCGGATCCGGCAGCTGGGTGTTTCCCGGCGCCTCGAAAGGCCGTGGAACCATAGCGCCTCGGTTTTGTGAGGCGCTATTTCTAAACCCAGCCGGCGGATCGCCCGCACGACACATGCCACCCCAAGACCTTCAAGGTACTACGGTAGACTTAGCCTACGGACAAACCTCATGCCTTCCAAGTTCTAAGGGAATACTATATCTATCTTCTTAGTGAATACTATATCAACACTAAACCCAGCGAAAAGTGAATTTGAGAAAGAATTATATTATAACTTCACTCGGCTTAGGCCATTTCTCTGGCACTCAACATCGCCAGAAAATGACGTTAATGTATAAAAGTCTGCAAAATGCATCTATTCGTGTCTTTCTTGGAAATTATCTGTCAAAACGCTACAAAACGATGGACCGCACAGAGGATATAATAATAAGTAGGAAAGAATAGACATTTGCACTACTTTTGCGTGGTCTCGTAGTCACAATGTCGGACAATAGGATATCATAATTTAAATTTATCCGTCGGGAACAGCTATATCTGCGAGATGTAAGTTTGAATTATGGCACTGGTTCACACAGCACTGCTGATACTCCTTATACATTTTAGATTCAACACACAGTGTCCAAAAGACAATTCCTCAGAGATTTTGTAGACGCAATTATTCTTTCGTAATCTAGGTGAGTAGTATAGTTATTCTGTTAAGTTTTATGTTGTCTCGTGATCACAGGTAGCCGATACTGTAGTGACTACATCTCACGTATACCCTTTTTTGTATCAACATTTTTTGAGTACAACATTTTTTGTCTGTTTTGTTTGTAACATAGTCAGTAGTGTGTCTTGTGCACCGACTTCGGAAATTTCTCAAAACTAGCTTTTGGGTTTAATTATTATTTTTCCATTGTATCTTGCTTAGTATGGATATGTATTTTTATACCAGAATTTATTTTGCTAAAGCGGCTATCCGAAGAGTTCGAACCCCGAACAGAGCAGTCAAGAGTCGACGATTCGGTCGTATTCGTACTCGAAATGATAAATGATACAATAGAAACAAGTGATACATTAGCAAAGGTACTGGTAGGTACTTTGTTAATACAATATCACTTGGTTGAGTCATAATCTCAACCTCCATCCAGCAACCCACCACGATAGCGTCAATATAATAATCCGTACACATTAGTATAGAATATATAATTTTTAATTTTAACATACAACTATAATAGTGACAAAATATTTTGGTGTTATTCGAAAATGTTTATCGCGATTTCGTGTTACTAAAATATTGTAATAATTTATGTACTTGAAAAAAAAATTCTTAGAGCGCTAAGCGAATATTTTTTCTTCTGATGGTTACACTACACACTATTAAACTCTATATACATTATTTTATTGTTATTATGTCGCTTAACATCACGCGTCTATATAAGACACAGTCCTTTATAAATAGGGCGTGCGCGGGGATATAGATCCAACGTGTAGAGGCCGTTTAAGCGAAATTTAATTAGTGTGCGTAGAGTGTACCCACTGGGTCTAATCTCTATCTGCACAATGAGAAATGCAGCTAAAGACTACTATACTTATTTAGATGCATAGGAACTATTGTCAATACAGGTCAAAACGTTTGTGGACTATTGCATTTAATTAATTAATTACTATTATTATTAAATACGTTAACAACTTAAATTTTATTTTCAGACGGTGGAACTGACTCGGCCGATGTGAAGATATACTTGATTTCCTCACGAAACCGAGTGTACTTCAGGTTTAACAACACTATCAGTCAAGTAGAAGAGACGAGATCTTTCGTAAGTATAGAATTCAACTATAACTTGGATAGTAATATAATATATGTTTATCTTTTAAAACATGCTAATATATAGCCTATGCCAGTACTTGATATACCCACTATAATAATAGTGTAATTTGAACAATTACAAAGTTTGTTTATTTGTTTTTATGCAGTTTGCTGACTGAATTTCATTTTAAACCACCCCACGTTCCTATCAAGTACGAAAATACATTTTTTATATATAGCAAAAATGGAAAATTAACATATACTTTCTTATTTCCAATTACCACGCGTATTAAAGTTTATGGTGATTATTATTTTTTTGATATGATATATCGACAAACAAGCATATTGACCACTTAATGTTAAATGGTTACAGTATGTTTATAGTACATGTGGTTTCAGTGAAATTGCAGCAAATCTGCAACCCCCCCAAGAACACAGTGTACGTTGCCAACATTTGACATGAGATGTAAAATCACAGTGACCAGAAATTTCCTACCTTTATACCGATTAACAGCAATGCGAGCACTGTTATTTTACGGCATAAATACGAGTAGGTGAGACCGAGATATCCAACCAGAAGCCCTTGTGGTATAGTCTCCTATCGTTAAAACAATTATAACTTACTAACATACATACTTATTTTATTATACTTCTGCCTTGAACAGATATCACGCACATTTAGCGACGGATTCCAGATGACATGTCACATCGATCAGGTAGTTCCAGCTTACAGTGATGCGGGCGTCATTTTAGACGACATCACCGAAGTGCAGGCACACTTCATCCGGGACGACGTGCCCGTACTTTCCGAGGAGATAGATAGGTAAGCCTTTCTTTTTGTTCCACTGAGGAAAATGCATTGAATTGCATACCCGAGAGCCGGTGGTTATGTGGGGCTCTCCTCCCTAGAAGGGGGAGGCCTACCCACTAAAAACCTCAACGATCCCCCCGCTACACCTGAGCGATGACACTATTAACCATTAAAAAACGTTGCCCAGGGTGCACCACGAGGAGGTTATCTGACGTCGCACCCCAGGATAGGTAAACCTTCTCTCCCCCTCTCTTCCTTTCACGTACAACAACACGCGTTCATTTTGTACATCATCGAGATACAAGAGTTAATTCATTATTAAAATTGTATACTATTTAATATTTAATTTAATTAAATTTAATATATAATAAAGATTTTCACTAATTAACATCAAATTCATGTACCAACTTGAAAAAAAAGGAAATTATAATATAATTTAAAGATTGAAACAATTGGATATTACTCCACTGACAAGAATACTCGTATTATAAGCCGTTAATCAAAATTTGAGAACAGTGTAGTATAAACCCCTACTAGCGTCTGTAGTTGTAATCTCATACTAAGTTGCGCAATCATATGAGGTCTGTGTCTGTTATGGCATTGTCAGACTCAAGAAACTTATAATCATTTGAACGCGATATAAATCATCGTTAATATTGTTACGAGCTGGGGTCAGTAAATTAAACGGCGGTCTACCAAAACACTGAACTTTTATTAATTAGTACACTAGCAGTCACTAATCACTGAAAGCACTGAAAGTCGCTTCTTAGTTCTCCAATATCACTTAGATGTTTTCGGACTGTATCGCAAAACAATACTCTTCCCGGCGGCCGGACACAGCCTTATATAGTCCCCTAAGATACTTGCCACTCTTGCCAGAACATTCGCGGACACACTCGAATGTGTAGTCCAATACGTCGCGCGTTCGAGACGTTTCGAGTATAACTGTCTCGATACTCGAATATTCTCGATACACAATACTCGAATATTCCCGTACTATCTTTCTCGAATATTCTGTGTTTGTCTATCTCTTTCTAATGATGTTTTCTCATTCTAATACTTCTCGAATGTTCTAACTATCTCTGTCTCTTTCTACTATTGCTATCTCTTTCACTCCTATTGAAATTTATGTCCTTTTACTGAAGTAGGCTTAATGGCTCATAAGGGGTCCTGAAAACGCCTGAAAACGGGTTTTCAGGTTATTGCGCCATTGGATAGAGGGTAGCCTGAAACGTATTGAAAACATTTATAGACGTTACAAGTTTCAGGCGTCTGAAAACTACTGTAACTTGGGTGTAATTTAGATTTTTTAGTATGTGAAAGAGCTACTTCTGAAACGGCCTGAAACGACGTTTCAGCCTGCTGAAAACGTTTCTGAGTCACAAAAAATCACTTTTGAAGTTTTACTAAGCCACCGGCGTAACAATATGATGTACTTTTCTGAATCATTGACCATCCGGTTATATTCCATTATACTATAAATATATAATAAGAAAGATCGCCACACAAACAAAACCGGTGACAATCTGTTGTAAATCTTGGGTGGATGCTCACTCTTATAGTTTACGCAGTGAAGGGACTTGAGAGTAAATGCAAAACACTTGCAAACTTTAAAATAATATGTTTATATTATTAGCTCAATAAGTTTTTGACAATTCACACAAGAAACTTTATTCGGACGTCAGACAGTGATTTGAAAAACACGTCACTCCGTTTTTTACTACCATAGAGCCATACATTGCACCTCCTTCAACACTCCTCCTCAATTGGATAGCTCTATAATTCAACCATACTTCAAAACAATGTTAACTCCTTAACAAAATATTTAAAATAATAACAATCTCGACTAGTAATAAAAATTTGTAAAATATTAAACAATAACGTTATCAAAAACATACTGTAAACAAACACATTCGCTCAGGCATAGCCTTCTAACTCTCAGGCTTTCAAATGCATCTCATTCACACAAAACTCGTGCTTGCATTTTGGTAAAGCCTTTGTGAGAATATCTGCAGTCATCAACTCCGTTTGTAGATATGCAAGTATTACAACGTTATCATTTAACTTATCCCTGATGTAATGACATCTTATAGACTACAGGCCCGTGTTAAAAAAATGATGGTCATTTGAACCACCAGATGACCTATGTAGAACGATATAAGAGCATAAAATAATAAGATTCAGCATTATGCCGTCACTTGTAAGCTGTCCAACTGAGTGCAGGTGAGAATTCAAAAGTACAGGTAGAGTGGGTATATTTTGGTCATATATTTTTGTACGGCATTCTTACTATCGATAGATCCATGAAAAATAATAAGACAACGCATAGTGCCGTAAAAAAAATGGTGCGCCAAAAAGTCGGATTTTTTTTTTTGATTTTCCCACAATTTCCGGGGTGAATTTGATCATTAAATTTTGTACGGCATCAGTTTCATGCTATTTCAGTACTGCTTCTAATACATTATTCCGCAACGCCGTACAAAAATCATGCGACAAGGGGAAAAAACGAGGGTTGCAACCCCCTCTTTTCCGTGGTACAAGGGGTGATTTGAAAAAGTACGGCTTTGGTTCCAAAACATTATCTGACACTTAAAAGTACTATTAAAAATAATGCCGTCAAAAAATGATGGTTCATTTGAATGTATATCAATAATTATCTTAATTTTATCGTATTCTTGATTTATAAAGGTGTAAAATCATTTGATCCTGTACGGGAACTTTTTTTTAACATGATATTGTAAAATACAATTGTTATATAGTATTGCCGTTCAAAAGAAACTGTTCTGAAAAAAATTATAGAGAAACACAAAAACTGTAATTTTTCAAATTATTGAAGAAATTTAAATATCATACATGAATGAAATATAGCAGTTTTCTACATTGTATCCCATGTTTTAAATAGTATTAACATAAATAAATTAGGAAAAAATGATGCCGTACATTTTAATGCAGACCATATCTTTTAGGCTGATGAAAATGACGCTACTATCTAAAGGGTACTTTATGGCCATCTGATACAGTACGGCATTAACATATTTTTGAAGAGAACAATTGATAATATGATTAAATCACTATGACGTCTAACTGAAGTGAAACGGTGTGTATATTATATCCAAAAATTGAAACTGTCAACCACAGTATCAACAGTTTTGTATACTTTTTGGTTTACTATATACTTCGAACATTATTGATACATACATTAATGATGTGAAGAAATAAAACAATTATTTTTAAGAAAAATTTGATATATTTAATAATGATGATAATACAAAATATGGTTTCTTTTAAATTATTCAGTGTCGGAATCAGCCGCTGAGTTGTTATCCGAATCATCTTCTCTATCATTTTCTGAAACATACATATGTTTTTGTCAAAATCAAAGTCTTACGTATAGATTAAAGATGTTAAGATTTATTAATTTACCTATGACGTCATCATTTTCTTCGCCTGATTCATCCGGTGCCGTTATGTCACATACTTTTTGGGGACATTCCTCGCCGTGGAACCGATCGAAATCGTACCGACCGTCATTAAGGATCCATCCATATCTTATTGGTAACAAGGTCGATGGTATTTGATGGTAAATGCGAGTACCTACTTCTCTCATAATATGTTGTATTTTGGAATTATAAGTGGCAACATGTCTATATTTTGGTATAAAACGATAGAATAAATAATGAAACATAGTTTCTAACCTAGAAACCTAGAATCACGAAAAGGCTATGAAAATTAGTACAAATAAACTATCTAAATGCCGTACTTTTCGTTATATGAATTTTTTCTTTTTCATTTTTTCTTTTTCATTTTTTTCCCCTTTGAACCAACGAAAATGTACGGCATATGAAAAAATATTATCTATGCATAAAATACTTTCGAAATAAATTAATTTGATGTTGTGTCAAATCACCCCTTGGACCACAGAAAGAGAGGGGTTGCAACCCTCGGTTTTTTCCCCTTGTCGCATGATTTTTGTACGGCGTTGCGGAATAATGTATTAGAAGCAGTACTGAAATAGCATGAAACTGATGCCGTACAAAATTAAATGATCAAATTCACCCTGGAAATTGTCGGAAAATCAAAAAAAAAAATCCGACTTTTTGGCACACCATTTTTTTACGGCACTACGCGTTGTCTTATTATTTTTCATGGATCTATCGATAGTAAGAATGCCGTACAAAAATATATGACCAAAATATACCCACTCTACCTGTACTTTTGAATTCTCACCTGCACTCAGTTGGACAGCTTACAAGTGACGGCATAATGCTGAATCTTATTATTTTATGCTCTTATATCGTTCTACATAGGTCATCTGGTGGTTCAAATGACCCATCATTTTTTTACACGGGCCTGTAGTCTATCCGCAATGTGCTTAGTCCTCTGGTGATGAATAGGATTCTTCGCAATCTGTATAGCTGATTGACTATCGCTTAGTAGTTTTACAGCTTCATCCTTTCCTGATATTTCACTCACCAATCTTTTTAAAAATGTAAACTCTGCACGCTTCAGATATCGCTACATATTCGGCCTCTGCACTTGATAGTGCAATAGTCCGTTGCTTCCTGCTCTCCCATGATATGGGTGCTCCTCCTAAAAAGAATACAAATCCTGTAAAGGATTTACGATCACTGAGATCTCCAGCATGATCAGCATCGACGTATCCAGTTAAACTTTGTTCCGTCTTTACAACTTTTAGCTTATAATCGATGGTACCTTTCAAATATCTAAGTAGTCTCTTAGCTGCATTCCAGTGCTCACTTGTGTAACAGCTGTTATACTGACTGAGATATGTCACTGCATAACTGATATCTGGTCTAGAACACACTGCCAGATACATAACTGAGCCAATCAAACTCTGGTAAGGAATCTCTGTGGGAGGGATATGATTTGGATCACTGGGCTTCTGTAACTTCAATCCCGTGGGTAAAGGTGTTTTGACTGGTTTGCAGTCTGACATTCCAAACTCTTTAAGAATTTTCTTAATGTACTCACTCTGATCAATACTAATCTCTTCCTTAGTTCGATTGATCTTCATCCAAAAAAAATATCAACTTTTCCCAAATCCTTCATCTCAAACTTCGTCTTCAGCTCACTCTTTACAATGTCTCTTTCTTTGTCATTATTATAAAATAACAAAATATCATCTATATAAACCGCAAGGATTACGATATTCTTACCATTTTTCCTGAAATACACACAGGGCTCATTATCGGATCGCTTAAACATTATCTGAGTCAAAGCATCGTGAAGTTTCTTATTCCATGCTCGTGAAGCTTGTTTAAGTCCATACAGAGCTTTTATAAGTAAACATACATGATCTTCTTTGCCTTTCTCTTCACATAACCTCGGCTGCTTCATATATACTCATTCCGTTAGATCTCCATTAAGGAAAGCTGTAACTATATCCATTTGGTCTATGGATAAATCATTTTCAGCTGCAATGGCAAATAACAATCTTAGTGTACTATGCCTGATTACAGGTGAGAATGTCTCGTTGAAGTCTAGTCCATATCTTTGAGTAAAGCCACGCGCTACGAGTCTAGCTTTGTATCGAATCTTCCCTCCAGGTTCTTTTTTGATTTTGAAGATCCATTTACTGTCTACTAAATTAACATTAGCCTGACTTGGTTCAAGCTTGACTAGACTCCAAGTTCCGTTCTTCTTTAAAGCATTTATTTCAGCATCGATGGCTTCTCGCCATTTTTCTCTATCAGTGCCACTTAATGCTTTATCCACTGTTAGTGGCTCGTTTTCCTCTTCAACTTCTGCTTGGTACAAATGATATTCGCTGAAATCTCTACGAGTACGTTCTCTTTGAGGATACCTTCTTTCTCCTCTTTGTGGAGATTCTTCACGTACTTCACATTCAGCGTTGTCATTATTAACAGATATCTCTTCACTGTCCTGCATAGATGGAGTTGTTATTTCTTCCACTGGGCTATGTCCATCAGTTCTTTCTTCAATATTTTCACTCTCCGACTCTGGTGAAAAATCTAGTGCCTCTCCTACTGACAACTCCCTTGTCTCATTCGGGAAACAATTTTCAGATTTCTCCCTAAAAAACTTTGGCTCTCTCTGATTAAAGAACTGGTTCTCGAAGAAAACTACATCTCGTGTCTTCTCAAGCCTATGAGTAGTAGGATCATATAGTCTGTAAGCTTTCGACTCGGTACAGTATCCTACAAAGATCATCTGTTTGCTCTTTGCATCCAACTTCTTTCGTTTAGCCTTGTCGATATGCACGAAAGCTTTACATCCGAAAACTTTGAGCTGTGTCAGATCTGGCTTCTCCCCGGACCAAGCTTCTATTGGTGTAACTTTCACCGCTTTAGTAGGTGAACGATTCTTTAAATAAACAGCTGTCTGTACGGCCTCCGCCCAATATTTTCTGCTTAGATTAGCTTCCTCTAGCATGCATCTAGCTTTCTCCATAATGGTACGGTTTGCGCGTTCTGCTACGCCATTCTGCTGTGGTGTATATTCAACAGTTGTTTTGATGAATAATACCGCAATCTTTGAACAATTTACCGACTTGTTTGTTTACAAATTCTTTCCCATTGTCAGACCTAAATTTTGGATCTTTTTGTTAGTTTGATTTTCTACCAAAAATTTAAATTCAACAATTTTGAAAAAACTTCACTTTTCTCGCGCAAAAAATAAACAAACGTATATCGTGTTTTGTCGTCAATAAACAAAAGGAAAAATCGCATCCCGCTGTGCGACTCTACACTTACAGGACCGCAGACATCTGAATGTACTAGCTCTAGTACTTCAGTTGCTCTAGTCGCTCCACTTTTACTAAAAGGTGTACGTGTTTGCTTACCTTTTAAACAGGGCTCACACAATAGATTTTCAGAAAAATGAAAACTTACTCCTTTTGCTAAACCATCTCTCAGCAACTTCATATTAGATGCTCCTAGGTGTGCTAGCCTTCTGTGCCACAATTTAAATAGTTCATCAGATGATACTGAAAATGCAGATTGGTTAATAAGTTCAGTTTTGAACTTATAAATCCCTTTTACATTAGTACAGTTATAGAGTACTTTTCCTTTTATACCACATTCACTCTTTTTATAAATATCACATCCAGTCTCTGAAAAAACTACTACAAGATCTCTATCTACAAGTGTACTCACACTCAACAAATTTGCAGACAGTCCAGGAACATACATTACATCATTCACTCCGAATTGCATTCCCTCACCCTTCTTCACATCTCCAAACCCTCGTGCACTCAACTTTTGACCATCAGCTACACTAATATCTACAACATTATTATACAGTTTATAGTTTGTTAGCCAGTCTTCACGGTTGGTCATATGTGACGACGCCCCAGAATCAACGATCCATCCGTTGTCATTTTTCAGCGTGGTTGTGAATGCAGTCAGTAATGATGATTCCTTCTCTTTGTTTGCAATCGAGTTGTCACGTCACACACGTGCAATGTCACTGCATAACTGATATGTGGTCTAGAACACACTGCCAGATACATAACTGAGCCAATCAAACTCTGGTAAGGAATCTCTGTGGGAGGGATATGAATTGGATCACTGGGCTTCTGTAACTTCAATCCCGTGGGTAAAGGTGTTTTGACTGGTTTTCAGTCTGACACAATCGCTAATTAATTTGTTCGTTCTATGGTTGCCTATGTTATTTTCTTTTTTGTGAAAAGGTAGGCAGTCTGGATAGAGCAATCTGCGATTCTGACCGAGTCTGACATAATCTGTTGTGGATGAAATTTTCTACATCTTTTCTCTCCTGAAGGAAAAATAAAAAAAAATCTGCGTTATCATTCAACTTCTAACGCGTAGGCGATTGAATAATATCATATTATATCGAAAAAAATCAACAAAATTAGGTTTCGAATTCAACCAGGGATCGTACTTGTTGAAGCAACTATCTGTCGCCGATACCCGCTTGAGTTGTCCTACGTGACTAACACCCGGTTTCTGAAACGCATGTCAACGAAAAAATTTCGCAACATGTTGTTAATCTATGTTTGAATGCAGTTTGAGTTTCTGAAAGAACCAATCAACAGTTTGTTAATATTTTATAATCGCAAATGTCAAAACTCGAATTATCGGGTGATTACGGTAATTTTGGGTTTCCAGAAAGTTATTTCGCACGTTGACAAACTGTCAACATCTTGCATAGCTAATTTGTGAAAAGCGGTCAATTAACAGACTGTCAGGTGAAATTAATACCGGATATCTATCAATTCTCAGTAAATTTCAACAAAAAAATGTCGTTATCTGATTTATCTGCTGATGATATATCATTAACTAGCGAAGAGGAAGATCTAGTACCAATTCGCCAATTCCGACAACGAATGAATCCCCTCATTATAATGACCAGGAGTTTAAAGACCGGTATAGGGTTACCAAACAGTATTCTATAAATTGATGGAATATCTAACACACTTAGAACCCATGACCCATAGAAACCATGCTATCAGTGCTGAAGAGCAAGTTCTGTTGGCCATAAATTTCTTTGCTTCTGGAGATAAATTCTGTGGCAGATAATATTTGCTTTGCGTGCCGTGTAATCAATGGTATCAACGGAAATTGCCAAGTTAAGGCTAATTTTATTAAATGCCAATAACTGCTGTGCTGCTAGAGTGCGGGACGGATTTTATGACATAAGTGGGTTTCCCAATGTGATTGGTGCTGTTGACTGCACCAACATTAAAATTCAGTCACCTGGTGGACTATCTGCAAAACTGTTTCGTAACCGAACGTACTTTTCTCTTAATGTTCAGGCAATTTGTAATGCAGAATTGTCGATCTTGGATATAATATGTCGGTGGCCAGGATCTGTACATGACACCACAATATTCAATGATTCACACATCTGTGCTGATTTTGAGATGGGTGCATATGGTTGCAATGTTTTACTGGGCGACAGTGGTTACCCCTGCCGTAAATATTTATTGACCCCATTTCTACAGCCAGCAAGTGCAAGTGAGGAGGCATATAATCGTGCGCAAATTGCCACAAGAAACCCCATAGAAAGGTGTTTTGGAGTGTTGAAGAGACGCTTTCCTTGTCTGTCTATGGCATTACGGGTAAAACTGGATACTGCCATGAACATTATTGTTGCTTGCAGTGTCCTACATAATATTGCCTTGACTTACAATGATGTAATTGAATCTACCAGATGTGGATTTACCTACAAATATCATGCCAATTGTTCCTCAAACTGGAGAATCAAATGAAAATTTCTCAGTTAGATCTGCTTTATTGTTAACCCACTTTAATCAGTAATATATTTTATGTAATATATAACTATTGTATACATACTGCCGATGAGTTATATACTCTTGCAATTGTCTCCCAAGTATCTTTTTTTTTCCACTGTCACTGCATTAGTGCTTTTACTTTCTATTATTATTTTGTATCTAAATAGAAAACAATTTATTTGTATTTATTATAAACATTTATTCCAAAAGCATATAGGTAGTAAAGGTTATTATAAAGTAAGTGACTATCTAAATGATCACAGTATTTGGAAATAGGGACACTATTCATAGAGCCATGTTTGGTAACATTATTTATAATATTGTATTGTTTTATATGTGTATGTAAACATACATACGACTGTAATCGTATTAGGTATGATTGTATCTTATACTATATTGTATTTTTATATTATATTATTATAATTATTAACATTGAAAAGAGGAGATAAAAAATAGACCTTCAGAGTTTCTTGCCTGTTCTTCTCGAGAAGGCTCTCCCAATTTCCAAACAGGTGTCGAGTCAATATATTTTTTCTTTTTTTTTCCTTATTCGTACGTACGGACAAGGTTTTTGTTTTTTTTTTATTATTTAAGCTTTTTTTGTTTTGTTTGTTGACGTCAATAAGTGCCTGTAAAGGTCTATGTTGAATAAATATTATTTTGATTTGATTTTGATTTTGGTAATCACATTGTATAGATTGGATACTCACTTATCAACTATTCTTAAGAGCTCTCTCTTTTCTCTCTCCGTATAGTTCTTTCATGACATATTTATAAAAATAAACTTTGAAACAAAATAACAATATCAATTCTAGTTATCAAAACTGCAGAAAAACTTCTTCGTGGAATCTGACGTTGGTGTCAAAAGATAGGGACAAAGCTATGAGTAAGATAGAAACAAAACATAAATGTGTATTTGAACATAACTGATTCTGACTGGGGTGGCCAGTAAAAAATAAAACACCTGTTAACAGACGATCCGTTAATTTTAGGATAAAAGCAATTCAGAAACCCACACAAATGTAAACAGTTTGTTAATTGTGACATTCGATTAACTATCGAATATTTCAACATGCGTTCCCAGAAAACCGGGTGTATTTGTTAAACTACTTAAATTTCAATATAAATCAGTGAACATTCAATTAACTAACAAGCAATTTCTTATGGTGTGTCAGGCTTCGCAGCGACACGCTGCTGCTGTACCAGATCCAAACGCGGTTGAGCGAGCAGGCGCTACAGCTACACGACGTTATGGTTGGCCCAGCGCCCGACTCGGGCGTGGATACCGCTCGCCGCGCTCTGTACGCGCTCGCGGCACTAGCCACTGCGCTCGCAATACTCTGCCTTGCGCTGCTGCTCACTTTCATCCTGCGCACACGGAAGTAAGTACTGGCTCAGAGTCTGTGCGCCTGCCGATCTGCGGACGCGAGTGTATCCGTGAATTTCCTGTTAAAGCGCTATTTCTGTTCTGTCAATGCGGTATCTTATTAATAATTGAATATTATATAAATTAAAGCTGGATTCTCGCCAATATAATATTTATTTATATTACAATATAACAATACTTATTACAATATAATATTTACCACTATTATATTTCTATCTTTATGATGACGGAGTAACAATACATGAGTCAGAGCTCCTTTTATTGCAGTGGAAATTGTAAGAATAAAATAAAATCGATTTACTACAATTGTATCTACACTTATTAGGATGTATAAAAAATTATAAACTGTGGTTATCTTCGAGCAAAAAGCGCGTTGTTTTGTGTATATGTGTATATATATATAATTGGATATAATAATATTAAAAGTAATAGTTAAATATTACTTATTGTAATTATTAAAATTAATTGGATAACTTGCAGTCACCCAAACCAATCCAAAATAATGGCAGTATTCCGACATTGGTTAAGAATTAATACTTATTGGCTGATTTAAATAGATACATATCACTAAATACCAGCGGTAACGCTTTAACTAAACAAAATAAAATGTAAAATAATATAACTATGCTGTAACTATATATATTATATCTATTAATTTAGTGAGCCTAAGTGTTCATTTTGCTATTTGTATATTATGTTCCGAAAGGAATTAATTTTTTTAAAACCGTAGCGATTTCTTTGAGAATTACTGTGTCCAGTATCGTAAGACACGTATGTTTTGTACGAGAATAGGCTTAAACGTCAATATTGTCTTCAGAATTTATTTCTAAGTACTTATGTCATGTTTCATATGTAATTCTATTGTTTCTCAGTTGCTTTATCTCCCCATTTTGTGTAATAATGCAGAAAGGCTTGTATTTGGAGTTGACATACAGTTAATTAGGTGGTATACTAACATTTCTTGTTAACTTACTCAAAATCTAAACACATACTTACTTTAAATTTTCCTACTAGGTAACTATAACCTCTTAGCATCACCTTATTCACAACTATCTGCCAAAAATCAACTCACGGAATCCTTAAACCTGTCATTTTTAAACGTATTTAAAAATAGAGATACGACTTAGCTATCGAAATCGAATTCGCGAGCGGGAAGTTGTCAATAGGGAACCAGGTGGATAGAAGATTTTTATCAATAATTGACTTCTTATAGAATAATATCATGTTCACAGGCTAAACCGACAATTGCAAGCTTTGTCGATGACTAAATACGGCTCCGTAGATTCCGGGCTTAACCGCGCCGGCCTGGCACCCAACACCAATAAGCACGCGGTGGAGGGCTCCAACCCTATCTGGAACGAGACCATCAAGGCACCTGACTTCGATGCCGTCAGGTATTTCTGTACTATTTCTACTACGTCAGGTATTTCTAGACTATTTCATGAAGTAGTCAAGATTATGTGATCATATTGTAAACTGAATTACCGATAGAGGCGCTACAAGCGATATGCTTATGTGCGAAAATGGCGGCCGCGGACGAGAATCTTGTTTCTCGCAGAGAAGAAATAATAATTCTTTATTAAGTGAGGAAGATACTGAAAACAAAAGATTTTGCGACGAAAAGGTTCTCGAATACTATGCAAGCCACGCAAAAACTGAACAAAATATAAAAAAATCAAGGACTCCTGTTTGCATTTTACAGGTTAGTCTTAAATTACTTTATTATTCATTTATTTTATTCAATTACTCTACACTAGCCAACGTATATTGTATTTCCATTTAATTGATATTATTCTAAGTTTGTGAATTATGACATAATAAATACTTTTTTTTTGTTTTAGGTTATAAAACAAATTAATGAGAACAAATTCCGTGTTTTTGAATGTACTAAAAATTTACCGTGGACCTCTTGACACCAAAAATATTGCGGGGATTTTCTCTGGAACAATAAAAATTGATCTGCTGGCGTCATTTAAAGATTATTGCGAAGTTATATCCGAATTGCCAATATGGTTGAGGGAAACTGGAAATCTTCATTTGGAATTGACTTCCAAATGAAGATTTTAAAAATACAATATACTTTTGCAAGTCAGCAAAAAATCTGTGCTATATGTGGAGATGCGCTTGTTTCAACAACAAAAGACTTCAAAATGTCACCAAAGTTTGTCGTGTGCGAACAAATAACTGACAGGTTAACGGTTGTTGAAGACTGATTTTTAAAATTTTATTTTATATATTATTAAATAATATTTTTTAATGTTGATTCCATGTGAATTTTATATTACTTGTTCTAACTAATTACCAAAGTACGTTACTTATTTCTAAATATTTTGATTCTGATACTACTAACTATTTACACATAGAATAGAATAAAACTATTTACACATGTTTGATTTAAAAAAAAATATTTTTGTAATATAAATTTATCAAATTTTGTTACAATAATTTCAAAAGTTTGTAATAAATCAGACTTAAAATAAATAAGTTTTTACCATATTCTAGATTTTTATTAAATATTTTATGGATACCCTATTTATACGATTCGGCCAAATGTATAAATAAAAGCACAGAAAGACAGTATTCGTACACAAAGCAGCAATTTCTAAACGTAGTACGTATTAACAATTGTCGTTACCCAAATAACCCACTAAACTACTTTGTCTATAATAGAGTGAGATCCCAGTCACCCCTTTTTTTTTTTTTGTTCCCCTGAGGAAAATGCATTAAATTGCATACCCCGGCTGTGGCGAGCCGGCGGTTATGTGGGGCTCTCCTCCCCAGAAGGGGGAGGCCTACCCACTAAAAACCTCAGGGATGGCCTTCCTCAGGCATGTAGGGAGCCCCCGGGAACATCAAGCCACTTCCAGGAACCCCCAGCCTCCGCTCCCCTGCCTAGAGGGGAGCCCTCCTCGGGGGAGGCTACTACCTCCCCCGGTCTCCTCCACCGACGACGCCCCCCGGCCACGGAAGGGGCGTGGACCATCCCGGGTCGCCGTAGCAGTCGCGACTTCCTCGCGCCCGCCGGCGAGCCGCGGCGGCGCCGCAGCTGTGCTACCGAGCCCGGCGCCGCCTTCTTCAAGCGGGATCGGCCATCTCCCGACCCCGTTCGGCGGCCTACTTCTAGAGCATCACTGCTTCACAGAAGGAGGCCACAGCCCTCCAACCTCCCTCGTCCGCCAGCATTGCCGCAATCAATGCCGGCGGAGACAGATCTCGCCCGATCTCTGCGACCAAGACTCGGCGCTCAGAGGCCCATGCGGGGCACTCCGCCAGCGTGTGCTGGGCCAAGTCAAGGTCGGATGCGCAGTGGTGGCATTGTGTCGATCCCTCCCGTCCTATACGACACAGATACTCACCGAAGCAGCCGTGCCCAGTGATCCCAGTCACCCCTGACTTAAGTCATTTTAGGAAAGATGAAATTTTTAGGGTTGGTAGTATAACATAAGCTTAGAAAGGAATGGATACTCGCTAAGCTGAAAGCGGGGCCGTTTTACAGGTAGCAGGTATCAAAGGTGGTGAAAAATCATGCTAACTTACGTTAAAGTAGGAAGGCTGGTTTTTACATATGTTGTATATGATATTGTTATAAACAAACAAACATAATTGCCAGACACTTTCTGTGGGCCATAACTTATGACAGACACTTAAAAAGTCATAAAAAAAAATATTGAAACTTACGTTATTTTAGGACGGCTGAATTTTATATATATTAATAAGCATAATATTTCAAAATATTTTCCAATGAGCCAGACAAATCTGATGGGTCAAACATCCTGCCAGACTCATTAAAAGATCCGCTGTGCGTGGAAGCTATCGCTATCGGTACATTGTAATGTATTCATGCTATGCATTCACAAACTATACATATTATCTTTTTATCCTGGAATAAAACATACGACACCTTTCCACCGGATGTGAAAGTGGAGATCAGTTAAGCAGATAAAAAATTAATGTTACAGTGAGGCCAGTGACAACTCGGACCTTATCGGCATCGAGGACCTACCGCAGTTCCACAGCAACTACACCGGAGACAACGTAATGTCGCTAATTCTTACGTTTTATATTTAAGTATATCGAGAAAAAATGACATAGTTATGTAAAAAAATATGCGTTGAATTTCATCTGCATTATGACAGCTCACAAACATTATACTAGTAGAGCGACGACCGTGTAGTGTTTGCACCATGTTGATTTTATTCACACGACAGAAGGATTTTTTGGCCCACATTTTCTGATAGTAAGTGACGGACGAAATCATAGCAAGAGTATGCGACAGATTGACATGGCAATTTTCAAGTGATGTAGAACCACGTACTGGGTAGTAATTTTATATCAATATTATTTCCACGCTACAATATTAATTAAATATGGTAACATTAATTCAATAAGGTTTACAATAAATAAAATGAAAATTAATCAAATTTATTCAGTTTTCGATAACCCGTTGTAAAACGCAGTCCTATCCAATATCTTATTGACAGGATATTTATAATTATGTTTTCGTTCAAAGTCACAATTTTCTATTAATTGTTTGGCTAGTTCTCACCGCTACCGAAGTCATTTCAAAACACAACAACAAACAACAACTTGAAATCGATAAACGCCGTCGATGTGGGTTCGTGCAGTATTACTACTAAGGAGTGCGGATGACGTGCGGTGTGCGATGCGTCCTTTCCCCACCCCCTCACCTTATTATACCCCGATTGCCATATTAACCTGTCGCGTACTGTAGTTTCACCAAAAACACTTAATTGATAGAAATCACCAGTGCCATTAACATTGTCAGGCGGATTCAGAAAACCTACCACTAACCAAAATGTATCCAAAAAATAACATATGTAATTTGATTCTTGCAATATATATACCTCTTTTTCCAGCAGAAAGAAGATCCGATATCCACGCACAGCAAAGAGCCAATAGCTACTCATTGCAATAATTTTGGCTTTTATACAAGTCCGTTCAGCCAGGACTTCACCGACAAGAACTTTAAAAAGTGAATACAGATAGTAGTTTAAGGAAGGTGATTACGAAATAGCGATATTAAAGTTATAGATTATCAAAATATATTATATACTTACTATATATATTATAACAACTAAATATATTTTGAATCAATTTTGCAATATTATTGGTTTATTTCTACATTTGATACACCTCACCTTCACCACTCCTTTCACCAAGTAGGAAACTACCAAACATAATATATAATTTTGAGCGTAAACGTCTCTATTGCCATTAAGATGACTTCGAGTCTCCTCAGAAGGGCCATTGAGTGATCAGGTTTCAGACACATACATCATCACTGACAACACCTATACGTTAATCTTGGGGCACTGCGGTAGATGGGCCGTTTGAATTCTTTTTGGAAGTTGGTTTTGATAATAGGACTATTTGTCCCAGGTCTACTTGTCAACAACTTTCAGTGTAGAGCCTCCAACTTTTATAAGAGTGAGTTCTAAATGTAAATGCGATATGATTTTTGAATTGAAAGACCCACTTGTTGATACACTTTACTAAGTTCTTTAGACCATTATGTTCTGCTCTTCCATTATCAATGGAAGAGCACCAAGGAGAGCATACCAATGACTATAATATTATCAGCAAAATGAAGGTTCATTCGTCAAGGTTCGGCTCTTCTCGCCTTTGATGTTAATCTTCTCCGCCTAAAAAGTTTAAATACTTTCTCCAGTGTCTCCAAATCTATGCACAGCACTTAGGATTTATCTCACATTGCCAGTAGCACACACCAAAGATCTTTTTTAAAGTAAAAATAATTTACCGTTATCAATTTTTTTAAGCTTCGGATAACTGTAATTTACACATAGTTATATCATATACCATAGTGAGGAAATGTACAAGGAATTTTGTATTTTTGTATCCGTCTGAAATGTAGTGTACCTTTTGTATCCGTCTGAAATGTAGTGCACTCTGCACTCTAGTCCCGAGCGGAGCGTTGAGGACGATGGGATATAACGACATACTTGAAGGCATTTTCCCCTAGCACGTGATTTGCTGGCCTCTCGTGAGAGCTTTTAAATCCGACCTGGGGCACCTAGGTCGAATTCACTCAAAAACCCTGGCAACACCACAGTATTCGATGTAATCGAATGTCTAGAGCTGGGGTCTCCAAACTACGGCCCGAGGGCCACATCCCGCCCGCGAACAGATTTTGTCCGGCTCGGGAAGAGCTAGCATACTTGAAAACTCCTTTTAGAGAACATATTTTTTATAGGAAGTTAAATTTAGTTTACATAAGTATTCTAATTTTACGTTGAATAATTATTAATATGACATATACATTGATATGGTCATGGGCTAACTACTCATAACATTGTTGTAGGCTTATTGTTTTTGTGATTAGTTGGATAAAGCAAACAGAATTATAATGAGTAAACCAGGTACCAAACAAGGAAAACCTCCCCAGAATATTTTAGAAGAGATGTCTTCTTTTTACGGGGACTCTTGCCCTCGTAAAACCATGGTTTACAAGTAGCACAACCTGTTTAAGCAAGGCAGGGATTCGATTGAAGATGATCCGAGGCCAGGGCGGGCTGACGAGGCAACTACAGCAGAACACGTGGAAGAACTTGAAAAAATCATATTGGAAGATGCCCGTTTACGCTTGCAGAAATGATTGGAGTATCAGCTACAACCATTTTGAAAATCCTACAAAACCGTGTGTGCAAGATGGGTGCCGAGAATGCTTACGCCACACCAGAAGCAGCGGCGAGTTGAGTGCTTTCGCGAGTTTTTAGCGCTCTGTGCTGAACAAAAGGATGAAGTTTTGAACCGAATTGTGACTGAAGATGAATCTTGGGTTCATCATTATGAGCCTGAGTCCAAACAAGACTCTATGCAGTTTTTTTTTTTACGTTTTATGGGCTTACTCTTGGTCTCAGGCTAGCCCGAGGGCATAGACGAGGCCTACGATGGAGCGAGTTTGCCAAGATAATGCCTGTGCACTCGTTTCTTAAATAGTTCCGGGTTGCATGAGCTCGGAAATACAGACGCCGGCAGGGAATTCCACTCTTTTGCGGTGCGCATAATAAAGGATTTGGAGAAGCGCTGCGTACGGATATATGGAATATCCACCAAGTAAGGGTGGTATCCTGCCGAACGTCTGGATGTCCGATGGTAAAAGGGAGGTGGGGGAATGAGCTCGTGCAGCTCATGAGCACACTCACCGAAGTGCAATCTGTAGAATACCGCCAGACTGGCAACCTTCCGCCGATGAGCTAGGGGTTGTAGTTGAGCTACCAGCCTCTTGTCGCCAATTAACCTTTTGGCTCTACGCTCCACCGAATCTAAAGCGGCTAGTTGGTATTTGGCTGAGCCATCCCACAGGTGACTGCAATATTCCATACACGATCGGACTTGTGCTTTGTAAAGTGTTAAGAGCTGTCCCGGTGTGAAATATCGCTTAACCTTGTTGAGGATGCCCAGCTTTTTGACCGCAGTTAGTGCTTTAGGCTCGATGGAGGCGCCAAAGTTGAGGTCAGAACTCAACTCCATGCCGAGAAGTTCTAGGCTGGCGGTTACAGGTACAGATGCACCCCGGAATGTAGGAGGCAGGTCAAATGGGCTCCGTTTGGCGGAGAACAGACACGCCTGCGTTTTGGCTGCATTGAACCCTACCAAATTGTGGTCGCCCCATTGGGACACACGATTCAGGGCTAGGTTCACTCGTTCTACCATGGCTTCTCTCTTAGAACGTATATCGTCCCTACTGTCTTTTGCGCTGGCCAGATATCTCTCTACAACGGTGCTGTCATCTGCGTAACCGACAATGCTAAGATTTAACATGTCGTTTATATGGAGCAGGAAAAGTGTTGCAAAGAGAACAGACCCTTGAGGAACACCGGCATCGATGGCCATTAGGTCCGAAGAGCAACCGTCAACGACTACTCTGATTGACCGTCCAGTCAAAAAGTCTGATTCCCAGCTACAAAAGTCAGCAGGGATGCCATAAGCAGGAAGTCTGCTAAGGAGACTTGCGTGCCAAACCCTGTCAAAAGCCTTTGAGATGTCGAGCGAGACCGCAAGGGCCTCGCCGTTCCTCTCAATGGCTTCGCCACAGCAATGAGTGACATACACTAGGAGATCCCCAGTAGACCGGCCGCGGCGAAAGCCATATTGCTGGTCACTGAGTAGATTGTTGTCTTCTAGGTAAGCCAACAATTTGCTATTGACAACCTTTTCCATGACTTTACAGAGCATGGAGGTGATGGCGATTGGTCGGTAGTTACAGGGATCGGCACGGCTACCCTTCTTGGGCACTGGCTGCACATTAGCAAGCTTCCAGGATTTTGGCACCGTTCTAGTTTTGAGAGAGAGGCGGTACAGGCGTGTCAGTATAGGAGACAACTCAGGTGCACACTGCTTAAGTACTCGCGCAAGTATACCATCTTGTCCACTGGCCTTATTCATGTCCAAACTGAGCAGAGCCTTGCGAACCTCTTTTTGGTGTATAGCAATATCCTTCATTGAGGAATTGCTTTGAGGTATAGTAGGTGGTTGACGAAGGCCTGCATCAAGACGTGAATTGCTCGCAAATAGAGAGACAAACAAGTTCGCTTTCTCTATCGCGGAGTAAGCCAGCGTACCATCAGGTTTCTGCAACGGTGGTAATGTGGGACGGCAGACGTTGAATTCGACCGCTTTCGAAAGGGACCAAAACTGCTTGCTACCAGGAGGGTAGGAGGCAAGTTTGGCCCCTATTCGACCGACATGGACGAATCTAGCCTTCCGAATCACCCTTTTGCAGGACTTGGCGGCAGAGTTAAAGGCTTTCTTCTTCCTGCGGACCCTCCGGGCCCTCGCTTTAGTGTCGCGGGCTTGCACCCAAGCCTGGTATGCTGACTGTTTATGGGCTTCAGCCCGGGCACAATCCGCATTGAACCAAGGTTGAGTTCTGTGATCGAGCGAAAGGTCGGAGAAAGGAATAAAATATTCCATTCCCTGCCGAATCACATCCGCAACAGCTTCGGCAGAGCAAGAGGGATCGCCGGAAGAAAAACAGACAGGCCGCCAAGGGAAAGACGGAAAGAAATGCCGCATCTCATCCCAATCCGCTGACTCATATCGCCACACTCTCCTCGTGCCTCTTGGGCTGCTATCTGGAGGGGAGCGGATCGATACGGATTTCACCAGACAGTGGTCTGACGATCCCAGCGGAGCCGAGACCGAAACAGAGTGCCTGTCTGGATCAGTTGTCAGCAGAAGGTCCAGGCAATTGGGTGTATGGTCAGCAACATCCGGTACCATGACACGGCATTCCTAATATAGGCATGTCTTCAAAATATTTTTTTATTAATTATATTATGTAATGGAAAGTGACTTCATGAATTATCAATATTGAAGTCATTTTCCAAATTGACGACTCTGTATATATTTAATACAGGGAAAAAAACAGCCCTTGCTGAGTTTCTTGCCGGTTCTTCTCAGTACAAGGTCTCCCGCCGTAGATTTGCGAACCGATGGCGTAGCTTTTCGATATTCACAAGTGCTTGTAACAGCCCAGACTGAATAAATGATTTTGAATTTGAATTTGACCCGCGTCGCAACGTTCACCAGCTGGGTAAGGTTTAGCGACAGCGCGAATTTGCGCGCTTCCTTTCCAGCGTGGCAGGTTTTCTCGTACGGGAACAGCCACTCCTTGTGGTGGGCATTGAAGTCCCCGAGGAACACGAGTTCCGCCGCAGGGTACCGTTGTTGGGCTTTATCTGCCGTCTCAGTGAGATGATCGAAGAGCCTGGTTGTCTCTTGGTCTCCGCTGTGCGATCGATAAACACAGGCATACAGGGTCACCTGGGATCCTGTGTCTACAATGACCCACAAAGTCGCAAACCCGGAAGCTTCAAAGCAACGGAGACGCTTGAAGCAAATGTCATCGAGGACGTACACACAGACCCCAGCATGCTCTTTGAACTTATGTTCTAGTGAGTAGCCTGGGTAGTTGAGGTACGCCGCGTCCGCTGGGATTTTAATCTGCGTCTCCGTTAAAAAGAATAGGTGCGGCTTTTCAGTCTCGAGGTGGTAGTGGACTGGGTTGAGATTTGAGTGCAATCCTCGTATATTGCAGAGGTGCACTTTCAGTGGGAGGAAGTGCCGCCGGTGTTTACCCTTATTCTTTTTATTTGGCTTCATCATGTGTGGAGTGTGGGTTGGATGACGGTTGGGTGTCGAGGCGCTGCTTTCACCAAGTAGGTTGCCCGAGCAAAACCGGGCGGTGAGGAGCTCACCTGGAGACTGCGGGGACGCCCGAGCTCCCCCCCCGAAACAGCCACCGGGTCCTCCCATCCAGTCGTCAGCTGGCACGGTGGAGCTATTCCGGAATTTTTCGCGAGTTGGCGGGGCAGCCTTTTACACGTGGCTGGCGCGCTACTTGGGCCCCCTACTAACTGCGGTCGGCCACCGGCAAGGCCGTGCCTCGGATCCCGCTACACTCCAGCGTGAGCTACTCGGCTCGGTGTCATTCAAGTACCCACAAGAACGGCTATGTGCAGCGCAACTGACAACCCTTCCATCACCCAAAGGCAGTGGCACAACCCCCTAGAGATTCTAAAAAAGTTGCCAAATATAATGCAACCAAAGGCGCGCCGCCGGCGAAACTCTCAAACCAGCCTAAACCGCCCGAAATAGCTAGGACTGTTGTGATATAAAAAATATCGTTGACGCTCGTCCTTGCTCGAGCTCGAGCCTGCCGCCGTCTTGAAGCGTATTTATGCTTTCAATGTGAATTGCGGACCAGAAGAAGTTGTAGCTGTTTTAAATATTTTGTTTTGCAGTTTTAAAAAGAAAGAAACCTGAAGGAGCAAACAGTGACAGCGATGATTCCGTGGGTGACCTGACGAGACCTAGCACATCCAAAGAACCGGACTTAGTTCCCGACTCTTCGATAAATGACTGCAACGAAAATGACATCGGTAAATTTATTGGACAAGCATCAATGTTATCGACTGAAATGAAGAAAAAATGAAATTATCGCAATTTGTGGAGATGTTATTAAGGCAGATTTGTGAAAAAAGTAGAAGAAGCAAGAAGCTTATAGTGTGTTAGCAGACGAAACAGCAGATATTTCCGGTACTGTAGTGTATTGCTTGCGGCGGCGCGGCGCAGTCGTTTACTACGAATAAGCGAGTGCGCCTGTGTTACGGGCTCGCATGCAGTATATCTATTTAAGTGGCAAAAGCGTGTTTTATTTATTCACGAGACAATACAAGTGGCGACGAGGATTAAAGTGAGTACAAAAAACGCATTTAAAATAATTAAAAAAAAGAAGAAGGAAGAGAAAAGTAATTTGTAGAAAAAGTTGTTCGTTAGTAATAATCGTAGTTAAATAATATAAGATCTTGCCCTTCGTATCTATTACGAAATAAATATACTTGTGTAAAGTAAATGTAATGTTTACTTGTGTCATAAAGCATTAAATTTTTATAACGTTTAAATTTATTTTTACCCTCCTTCAAGATTCTTCATGTTATCATGGAAAAATAAGGCCACGCGAAAGTAAAACAGATGTACAAATGTTACACAAAATACTTAGAAAGCTGATGAATTCAATATAAACGAGTTGCGGCGGTATCTACCCACCGTGAAAAAAAAAACATGTTTTAGTTGTCTACAATTAAATTAATAATTTATAACTTCTATCTCAATTGTAAAGGAGTAATAATACGATTCAATTCACATACATTAATTTATAATTTGATTTGTTTTTATTAAAATACAATTTTATTTTGATTCTGTTAATTACCTCTAAAACGATGATAAAATGTTATTTTTATTTCCATAACAAATATATAATTTGTTTAATGAGGTATGTAGGTGGGTATATACTTATTAGCAAATGTAATTGGCCACGCAATAAATAAAATAATGAAAAGGGCCACGCAGAAAGCATATACGTAAATAAAAAAAATGGCCATGCAAAATAAAAAAGGAACCAATTTAATGTGACTTTACATATTTAAATCAATAATTTCCAAAGTAAAATGGCTATGCAGTTGTAATACTGTTACTAATTTTAGTAGAAAGCCACGCAAATGCATATATGAGCAAATATTTTATTGCAGGCCGCCCCAAAATGACTCGTGCATCATCAACACTTCCTAATTTGAACTATTTTGACTGTGAAGGCGATCCGACATCAGTTGGAACTCGCTGGGAAAGATGGAAAAGGGCACTTGAAAATTTACTTATTAGCGGCAAACATTGACTCGCCTATAAAAAAACGAGCTACTCTTCTCCATGTTGGAGGAATAGGATTCCAGGAAGTTTACTACAACTTACCTGGTGCTCATGTCGAAGACGTAGAAGGTGTCGATGTCTACGCAATAGCCCTAAAGACATTGGATACTTACTTTTCTCCGAAACAGAGTAAGATTTACGAGAGGTATCTTTTTCGACTTATGAAACAGGAGGAAGGAGAGCAATTTGAACGATTTTTATTAAGGTTGAGAAATCAAGCTGATAAATGTCAGTTTCATAATAAAGACGAACATATTATTGACCAAATCACGGAAAAATGTCGATTAATCGAATTGAGGAAAAAGATTTTAGAATACGGAGATACAATCACCCTTGACGAAATCATCAGCAAAGCAACTGCTTTAGAAGTTGTTTCCAGACAATTAGAACAATTTAAAATTGTAAATACAAGTAATTCGAATAATTATAATAAAGTAGAAATTAATAAAATTGATAATAAGAAAAAAAATTATAAACCTTTCCGGCAACAATCGTCAAAATGCTGTAGATGTGGAAATTTTACACATTCTTATGATGACACAAAATGCCCTGCTAGAGATAAACGATGCGCTAAGTGTGGGTTTATTGGCCATTTTAGAGAACAGTGCAGGACTCGACAGAAAAGACATTTTGTGAACAATCGGATAGACACTATAGTAAAAAAACCACGACAAGAAATACAAAAGAATGTAGATAAAACTGAAATTGACTATATTTTCCACCTGGATGATGAGGAAACTATAAAGTGTAATATAGGAGGAGTAACCATTGACATTTTGATTGATTCGGGAAGTAAATGCAACGTTATTACTGACAAAACATGGCAGTTTCTTAAAAAAAAAACCTGAAAAAACTCTTATTGCCTATGGTAGTAAAACACCCTTGGAGATATTGGGCTCCTTTGAAGGTTACGAACTGCGTTTTGTTTATGTCTGAGGTCGGTTAAGATGTTTGACTTTCGAGCGCCATAAATCTTAACGCACTTTAGGGGTACATAATAAACTTTTGTTAAAATAAACACTGATAAATGCTGATTTAACGTATACGTTCAGTATTCAGTTTGGCCCTGTTTAATTTGCGACACCAAGTTATTAACTGTGTTCTTGTTAATAACGGTTACTTTATTGATTATTGCTATAGTTTTAATTAATTTTATCTAAAAATTATGGATACTACTGAAGCTGATGCGGCCCAAGTCGTAGCATTGCTGCAACAGGGCTTAAGTCAACGTGTCGTGGCTCAAAAATTAAATCTCAGCCGATCTGCGGTTCGGAGAGTTTACTAGAGGTTTCAGGAGACTGGACAGTATCGTAGAAGGACAGGATCTGGAAGACAGAGGGTCACAACTGTAAGAAATGACCGCTTTATTGTGACATCGGCTTTAAGAAATCGGCAACATTCTGGTGTTCACATTCAGCGACGCTTACGTGAAGTGCGTAGAGTGTCTATAAGTGACATTACTGTGAGAAGAAGACATCGTGAACAGAATTTAACCACACAAGCCAGCAACATGAACACAACTGACCATAGCTCATCGACAAGCCAAACTTCAATTTGCGAGGAACCATGTCGAATGGACCGTTGACCAATGGGCGTCAGTTCTGTTCTGTGATGAGAGTAGAATGACTTTATATGGCTCTGATGGGCGCCGTAATGTCATGAGAAAGCCAGGAGAACGTTATGCTCAGTGCTGTATAACGAAAACTGTAAGTTATGGTGGAGGGTCTCTAATGTTTTGGGGTGGTATATCTTTGACTGCGCGCACAGAGCTAGTATTTATCAGAAGCGGGTCCCTAACTGCTCCACATTACATTACGGAGATCTTGGAAGATCATGTCGTACCATATGCGGGCTACATCGGAGAAAAATTCGAGTTAATGCACAATAATGCACGGCCGCACGTAGCGCACATTGTTACTTAGTACTTAGAAGAGGTCGGTATTCCGGTTATTCAGTGGCCAGCAAGAAGTCCAGATCTGAACCCTATAGAGCACATGTGGGACACCCTAAAACAGTAGGTTAGAGCTCGAGATCCAGCCCCCACCACCCTAGGAGACTTC
This sequence comes from Scirpophaga incertulas, assembly GCA_036419045.1. NCBI lineage: Eukaryota > Metazoa > Arthropoda > Insecta > Lepidoptera > Crambidae > Scirpophaga > Scirpophaga incertulas. The sequence goes on along the minus strand of CM071630.1, from coordinate 18,602,683 downwards.
GAAATCGCCATCAGTGTAGAATGGGACCGAATTCCTCAAGGAACCATTAAAGTTTTAATAAGGTCATTAAAACGGCGAATGCAGGCAGTGATTAGAGCAAAAGGAGGGAACACAGAATATTGAATTGAAAGTGTTGTCCTCATACCTCTTAAGAATTAAAAAAGACAGTGTGATCAAAACCAACGTAAAAATGAGGTAAATATCGTATTTATGTATTTTTCTGTTAAAATTTTATAATTTAATCATTTTTTGGATAGTTTTGACACAAAACTGTAAAAAAAATGATATATTTAATTAAAGAATATAATTCTAACACAACTTTTTGAATTCATAATGTTAAAACACGAGATTTCCTGTGAAATCTAGGTGGGTCGAATTTTTTGATGACCAGTGTATTTTTCTAATAAATGTTATTATAACTTATTTACAAGTTTTTTATGCATAGTTAAGAGCTCGTGCTCGTGTAGCTTTACACATTGGACTCTGTACTGTCATAGAATATATGTATATAGTACTAAGATACTGTTGTTATTACAATCGCTGTAGATGTAAGGATCGTAGTACAAGAAAAAGCTTCATGTGCTGTCGACTTTACCTTTTTTTTTGAGGGGGGGAAATGCGACCTTGTGCACATGACACCGCGCTGGCAAGACGCGGCCGTGTGTGGGGCTCTCCGATCAAGAGAACCCCACCCTACCCACTAAAACCCCCCAGAGTTCTCTGGGCCCATACGGGGCACATGGCGGAGTGCGCTCTCGCGATTCGACCGCCATGTGTCCCGAGGCCGGCTCGACCAAGAGTTGGTCAAGCCACCGCCAAAGGAGGGACTGTCCGAGAACCCCTGGACAGTCCCCCAGACTGTCTTACATAGCTTTCTAAACCAAAACTGTCAAATGTTCCAAATTACTTGATTTTGAACTCTGTAAATTAGACAATTATTAGATTGTAAATTAAAGATTTAAATTAGAGTGGAAGATATTGAAGCTTGGACATGTGAAGTTTGATGCGAGATTTTTTTTTTGTTCCCCTGAGGCAAATGCATTAAATTGCATACCCCGGCTGCGGCGAGCCGGCGGTTATGTGGGGGCTCTCCTCCCCAGAAGCGGGAGGCCTACCCACTAAAAAAAAACCTCAATGATGGCCTTCCTCAGGCATGTAGGGAGCCCCCGGGAACGCCAAGCGACATCTGGGAACCCCCAGCCTCCGTTCCCCTGCGGATACAGGGGAGCCCTCCTTGAGGGAGGCTACACTACCTCCCCCGATCTCCTTCACTGACGACGCCCCCCGGCCACGGGAGGGGCGCGGTCCCTCCCGGGTCGTCGGCGGGCGCGAGAATGTCGCGCAGTGGCAGCTGTGCTACCGAGCCCGGCGCCGCCTTCTTCGAGCGGGATTGGCCATCTCCCGAGCCCGCTCGGCGGCCTCCTTCTGGAGTATCACTGCTTCACAGGAGGCCACAGCCCTCCAACCTCCCTCGTCCGCCAGCATTGCTGCAATCAATGCCGACGGAGACAGATCTCGCCCGATCTCTGCGACCAAGACTCGGCGCTCGGAGGCCCACGCGGAGCACTCCGCCAGCATGTGCTGGGCCGAGTCGAGGTCGGATGTGCAGTAGTGGCAATGTGTCCTCTCGTCCTATTCGACACAGATACTCACCGAAGCATCCGTGCCCGGTGAGTATCTAAGTCAATCGGTAGGTGACCTCCTCCTTCCCGCGGAGCCAAGCTTCGTGGTGCGCGAGTATGGCACCGACGGCCCGCTGGCGCGCGCATCCAAACTCGAGCTGCGCACGCCAGGCCGCCACAATCCGTCGGTGCCACTCCCGCTTAGGCAATTCGTGCATAGATTCCGAGGCGCTCCCCCGTCCGACACGCCGCGACGCATAGGTACATCGCCGCGTACATGTCAGCCAGGAGATGCGAGACCCAGTACGTAATTTAGCAGACATATTTTTGAACATACTTTTGAAAATAGGCACAGTGTTTATTTGCTATACAGTTTGTGATAACATGATGTGCTATTTGTACCTATTCCTTTTCAAGAGCGCTCCGCACTCATACTAGAAGGCGCTAGAAGGCGAAGGTGCTGTCGTAACTTATCTGGCCCAGGGCGCTGGTAGTGCTAAAACCGGCACTGGGTGAGGTAGACCTCACCTTTGCTAGGAAGGTAGGAAGGATGTATCATAGAAAAACGAAAGCATACTAGTCTTTTCTCATCGGCTGTACACATTAATTTTCCTACTTGGTGGTATGTTGGCCCATGTCGTGCACACATCAACACCTCAAAGGATTATAGCGCAATTCACAAACCATGTTCACACGTTGTAGTTTTATTCAGTTGAAATTCGACAGACAAGACACTGATATTGCGCATTAGTGACATTTAGGTACATTCCCAATTTCGATGACAACGTGGACAAGCGATAAGATCGAAATGAGATAAGATTGAAGCGAAGCGATATTTATTGAATGTATCGAGATAAGTCTATAATATACAATTCAAAGCATAATGTCGCGTTAGTTTTATGTAAACAATAACAAAAAAATCTACTCCTTTCTTATCTATGAAGATTCAACATCCATCTCAATCGAAATGCCCATTAAAATAATCAGTACACCAATATGTAAACGGCGCGTCAACGGTCGACTTGCTTTCAATATTAAGCTTCACTAAATGCGTACAGCCGGCATTATATAAATTCAATGCAACTTTAGAAACGATGCAATTGTGTAAAAATGGGATCAGCTCTCCTACGCATGACTTACAAGGTCAATGTGAATACCGAGACTTTTCTATTATGGGGTCAGATTAACAAAAAACCAAATAAATCAAAACAGCTTTATTTTTCACTAGTTCATTGGAGCGCCTTTAGTTGCATACGGTTCTAAACGTTTTCATGATTTGGCATATAAGGTACTTATAACTAGCGCACGTCTCTATTTAGTACTTAATCCGTGGTAAATTGAATATAATTACAATGATGCGGTTTAAAATAATAACCACGTGAAGACACATGCATTACATTCGATTTCTACGGGAAATAGTGCTTCTACAAATAGTGCTTCTACCTTCAATACAGGCAAAAAAATATATTAACAAGACACAAGTAACATCTGCCTATCTTTTAAAATTTTTATGATGTATATCAGAAGCTTAGAACTCGCTGCGATACTTCCCCATTCCCCGGAATACAGTTTTTAGTAATGTAGATGTTTGTGAAAAAATACGCACAATATACAACAATACACTGCGGTTAGTGCATAAAGAAGTACTGGGAACTAGATTACTGCGTAGGACAGTTGGGCACCTGCCCAAATGCAAGCAGGAATTGGTCTGTTAGTGGCTTTGATACAATTGTGGCGTTTAAGTGACCTTAATTTAATAATCTGCGATATGTATGGTATGTCTGATTATTTTATGATTAAACTGGAGCCAACACGGGTAAATATCACACCGTAAGGTTTCGTTCACAAATTATTTCGGATCTAATAAGCTTACCAAAACTTAGTAGCGTCAGAGCCAATAGGCAAAATTTGCCTGACGATTACATTAAATGAAAATGAGCTTGATCTCTGTGTGTCTACTCTGTGGTTTACCACAGGATAGAGTATTTCATTTCCCACGAGCATTTTTTATCTCTAGCTTGAGCTAATAATGTGACCCACAGACTTGTCAGCATTTAGATATTTTTTCACAATATTACGTTTTTAATACCCCCACAACGCGACATGGGATACGGTTGTAAATAAGTGAGATATACTGCATAAAATCTACTTGATTGTGTTTAAAATTGAGTATTATTTTTCTCAAAACTCCATATATCGCTTGCCGCACGCTCTAATGGCAAATAGTGCACGTGTCCGGGGCGGGACACTCTTCGAGTTCTAACCCATAGATCTACAAGATTATTCGCCTACAAAGCGAGGAAGCTCTATAATCCTTGCCTTCCCCAAAAATGACCAAATTAAGTAAAGATGAAAGTAACACCGTATAAGCCATCTACGAACGGTCCATGAAAAAAATCAAAACAAATAGAAATTTAAATACCATATATCATGTCAGTGACATACCAAATGTAACACGTACGTGGTAACGACCCCAATTATGTAACCCAGAACTATGATTTTACTATTATATTTTAGTGTGATACGTGCATTACTTTTAAAACCCACGCGAGGTAGCTCCAACATCGATTACCAAATACATGCTATTATATAATAATTTTATAATCGTCCAAAAAATTCTTAATCATGTCTCATGCGCTTAAAGTTATGGCAGTTAGTGGTAATTATTAGCATAAACCCTTATTATACAATCCTAAAAAAATACGATGAATAATACACACATACAAATAATAGTAGATGTATTTCAAGTGTTGTTTTTACATTTAAAGACTCTAAATTGAATTAAATAAAATTGGTGGAATTTGAGGTAGAATGGGCTCTTAACACTCAACTCTAATCTACTACAAGTTGTCAGATAATATTCTTTTCGTCAGATTTATCAAAAAAATATTTCTAGAAAACATTTACATTTGTCGATAGGGCTGTAACTGACACCACATCGTTTTGATCACCGAGCCCAAACCAAAATATACAGAATACGCTTATATTATAAAAATGCGATCGAGAAAATTTACGTTAAAATAGAAAAAAAAAAACAATTATAATTAGCAACCTTAAGTTAGGAACCAGAGGTGTTACATTTTATAGCTTCCTTAATTTGAATCTCAAAACTGTTGTGTGATTTGAAATTCGAAGATCTCGATTTATAAGACAGCTCCTAAATCACCCCTATTCAATTAGCTACTCTATAGTCCATTATCCGATAAATACCGTTTAACAATTCAATTTTAAGAAAATTACATTTATGTGTACATTCATTATGTCTAGAGCAAAGGAGAGCAAGTTAACACTAATGTTAGAATTAAAAAGTTGTAATGCTGCTTTACTATAATATGAAGCCAGTTCCCTATATCTGTTCAACTAAAACAATGTGTAAATATTCAAGTCCAATGTGTAAGAACGCAGTACACTCAATTACATATAAATACAAGTATGGATTCGGTCTTAAAATGTACGCACGAAAATAGAACATATACAAACTACAGATATTATTTCGTGTATAAAAATGTATAGTTGCGAATCTCGAACGAACCGGAAAACGACTAATTACTTATTTTGAAAGTTAAGCTTTAGTAATATTTAATAATAGTGCAATAATGTTATAAAATCTAAGTGTCGTAATGTTATAAAATGTAAGGCGACGAGCAAAGTCAAGATGGAGTTGTGGAAGATCTGAATAGCATTTGTACGGTTCCGTTTGGGCTAAATTGTTAATTGATGTGATATTCTTGCGTTCGAATCAGTTAAAAACGTGTTTCATTTGGGCTGTACATTATTAATAGAATTGACCCTCTGGTTACCCATTGTCATGATGGCTGGCGTAAGTGAAAAATTTCATCAGTTTATTAAGAAACATTAAACACCAGATTCTCAGTGGCAGTACATTTACAGCAAATCCTAAACATTAATCTATCACGAAATATATTGCTATTTTCTTTGACATTTTGTTCATATAAACTTCTACATAAGACACAATTTACAAATAGAACATTGATACATTGATTTGTACCGCCACCAAGCTACGTTTTTCATTTCACATTGCTCCGTATGGTCATTGCACAAAATGAATTCATTGTTGTCCTGTCCACTAAAATAACATTACCTCTATAGGTTGTAATTTAACTATAAATTTTTATCGTACATATAAATTACTCGTAACGTAAACTCAAGAGCCACAGGACAGCACCAAGACCATTAAACACTCATAATCTGTCATGTCTAACTAGCTATTGTTAAAATTTTATAGATTATTAAACTACAAAAAATAAGCACTACTCTCCTTAACACAAAAGCATCACAAAAATACTAAAAGAAACGCGTTGACATAACAGACGTTAAAATCGAACACATCGTTGATAAATTATTAACAAAATATGTGCATATGCAAAAATAGAATAGTTTAAGTTAGCGCCCTAAATGGCCGATGGGCCGTGCCCGCAGCCGTTAATGCCATAGATATAAAATCATATAGATTGGTGTTAATGAGTGAAGATATAAAAGGGGAGATTCTCACTAGTAAATATGAATATCATTTATCAGATGGATAGAAACATCATATAAAGTGACTTTCGTGAGTAAATTGACATACCAGGTCAAGTCAAATTGTGTGAGCTTGGTGTGCGATCCTGAATTTTTCCAATTTGAAGTAGTCCTCTTATGACATTAAAATTATTGTATTATAAAGTCGCGCGCAAATTCTAATAGCTTTTAAATTTTATGGACTATAGTGACATATAGAACAAAAGTTATTATTTAGTGACTGTTTGCCATTGTCACTGTCACTTTGGTTCATCTAATTAAAAATCATAGTATACGCGTTTAAAGTACGTCGTAAAACTAACTTTATATATGTACACAATATCATTGTTAACACTATTATACATAACTGTAATAAAAGTTTCTCCGTATATCGTAAAATTTTATCAAGGACACCTGTGAGTATAAAGAATTTCAATTATTCGTGACGATATTGTATGTGGAGCGCCTCAACAAAGTCCAGCAGAAAAACTTGTATATAACTAGCCTATACATTAATCTCAACTTCACGTGAATCATTTACATCACATAGATTTGGTATAGGTAATCAAACAAATAAATTCGCTATGGCCAATCCAGCAAATTATACACCTATGGCTGATAAGATAATGGATACAGTGGCGTTAGTGTCGCAGTGTAGCCCTCGCGGAGTTTAATGTTGATCCATCTGAAAATAGACAAAAGATTTGTTTACAAAATAATCTGAAAGCAATGCTGACATGTTCATCCAAATGACTTTGTTTTGAATTTTGGGATCATTACTTTTCCTGATCTATATAAATGATCATCTATACTTCACTAGCTTGTGTGATATAGTACTGGTTGCAGATTAAGGTTGGTGGAGGAAATAAAAACATTAACGTTGCCAAAATATTGTACTGGTTCACCATGAATAACCACACTACATATTAGGATAGGACTGCTATGAAAATAAATCCTTGAATTGATATTAATTTCAATATAATTAATTGAATAATTAAATTGAAATTGTCGAATTCATAGATAATACGAAATTCTTGGGCATAAAAATAGAACTATAATAATTAAGTTTTAATGTTTTATTACGAAACTATAGCTTTTATAGATATAATGTAAACTTGTTTAAGCTATTAAAGGAATTGGGTTATGACTATTTTTCTGAGGCCATCTTATTGACGTCCCTAAAAAATACAGGGAAAAGATAGTCCTTACTGGTTCTTTCCAGTACAAGGTCGCTCACCGTAGACTTGTGAACCAATAGCGTAATATATTTGACATGCAAAAGTGATTGAAAAATGCTATTTAAAGAATACATTTTTGATTATATATAAATCTAGCATATATTTCCAATTTTATTTGCATGAAAGGTTTTAAATAAATAATTATTGATTGTAGTGGTTTGATTTATAATTCTCAGGCATATTTCAAGGGCTTTAGAAGTCGATAATCAATGAGGTGTCTCCTTGATCATCGACTTCTAAAGCGGTTATTACTACAAGAAGAAAATGATGTTGATAGCTGTTCCATATTTTATTTTCAAGAATTAGATTTGAAATGAATTTGATTTAAAATTAAATTTATTTGCTTTTTTGATGCTTTACTTATTTGCTTTAAAACAGTTTAAAACAGACGTACATTGCAGTGCAATACAACTGACAAATAACCGAACGTTTAAATGTAATAACTTGTACGATGTACGAACACTACATGTACGATGACCGAATGGAGTGAATTCATGTGGGCAAATTACTAGTAAGTGTCACCGTTTAGCATCCTGTTCGTACTAAATGTTTTTTCTGGTATACCATTAAAACCCGCACACGCGTTACACGATATAAACTGAAATAATGTAAGAGTTTTTTAATTTTTACCCTACTTCTAATATATTATGACTTTATAGTCGAAATATCAGCACTAATTCAACACCGCTGCAGCTTTTGCATTATTTCTGATCACCTATGTAACTGGATTGTAGCAAGGGCAATATACCACAAAGACACTTAATATGAGAGCAGAATACTAAACGATGATACTAAAAAGTTTATCATTGTCTATTATTTTTACCTGTTCCTGTCCATTAGCCTCCTGGGATTTCATAACATCTGGCAAGTCTGGCGGCGAGGAGTATGGGGTCAAATCTAAATTTTCGAATTCTCCATTTTCCTTCCTAAAATAAAAAATTGTTCTCTATCACAAAACTGGAAAATGCAATCATCATCATTTCAGCCAATAGACTCCCACTGCACAGACATAGGTCTACCCCAACTAATTTTCACACTGATTGATCTTGCGCTGCCAGTGGCAATTTCGGCCTTTCTACAATCCTCATCAAATCGTCTGACCATCTTGTCGGAGGCCTATCAACTGCGAAAATGCAATAATTATCAATAATATAATAATATCTCAACAATCAAAATCAGTAATAATATAGTGTTATATGTAAAAGAGATGTTCCATTTTTGTATGGAGGCTGGGCCCCTCTCAGCCTACAGTAATAAAATAATATTTTATGGAAAGAACAAAAAATAAGGAACCTTTACCCTTAAGAAAATATTTTTTTAAAACCTGCAAAACATTGTAAAAAAAAGAAAAGGTTTTGAAGTTAAGATTAATAAAACAGCAACCCAAAGCTTTTTTTATATTGGCAACTTCGATTTTGAATGTCACAATGAGTGATATGACCGATGTCAAAAGCTTCACCGCCACTACCAAACTAGAAGGATGTCACTGTCATACTGACAATGACATTACGATGATAGGAGGTAACTCTCATTATTTAATAAAAATGCAAAGGAACTACCCAATACAGCCAGCATCTGCGGTTTCATTTTCAGGAATAAATCTGCAGTAAGAGCATATATTTACTATCAGAATTTATTAATAGTTTCGGAAAAATAATATAAATAGCTTGACGCCTTCATTAAAACCTAAAGCTTTTTTATATTTATAATATAAAAAAAGCTTTATGAAAGAAACCAATATCCGAGACATTAAATATAATTTTTTAAAAGTTCACAAGGTTATTTATTTTTTCTTTTTGGAAACTTTGTCTTAGAGCCCCTCTAAATTCACCTGAAAAACTTCACACAGTAAGTGTAGAAAAATAATAAAAAATGGGGTCCAAAAAAACGTCTCCTTTGCATCCATTACGGTAACTAAATACATAATTAGCAGAGGTCGGAATAAGGTAGAGTTATTCATGTACTTACACTGATTTCATACAGCGAAATAATAAAATGATATATCAAATCCCGAGATTAATTTTAAAGAACAGAAAAAATTCCGTGATTTTTTAAATAAAAAGTTATTTACTTTTACACAAATGGATTTTAGACGTTCGGAGAAATTCATTGAAGCCAGAAATTAAATAAAATTATTGAAAAGCTAATAGTTATATATTTTAATTCGCACGAAAGTTATACAGTAATATCGGAAGCGAACACTTCAAATCGTTCTGGTATCGAATCGGACAAGAAAAATGATTCTGATGGGCCGTTTTAATTTACCTCACGAGTCTAGAAGCAAAAGTATTCGCTCGTATTTATAAAAAAGGCGAAATATGCGTATGAAAATTTGCTTAAGACTATCAATAATGTGTATTGGGAATTAATGTAAATTAACTTTGTATTAAATCTTAAGCATGTACAATCTGGATTAAAAGGATTAAAATAGATATTTTTTTTTGTATTAATCAGATAAAAATTGCGTGATATTTGCCACGACCTCCCCTCTCTTCAACGTAAGATTAGATGAGATTTGACTCGAGTGAAAGTGAGGGAACTCGAGGAGAATAGTTCTCTGCTATTCATGATTATTTACTGACAATAAGGCTGAAAAGTGTAGAAGCTAAAATTGCCTTTTAGGACGGAGGTTATATTTGCAGCTCCATTAACACTAACTAACTAACAGATGGCACATTTAACACTATTTGTTTTCTACGATCCTTTTTTCGAAATCAAAATTGATTTTCTTATAATGTACAATGAATATACTAATACCAAGACAATTATTACATGAAATTCTACATAAAATTATTATTTATCGTAAATTGAATAAACTAAAGAGTAGTAATTATAATAAAAGTCATTATTGCCATTAATCAAACAGATTCATCAAATCATGATGGTTTTTATCATAACATAAATATAACCCTTGTTGTTTGGCTTGTTAACAATTTCAAATACTTTAATAATATAATTATTGTGATTACATAAGGTTATTAAAGTTATTATATATTATTAAAGTTAATGTTTAATAAATTACGTAAGGTTAATTATATTAGATTTTAGAAAGTTACTAAAATAATTGATGTATCTGTGAAAGTAAAATCTAGACTGAGCTACTTGTATATTAATAAATTGTATGTTATAAATTTTATTAGTTACCTACACTACTAGATTTTAATTGTTTGCTCGTAGTTTAATCTTAACATTGGATTGGAAATATTTTGTATATAAGTTTATAAAAAAGAATAAAACATTATTTTTATAAAATACTTATAAAACACATGTTTTCCCGCGATTAACTTAGTTCATTTTAAAACGAAATGTGAAAATTATCTTGATTTGATCGATCCGGCCGGTTTAGACCGAACCCGGTCGCATCGGTGAGATCCCGGCGGAGCCGGCCGGACTGAAAATGACACAAGATTGCAAACCCTAGGTTCATTTTTGGATTACACTAAATACATACATATACTCACGCGTCTTTACCTGTATTGGGTACAGGTCAAGAACTTGACCATCCTTAACTACACTAAGCTAAATTCTTGAAAAAGAACTTTAATTATACTTGGCATAAGAAACTTACACACCCTGTCAAAAATGCATTAACTAGGCTACCAAACTTTATTAATTTCAATGCATCATATATGCAACACTTATATATGTTCTGGTTAGAAAATATAACCTATGTTAAGATAATGTTCGAGATAGATATAGTAACCAGAAATATATTATAGTATTTGTGATAGTAAATAAATAAATAGAAATAAGAATAAAATTGTTAGGAATAGGAAATAATAATATACAAGAATGTATGTAATATATGAGACATGTTAGAAATAGATACAATAAATAAATAATAAACAGATATTAGAATAAGGCGTAATTAAGCTAGAATGAAAGTTATATGTATACAAATAATAGTTATAGAATAAAGCATAGGATAATTCAACAGAAAGATAGTGTATAAGTTCCGATTTCGAGTTATATATATTTGAATCATACATATGTTATTTTATCCCTTTTAACGAATCTATGTTTCTTTTGTGTGTTTACATGTCAACAGAACTAATAATTAAGTTAATAACATGCTACTACTGGGAGGAGCGGTCCCGGCACGGGTTATGGCGAACACTCTGGAACAAAGCCGTCGATACCCTAAAACTAAAGAAGGCTCCTGATTCTATTCAGACTGGCCTCTTATGCCCGCTGCCGTGGCACCAATTGAAAAGAATCTGGAATATAAAATTAGCTTCAATGAAGAAGATATAAGAAACTTCTGAAGAAATAATTAAGCCCCGAATGAATGAAGACCCGCAGAAATCAGATCGAGATTTAACAAGACAAACTGCTGAACTACCAATTTTCGCCGGTGCACATCACGAATGGTTATCATTCAAGGCAGCATACGAAGGGATAGCAAACCTGCTCTCCGGTATCAAAAATTCCGGCCGGCGCCTATGAGTACTAAAAGTAAACAACGTGGTTGAATTTATCGATTCAACGAACATCACCAGCCGCCCCGACTACATAGAAACAATTGAATTTGACCGATTCCGAACTTTGCTTGTGACCAGCAAATACGCCAAGAGTCATTTGCATCTTCACTAGTCGCGTATCCAACATAGTGGCGGCCCAAAAAAGGTTAAAGAAAATACTACTACTATACTACCTCTACAACACAAACATAAAGAAGATTATAGTGGAAAACTTCGCTGCAACAGAACCGGAATATGAACCGGACCTATTACGAATGTCGAAAGTTTTGAATAAAGAAACAGTGCTCTGTGGTCCGTACGTCCAACCAGACGTTATCCCATCGAATTTCGAACGCAAGACGCAGCAGGAATTAAAGATCGTACACAGGCCGCAACGAGCATATTCCACTTAAGACCGATGTTACCAAATCTATGATAGCAATCAACATACATAGAAGGAATGTGAAACATTTAAGAATGCCGACTCAAATATTGGTACGTATAACCTGCGTATAACGGAACGCAATTTTGTGTCGAGGGTAAACAATTGCAACTGTATTCTCCACCTACCCTCTTATCTTGAGTTGTCATTCCCGAACTTACTTCACTTACGAACTTCCACATCAATACCAATCATGGTATGGTATCATGGTATATGGGTGTGCATTTCAACTCCCCTAAACGTGAGCGCCGGAAGTGCAAATCAGCTACAAACCAAGCGTTACCGTATTCGTGTATCGTACAATCTCAACAAATACGGATACAATTAAGAGTGGAATCAGGACGACCGTTCAATACACCCAGCAAACAGGGCGACGTAAACCAGGTCGGTCACAATTCACTTTCATTTCTTACTTATTGTCCTCGTAATTCCCCTCGTTTCCGATGCCTGAGATACTGGAAACGGGATCAATATTGCAAGAAAATTAAAAGCGACATAGATGACTACCCACCCATATGCCCACAATAGAATGCTGCATCACAAGAAAGTGAAAACAGAAAACAAGATTGAATACAAAAGCAGAAGCTGCCGCGTCAACATGGATACCCAAGAGCCAGGCATTCCCGAAAATAGTACCCGTAAGGATTATGGGAGCGGCGGGAAAAAAATACATGGGTTCTGCTCGGTGCAGACTCAACCGTCACACTCATAGACAACGATCACGCCGACCGAATGGGATGCGCGTGGACCCGTTGATCCATTTCACATTAAAACAATCTCTCAAACTAAACTGGCCGCCGAAAAATCTAGAAGAGTATCAATAGCCCTGTAAAATGGACGTATTATACAACATTATAAGGCACGAGCACTGCGTAATCTCAAGCTGTCACTACATATCCGCAGTAGCGAACTGAAAAACTACAGGCATCTTCAGGATCTGCGAGAAATTCTATATCTTAGCTTTTAATAAAGATAGGCGAACATAATAAACGACATAATATAGAAAAAATTGAGGTCCTACAGACTACCTGTACGGTAAAGTGACGTAATAAAATATAAATATAAAAAACATGATTTAATGTATGCCCTAAAGGATAAAAATAAACTTATGGGCGCCTAAGGAGAGGTCTGAATTCATATACTCTGGCACGCTGAATTGGGAATATAATGCGCTTTTCCCCCTTCGCAGCATGGATTAAGACGGACGCTCTGGAACGAAACGATCGACACACCAACAGAAAAAAAGGCTCCTGATTCTACCCTGACTGACTGAGTGACCATATATATCAAGTGTTTCAATTCTTCCCACTAACCCTTCTTCAGAATCTCCAAGAAATCCAGCAACAGCGAAATGTGCCGGCGTCGTGCACAATATACACATAACAACATATATAATGTTTATATAGAAAGCACATAACAAATCTGAAAAATTAAGATTATTGATAAACGGTATCATTAACAAGAATTTACCTGAGAGCTAATCCAATTGGTGCGGGACATTGAGCCTTAGCAGTAGAAGATGTCAAACCATATTCAGCGAGACTCTTGTCGTCCTCCATCAACTGGCTGTCTTTATTGAATAACATCTGATTCCCGGGAACCACCTTCAAGATTCCTGATAATAATATAAAGCACATACTAAGGCTCACATCAACAATATATATTCAGTATTAAATAAATAGCTCAAGTTACAAAGAAACATAGATTAGCCAGGCGTAAAAGAAATCATCCATTATACGCACACTAGCAAATAAAAAAAATCATGGCCTTGAAATTCTATCAGATATGTCATTTCAATCTAATTTGAAATCAAAATATGAATCTGCACTCGATACAGTTTCAATTTTCACCACACAACAGTACAAGGGAGGGGTTAAGTAATATTTTATTTTATTTAAACTCCTATATAGTACATATATAATATATACTCACGCCTCTTTCCCACAGGGGTAGGCAGTTTTTAACTTGATATAACCCAACCGTCGAGTCCTCATTCGAGTATTCATTCATTCATTCATTCAACCATACTTTCCTAGCTGTCTCAGCAGTTTCATTAATACTATTCATTATTTCCATTACAGTCAGATGCCTATTCAGTCAGATGACAAGGTCTAACACAAAATCAAAATAATCTTTATTCAACATAGACCTTTACAGGCACTTAATGACGTCAAACAAACAAAACAAAAAAAAACTTAAAAAAAAAAACAAAAACCTTGTCCGTACGTACGAATAAGGAAAAAACAAAAAAAAAATGACTCTACACCTGTTCGGAAATTGGGAGAGCCTTCTCAAGAAGAACAGGCAAGAAACTCTGAAGGTCTATTTTTTATCTCCTCTTTTGTTGTTATAAATAGTTAATGTTAATAATTATAATAATATAATATAAAAGTACAATATAATATAAGATACAATCCTAATACGATTACAGTCATATGTATGTTTACATTACTATATACAACTAAAACCATTTATGGCATCATTCACTTCGTTTCCTGCCATTACTCTTCTTTCAATGTCAGACATACATCTGTTGTAAATATGAATTCCAGATTATACATCAATACTTTCAACTGCTCTAAGTAAATGTGTTTCATAATAACCTGACATTTTAACATCTTTTCGTGTCTTACAAATATCATGACTTCCATTTTCCTTACATTTACTTTTATTACCATTCTTTCTAATGAGCCATGCATATAGTAAACCTTATCTTGCAACTCCTTCTCAACTATATACAACTTTTGTATCCTTAGCATATTTGTTCTGGTGTAGGCATATGTGCGATGCGATATAAGATTATATATGCGATATGAGATTATTGTCTAAGGCTTCATTTAAGACATAACTACAATTTGCACATGTAAGCACAAGAATGTGCAATACTTATCTCTTACCATCTTGTAAGCCTATAACTATTCATTTTAAACAGTGTACAAGTCTCTCAATCCTTTTTTTTTTCGGGGGAAATGCTCCTTATGCACCGTGACACCGCGCTGGCAAGACGCGGCCGTGTGTGGGGCTCTCCAATCTGAGACCGGCCTGCCCACTAAAACCCCCCGGGGTCGTCTGAGCCCATACCGGAGCGCGTGGCGGGTTGCGCTTTCGCGATTCTACCGCCACACGCCCACGGGCTAGCTCGACCTAGTTAGTCGAGCCATCGCCAAGGGGGGTATTGTCCGAGAACACTAGGACAATCCCCCACTCTCAAATAAATACTGTAATTTCTAACAGTTTAGAAGCTTGTGCCTCTAATTGGAAATTATCAATAAGTGCTGTAATAATTAACTAGAAATATACATAAATATTTTAGGTAGGTGGAATAATTGCAGTAATTAAAAGGAAATAATCGCAGTAAGCTGTCAATATGTGCATGGCCCATAGTCACAGTCTGTTTGCCTCTTTGATGACAAAGTATTTGCAGATTCAGGCGGCAAATTAATGATTTGATATTAGCGTTAGCGATGTGTTTGTTTTTTGTATAATCATTTATATTGCTCGTTTCTAATATTTTTTTTTGCCTTTGCTATTGTTTACTGGATCTATTATTACTGTGTTGTAAAAATTTTGGATTTTGAACATTTATCGTCATAGTGAGATAAATGGTACAGAAACTAATTTTAACATAAATTTTTGACTTTTATAATTTGATCCCAATCATTCGTTTTTTTATATACAGTATGAATCTACATAAAGTGCACAAACAGAGAGGGGTGAAATTATACTTAATTTTATCAATAAAACAAAAGGAAAAAGAAATTAATGGCATGGATTTAAAATGATTGCTCTTTATTTATATTTTAGCAATTGCTACTTTGTTTATCAAAATAGCTATAATTTTTTAGCGAAGTAACCTAGCTATCTAGCTAAAAATTGCGGAATAATAATCATGTAGTAAAACCTTCCCAGAAACTTCCCAGAAATCAGGTAGTGGCTGTTCATGTTGAAAGGGTGTTTCCTAGACAACACAGAAAAGGGTCATCAACTGTGCAGTGGAAATAAGAGATGAAGAAATTATAAGATGAGCTACTCATCAAATCTTTCTTCATGCAACATTGTATTTATAACAATGCAGTGGACATTTTTAAAACTAATTGCATTACTTTTTCATTTTTAATTTTGCCTAAATATTCAATTACATCATAAATTCATCATAACAATTTGTTTTATTCATCCAGTTCCTTTGTTCTATGCCATCGATTTCATTTTCCATTTGTTTTTAGCAATATAAGTATAATTTCATTTGTGCACTTTATCTAGACTCACACTGTATATTTTGTTGATTATACTGAAATTATTAATATTAATTTATACCATTATTGTACATGTGTAATTCATAATTTCTGTTTCATTTCATTTTTAGAATACATCACTTGTTCCTCGGTTGACCATATCCCTAGTAATAGAAGAGGAAAATAGTGTTTATATTTAAAGCCTTCACAAAGAAGACATTTTACTATTTAGCATTTCACTCACATTGCATTCAAATTCCAGGTTGCTTGTTTATTTTTCGCACCTAGTTTAATTACCTAAAATTAAGGACTATTGGTGTGAAATAAAGAAATTGGTGGCTTTATCCCAAAATTAAGTTCTGGACAGCAACTGTGCATGTATAAAAGGGATGACTCTTTCATCCAGTCAACCTATCTTCGAAATAGTCATTTGCCTGATGTCAATGTCCAGCAGTAGTCATCATGGTCATAGTCATCATGTCAGCAAATGAACACTGAAATACACCGACAAGCATGATTCTAATTTGCTTGCTCGCATCTTAATTGGAAATAATCTACAGGCAGCCTAGGCAAAGATTTGCACAGTACTGTTTCTCTGAACCAATGGTTCAAGGAAGCAGTTTGTGGTTGATGTAGGCCAGGATTTCTTTTCACAATAAAACAGATTTCGGTATTGAGGAGGAGGCAGTCTATTTCCAGACCACTACATTTCCAATATTTTGGTGGAATCAATGCCAAGTATATACCATACATTTGTTTACAAGTGTATTACAATAACAATAAAAGAACTAGCAAGATGTATCTATTTTTAACCTGGCAACATTAAAAATTTAATAAGTTTTCATTTATAGCACTTTTAAATCTTGTTGAATGAGCTAATAACTAGTATACAAATTGATATTGGACAGTTTCTAATATCAATATTTAATAAACAAAACTAGAATTCAATAAAATTACTAAATTATCATTAATGATATATAAGTTCACCCCTCAAACCATGAGCCTCTCCCCCTAAAGTGAGATAATCACAACTGCATCTCAGAGAGAAAATACCAACTAATAAAACAATGTTTCGTAGTCCCCTGTTTATTCCTCCAAATTTGAACAGCTTTTATTAACATTTCCAATAAAATTTAAAGTAAGTTTTAAATGTGTCCCTATGTATTTTTTTAAATAATCACATTAGAGTTTATTGAATATCCTAACAAAAATCTAGCCCTTTATTTAGGGGTTTCAACATTTATCTCTTTTATTATATAAATAATGAAAAAAATGAAAACATGGGGGCAACAGAAACCATAGATTTGTAAAAAAAGTTATTCCACTGTGCTTTTCCAGGGAAAAAGAAGAAAAAAAGGGCAATATAAACATATTGCAAAACATGCCTTGTGGTTCCCTCTTAATAGTTATACATTTGAAAAATATATCCACACATCAACAAAAACTTTTGCTCATACCAAAATCGGGTTTTCAAAAATATCGTTCAATGTATTTTATTACATACGTCAATAAGGTCGAGAGCTATTAATGGAATTATAACAAAATCAAATATTTATGAAACACCATGCTTACAGCATATCAACAAACCTATGGTACTCCAACATAGTACTTATTTATCGCTACTAAAAATAGAATTCTATTGAATTTGACAAGTACTTACCTTCAATCATTTTCTTCAATTCTAATACCGTTGTTGTATCCTTGGCGTCTGTGAAAATGGTTAACTTTTTTCGCCTAATCATTAAAAAGACATCCTGAAGAAAATTTTGAGGTTATAAGTATAGTTGTAGTCCCAAAAGCGTACAATTTTGAAAATAACTACTTTGTTATCACAAATAATGAAAAGAAAGTAACTTACCATTATGAGTGTATTATTTAAGTCTAATTGCTATTTTTATTATGATAATAACGCTATAAAGCGTACAAAACCAAAAAACTATTTAATATTGAATTGCAAAAAGCAATTTAATATGACAGCTAGCTAGAATAGCAAGCTCAGATTATATAAGCTTCAAAATAGCGTTCATTCGCGTACTGCTTTAGTATTTTTCCGGTATCAAATACCAATTATTTTTAAATTAAAGGCTATGTTCATTTTTAAAGCTATACAGTGTGAGTAATGATAAAGTGTACAAACGAAAAAGGTTGACATTGTACCTAATTTTATCGATAAAAATAAAAAAAATTGATGCCTGGTTTTGAAATTATTGCCACAGATTAGTATAGATTATTGTCCTTTATTTATTTTTGCAATCGCTACTTTGTTTTTGTTAAAATAGCCACATATAACTTTTTTGAGAAGTGACCTATTACGTATGATAAAAAAAATCATAAATTTCTGTTCACATAATATATAACATAGTGGTAAAATATATAATATAGTAGTAAAATTTACACAAATTGGTTTAATTTATTGAATAGTGAAATATTTATTTGTACTCCCCTTTATTTGTATAAACATCATTTTATTTGTAGTTGAATGCCCAAATATCATGTTTTTAAAGTATTTTCTCAAAAATTTTATTTATTACTAAAAGATATCAGGTCCTGCGTGAAATATTGCTCGCACCTATGGGACGGCTCCGCTCAATACCTTCTCGAAGCTCTGGACAGATTGCAGCGGCGCGCAATTCGCATAATCGGCAATGTAGACCAACCCCCTCGAGCCTCTACAACTTCGTCGTGATATCGCCTCTCTTAGCGCTTTCTATCGGATGTTTCATGGGAAATGTTCTGAAGAACTCTTTAGCCTTATCCCTCCCTCTCCTTTCCTTTATAGAAACACGCGTAAGGGTCTTCGGAGCCATCCGTACACTACATCCCCCATTCCACACCGCACTAAGAAATTCCAAGATTCCTTCTTCTGCCATACTTCCCGCACTTGGAATTCTCTGCCTGCGTATGTGTTTCCTACATTCTACAACATGAGTTCCTTCAAAAGGGACGTGAAAAAGCATCTTTTGGGCCGGCAGGGATAGGGCAGGTAGGAGAATGGAGTAAAGTCACTATCCTATCTGTCATCTCATTTGGACCACTTTCACCGCTTAACATCAGGCGGGAGGTCATCTGCCGGGCCTAGCATATTAAGAAAACATAGTAAAATAACGCTTTCTTCTTCTTCTTTTGGGTTTGATGGCGGTGCCCATAGGATTTCGCCAACCTCGAGTTTTTTGGCTTAGAATACTTTTTTTAATTAAAGTATGCGCGACTCATGTTATTATCCAGGCCGTGAAAGTACAAGTGGATGCAAAATTAAAATTAAACAAGGCAAATAAAAAACAATATACCCTGTTCGCTGTCTATAAAGAAATATATAAAAAAGTTAAAGAGCGGAAACCAAATCAGAGAATAAAAAGATACCAATTAAAGTTCAATACGATTGTAGAATAAATAATGACAAAGAATATTGATGAAGGGTGAATTAACATAAGAAAGAAGAGAGTTAAATTGACACGGCTTGGGGATATAAGGGGGAATGACCGGATTTCATTTTGATGACAGATGTTAAATACTAATCTGTGGATGTTAACATGACAGGTGACAAAGTACACTAAAGTTACTATTTTGTAAATCTTTGTTTCACAATTTTTATAATGTTTTGTTCTAAAACTTACTCTAAATTCAATAAATCATTCATAAAACAAGATAAGCAAAGGCTTTCACTGTATTATTAACCAGCGGGCTGCTTGTTTTGAAACTACATAATATAACCCTAATGCTTTTGAATATGAGTACGCAGGTTTGTGTGAATTGTTGCAATGAAAAGCCGGTTAATGACACAGACAATCGGCTTGTAACTGAAAGTTGCGGCCACATAAAATGTATGGATTGCCTGCTCCGCGAAAAGTCCGGATGTAGTGCTTGCCAGAGGGAGCAATCTCTACGGCTACAAAATGATGCGACAGATGACCTAAGTAATGGAGACGGTATCTCAGAGAAAGCAAATCAACTGATTATGTACTACAACAATAAAAGTCAAGATAGCTCAGCAAAATTCATTTGCTATGATAAGAAGAAGAAACCAGAAACATCACATATTAGAATAGAGACAGGTATTTCTTCAGATAATAATATTGTACTTATTTCAATTTAAAGTTTCATTCCTGAAAACACGTAATTATAAAATTTACTGTGTTTGTTTATACATAAATGAAATCTTAAATAAAGCCGCAAGTGAACAAATCAGAAATTTCTTTCTGCCTTTTACCATGAAATTCAATAGCAGTAACTCATAAAT
This sequence comes from Scirpophaga incertulas, assembly GCA_036419045.1. Taxonomy (NCBI): domain Eukaryota; kingdom Metazoa; phylum Arthropoda; class Insecta; order Lepidoptera; family Crambidae; genus Scirpophaga; species Scirpophaga incertulas. The sequence continues at coordinate 18,581,934 of CM071630.1, read as the reverse complement.
CACCAAATAGATCTGTGGACCCTGGTATAATAAGGTGCAATAGATTTTCCAGTAGTGAAATAATAACCCATGTAATATCACCAACAAGGATAGACGCAAGAGATTCATTATTTCAGCATTAGTAGAAACTTCTAAGTGTACTCATATAGATTTCTCTAATTACAGACGCAAATGGAATGTGTTATTTCTGCACGCTTTGTAAGAAAAAGTTTCATGCTAGAAGTCAAGTAGCATACCATGCTTATTGTAATGGTCAACGGAAACCTTTCCACTGTCCAGAATGCAATAAAGTAAGTGTTATGATTAGATTATTGTAAGATACATGCTGATTAGGTTATAAATACTTGTTGATAGTACAACATATAGCTAATACCTGCAGAAACAAAAATCAATCAAACTACTCTCACCTCTTTACATAATTATTTAAATAGCTTAAGGTTAAACTAAGTGTTCCCTCGCTTGCCCTAATGATGGTTTCCATCTATTCCCTCATAAACCTAATCTATGTGATAATGCTTTACTGTGGAAACCAACATTCCCATTGTTCTAAGGCGTCTTCAAGCTCTTGTAGTGTGCCTAGTGTAGGATCACATGCTTGAGCGCCAAAGGTGCTGTATTGGTTTCAAGTCTGAACTTCGCTCTAACTTATAATAGTAATCCTGACCTCTTCCATAGTCACAAAAAATTATCAAGGTTCTCTTTGTGTGAAATAGTTCATCATTTCATCATCATTAAAGTCCTTTGTCCCCTAGCTGGGGCAGAGGGCGTCCTCCACAGTGAGTCTCCATCCCGCACGGTCTTGAGCTTTGCATTTGATTTCGCTCCAGGTTTTTCCAATGGCCTTCGCCAATGACTGGGTCTGTTTTGGACGACCACGATTGTACTTTCCTTGGGTATTCCAGTCTAGGGCTTGGGCTAGGGTATGTGGTTTGGATCCCTTCGGAGAGTATTGCAGATTCCGAGTGGTGTTTGATCTGCTGATCGATCCATATTTCACCACAATGTTCCCAAAGGTGCTCATTGGGAATTTTTTATGGCCAGTAAATACCCAGGATGCTGTGAAGATATCGGTTGACGAAAACCTGAAGTCTTGTGTCTTGAATGTCCTTTGTGACCTTCACATCTCACACCCGTACAGTAACACGGATTTCACGTTTGACCGGAATATTTTGAACTTAACTCTCCGAGTCAATTTCCGTGATTTCCATACAGGCCTAAGCTGTGCAAAAGTTGCTCGTGCCATGGTTATCCGCGAAGTGATGTCCTCTTCTGTTCCACCAGTCTCCAGCACGCGGCTACTGAGGTAGGTGAATTTGTGGACACGCTCCACTCCCTCTATGCCAATGACCAACGGGAAAGTACTCGTTGCACCACACCTCATTTCTATAGTCTTCCCGATGTTGACTTTAAGCCCTGTCCTTTCGGCTTCTTGAAGATTGTCCAGTTTGGCCTGTATGTCTGCCCGAGTGTGGCGTAAAAGACATATATCGTCTGCATAATCCAAATCCTTGAGGATGTTTGTTAGACCCCACTCTGTGCCGCGGTGCTTGTTTTCAGTGGTCTTAAGCAGAACACCATCCAAGACGACAAGAAAGAGGAGTGGCGAAAGGAGGTAGCCCTGGCGAACACCAGCATGAGCTTTAATGTCCTCCGATACGAGGCAAATTTATTTTGAAAAGATTTTGTATGTAAATCTCAATCTTCCATTTCTTCTGTTCATGTGCATCTTCAGTTGCATACCCCGGCTGTGGCGAGCCGGCGGTTATATGGGGCTCTCCTCCCCAGAAGAGGGAGGCCTACCCACTAAAAACCTCAGGGATGGCCTTCCTCAGGCATGTAGGGAACACCGGGGAACACCAAGCTACTACCGGGAACCCCCAGCTTCCACTCCCCCGCCGATACAGGGGAGCTCTCCTCGGGGGAGGCTACAATACCTCTCCCGATCTCACCACCGACGACGCCCCCGGCCACGGAAGGGGCGTGGTCCCGCGGCAGCGCCGCAGCTGTGCTACCGAGCCCGGCGCCGCCTCCTTCGAGCGGGATCGGCTATCTCCCGACCCCGCTCGGCGGCCTCCTTCTGGAGCATCACTGCTTCACAGAAGGAGACTACAGCCCTCCAATCTCCCTCGTCGGATGGCTGGGGGGTGACGTCGTAGGAGGTTGGAGGGGAGGAGGTGGCAAGATCCCTCCTCCCCGAGAAGGGCTCCCCTAGCGCACCCAGAGGAACAAAGCAACCGGTATGCAATTCAATGCATTTTCCTCAGCGGAACAAAAAAAAAGGATGTCGAATAGGGGGGAGCGTCCCAAAACCGTCGCCGCCTCGTACGAGATTGTACGGTAGCCTCGTACGATCCGTATGGCCATTATCCGCTGCAGGCTCCGTAGCAGAGCTCTGCAGCGGGGGGACCTCGCGCAGTCTTGCGACCACACAGGATATATGATGATACATGGCCACGGATCGCACGACGCCCTCGTACAAGCGGCGAACTCCATCCCTCGGTCCCCCGAGATTGGGCAGCAGGCGATGCAATGCGCCCGCCACCCTTTTGGCTCGGGGGACCAACCGCACGAAATGCTCCTCGAAGCTCCAGCGGTGGTCCAGGTGGTGGTGCCCGGCACCTCGGAAGGCCGTGGAACCATAGCGCCTCGGTTTTGTGAGGCGCAGTTTCTAAACCCAGCCGGCGGATCGCCCGCACGACACATGCCATCCCAAGCTCGGCAAGCCTAAGCACCGGCCCGAAGTCGGTCCCAGTCGTCACGACTACCGTGAGGTAGGCTGGTGCAAAGGACCGCGTCGTATGCGAAGTTCCATAGCAGGGGTCCCAACACCGACCCCTGCGGAACGCCGCATTCGACCCTCCTCGACGTTTCCATCCCATCCCGTCCTATCACGCCGATCATCCTGTCGCGCAGATAGTCCCCGACCACGGCTCTGATGAATATAATACATACATACATACACTCACGCCTTTTTCCCACGGGGGTAGGCAGAGATTACGTCTTTCCACTTGCTACGGTCTTTACATATCTCTTTCGCTTCATCTACTTTCATAACATTCCTCATACATGCTCGACGATTGCGGGTACTTCTGACCTGGCCTTTTTTGAGGACACTTTCGATTTGTTCGAAATATGTCCGCCTAGGTCTTCCTCGTCCCGTATCTCCACTATGAATATAACCTAATAAATAAGTTTTATTATAATATCTGTAACATACTAAAACTCAAAGCACCTGCAAAGATCAATAAAAAATATACTTTAAATTATTTTACAGAGCTTTGCCACTCATTCACACTTCAAGTATCACATGCGTGTCCACCGCAATGAACGTACCTACTCATGTGAAACTTGTGGGGATAGCTTCTTCCAAATGTCAAAGCTTCAAAGGCACAAATTAAAACATACAAGTAAGTATAATGATACATATATATACACTGTGCATACACATTATAGATAATAGACCCTTAATAATGCAGTGTATGCATACTGCTCACATTTGTCAATACTTCATAAATCATGGGGCATTATTTTTATTTTCATGTTTATGTATGGATGATATAGGGATGGTAATTAAATCCACCAGTTGGGTGAAAAATTATATGTTAAAAACATATTAAAATAGAGAATACAAAATAAACTCAAACATGACATCTCTTTTGTCTCTCTCCCTCGCCATTAAATCATCCTGTCATTTAAAAGAAATCATAGATACAAAAAAATAACATTTCTGTCATTCCTGACATCAAGTCTCGCCTCAGACTTGAGACACTATCAGAATCCTTTATCAAACAACACACATCTATAATATTGTATCTGGATGCTTAGTAAAACAAACAAAAATCAATGTTGCCTATTGATCTATGTCAAATATAATTGCATTTACATTTTTAAGCACCTAACAAAAACAAACAACATATAGAACAATGTTGCCACATAACATTAGAAACAGAACAAGCTCCATTTTTTATATATGAGAAATAATAAAAAAAACACAAAATGTAGGCTGATAATGTAAGTTATATTCTCGGGACGTAACGCGACGTATATTACTCGTACCACCTTTTCGATCAGTAACAGTGAGTATGTAAGAGGGGTGAATAGCACAGAAATCCTATCATTTCAATAATGTTCTCTTTTTCCTCACTGCTTACTCTTGAATATGACATCGATGGTCTCTTCTCTGAATTGCCCTTCGTGCCCATTGCGTTTTTGAAAACTTCGTTGGTTTTATTTATATCTTCGTTTACAGATGTCACCTCGGTAATTTTTGATTTAGTATAATTTTATCGGCGATCTGGCAAAATTTGTTGATATTCATATTATGTGTAACAATTAGGAATTGGGTAACTGTCTTAAAGACTAGTTAAAAAATAGAACGCCATTTGAAGGAATAGAAATATATTTGTGTGTAGCCTACGGCCAATCAGCTTACTGTCATGCTTCTCGAAGGGTTTTGGAGAAAATAGTTTATGAGCAGCTCACCAACTATGTGGAAAAACAACATACTACTTCAGCGACAGTCAGGATGTCGTACAGCGACTGCGTAGTAGTCAGTCAGTAGACAGATCAGTGCTTCACTGTTACTTGACTTTTCAAAAGCATTTCACTCTATTTATCCTACCTCTTGATATTTAAGTTGGCATATTATGGAGTTGAAAAAATAGCGCTCAAATGGCTTACTAGCTATCTAGACCATAGGCGGCAGTTTGTAGAATCCAAAACCTTACAATTAACACAGTCAGCCGTGGGGTACCTCAGAGATCAATTCTTGGCCCGTTTCTTTATGCATTGTACAGCTCTGACACATAAAATGTAATATTTTGAAACCTTTGGGTTCCACTTGTATGCTGATTATTTTCTGATATATTATTCAAACCGACCTAAAGACCATATCGACGCCGAAACATATAAATAAGGACTTAAATAAAATTTCATCGTACCGCAATTCCAATTACCATGTTTTGAAAATCCGAACTGCTACTTTTTTAATCAAACCAACAACGTTCGCACACAAACAACACACCACTTCATATATATACATATAAATGAGTAGCTATTTTTGAAAGTCATATTTGTAGAGCTCAAAATATTATACAAAGTCAAACCTTATATGAGTGAAAACATCAAATTCTCAGTGTGTGAAACGCTTGTTCTGTCAAAGCTAAATTATTATGTATGGCCCCTGTCTCTTGTCCAGATCAGCTAAGTTTATCCAGCGTGTGCAAAATGCTTGCGAAACGGTCGACGCAATGGCTGGACCCTGAACACCGAGCCAAATCCTGCCCTAAACTAAACATTTGTTAATTTATTGTATGTGCTTATGGTCAATAAATTTTTTCGATTCTATTTTATCGCGACCTTGACATTTTGTATAGGTTCGGAGGAATTATATAAACGGAGAGTGTGGGCAGATAGGGACAGTCCTTCGATTCAGATTAGATTCAGGGTTCGATTACTATAACTGAAATAAACTTCGAAGCTACAAGAACGAACTACGAAGTGATTAGTCAGTATTAAATATTAAAAGGTGTATTTTATGGTAGAACATCCCATTTATTTATTCAGAAGAACCACAGCTCCTAATAGTATTGTCTTCCTCAAGTCTTCCTTGCAATCTTACTTTTACCTTTTTATTTTTTCTGAGCCTCAGCAACCTTCCATTACATGTTACATATTACAGATGAGAAAAAATTTGTGTGCGTGGAATGCGACAAGGGTTTTAATAGCCTTTCCTCTCTGAGAAAACACGCACTGACGCATACTGAGGAGCGGCCATACACCTGTACCGTCTGCAGCCGCCGGTTCAGAGACAGCTCCAACTACAGGAAGCATGTAGCCAAACATGATGGTTAGTAAATTGGACATCTTCAAATTATCTTAGCAAAGAAAAAAATGTCAACTCTTAGTAAGTGGTAACAGTCAATTTGGTTTTTGTGAAATTCGCAACAAAGCAATGCAAGAATCACTATATACTCCTGTATAAGCTACTAACTCCTGGCATGATGTACTTCACAGTACATATTTATTTTCTTGCAATATGTTACCCTCTAAATCAAAACACAACAGTTTAAGAGGCCTATTATAATTCTTCATTCTGCGAGATTAGGTATTTCGAAGCGTCCCGACAACTCATTGAAGGTCACACGTCCAAAATACTGTGTTGACGCTACGACTAAGCGAATTTGATACTTTTTCCAAAATTTTTATATTAATATTTTTATGGAATAATTTGTTATTGCTATATATATCGTATATGAAGAAACAAATTATATGACGATGATATTATAAATAGGACAGATGATATTGTTAAAAATAATGTTTATTAAATATTACTTAGTATGTTATTTAGCAAAAGACGGTTTTAGTTTTAAATTAAAAATAGCTCAGATTAAAAAAATAGTAACCGGCTTCACAAGCCGTGCGCCAACAATACGTACAGCGCAAGAACGTGTTATTTATACCTATAGCGTATTATTAACTACCTACTTCTGACTTTAATAAATGCCATGTCACCTGATTTAATTAACAGTATCACACAAAACAACATTAAGTTAAAATTGAAAGAATATTTTTTTGGTTTATTGTGATTCCATAATGTATTAGTTACCTATCCATTATATTCAATATATTGTGTAAAAATAATACTACGTATAAATGACTGTTTTCATTTTGTAATAAATTAAGCAAGTATTTAAGTTTAAAATCGATTGCATAAGCGTATAAACCTCTGTGGTTTTTTGTATGCATTGATTTATGTAAAATGATTGTAAGATTCTTTATATGGTAAATAAATGAAAATAATAATAATATATCAAAATTCCGAGGCCGCTACGAACTATATACAAGAGATAAAATAATAATGTTTAATTTCATTTATGTAGAACAGTAGTTCAATCCAGGAGGTCAAGAAAGTGCCTTCGCGCATTTTATGAAAATCTTTCTCTACAATTTTGGGTTTTATTAAAACAGTTAAGCAAAATTTACAAAAAGCGAGGCCGCTACGAACTATGTCAATAGCTGTTCTGCATTTTTCATTAAGTCAAAATTGTTAATGTATCTTTGTTTCTGAGATCGAGAACGCCAAAATTGACCATTTTACGCAAAAATCGCGTTCGTGATGTAATATGCCTCTTAAGCAACGCTTAGCGACTGAAATACTTAAGATAGATGAAAATGGGAGATCCCCTCTGGCACAGTCTCTTAATAATTAATAAATCAACTGTAAATTCCCAAACCAGATCGGTTTCAAGTAATACAGATTATTTCGAGTTGCATGAAATTTCAATAAAGCAGCAATGTAACTACAATTTTAGTTACATAATTAGGAAGGTTCTTTAGCATGCCCAGCTTATTGTTCGGTAATTTGACTTTGCTATAGAAGTCAGTTTAACCGAAACAATATTAGTAAAATTTCATAGAAACTTCAGTGGAGTGATAAAGAGAACCAAATCACTGTGATTTGCATTACACAAAGTAATTAGACTCATACCAACACTACTTGGCCTTTAGTCGAATGTTTGTGTAGAGGACTATTGATAGGTATAATGATCAGGGCTATTGTTGATATATATCCTCCACTATGTGTTACAGAATAAGACCACGCTGACCACGCAATGTTCTTACAAAAAAGGCAATCAATAAGGGAAAGAACTTGAAAATGTCCTGTGAGGAATCATAGATTTTATCTCGCGAAATGAAATTAGCACATAGAACTATGTGGCGTATTTAAAGGACTCTATTGAAGCCAGTAGAGATGTTTTAGTAGCCACTAAACATTTTTAATGTTTTTGTATTAACTCACATTAAAGCAATACATGATTTAATAGAAGAAAGCTTTTTCTTTCTAACAATATTTAATGCAATACTATTGTATTTACAATTGTGCATCCGTATTATTAACACAATTACTCAGTTTTCAACATAAGTTTTGTGAGATTATTAAAATCGCATCAATCATATCTTTTTATATTGATAATAGTTTAACTTTCCATTTAACTAGTATTGACTAAAAAGTAACAGTTAAGTATAACTTTTCCAGTCAAGTACGTACATATTATAAAATAGTAAGAGTTTGTTTCAGCCTTCAGTATTTATAATTATTATGTTGTTTTAGGATGATAGCTCGTACATTTCCATTCAGTTGTTATTGACTTGAAAATAATGTAACTAACACAAATTATGTGTATAAATATTATAATCATATCAATTAAAGAGCATGATGATGTATATATGGTGTAACACTATATTTGTTTTTCTTTTATATAGCCGACAAAATCTGTAACTGCGGCGGCGTATGTCCAAACTGCACACGCGCTGGGACTGATTCGGGTGCGATACGGGCACACCAGTGTCCGCGATGCCCCCGAGCGTTCCACTCCCGCAAGGACATGCGGAGGCATATCGCCGTACACACTGGTAAACTAATACTACAACTGCAAATCCACATGTCATCATACACACTAGTAAATTAATAGAACAACTACAGAAGCAAATACGGCGTACACGCCTGTGAACTTATGTTGCAACTGCCGAGTACATGTCACCCCACATACTAGTGAGCTGATTCGATAACTGCGGGTGACACATATCCCTGTACATGAGCTCACATGCCATCGTGTTAGTGTCGCCATACTAGTGCGGAGGGTCGCAAATACTTGTCTCACGAACCCTTGCTGCTTCCTTTTTAATACATTTTCTTCAAATAAACAAACGTATATGGCTTAATATGGGCTTATTGTTTTCAAAGTATTCTCCGCGATGATCGATACACTTTTGCATACGATGAAACCAATTTTTATAGCATTTTTTCCACTCTGATTGCGGTATCTCTGAAACGTGCTGTTTGAACGCGTCGACGGCATCTTCATCCTTCATCGTTGACCATGTAATTAATTCTTTACATTTGGGAATAAATAGAAATCATTAGGTGCCAAGTCTGGGCTATACGGTGAATGACCCATCAATTCTATTTTTTGACCCTCCAAAAATGTATTTGTTTCGCGTGATGTGTGACAGCTGGCATTGTCGTGGTGTAGAATTATTCTGCGTCGCTTGTTGTTTTTACGTATTTCTTCAAATACTTCCGGCAAACAAATGATCGTGTAGCACTCCGAATTGACCGTTTTACGATTCTCCAGTGTTATTGTAGCCACACGACCATTAATACCAAAAAAGTGATTTTTGCACGAGTCACTTTCGTAGGGTTCGGCTCATTTTGAAACACCCAAACTAGATTGTTGCTTAGTTTCGGGATCGTACGCATAGATCCAAGATTCATCACCTGTGTAGATGTTATAAACAGATTTTAAGTCACCTCCGTTAATTTTTTTTAACATATTCTTGCGCCATTCGACGCGATCTTCTTTTTGATGCTGAGTTAAGTTGTGCGGTATCCAACGCGAAAAAATTTTTTTTACGAACAAATGTTCATGTAATATTTTATCAATGCTTGTCATACATATGCCCAGAGTAGCCTCTATCTCGCGATACGTAACATGACGGTCTTGCATAATTACTTTTCGTACAGCTTCAATGTTTTGTGGCACAACGACTGATTTCGGACGACCTTCCTTAACTTCGTCCGTGAGCTTACTCCGTCCACGATTGAACTTACTAAACCAGTGATACACAGTGGTTTTTGATGGAGCTTCAACACCAAAAGTTGAAGTTAATTGATCTGACGTGTTAAGCCACGTCGAAAATCGTAATAAATCATAGCACGAATATTTTCACGTGTGAGTTCCATCATTTCAGCGATATGACATTTTAAACCCATCAGAAACAAAACACTAGCGTACATAAGGAAAAAAATAGCGGCCAGTATTTCAAAAAAAGATTGAATTTTACCATGGAGGTCATATATTGGGTTTAAAAATGTTGAAATCCCAGATTCCGGATACTTAAGTAGCAGCCTTCGTACTTCGTATTAGAGAGTTTATATCTTTCTTACTCATCTGTTTTTTCATGCTCCACAATTTCAAAGTGAAAATAACCTACGGGTTTTGGGGTTATGACAAGGATACGTACGCGCGACACAGATTACGTTGATGCGCATTAAAAGAAGGCTGCAATGCGAAGGCTTTGTCAACAAGCAGATATCATAGCGCTCCAGGAAACTTGGCTGTTGCAGCATGATATTCCCTTACTGGGGGAGATTGATGGCGCATTCTCTTTTACTGGAAAGTCGTCAGTGGATACTTCGGCAGGCGTACTTCGCGGTAGGCCGTATGGAGGTGTAGCACTGCTGTGGAGGTCTGCAAGTTTCCGAACGTGTCCGTTATTCCATGTGACAGTGTACGTATCGCTGCAATAAAAGTGTTGTGCGACAGTCGGTCTGTGCTAGTGATGACGGTGCATTGCCAACGAAATCAAATGAAAATCTTTGTGAATTCACGGACTGCCTGAGTGAATTAAATGCTATTATCGAAGGCAACAGTACGGATTCCGTGGTTGTACTCGGAGACTTCAACGCACATCCGGGTAAGCTGTTTTATACTGAGTTATTAGCATATTGTGATGAACAATCATGGTTGTGTGTAGATGTCGAGCTCTTACCTACAAATACCTATACATTTGTGTGCAGTTCGAGTGGTAGTCACAGCTGGCTCGACCATTGCGTAGTGACGGACGCTACACGTTCGTCTATATTGAGTGCATCTGTATTGTATGATACTTACTGGTCTGATCATTATCCGTTAATGGTGACCTGTAATTTTAATGTTACACAACCTAAATGCTCGATCCCTACACAACAAACCGATTTTGTTGTAAATAAAGTACTATGGGGTGAAAGGAACATAGAACAAATAAAAAAGTATTTAAGTATTTGTAATTCGAATTTAAGGCTATTAGACTTTCCGCGCGAGCTTATAACTTGTGCAGACCGTATGTGTAAGATTGACGAGCATAAATTGTTATTGGATAATATGTATGACTTTATAATTGGTAGTTTGACACAGGCAGCAAAGGCTAGCTTTAAAATCTGTAAATATAAAAAGCGTAGATGTGTCGCTGGTTGGAACAGGCTTGTTAGTAATGCTTATGATAGGGCTCGATCTTGTTTTCAAGCGTGGCTATCGGCTGGCAAGCCGATAACTGGAGATGTCTATACCAGTATGTGTGAATCCAGAAAGATTTTTAAATCCAGACTAGCGTACTGTCAGAAAAATGAGACACAGATTAAAATGAATTTAATTGCAGAAAATCACAGCAACAAAGATTTTTGTAGTTTTTGGAAGAACACAAAAAAACTTGGCCCAAGGTCGGGCCTTCCAGTGAGCGTAGGGGGAGAACACAGTCCTCGCGACATAGCCTGTGCTTTTCAGCGACACTTTAAGGTTGATTCTGCCCTCGGATCTGCTCGGGTGCCCGCTGCTGATGACCATCAGGTCAGACTCAATGTTAAGTTTACAGCCAAGGATGTGGCTATGGTTATCAAAAAGATGACAAGAGGCAAGTCACCTGGCCATGATGGTCTCAGTATTGAGCATTTGAAGCATGCAGGGCCCCACCTGCCTAGGGTTCTCTCGATGTTCTTCAATCTTTGTATTAGTCACAGTTACCTGCCGGAAAAACTAATGCACACTGTAGTGGTGCCTATAATTAAAAGAAAAACAGATGAATTGTCTGATATATTTACTTATAGACCAATATCTCTGGCTACTGTCATAGCTAAAGTGTTGGACAGTTTGCTTGATCAGCAGTTGGAAAAGCATCTTCAACTTCATGATGCTCAGTTTGGATTCAGACCAGGTCTGTCTACCGAGACTGCTATCCTTTGCCTCAAGCAGACTGTTAAGTATTATACCAGTCGGGACACGCCAGTCTATGCTTGCTACCTGGATTTGTCAAAAGCCTTCGACTTGGTGTCATATGAAAAGCTATGGCAGAAAATGCAACATGAAACGGAGGTACCACTGGAGGTCATATCTTTGTTTAAGTTCTGGTATGCTCACCAACGAAATAGGGTGCGATGGGCAGGTGCATACTCGGATGAGTACGGGTTGGAGTGCGGGGTGAGGCAGGGGGGGTTGAGCTCCCCCCGCCTCTTCAACCTGTATATGAACCATCTTGTCGGTGAGCTCAGCAGTGCTGGTGTTGGCTGTTCTATAGACGGTGTAAGTATAAATAACATAAGCTACGCTGACGACATGGTTCTGCTGAGTCCATCGATTGGAGCTCTGCGTAGGCTCCTGTGCATCTGTCAATCGTATGCGGAAGCTCATGGGCTGGTAGTGTCATTATATTTTAAATCCAGTAGAGTATCTTCGATTTGAGACCTCAGGTTTGACTGAAAGTAAAACGAAACATGTTGGAAATCCTGACGGCTTACACAACGGTTAGTTCCACATATTCCTTCCAAAGTGTCCTCCAGATACCTTAAACTAGTTTACCATGTTATCGCAAAGAATTTGAATATGCCCAGTGTAAAAGTATGATCACTGTTTTATTTAGATTAGTGCTTGTCCTCTTGCACCAATTCTAAACCTTCTGTAGAGCCTCCTGCTTTATGTTTGCTACTAAACTCAGAATCTTACTGCAGGGTCCGAAACTAGTCAGATAAATGGGACAAAGTCAGATTTTTGGGCATTGGTCAGTTAGTCAGGTTTTTTGGAAAATGGTCAGTTTTGTGATATTTTTTGACGAACTGGTTTCTTTTTTATAAATCATTGACTAGCTGTCGTTTTCTTTTAGTGTGAACATAATGCACGCGCAAGTGTGCACATTGCTTTGATCATTAGGTGCCCAGTGATGGTTTGAGAGCAACCACCAAGGATGCTCTATTATGATGTAGGTATAACCACCATAATATTGATGCATCATGATATTGTGAAGAGATCTATTTTTCTTTCAATCTTGTTGATTTGGATAAAAATTGACTCCTTTAATTACTTTTGACTTTTAAATAACTAACTATGCATGGCTTTTACAAGTTTTCCTAGTTCAATCTGATAATTGGTGGTGGTTCAATTATTAAAATTGTAATCATTAGTGCCCACTTGCCAGTGATGATTTGAGGGCAACCACCAATGATGCTCTATTATGTTGTGGGCAAAAGCAGCATAATATTGATGCATCATGATATAGTTACGAAGCTATTGAGTCACATGCATCAACTCAAAAACATAAAGAGAAATGTAAAGTTGTCAGTTTCTCAATTGCATCTTGCAAGTGTCCGACCCAATGTTGGCCAATCCAGTTTACCCAGTACATAAAGTACCAAAGATGGAAATATACAAATATACAGCATCAAAGATGAGGCCACAAGAGCAGAAATTTTATGGGTTATGAAGATAGTATAGCATCTAATTATTCTATTGAGTCATCTTGTGACGCAATAAAAGAGTTATTCATGGCAATGTTTCCAGGTACAGTGCCATCAGATTTTTCTATGTCAACAACAAAAGCACGATATTTAATTTATGATGCGTTAGCCCCATATTTTAAAAAGGAACTAATAAACGACTGTAGCAATTCCTATTTCTCTTAATGTTTCGATGAAACACGTAAAGCTGCATCAAAAAAAGAATTGCAAGTGGCGATCAAATATTGGTCTCCAGTAAAGAATATTATTTTATTATATTCTATAACTAGTAATTTTCTGTTTCCCAGACAGAAATTAGTAGACATAGGAACATGCAATATACACACTGTACATAACGCTTCCCTCAAAGCATTAGTCAAGTTTGGTGAAAATGTATCCGACTTCATTTTTAAAATTCACAATTTTTCAGTTCAGAAATCAAAGTGTTTACAACTAGGCACCAGAGTATCGCAGATAGTACTCCTCCTGATGGATATCCTTTGGTATATAACTTCCTTTGATATCTTATTATGGTATCATTGATGCCATGCGCTTTTACTGCTGGAATCGAATGTAATTTTATCAAAGGCGAGATATTATATATATATATATATAAAATCTCCTTCGCGTCCATTGCCACAAGGAGTAGAGCAGTCTCGGTAGGTTTATCCACTTGATAAGTATATTGCGTTGCATGTAGAGGTCGGTTCTTTAAGTGGATTGTCCTGAATGAAGCAAAATCTTTTACGCCAATTAGTTTCACATATTACTTTTTGAAATCGATCGAGAAACTAGCTGATATATATATATATATATATATATATATATATATTATATATATATATATATATATATATATAAAAGTAATATGTGAAACTAATTGGCGTAAAAGATTTTGCTTCATAATAGTCTACTTTTCCCGATTTCGGTGTGAAAATTCAGGTTAATTATAAAATTTCTTATAATTAACCTCATTGTTTTATTAAATGTTATTTATTCTGGTTTTATAGTATTATTTTAAGACATTAACAAACAAATAAAAATTATTGAGACCAATAATAAAAGAACTCCTAACACACACACATGTATTTTAAATGATATGTACGTTGTATATATTTTTGTCCAGTAATTAAAGTATGGTATTTGCGTTCTTTGACGCCGGTTTGTCAAATATATTATTATTTTCTAAAATGTTTCTTTTTCCACCATAGGCTTCAAGTTTTATAAGCAGAATCTTTTGGTCCACGTAATCAAACGAATCATATGACAATATCGACTTAACAATATCGGTATATCGCAATAACTTCAATGATGTTATAATAAAGTCATATATAGCCTTATTTAAAAATTGACTTTTTGCGAACCCCCTTTTATTTATTACAAAAAATAGTATGCGTTCTTAGGTATTTATTGAGCTCATTATATAAACACTTTTAAAATATAAATATTTAAGCAATTGATTTATAAAATTCCATTAAGTTTAGAGGTCGTTCAATTGATAATTTTTAATTATCTGAATATATTCCAATCTATATTATATATTTATATATATGGCTCAAGTGGTCGAAGATGTCTTCGTTACCAAATTTAATACTTTTGAACCAAATCTGTCATCTTCTTACGTGTATTTGCTTGCATCACAAAATGCCATAAATTGACTCTTTCTCCGCATTTTCGTATTTTGTTTATTATTAGCTATGTTGTTTTATATTTATTGAAGTTTTTATTTTGAGCACGTTTTGTAAGAGAAATATATTTTAAAAGTATTTTAAATTTGTATTTATTTTACTTAACCATTGTATATTTTTTCAAAATTTATGTAACATTTGTCTTAGGCAATATGCTGCCAAGGAATGACCTTTCCCTTTTTTTTTTGTTCCCCTGAGGAAAATGCATTAAATTGCATACCCCGGCTGTTGCGAGCCGGCGATTATGTGGGGCTCTCCTCCCCAGAAGGGGTAGGCCTACCCACTACAAATCTCAGGGATGGTCTTCTTCAGGCATGGAGGAAGCCCCCGGGAACGCGAAGCGACTTCCGGGAACCCCCAGCCTCCGCTCCCCTGTCGATACAGGGAAGCCCTCCTCGGGGGAGGCTACACTTCCTCCCCCGATCTCCAACACCGACGACGCCCCCCGGCCACGGAAGGGGCGTGGTGCATCCCGCTGGCGACCCGCGGCGGCGCCGCAGCTGTGCTACCGATCCCGGCGCCGCCTTCTTCGAGCGGAATCGGCCATCTCCCGACTTTAATTTGATATGTACTTCAGCTAGTTTATATTTGCAGTCTGAAAACTGTCGTAGTTACAAGAGACAAAAACAGTCCCAAGTTCAAGATATATTCAGACACGTTGCAGCATATAACATCGAAATGTAATATTTGAATGAATAAATAAAATTACAGTATAGGAAATGCATAAACAATTTTTAATTTAATTCCATCTAAATACAGATTTTATAGTACGAAATTAGAAGTTGAAATTATTTCATCTATTTATATATTTATAAATAAAAACACCAGAACCATATTAATTCTTCGTTCGAGTTCAAAATATTGGAATTTTATAGTGGTTGGTATATCTAAATCACGTTTCCCTTGTTCTGTGTTCAGATTCGAAACCGTACCGGTGCAAGGTGTGCAGCCGCCGCTTTCGGCGTAAGGACAACCTAGAGCGACACATCCGCAATACTCACCCGGCGCACGCGCCCGCGCCTGCCGCAGCCGTCGACTGTGACGTGCTCGCACTCAAACAACTCAGTGTTAACGGCGCGCTGCCCCTCCCGTCCGTCCCGAAAAAATGCCAAAAATCAGAGAAAATTCTCCTCGAAATCCTCAACCCCTTGCCACCGCTCCCTCAAGAGGTGATACAAAAACACATGTTGGTCGAGATCAATGAGCACGTCGGCCATAAAGAAAAAGAATTCAATGAATCGAAAAAGAGCGTGTTAGAAAAATCGTACATTATAGAAGCAAACAACGCACGTCAAAGCGTGATCGTCGGTAACTGTGCGCCGGAGAGAAAGATCTCGAGCCCTCAGGGCAACGAGTACGTTCACAAAATAAGAAAGGCAAACTCGATGGCGACCCAGAAGAACATTCAATTACCGCCGATAGACGAGAAAAAGATAATCGAGCTGGAACAAAAGAACAGCTTGGACTTAGGCGCACCACCCAAGGACGTGGAGTTGTACAAGAAGATCCTGTATGAGAAGTCGGAGATAGACGTGAGCGCGGCCACCGACGAGGAGCCGAAGGTTCAGCAGACTTCGTCCCCGGAGATGCACTGGCGGCGGAAGATGAAACTCAGTATAAATTAGTAAGTTTAATTTGAGTTATTGTAGTTTCTTACAAAAAATTATCGTTCCTAGTAATTACAACAGTCGGAAAGAATTGTTTCAAATAAAATCACCCTAATCCAGCATGTACACTTTTCATCGACATCGACATCCTAGCCGACATGTATGCGGCGACCAGTGGCGTGCACAGAGTTTTTAGACAGGCACTATCCAAAAATATTCACAGCATATTCATTTAGGTTCGTCGTCGTTTCTGTATGACATGGATGTGATGCTGATGGTAATGACTTTATAAACATCAATTTGCGCATAATCGAAGTGGCCTTTCGGCCGGCGCATTTGTCTGATTTTCTGTGTTTGCAAAATTAATACTAATTATCTAGTTTCTAAGTAGTACAGCAAAAAAGTTGGTCGTGTTTTGTGTTTGTTTGTTGTTTGCGCGGTACGATTGGAACTTACGTCAATATATTTTATAAAACGATCGTACATTTCTGACTCATTAAAATACCTTAAAACTACTACTAGTTGCTCTTTACTGCTCACGTCTGGTGTTTCATCGACCATCACAGCGACAAAATTAGTAGTAGTGATTTGTTGTTTTATTGTGTCGATCATTATCGACGCAACACTAGAGATAAGGTCATTTTGAATTTGATTTGATAAATCCGTAAATGAGCTAGTACTATTCTGTAAATGATTTCGTCGTATTTCGCGAGCAAATGCTTTTCCGATTGCTCGTGTTTTTTTGCCGCGGTACCAAAGTGCAATGACGCCGGTAATCTATGTAACCGGCGTCATTGCAGGCCAATTTATTGTTACAATAAAATAATAAACAAGGGAAACAGAGCAATCGATTACTGTGTGTGCAACCCATGAGCCAATTATATAAATCATATTGTTTTGTATTGAATTTACGGGTAACTTTACCTTTAATTTGTAATAATTGCAAATTAGGTATACACCGGCCTTTCGCGATCACTTGTTTTTTATCACTAAAAGATTTGTTTTTTATCACTGAAAGATGTATCATTGAAGTTTTGAAAACGCATCACCCTTTTATTTTATGTACACACACACCACCCGAACAACTTTCACAATAAAAAATTTCCATTTTTCTAACTATTATCACAGTTAAAAAACAAACACTGCTAACACAAAACGAATCAAAACAAACAATGACAATGGTGACGTTTGAATTCATAGAAACAGTAAAATAATACGGCCAAAATACGAAGCGCCAATCTATAAGCGACACTAAAACTGTTTGCCTGGATTTGCACGCATGCATTCAGATGGACTCGTAATCATGCCAATAAATCGATGTATGCGTTCCTATGTATATTTGTCACTCATAGCAAAAATGATGCACACAAACGCTACAAAAAGACATTGGCTAATTTCGAACGTTGCCATTGAACGCGGCCGGCTTAGAAATATCAAGTCATGTTGCTTAAAAGATTGAACTTACCTATTAATGTGAAAAACTGACTATCATTGCTGCTGAAAGACGATCTATGTATATGGCACTAATGGCGTGTTTGGTTGACTAGACAGAGTTTACAAACATCTCTCACTGCACTGTTGAATATTGCTTGCTTTCTATTACGCACTATAGTTGAACTTCACTGTAAATAACGCCTAACTTTTCACTGTAATTAACTCCATTAGAAACAGAGGATTTATAAGAATAATAATAATATAAAAGAAGAGAATAATAATGATAAGATATAAAAATAATAATGATAAGATATTTATATGAAAAATTGAATGCGACGTGACGATACCGTTGACGACCTCCATAGTCGAGTGGATAATACACCGGTTTCAAGGTGTCGCCATCTCTGAGGTCCCGGGTTCGAATCCCGGTGGGGGCAGATGTTTGTGTGATGAATGCGAGCATTTGTACCTTAGTCATGGTTGTTGATATATATTTCAATAAAAAATATTTATATATGTATAATATATGTATGTCTATCCGTTACCCTAGATCCCATTTCACAAGCCTTATAGAGCTTAGTTTGGGCTAGGCTAATTGGTGTAAGTGTAACAAATATTTATTTATTTATTATACCGAAACAAAATATGTCTTGTGTACATTTAAGGTAATGAATAATTTGTACACACGTACTTACAGTGCTTTACCTTCAAGATAAATTTGAGAATCGTTTCAAATGGTCAGCTGGTCTCGGTGGCAGTGAAGCGATACTTGAGGATAAAGCAGACACGTACGACACATCGATCCCGCTTACAGATACACTTTTTATTGTTTGTTTTTCTTTTTGCTAATACAATAATAGGTCATTTATAAAACTAATTTAGCCTTCCTTCTGATGTAATGTAAACAAAACTATAAATAATTATTTATTTATTCATATAATTTGAATAAATATTTCACTATTGTAATAATCACTGAGTGTGAGTAAAATAACAACTTTAATACCTGTTATAAATATATATTCTTAACAAGGGCAGAGGAAAGATGGTATTGAAATATAAGAAATGCGGCACAGGAATAATTAGTAGGGAATTGTTAACATGCATTACTTGTAATGTGCGATATCACTTGAAGTGTTCAAATATCTCCACTAAGACCAATCCAAGTTCTATAACACAAGTTAAAAAAAGTTGGCGATGTGAGGATTGTCAAGTGGAACAATTTAGTAAAAAATTTGCAACAAGCTCACCAGGTGGTAGTGCAAGTCGAAGTAAAATTATGTCCACCGAAAATTTTATTAAGCTCAAAGTTGGGACTAGGATTGTAGACGCTGCTAGTGACAGCTCTTTTCAGTCAGTATCAAAACAATGAGTCCGCGGATACAGATGAAAATAATACAGAATTTAATAAAAGTTGCCCAAAATTATAAACATTGAAATCACACAAGAAAATTCAGGACCTGAAATAAAAAACGGCAGATATGAAACTCAAATTGAAAATTGCTGAAAATGAAATTGAAGTTTTACTAGCAGAAAATATCCCTTTAAAAATAAAAATTTGGTAAAAGACTCAAAAATTAAACAATTATATAGTTTCTGTAAATCAACAGCTAAATCTAATAAGAAAAAGAAAAGAAATTGTCAGTTGAGCCAAGAACTATTAAAGAATACCCAAAGTATTACTAATATGAAAGTTAAAAATAAAATATTCATTATAAGTACAAACAAGGAACATAGCATGCTAAATATAGCTGAGCAAACATTTTCGTCTGCACAAATATGTCATTTTCGGTATCCTGGGAGCGATACATATAGAGTGTTAGATGCCTTGCAATGTACACTGTACATATAATGATTACTATTTATTATTTATAGGAGACGAAGACTTCCATACTACAAGAAATTATAATAATATTATAAACTATATTAAAGCATAAAACTAATTGTATCTGTTTTGAAACTGAAAGTCCTGCTTGATCGTCCACGGCATTTGACTACTTGAATAATTAAGTAAAATTATAAAAAAGCAGTTCACCAGCGCCAGCGCTCAATTCCAATATTTAGTCATTAACTACCTATCGTTAGCTGTAAGGTCTGTTATTATTAGTATTCAAGCACAAATGAAATAACAAGTGTCAATGAATTGAAATATAAATTGTTTCAGATATTAAAAAACAAAGGCTGAGATGGCTGATAAGGATAATGTAGTCGTGATTGGATTTGGTAAAATTTTGATATTTTATACCTACTTGTGCACTATATGTTTTATATCTATGTTTATTTTTGTAAGTGTATACAATTTTGAGATTGATATAACAGGATGTAAATGCGAAAATATATCTGGGATAGACTGATTACTTATACTTACTACTATATAAAATTGTACTAGTAATTATTATAAATATAACTATTGAGTTTTGGATACCCATCATAGACTATGTACCCATTTCTTGGTGTGTTTTATGGTTTTACAAATAAATTGGACAACAAAGTGAGAAATGGCGGATGAGTGGAACAAAAATAACACAAAAGCAGCAATAATGTATTACTAGCAATAACACATATGTGAATCCAGACCAAATGGTTGAAACGAGTATCTACAGTCTGTTAGCAATTTCGCTAAAATTCATTTCACCACAACCTAACAATATTTTTAAGTTATGATTCAATCAATAATGTTGTAATCAATGTAAAATGTTGTCAATGTTAATACAGGCATAATAATAACAAAAAATAATGCAGCATAGCACTACCGTTCTAAATTTCGTCTACAATATTTAACGGATTAATTTTCTAGAAACATTAATGAATGAATATAAATAAACTTCCATTCATTGCACTATAAATCCTGTTTATAATTTATGTCAAGTGGTTTCTCCATTGCCTATGCTGTACCACTTTATGTATCAAACACATTAGGCGCAACTACATTTTGCATTAACAAACCTATTTCACGATTAAGTATAAAAAAAATAAAAAGCTAACGTGTTAACTTTAATATTTTTTAATTGGTTGGGAACACAATGTATCACTTACTGGTGACATAAAGGACTTACATCTTTAATATTTGCTCTAGCTACGTCACTATATAGCACTGTGAACAATGGCATGTGAATTTGTTCACCTACTAAATCAACAATATAAGTTAGTTTTTTTTTTTATATTTACAAATAATTATTCAATAAGTGCGTCCAAGACGATTAGTTTTAAACTATTTTATTTTACGTTATCGATGTTTTACATTGGATGTCAACAAGTTTATGTAAATTATATTCTTTATCAGTAAAGTGCTAATCGGCTCGAAGGACCAAATTTTACGAACAATTTATTGAATTGATCTCAAAGCATAACTTTAATTAGTGTATATAGTTTTAACCATCGTTCGAGTACGGCGATCAATTATTATTTGCAGACTATTTAATTATTTTGACTCAATTATTAATAATACAATCTCTACCACTATGTTATTTGTTAACTTTTAAACCGTAATAATAGTATAGAGCGAAATAAATTAGTTTGCGATATGAGTAAAACTAACATACTTTATTTGTTTTGTATTATTTGTAATTTCGCGTTTTTTTATATAAATAGGAATTGCCTATCTTATTTTTTAAATAGAATCAAAGTGAGCGTTAAATCGCTCTGCCAAAAATGATGTGATAGAGAAACTTCAACTCCGAGTTGTAAGGAAAAAATTATAGAATTTAATAGTAGGTAGTTTTAAAAATGTCGACTGAAGATCGTGATCTCTACCATACATTGATCTCACTTATATTTTAAGTTCGTTTAAAGCGTGCTTCACACCCCAATGTCGAAAGAGGCGACTAATCTATTGTAAAATTTACCCACTCATTCACGGTGCAGTTAATGTAATAGATACTATACTGTACAATGCTCTAACATCTATCTTGGTTAACAAAATATAAGTTTAGAAAAATACAGTTAATAAGTACTAACTATTAAGCAATTTATCTATTGGTGTATTGTTATTACCGTTATATTCGAAGTATATTATTATTTTTATACCGTGTTCTTTAAAATTTGAAATATGAAACAAATTTCCATTTCATCAATTTTAGACGTTTAATTAATATTGACCAGCAAGGTTGGAGGATTATTGTTATCCAAGTAAGGCCACGATATTTTATGATGATTTGTTTTACGTTTTAAAAATCTTGAACCTCATACCCTCTAATAAGAATGCTAACTATAACTGATTGCGGAATCATCAGCCAGAGTCAAAGTAAAATTGATCATCTTAATTATTCTTAACTATCATCAAACAATCTAACTTGACGTCACCTTACTTACTTATATCTCTTAAATTTTGTACTAATTTCCGTAATTATATATCTAAGTAACTGGAAAATAAGTGACAATAAGCTCGCCCGCTATTACATCGAAACTAAATAAGAAGTGTTAAAAGTAGAGGTGTTAGATCTCTGTCTATCGTTTGCGAAGAACAGGCGTGTGTACTAATTAAATGAATGAGCAGGCTTGTGTATTAGTTGGTTTTTTTACAATATATGAATTATTGCTGACTATACTTATTTTAATATGAAATTATTATGCTATATTGAATAAGCGATAATTAAATTATACTACAAATAGCGGCTTTGTTATGTTGGTTTGTGTATATTTACTAATATTTTATAACTTTTTATGTAAACTGTACCAGATTATATGAATGAAATAAAAACTTTGAACTTGAATATGTGTTTTAATTCAACAGACTTTAAACTATGCAATGTTTTATGTTCAGTGTCAACGAGAACAATATGTTTTGGGTACTCGCCAATTTTTTTACTATTACGTACGCGACTATACAGATACGTATTTAGGGATATTTCAAAATAAATATTTTCATATTATCTTTTTTAACGAATGTATGATGGGTTTCTTTACTCGTTCATATTATACGTATAGTTTGTTGAAAGTGATCTACAATTTATTTTAATCCTGTGCATAACAGAACGGCGGCGACACTAACGCTTACAATATTTGTGACATGAACTAAATCTACAAAGAGCCAGTTTGGTTAACAAAGACTTTAGGTCTTTGTTAACCCTTATATTAGCGATGCTGTGGACGGAGATCAGTGGTAATAATAAAATACGATTAATATTTTACGTATATAATATTAGTTGCTAATGAGACCAGTTAAAACTAGCCTGCGACAATAATGGTGAACTATATTTCCCTATTTGACAAACTAAGTACGTGGCTGTACCGCTGTATCTGTCTAGTTGAATGAAGCGAATATTACATAGTGTTTGGCCTTTAATTGCGATCAGTGTCAATGTTACGACATCATTTACCATAAACTAGGTTTGCGTTATTCATATGAAATACGAGATTGAAGTATGGATAACTTTATATCTGTTATTGAAGAGTTATACAAAAGTAAAAACTGGAAGAAGATAGTGGAAACATACCACAATCACCCAGAAAGGAATAGAGTTTTATGGGTTTACCCTTCTGAAGAAAACTTTGTGTTTCTAAAAGCATGTTTGAATGAACTTCATAATGACAGTGTTTTGAGCATCGGCTGCGGCAGTGGGTTATTGGAATGGATGATCACGGAAGCTACAGGTAAACTAAGTAATTTTTCCTGGTTTCACATTGAACTTAATAATAAACCTGCACAGATATAAAACTTTAATTATATATACTACTCTAAATAAGGACTAACATATATTAATTCTAAAAATTGATGTATCAAATGTTTGTATATATGTAGTTTAAAAAAGGTAACCATAAAAATAGCACGTACCATACTCATATAAAATTGTTTAAACAACGAGACCATTTCATATACATTACTGCATATATATTACATATACATTGCTAGTTGATATCGAGATTATGCCATTTACACAATTCATTTAGTTTACCATTAAATCAAGCAATGAACTGTAAATCGTTTGCCGTGATAATTATTTTCACTTGTAATTTGAGTTACACAATGTGTTGCTGAATCGTAAGTGTCAGCAAAGCTGTAATTTTTTAAGTGTGGGTCACCTTTCAAGCCACCCGTCTTGGAATATGAACAGAAATATGTGCGAAAACTGCCGGTACAGCTTTGGCCAATGGTCAGCACTATTGGATGGATATAACACTGTATTGATACTAGTCTCCATGAGAATACGAGATTCCATTCTTATAGGGGTCAAATTTATCTTCTCCATTTTATTTGTCTTAGGACTTTCGAGACCGTCTTGCTAGCTATTATCATCTGGCCTAAACTTGACTTAACAACATGGTATACCTGATATAGACACACGGATACACTATCTTCCTATAAAAGAAAACAAACGGAGTATTAAATGCCAAGTGTCCTATTAATATATTGTGTATTATAATAGTTAAGCTCATTTCATAGTTTATGTATTAACTGCACGTCTTGTGACTTCTTCCTCATGTTTGCTTTTGTGCTGTTTTTTTTTTTTTGGTTAAATGTATACATAAATTAATAAATAAACAACATTAGTTATGTTTCGTCTAATACAAGTATTATGGTCAATTCTTATATTACATAGGGCAGGTGAAATTACTTTCTAAATGTTAATATCAAGGCCAATATAGTTTCTTATTCTTTATAGCAAACAAGCACTTAGTTTACCTAATCGAAAACAATCACAACAGCCCATCACCGCTCAGAGCCAGCACCATAAGTTGGCGTTCGGCGTATTCCTTGTATATTTTCTTCTAGTGCACCAATCTCATCTGCAGTATATTTATTCTCCAGGTATTCCTGTGTCTGGTGTAGAAATTGACAAAGCTTGGTGGCACTGCAAATATGCACCGCCTACGTTTATACCACTGATATTGACGTCCAAAGAGCCAGAAGATCGTCTTAAACAAAGACTCCATCAGTCTGACAATACTGCACTCTTGTTTTGTTATTTTAACAATAGGACGAGTTTTGAAGAGTATATTAAATATTATTCGGGTAACACATTAATAATAATTGGACCTGGTGATGGCAAAAATGTACACACGGACCCGAAACCATTTGATGATATTGAGGAACCCTGGAAACTGTATAAAAGTCAAGAAGTCAGAGACAGCAAAGATTTTATAGCCGTGTATTGTAAAATTTAATAAACAATTCTACATTTAATAATAAACCCTGAAAACTGTATATAAGTCAAGAAGTCGGAGACATCAGATTTTATAGCAGTATATTGTAAAATTTAATAATCAACTTTACATGAAACAGTCTTTATAATATTCATAAAATAACAATACAAACAAATATAATTAATTCTTCATCAATTCTATATTTTTTACATTAATTTTATTTATTGAGGATCGAACGCACGTATTCATCATAGGATCTTTTTTACCATGGATGAAATTTTGAAAATCATTATTCGATTCAGATTGAACAACATCTGGCGTCTCTTTCTGATTAACGATAGGCACTTCGTTCTCAATTCTATTGATTTCGTTCACTGGAACATCAGTAGATAAACTATTACTCGATATATCATTATCGAGGAAATGAAAATCATTGTGCATAACGTACAATGATTCTAGTGGGAAGTTCATATCGAAACGTGGCAGCAATTTGTTGTCGTCCGAGTTGTCATCGATTTCAATAACGTCATTCTGTTGATCGTCAGATACTTCGGGCATAACAGTAGCAGAGAGGTCTAAATGTCCTGAATATTGTTCTCCTATTATGTTGTCCATTAAATATTGATCAATCAACGATGGATTGTTTGCAGTGTTGTTGATTGCTATGTTATAATAGGAGTCAGATTTCACTTCATTTTTTATTTCATTTATATTTTTGTGAATATCTTCTAATGGAGGAGATGCTTTGTACTCCCGATTTAGTGGTTGATTATTAAGTAAATTTGCCGTACACATTTTCTCCAGACTTGGTGACTGAGTGTTTTGTTTGATAGTTGCTTCTAATTTGATATAACTAGGGTCATTAGTCTGTATCTTTTGTGATGGAGGAAGAAGTGTTATTGAATTTACATTCATTTGTTGATTGAAGGAAAAAATTTGATTATCATCATTGAGTTCCGTGTCCACCGGAGTTGATGCACTATCTAACATTGTTTCTTGTGGATAAGACATAATATTACTAGGAGATTCACTTAAGGTAGGTTCAGTCTGTAATTGCATAAATTGAGTAGAAATCAGATTATTGAATGTCATTGGACTTCTTAATCCAAACCTTTCATTATCTTCAAGCCTCTTAAAAGCCATTTTTTGTTGAGAATGAAACATATTTTCTTGATCAGGGCCTTTGAGTATAAGATTACTTTTAACAGATATTTTAGGCTTTTTCCTTGGTACTATTTCAGGTTCTGTGGAAATATTAACAGGAGAATTGCTAGAAGATGGAACTGGTAAGATTTGAGTCGGTGTTATGATTGGTCCAGTTACTTTTGTCATTGCTGCTGATATTTTATCAACTGGTGTCAACATAATATTATTCCGTACAGAAATTTGTGGAGCCAAAGGAAGTTTAATAGGAAAATTGCTCAAGATATTATTACAACTATTTCTCATAGGTGAACTGCTGGCCACTAAAGAGTTGACACTGCTAGTTTCCATTAAAGTGGGCTCTATAGATACAGCTGTGCTTAAGAACCCATGAAGATTTCCTTGACTATTTTCGTATGTCAGTTGGGGCGGATATTGATGTCTTTCTAGTAGTGTGTCATTAGAACTTTCCGAAATTAGACAATCTGAGTTATTATCTTCTTTACTAAGGTCTGTTATTTCTTGTGAATTAAAACTGGGTTTTTGCATGTCATTTGTAGACTTATTATTGTAGCTAATAGAATAATTAGTTGGGTTCTCAGGAATGTTATATCTATCATAAATATCCATAGGTATAGAATTCACTGTAGCATTATTTTCATTTTTATGTTCATTGGACACATTTGTTGTAGATTTTTTTTCCTCGGATTCACTGGGTATTGTCCAACTAAGTTTATTTTGCTGTTTTGACTTGCTTTTCTTTTGCTTTGTCATTTCTATAAGTAGCTGTATACCTTCTTTATCTGGATGACTTGTTAGGTGTACTACATATTTTTCTTTATTGAGACATTTGAAAGGGCAAAAAGGACATTGATGCAAATCATTTGTACTTAAGTTTGGATGGTTGGTAATGAGGTGCGAGGTGAAAACTGTCGATTGTATAGCACTATACGGGCAGTATTTACATTTGTACAAATTTTCATTGGAGTGTATTTTTTTATGCCTGCGCAAAGCGTTGTGGTCGGAAAATCTATAGTTACATACATCACATGAATACGGCTTATCACCTGCAATAATAATAAAGGATCATTAAACTAACACATACGATAACACATATAATAGACGAATTCTTTTTTAATAAATTAGGAAGTTGACAAGATTTGATCACTGAATATCAAAAAATAAATATAAAACTTGCAACAAAATTTTAATACAATCTCAATAAACATTTTTAGAATATTATTGTGTAAACAGAAATACATTGAAATGTGACCTGTATGTGACCGCAGGTGTAGTTTCATTTCCGTTTTCCTAGCGGTAGTATGATCACAGTGACCACATTTAAAGGGCTTCAGTTTTTCATGGACTGCTGCTACATGATTACGTAAGCCCCTTGCATTACTAAACTCTTGAGGACAGATTGTACATTTTGTTGGTTTTTTATGGATCAACTTGTGCTTAGACAGTTGGTTAGCAGTTTTGAATCTCTTTGAACATATTGAACCTGAAATATTTTAAAAATAAGGCTAGGTCATGTTGTTCCAATTCTATTTAAAACATTAATATTTTTAAGTGCTTATTTTAAATAGTAGTATATATTTTAAACTAGCTATACAGTTCTAATTTCTATGTAGCTAGTATTTCTACTTTTCTAAACTATTATACGCGTCTAAAGTGATATAAATATGCATTTAAATCACTTTGAAGAACATTAATACAACTCAGTCTCATATTGTAATGTTTGTGGCTTTTAGTGTTTATATATTTTTTAATATTTTATGCTTCTTTCTTCCTTCAATACTTGTAAATTCTGGTACCCACGAGAAAGTGTGCAATTTTCGCAATTTTCATAATTACCATAAGTTTACCGAGTTAGTAATATTGATAATACTTGAAAACTTAACTGTGAAAATCTATTTTAAACCACTCAATCTTATCGACAATCTATTTCAAGCCAATAAATCAAATAATATTGGGTATAATTAAAAAGGTAACAAAAAGAAACCAAAACCAGTTAAATGATTTATTTTTTGTCATTGTAATCAGTTAAATCATTTATTTTTTCTAATTGTAATCATATAACTCAAAAATGCCTTTACCGATTTGGCTAATTTTGGTCTTGAATTATTCTTGGAAGTCCAGACAAGGTTTATACGTAGAGAAAATTTAAAAAAAAATCTTGAAAAATTGTAAAATCTTTCTATACTCCCTTATACAAACAATTTGTATTAATACTTAAAAGCCAATTTGAACCTTTGGCAAAACAATCGAAGACAAAAAAGTGACGTTAGTTCTGTCAAACAAATTTAATGTCATCATATGTCATTTAAAGTAGGAACAAAAAACTGCCACTACAAATCTTTTTGACAGGACGAAATCTGTCGGATCTGCTAGTAAGCTTATAAGACTTTTGCAATACCAGTTTGACCTAGCACGAAAGTCAGGAGATTAAACATTACTCAAGATGTTACAATGCGCCACATTTTTGAGAAAGAACAATACTTCATTCCTGTAAGTGTGATTGTTATGTACATGAGGCTACTGAAATAGTCAAATATCCTAATTTCAGTATGGTTAATGATTGTAGCATACTACCTACATAGGGACCCTATCGAAAAATTAATAAAATCCCCACTTATCCACAAATTTCAAAACTAAGGGTTGTAAAATTTGTATGTGTGAAATATACCATTTGTATTAAACACTAAAGACAAGTTTTGAGAATCGAGAGTAATGAAATCAAGTGTTATTTTCACACTCGCTCTGGAGGTTCAGAATGTGTTTGTTGTTAACTTTTTTTAATTCTTCCTGTTCAAGTTCAAACAAACGATTACTAATAATGTCAAACAAAGAATCAACGTACGTTTCTACATAAAAAAATCACAAGAATTTCATAAAGTCTAACCAAACATATCTGAGCCTCATACAAAACAGTTTATAAAAAAATAAACAATATTTAGCATATTTTTGACTTTGATGTAAAATCTGTCAGTTAGCTCTTAAAAATCAATATAAATATTGTACATAATTTTAATTCAGATTTTAATTATATTAGTCAAATAAAAACCCCATAGCCTAAAATATTTCGGGAATATTTGCCGATGTTTTTGTCAAAGTCACAATACAAAATTCTCAAGTTGTGATCTGTAAAAGATCGAGTTTTGGTTTCGTCAATGCGAAAATGACTGCCTCAGAGTCTACTACACACTCACAATGACATGACAATAGTTATATTTTCGGAAGATCTTACATGGAGAAAAATCTAGATCAAATGTTCTTTCAACTTAGCTCATAATAAGAATTTGCAGAATATTTACGTGTTTATTATGAAATATATGGTTTTTACTCTAGCAAAGACGTTTGCGTGATATTTGATACTTTTTATAGTAGATCAGCAATTATTTATTTTTATTTATTTAACCTTTATGTACATATATTGTTGTGTAAAGGTGGATTTAATGCCTTAGGCATCACAGACCAGTCAACCTTAAAATAACGCAGAAATACAGAGTTTATTTATTTAAGAAAAGGTACACAAACAGATGACAATCCTAACAACAATATATATACATCACAAAACAGAATTATCTTCATAAGATTGTCCACTCTATCATAGATTCCCCATCTCTGCTAGTCTTAATTAATCTCATTACGAGCTATAGATCTCGTGACTGTCACCCTAAGTTGTTTTCACTACAAGTTTACCCTAACAAAACATCCTATCATAATCCAGTGGCACGCATGTGCCGCCTATACAATGACATAATTCAAGAACATAGTGATGTCGAAATTGATGTTATGAATTCTAGTCCTAGTAACTTTAGAAGGAATGTTCACAGTATTGTTAAGTAACTAATTTAGGTTTTAGCATAAAAAAATATGTATTGTTAATATAAAATTATATAATATACCTATATATATATTGCCTATTCAACGTAATTATAAATTAAAACAAATTTATATCTATGTATATATATTTATGCCTATTTTATATATTTGTAAATATTATTATAACTATGTTATTTTACCTTTGTTTGTCACAGAAAAATTGTAATCTTAGGACGCATATTATTCGAGCATAGTCAGAACCATTAACATATAATTCTTATTTGTAAAAATATAAATAACTGTACTCTGTTTATGTGTAATAAATAAAAAAAAAAAAAAAAGAATGACTAGACTGCCATCCAATCAAAGTGTACACAGCATGATCTCATGAAACAGTCACAGATAGATATTATACAAAAAAATATATAATAATAAAAAGTACAAAACCCGTAATAGCTACAAATCCTGGGATCCAGCCCTGAGTACATCTGAAATGCTTCTTTTAAATGAGATAAAGTTATTATCAAAAATATCAATGTTATTGTTGTTCCTTGCCAACTCATTGTAGACTCTCGCCATCCTAAGTAGGAAGTGTTGTTAGTGTAAATCTGACAAGTGAAGGTGTTAGGTCGGCGAGATCTATACAGAGTATTAATAGATGCTGAGGAGAGCAGAACTGGTGCATCAATATACGAGTACAAGATTTTATGAAGACATAAAAGATCTTTTGCGTCGGTCCTGCAAGGTTACAACACCAAACTTTGCCAACCTGAGACGTACCAATGGACATTAAAAACAGATTTTAATACATACACATAAAATATAAGTATATATAGAATTAATGAAAAATCCTAATATATAAATATAATATAAATAATACACTACTGCATAATAGCCTGATATCATACTTTATAGCCTAACACGTCCCTCGAAGAAAAATTTGCGCAATTTATGTTTAAGGCTATATAACGGAGTGCATTCCATAATAGAATAGACGCAAAAAAGAATGAAGAATGTATCGTGTGAGGTCTGCCTTTTAAGTCGTGTCGTTTGAAATAAGTATTGACAATCTAATAGGATATTACCATACTCGTATATTGTTTTTCAAAGAATTCTCAGCGCTATTAACACACTTTTGCTTGTGTTCAAAACATTTATTCCACTCCGAAGTGAGGTTATTTAAAATGGCCGATTAGTATGCATCAACAGCTTCTTCGGGTGAGTTGAAACGTTGACCACGAAGACTTTGCGTAATTTTTGGGGAACGTAACAAAATCATTAGGGCTTGAGTCAGGGCTGTAAGGCAGATGGTCTAAAATTTGGTCATTTTGGGTGCTCAAAAACATCATTGTTTGGCGAACAAGACAGTGTGCGAACTTGCATTGTCATGGTGGAGTATCATACTACATCTTGGATTGTTTATTTCGAAATTCGGTGATAACTTGTGGCAAACTAACAATGGTATACCAGTCAGCGTTAACGGTCTTGCGATCTTCAAATACAGTAGTGGCGACGTGACGACCCTTTGCCACACAGGAGGCAACCATTTTTTTTTATTTTGAAGTGCTCCGTGAGCGTATGACCTTAGTCGGGTTTGGATCACCCTGGAAGACCCAGACAGTAGATTGCTGCTTAGAATCTGGATCGTAAGCATATATCCAAGAGTCGTCACAAACTAACCATACGAGGGTGGGTTAAAAAGTTCGCGGAATGGAGGGTACAAAGTAAGAAATAAAACACAAAATTATTTTTCCTTCTCAGTGTATTCCCCCTTAACCCAAAGGACAATGCCCATTCCTGCCCCAGCACGCCCAGAATAATGATTCTGACGAAATGTCTTATTTAAATATAATAAAAATTTTGAGATCAATTAAAAATCAGATAAAGCATTGGATAAATAACTATTAAAATATATTTTTCAATTGATATTTTGTCATTTCCGTTGTAATTGCTTAGTCTGTGGTAAAGAATAATATCCAACTAGTGATGGCGAAAAAATCGCTGGAGGTGTTTATATCGATAAGTCACGATGAATTACGTCAATAACATTTAGATATCCATGGATGTTAAAATTCTCTCTCTTATCTATAATCGAGCGCCTTCATTTTATTATCGAGTTTAAATAAATGCGAATCACAACTATCAATGTTTGAATGAATGTTGTATTGTTCTGTGAAATGACACATTCCTGTCTGTATCTAACTACGTCTACGACTAACGTAACATTTCATATGGCAGGCTTTTCACGAACACGTAACGCTATCACTGTTTGATACATTGGGTATTTTAAATTAGTGCGATATAGCGATTGGCATCAGTCAGAATCTTAAACCTATACGAACGGTCGACAAAAATTCAAAAGCATCGAATTTAATATGTTACGTTGGTGAAATAGTTCCAGTATGTTTTTGGTTTGGTTGATAGTTATTAGTGCGATGCGGTCTCTGTACAATCTACTCGGCATTTATATATGCCAGTATTACATACTGTAATATTGCTGATTGGCATAGGTGTACATTCACTTGTTAATCTTTTAATTAACAAAGTTAGTATTTCTATGTGTAAACGGATTAACTTTTAGGATAACTTTAAAATAGTTAACGAGTCATACTCTATTTAAACAATGGGTCACGGTTAAAATTAAATGGCGTACGTTGAATGTATCCCGGTGACAATATCCGTGAGCTAACGTATTACGTCGACGTGGTGGTGCGCTAAGCAAGCATCGCTAGGATTCATAATTATATTCATAATGAATTGCGAGGGACTTCAAATTCCTTTCAGGTCCACAGATAATATAACCGAGTAGTATATAATCCAAGGCTTAAGCCATGGGTCGACGTTGAAGTCGCATTTATTAATAGAGAGAGATATATATAGAGATAACGTTTCATACTGATCGGATCGTTTTTTTTTTTTCTCCTTGAATCCTTATAGAGGAAGGCCCGTATTAAGAACATTTTTTAAATCTGGTTTAGTTAATGTGTGTTGTCTCATTTCAACTTTCAATAAATATTTTAAGTTAAAAAGAGAGCAATCTGTAGATTAACTAAATCAGCTTTAAATTGGGTTTATTAATACGGGCCTCTAGGTTATGCACGACTAATTTCTGCCCGTTTGCCTTTAGCATTCCTGATCATAGAGCTTTTTGTAATGGCTTGATGAGAGGGAGCGATACAAAGACATCGAATTAGTATTTTCGATAATTTGTGCGAAGTCCCATCACTACTATCACTGTGACACATTCATTCTGCGCAGCCCTGTGCATCCATATAAATCGTCTACCAATAGTCTTTTTTGCAGCAACACTCTTTCGTTCAATACCACAGATTAGTATACCTACTATTTTAGTTCAATACTCAATCTTTAGATCAACTTCATTCTTCATTCAGTTTTTTTCAATTTGAAACTGCTACTGATACTTAGCGGCTTTCATGATATTAAATAAGTACAAAACGATTATTTTGAAGTTTCAGAATTCTGCGTTTGCATTTTGTTGTTTTCGTAGTTGATTTGCTCGCTCGCCGTATTTCTCCCTGCTATATAAATAATTGACACCAGGCTTTCTTTTTCAACGGATTTATTGAGTTGTCTACCTGATTTCGGATATTCGTTTGTGCTTTGGGTTTTTTAACTTTTGTTGATAACAATGCTTCGTTGCCTAAATTACGGCTTACGCGTTAAACGAATACAGAGTCACATTGTTACAAATTACAAATGGCAAAGGCACATTGCTACAAATCTGTCTCAAGAATTACAAGCATTATATATATTTTTTTTTTTCGTTATGTCTCCATTTATATAAGATATTTTGCAAATCCTGTGATTAGAGGAAACAGCGCCTAATAAATTATTAACAGCAATGTTGCCTGGATACGTAAAATATTGGCAAAATTCAAAGAGTAACAATGGTTTTAGATCCACATTTACTTTTGAACCTGTCCTTTATATAAAATAAAATGCAGTTATATTTAAAGTACAGTTATAGAGCTATCAAATGGTATAAGTCTGAACTCTGTGCGTTTCTGGGGCAGAGCCTCATACAAATATGGGCATTGTCCTTTATACATTTGTTTGAACTAACAATTGATTTATTAATACCTTCGAAAAAAAAATATTTATCTTTGTCGTCAAAATAGGCCAAAATTGCGCTCTTCCCTTCTTCATCGCTGGAAAATTTCTTCCCTCGAAGCTCTTTTTTCATTTTTGGGAGCAAATAATAATCACTTGGGGCTAAATCTGGGCTATAGGGAGGATCTTCCAAGATTTCGAGGCCCACTCTTTGAACAGCAGTCATCGCAACTTGCGCCTTGTGCACGGGTGCATAGTCGTGCAAAAGGAGCACACCTTTAGTCAATTTTCTTCCGTCTTTTTTCTCTCACAGCATCTCGCAGACGTTCTAATAGTGCAGCGTAGTACTCTCCAGTGATAGAGACACCCATTTCTTTATAATCAATAAGGAGGATTCCTTCTGAATCTCAGAAAACAGTAGCTATGAGTTTTCCAGCCGACGGAGACACTTTGAATTTCTTCGGAGGTGATGTGCCGTTTTTGTGCCACTGCATGGAGTCTTGTTTGGACTCAGGCTCATAATGATGAACCCAATGATGAATCTTCAGTCACAATTCGGTTCAAACCTTTTGTTCAGCACAGAGCGCTAAAAACTCGCGACAGCACTCTTCACTCCACTGCTTCTGGTGTGGCGTGAGCATTCTCGGCACCCATCGTTTGACATGCCAAGATGATCATGTAGGATATTCAAAATGGTTGTAGCTGATACTCCAATAATTTCTGCAAGCTGTATTTTCTTCGTACGGGCATCTTCCAATATGATTTTTTCAAGTCTTTCCACGTTTTCTGCAGTGGTTGCCTGGACAGACCGCCCTGGCCTCGGATCATCTTCAATCGAATCTCTGCCTTGCTTAAACAGGTTGTGCCACTTGTAAACCATGGTTTTACCAGGGCAAGAATCCGCAGTAAACAGAAGACATCTCTTCCAAAATAGTCTGGGGAGGTTTTCCTTATTTAGTAAGGAACTTGATGTCTGCGCGAAACTCAATTTTCTCCATGTAGCAAGATCTCCATCTTCCGAAGTGACTTGTTGATTGATGTGTAGCTCAGGTAATTATTTTTTTTTTTTAACTTAGAGTTTATACTCTTAATGAGTGTCACAACTAGTGCAGGTAGTAAAAAGTCACCTTTCCCCCCTCATTCCGCGAACTTTTTGACCCGCCCTCGTATCATGCTTTGACTCTCCTCGATTAAATTGCTGCAGTGTTTTGCGACACCAACTAACGCGGGCTGTTTTTTGGTCGCCGCTAAGCTAATATGGTATCCAACGAGAGATCAACTTTCTTACGTCAAGTTCTTCGTGTAGGATTTGATTTGATTTTTGAGCAGTGGTCTCTGAAATTCCCACGAATGCCGCTATATCAAGTTATATCACATGACGATCTTCGAGGATTGGCTACCGCGCGTCTTTGATATTCTCTTGCGTCATGGCGGTTTTCGGACGACCTTCGTATGGCTTGTCACTAAGACTAGACTGCCCACGTTAAAATTCCAATTACCAGCGTTCTACAGTCCTAAGACTTGGTGCTGCATCACTAAACACTGAAGTGATCTCCTCAAATCAGACGTCGCGATAATCCTCTTTGAAAATTGTAGAAAATTATCACACGAAAATTTTCTTTAGACATTTTCACAAGCAACTTGTCACCTTTGAATAGACGATACAATAAAACTATTCGGCCGATCTAAAAACATTGATTTGTTTTCGAACTCTAAATTCAAAAAGATGAAAATGCAAAATTTTTTTTTATAATTTCAGAAGGTTGGCAAACTTAAAAGGCAGCCCTCGTATCAGAATGTTGAGACGGGCATTTAAGGTGAGCATTAGAAGTAGAACAGGGTCTTATTATGGGATGTACATTGGTGTGGGAATTAAGGTAACTTGGTGTGCAGTAACCCTGCACACTTAAGAATGGATTACAGGGTCAATAAAGCTCTTTTATTTCTGCACTTTTGAGTAGATAACCACATTAAAAGTTGTCGGTATTTTGACACATAAGATCTAAGTAGCACATGTCACCATAGTCAATGACTATGAAGATCAAAGTCTGTGCAAACAATTTTTTACGTCTATCAGTAATTCTTTAAATGGTAAAGGCAAAAAATTCCTTCTGGGGCTGCCATTTCAGATTTACTGAATTATATCCAATTTGACCAAATAATAATTGTAAAGTTGTAATAGTAATTGGTGGTTCAAGTTTTTTTACATATGCAAATATGAAAAAAATATTTTTTAAAATCAATATATTACAAATGTAGATTTAGAATCCAGAAGTAAAATTTATTACTAAAAATTACAAATTGCAATGACAATATCAATTAAAGATTTACTGATTTAAAAGAACAAATTGTCAATGTTTGATGTTATAGAATATCAATGTAAATAAACCAGTACAAACTTAAGACTAAGTACGACACCAGAAACAAGACACAGGTCACATCAAATGCAAAACAATGTACACCATCCGAGTGCCAGCATACAAATGACAGTTTGGACTTTTTTTTCCATCAAGAGAGGAGGCTGAGAATCCTCATGGATACCACCGCAATGGCAAGTAGAGATGCGGTGATTATGTCGGACTCCTGGTGAATCGAGGCAGCTCGACCCAACAGAACTATTGACTAAACTCAGCCTAGCCTTGGCCATAAGGGCCCTACGGCTTGAATGGAGAGGTACAGTTTGGACTAGTGCACATGCTTTGTATAAGGCTTGGAGCCTAGTGATGTGGGGGAAACTGTAATTGCATAATATTCACACTCATGATATAACCTATTTATTGCAGATAATATATCATACAATATACTTTGACTAGAAAATGACAATGTCTTATCTGATATTGAAAAAGATGTAAAAAATCAGATTTTATGTTAAGTGTATGTCACCCGTAGATAACTATTTTGCATATGTAAAGTTTGCATAACTGCAAAATCAGTACTCACACATAGTTAGTTAGTTAATTTGAGTGGGCTTTTATCTGCACTTAGCATTACAGTTAGGCCATTGTGCATCCTAAGCTGGCTGACTTTGCTCTTACTCCAATCATAACAGATCTTCCCAGAATAGAATAACAGAAGCCTCTAAGGGTACTATGCTTCCGGTAGGAATACTGGGGAGTGGAGAATTCTGGATTTTGACCCTGTTTAATTTTGTGAGCGAACAGGCAAACTTTTTGGATGCTACTGGGCCTGCATCTTTCATTTGTTTGCATCCCTCATTGGCTTTCCGTTCTTTTAGTTCTTTTCCATTTTTATAATAAAATCATAATATTATTTTCTTTAAATGCGAGAATTAATGCTTTTTATCGATAGTCGATGAAAAATTTGGTGACACTATTCAACGTGACGTATTCAAATGTCAAAGTCCATGCGTAGTACTAATGCCATCTAGCGAATTATGATGGTATTATGTAAGAACAATCTGTAGTGAGTGATAATTTTGGCATTATGAACTCTACTTAACAAAAAATATGAGTGATAATGCATATAAATAATTGTATGCATAAGTCTTTCGTAATTTTAGTCTTTCACCAATCATAATGTCAAGATCTTGGTGTGTATCTTAGCGCGTGTTTTGTTAATGTGTGAGTTTAGCGACACTGGTTCTCGCACAAAATCGGCTGCATGCTCCTTCCACCTGTTTTTTATGTTCCGTGGTTCCATCAGTCCAAGTACGTGACACAGAGTGGTTAGCGTTTAACCATGTCTCGTCAATAAAAACAACGTTCTCCCAATCAGTTATTTTTAGAGCCTCTCTTAAATATTCACATCTTTTTAAAATTATGTCATACCTTTCCATTAACATTTTCCTTTTATTGGTTTTGGCGAATTCAAAACCAATACCATGTAGCATTTAGATAAAGCGGTTTTCGCTCCACTAAACAAGCCAGCCTCTTTTAATGAAATCATAAGCAGATTTCTGGTTGGATATTCATTGCGGGTATAATAATTATAAACGTGATTACTTATTGCATCAGCATCGGAAGAATCAACACCGGTTACTGGCTTTTGTCTGCGTCTTTTCTTAGGCGTCCTTAGAATGTTTTCTTCACTGCCTGAAGCACCAAACCTTTCTTTATTGATATTATATATTGTTTTGGCACTGATTCCAAGAGCTTCTGATAGCCGCTCTTGTACTTACGGGCAATAAGGGTCCGCCATTTTGTGACTCACGCTCGAAATAGTCCTGTAGCTTTATGACAAGCTCCCGACATTGACTATTCAATGTTTTTCCTCGTTTCGGCATTTTAAACAAACACAAAGTCCAAACACAAAGCAAAATCAGAGTCCAATAACGTGCCAAAGTCAACGTAAAAGCAGGATAATCAATAAACTGGTGAAAGCCGGGTCACAATAATAACAAATACACTGAGGGACGTAGTCTATGCGCACGAGTACGAAAGACGACTGAGTTGGACGATTGACATTGTCAGTCGTTCACAGCAGCTGGGTTGCCAATGGCAAAATTAATCCAATTCCCTAAATAAAATATTTGTAACAAATAAATTTCATGTATAATTTTTTCTGTATGGCAATAATTTATTTCATCGATATTTAATGTCAATGTCAAGTTTATCGAAGCTTATCGAGTTTCATGCTCGCAAGGCAATGTAGTATAAAAGAAACCTCCAAGTGCTATAAGTAATATTTCTATCATTCTAATTAATTTTTTTCAGTCTAACTATAATCTGTTTTTTTTTATTCCGTGAATACCACATTTACCGTAAAAATATCACAAAAAACAATATTTAACTATTGATAAAAATAATGCAAACCGCCGCTATTAAATCGCGCCAAAAACTCCTCATTCTAATACATTCCGGAACACAAAAGTATGCAGTGAGTATTACCGAGCACATCACTATGAAAGCGTGACCAACGAAGTAACTTTGTAAAAGCGCTATACAAAGGGGAAATTATAAGTTTTTTTTTTATTCTTAAATTATTTAAAGTACTAAAAGACAAATAATAATACAATTACGTAACTTTGATATTTTGACAGAAAATTGTATTGATAAAAGTTGTTCTAAACGATTTTCCAAATGTGTTCCTCATAACAAAGTTATATGTACAACCAAAAAAAGTAAAGTGTCATATCGGTAATCTTAGAGCGGCCCGACTATAGTTATACTATAGAAAACCTGTTATTGGCCATATATTTTTGAAATCATACTAATCAATAATGTATGTTTACTTCCCAAACAAAATAAATAAGTAGATTTAACCCAACACTCTTATGATAATAGAAAACATTGCAAGATTACTTGCACCTTGAAACACTTATGAAGAAACTGAATGATACTTACAAGCATGTGATCTTTCCTTCAGATGACATTTCATATGTATATTAAATAGTCTATATTTTCTAAATGTTTTGTATCCACAAATTTCACAAGTTGGTAGCTCCATATCTATAGAGTGCATTTTCCATAAATGAGTATGCAAAATATCAACACTTACACAGGCTTTAGTGCATTCTGGACAAACAAGTACACCATTTTGGTGACATTTTCTGTGGTATATAATATTCTTTTCTTCTTTTAAGCGAATGAAACAATCATCAACTGAGCAAGCAATTCCTGTTTTTTTTAATTCTTTTAATTTCTCATCCTGATTAGTATGCAATTGTTGATTAGATAGCGAAGCTATCTCTTTACTTTCATTGTTCTGAGCCAATTCCTGATTTGTATTATCACTTGCAGTGATTCTAGGCTTAATTGATGATATTAAATCTGGTGTTATACTAGAAACTTTGATTAAGTTACATGAAGATGTTGTGTTGGAACTTGTATCAGTGATATTTACATATTGTTTTGGTGCTTCATTAGTGTAAACAATATTTATGCTGGCTTCCTGTATAATTTCTTTTGGATCTACTGCTTCAAAATTTGGTGCACTCATTTTGTTCAATTCATCTAGTGATATAAAAGCCACACCTTTAGGCAAGTCGTTATCTACATTGACTATGTCTGGAAATATCTCTATCACATGAGGTATTTTAACATCAGTACCATTTTGCTTAATAGGTGGTGCAAGTGATGTATTGGATATTTTCTCTACTTTTTTTAATTTAGAATTTTTCAGAGCAATATGGACTAGACTCTTGACCATTTTCTTTACATCCTTAATACCCATTTTATGATGATTACGTAGGTGTGTTCTCAATGTTTCTTCTGCATCAAATATACTTGTACAACCTGGACAGGCAATTTGTATATTATCTGCAAGACCGTTTGTTTTTGCAAGCTCTGGGTGAACCGTAAATAAGTGGAATTTTATATCATTTTCTGCAAGTGCCATAAAAGGGCATGCCTCACATTTATAGAAGGGAGTAGATCCAACAGTTTTTTCTTCATACGACATTACTTTATCTTTGGTGACAGCAGGTTTAATGTCATTTGCTCCACTGGGATTTACAGCGGACACTCTATTCATATTTATCACGTAACACGGATTATACATATTATTGTATTGAGCGTCCGAAGACATCATACCTTTTATAACTCTAGTTATTTTTTCTTTAGTTACTACGTTCTTTATTGATTCGTTTATTCGAGTATTGGATTACAGATGAGTAAACTATTGGTTAAATAAGTAATCATAACATAAACATAATGATATGCATATATAATAATATTTCATACATTTTAATAATAATCAACAATACTTTTTTTTTTTTTTTTTATTCCATTTTTTTGGCTTGAACGGGGCTTTGTGCAATTCAGCCAACGGGACGAGGGTGAAAGGTAGGGAGCTGAAAGATTGGTTGTGGAATCGGTATTATCGGATTTTAAGGATCAAGGACAGTAGGTATATATGCATAGTTGTATAAATGAACCTGAGTCTCGGTCTTTTGAAAATAACATATCCACGTGCTAATTTAGT
Organism: Scirpophaga incertulas; assembly: GCA_036419045.1. Taxonomy (NCBI): domain Eukaryota; kingdom Metazoa; phylum Arthropoda; class Insecta; order Lepidoptera; family Crambidae; genus Scirpophaga; species Scirpophaga incertulas. Next base: position 18,540,898 of record CM071630.1, on the reverse strand, counting down.
AATTTTTCAAACAATATCACTACGTTAAATTTGCAGTCCATATATATATAGTATATATATATTATATATATATATATATATATATACATATTTAATTAATATTAAATAAAAGGAATTTATATTAATTAGCCAGTATATGTGTAAATGCACCATGATGTAGCATATTTGTCGTACAATAGTGATTATTAAAAACTGGTTGAAATTGAACGAGCTTCGTTTACGCATAGTGGCATAAAAGCAATCCACGCATGCCGCCGCAAACATGCAAACCGAGGAGCTGTAAAACCTGGGCTGTGGATCAGCTGAAATAATACAATCCAAACTATTTATTAAATCAATATCGTCGGAAAGTTTTTTGGTATAAACAAAACAAAATTCATATAATGATACTGGCTACACACCCTTTCCAATCACATATTTAAAAAATAACTCGCTTCATATTAATTCGAAATGCGAACTCGGTAAGCTCTGAAAGAAAATACCTGTCTGAATATGAAAAAAAGATGCCAGTGTATCGGAATGTTTTAATGAAACCTGCCGTATATTGGCAGAAAATGCCGGACGTACTCGATCATACGTGAAGCTTAGCATTTAACTACGAAAGCCAGCGTTATTACCAGCGTTGTAAGATCTCCATCAAAGTCAAAATGAAAGTTTGCTGTGTTGCCGTGTGTAATATCAATGTAGTCTGACAAAAATGCGTCTATTACGGCGTCTATGCGCTGAAAGCGCGGCCGTTGCCCGTCTGCGGGTATAATAGAGGGATGTTCAGATTTGTGCGGCGCAGGGCTGTCACTGTCGAGTTATATATCTATATTTGTATATACAGATCAACTTTCGCTCTTGTCCTCAGTAACTGACAAGGTCAAAAGTAAAGTGCTAACACCCGTTCAACTGACGATCTAGCTGTCATAGGTACCCCATTATATATATTACTAGCTGTGTCCCGCGGTGTCATCCGCGGACGGTTTGCATTGTTTATATATTTCTATAGTAATCTATTGCTAAATTAAGCTTATGTTACTCAGTGATAATGTAGCTTTCTAATGAAATAAGAATTATTAAAATCGGTCCAGTACTTGTTGAGTTTATTCGTTACAGACAAAAATACAAATCTTTCCTCTTTATAATATTACCCATATCAGATGGTTATTTACCTATGTAATTGCTGATTTCCATTACTAATACTTTCCTTAATTATATTATAACCGAAAAATAAATTTTTGTATACATGCCAATGAATATTAAGGTAACTAATATAAAACGTTACAGGTCAAAAAAATTGTTTTCACAGAGCTATAGCCAATAATGTCTAAGATTCTGACGCAAATAATAAACAAATTGTGAGAATAAATAATAATAAACGATAACATTTTAAGGCAATTTTATTAAAAAAATTATAGTTAGGTACTATAAGATTTTAAATTACATTAGTTACATAGATCCATATAAGAACAAAATAAACGCCAATAAAAACCTATTGTTAACTTCTTACTAATTAAATTTTACTTGTATATTATGAATACGAAAAGTTTATAACACAACTAACGGCCCGGTTTGTGCTTCACTACGTATAAAGAGAAATAATCAAAACAAATAATTTTAACATCAAATTCATTCAAACAAAAAAATATTTTATTAATTGCTAACTATTTTAAAACTCAATCCAAAACATTTGGATAAATTATCGCTGACAAATTGCTTTAATCGAAGCACGTTCAAAATGAAATGACCGCATGAATTTCTTTGTTAGAAAAAAATATATAGATGTCCCTCCCCGGATCTCAAACTACTAAAATGTATCAAAAATCTTAACACCTGAACCAGTAAACCGGATTGCCATTAGTATAAAAAATATAATATTCAATGTCAGGTATACTATAAACATTCTCGAACAAAACTTATCACTAAAGATCATTTAACTTATGACAATTTTGATAAGATAATAACTATAACACATAAGTTTTATCTTGATGGCACACAAACATGTTTTTATACCGAGGTCGATTGAATAGACTACGAACGTAACTACAAACAGAAATAACTCCAATAAGTATGCAATACATGAAAATAGTTTTCTTTGAGAATACTACTGAACTTTTTTATGTTTTATTGCGCTGAGGATAATGCATTGAATTGCATACCACAAGAGCCGGTGGTTATGCGATCGCCCCCGCTACGCCTGTACGCAAGCACATCATCCCGAAGGAGAGCTGCATCGCGCCCAGACGAGGCCATGGGAACCCTTGCGGACAACTACTATGACCTCGTCAGCGTATGGCGACTAGCGCCCACACCAGGTCACCACAAAGGTGGCTGCCGTATATCTCCGGCCATCCTCCGACCCAAAATGGGTCTCATGCACGACAACCACTCCCTCTTAAAGAAACCGCCACTGGCCGCTAGAAGCGGGCCGCTAGGTTGGACCCGGCCCTTCTACAGGCACTCACGGCCTCTCGGGGAGCCCTCTGTCAGACTATTAGCCGTCACAAGACGTTGTCCAGGGACTACGAGGAGGTTATCTGGCGTCGCACCGAACTAAACAGAGTGGAGGCAACCCTAACGTGGGCCCTGCGGAACCCGCTTAGCATTCCAGTCGCCTCGTTGGTCTAGACTTAATTACAATTTTATATTTAAGTCCGATCGCTGTATAACGTCGACGTTTAACCATGGAAGCAGCCTGGTTATTAGAGAAAAGTTGGTGCTATAATAATATGAAACCCTGAAGTTTCTATTAAACACCAAACGGCTAATAAATTTCTCTTTTGTTTTCATATAAACCTTAACCTATTTGATAGTACGAATAGTATTCAGATAAATTAACATATATATTTTTAATTCTAATTATGATACATCAAACCTGTTTGGGAATATTTATAATTTTAAGTGGCAGTTCATAGTTATGAGTATCCATTAACTGGATGCGATATCTGTATACATATGTCTGTATATATGTCTGTCTGTATATATTTGTATATATCTACTTAACATAATATAACACGTCACAAATATTTAAATTAAATGACCTCTCTGTTGACTGTTGTGAGGTGTGAATGTATGTATGTAAGAGAGAGTGTATTTATGTTGTTCAAGTTTATAAGCACTGTATATAATATGAAACGGCAAATATATAGTTAAGTTACACGCTCAGAAAAGATTGTAGCACATTTATCATTTATTTTTTATAACAGTAATTATATAATCAATTTCGTTATATGATTTGGTAAGTAAGCTCTGTAAGGCTTGTGTTATGGGATCTAGGGTAACAGATAGACATACATATATTATACATATATAAATAAATTTGATAGAAATATATTATAACAACCATGATTAAGGTATAAAAGCTCGCATTCATCACGCAAATATCTGCCCCCACCGGGACTCGAACCCGGGACCTCACAGTTGGTGACACTTTCGAACCGGTGTACTAACCACTCGACTACATAGGTCGACAACTTACTTGGTTACTTTAAGTACACAGTTGTGTACTTTGAATGTATAGGTGTTAAGTGAACGATTTATCTTGTTGTACAGAAATACACAAAAAAAAGTAAAAGCATACATGAAAACTTAACCTCCCTAATGGACTTACAAATCAGCTTACGAGCCACAAATCGCGCCCAGATACTTCGAAATAGACCAACAAGAGCGAACGCTCTCAACTATTTTCTCCAGTTTCTTGTGTTACTGCGTCTTACAACGAAAGCGTACGTATTTTAGGCTATTCCCAAGTTAAACATCGGCAGTGTCACATTTAAACGGATATTTGAAACCTCGGGTCCTGTACTAGTTGTTTTCGAAGACAGCGATATACGTTCGAGTTATCTGACGAGCGAAAAAAAATGGCGTAGTGAAATTAAATTATCTCTTGGCATAAGAAACAGACTTATTCCCAAACGAATAACTAACCTGCGCTAAATTTATAAAAGAAAAATGTAAATGCATTTTTGCTAAGTTCTGATAAATGTCCAATACGAATCAGTACATAGTATAAAACAAAGTCGCTTTCTCTGTCCCTATATCTCTATGTGTGCTTAAATCTTTAAAACTATTTCGATTTAGATGCGGTTTTTCTAATAGATACAGTGATTGAAGAGGAAGGTTTATATGTTTTCATCCAATAATACTGTTATTTTTGAGGTTTCTAATGTGATGTCGTAAATAATTAATTTTTTTGCAGGCTGAACCCAACGTTCACAGTTTTTTCTGTAGTATATTTAGGGTCAGCATTGCACCCATGCGAAGCCGGAGCGGGTCGCTAATTCAAAATAAATTTAAAATATTTTTGTTCTCTTCAAACCTGTAATATAATAAATTATAGGTTAAATTCATCAATAATGCGAGATTAGTTCAGGTTTCTGATTTAAGATTGCATCGAATGAGAACCGTCGCTCAATCTTTTATATTTCTATTTTTTCGACGCGTAAAGACGAATATGCAACCATTGATTGAAATTCTAGAAATTAGTATTCATTTTGAAATAGGCTTGTATCCACTATGAACAAATCTGATGCATTCGGTTGCATAACTATTAAGATGATCATTTAATTATGAAAATACAAAGTTTTATGTAATAATAACTTTTGATTATTTATATTTTTATAAAATAAAACTGCACACAATAAGCCATAAGTCACGTGACAGCAAACACCAATTAAAAAGTGTTACGTCACGCCGTGCGAAACGTCAAAGTCAAAATGTCATTCCCAAGTGTCTTGTGGAAGTGCGAAAAAGAATGGGCATCATTCCTTCTCGCGAGTGTTAGCCACTTTTTACGTATCTGCTGATTGTTTGGCACGTATACAAATATTTTTTTTTGGTGTTTTTATACTTGTGCTTGTACACTGGGGCACTATGCAGTACTTGTAATACGATGAATCCATTTTTTATTAAAATAACTTCACAATACCGAATATTCCGATACTAAAACAGCTGTGTTTTGCACGGCGTGACGTCATTCAAGACGCCATGACAGTCATGAGCGTTTTTGAAGACTAATGTCAAATATTTAATTAAATGCAAAATTATTCTTATAAATAAGCATTTTTTTTCAAAAATAATAATTATTTTGTATAGAATAGGCATCAAGGTATATTAGTATCTAACTACTGAAATTTAGGCAACAAGCCTATTGTGAGACCGTGAAATAGTCCCTAGTAAGTATATGCTTTTGGTTTGTGATATTGCGATTATTGTATATTATGTATTATTCATTATATAATAGCTTTTACATACTATTTCCTTCTCAGTTCTCAACCCACAAACTATCATACTCAATATCATGATTCAGTCGTTTCAATATGAAATCGTAACAGACAGACAGTTACTTTCTCATTTATTATAATACCAAGAAGACATAAAACACCCCAAGTATTGATATGTATTTATAGTAGCTAAATAATAATTACCTGATGACAAACAAATGCTAAAGATTATCTTCACTTGAAATACCAGTGGTATATTCGCACTTTGTCCTTCTTATGTCTACACCATATAGCAGAATACTGATCCCTATTGCCTCTGATGAGCACTTGCTAAGTTACAACGACACAGCTTAAAAGTGTTTTAGCTGTTGAGTGATATGCACAAAGACTGACCGAAAATCTGTACGAAATAAATAAAAAAGAAATACTTTACAACCGATTAATATAAAAAGCACAGACAAATAAAGTTGTAGCAGTTACACGAAGAACCAATAGTAAGGGACACGAAGAGCCCCGAAATGACACGCCGGCAGAGTGACAGCGTAAACTGAACCCACTCGGCATTATACCGAGTTCTCGTAGCGCTCATGTTTAATTAGAAAGGACACGTCTTAATTTGTTTTGTTTCCTGCATTTTCGGCAGCCATATGTGATCTGTTAGCTTGGAGGTCAAGTGTGAGCGGAAACGGATTGAGTGTTTGAGGACGATAAATCGTTTTCATTATAGATAGATAGACGATATGTATATTTTTTATATATTTATATATCTACAGAAAATACAACTAGTATTCTTTACAGAATAAACACGGGCTTAAATTCAATGTTCATATATACAACCTTTTTTTTAACCCTTATTCGTAAATATTATTTACTAGCCAGTGCCCGCGATTTCGTCTGCACACGACACTTATCGATATATTTTCTGTAATTCACACAATCCTTACCAATATTACTCGTATAAATCGGAAAGTGAGTTTGTTTGTTTGTTTGTTCCGCTTTCACGCCGTAACTACTGAACCGATTGCTTTGAAAATTAATTGCAGACGTAAAGATAAAAGTCCGTATTAAATAATAGGCTACTTTTTATCCCGGAAAAATCAACAGATCCCACGGGATGCGCAATAAAGGCTTCGCTCAAAAACTACTGCACAGATTTTCATGCGGTTTTCATCAATAGATGGAGTGATTCTTGAGCAAGGTTTTGCGGTATTTTTTTATCTCGGAAAAATGGATAGTCCTACGGGAAGCGCGATAAAACCTTCGCGCCATAAAACTGACTTCCGCGCATATATAGCTGTGGGCAAAAAGCTATAGACCCAATCCAATCAGAAAGCTACATTTATAAATTGAAGCCTATGTGCTATTCTAAAGTATAAGCTGTATCATTGTGAAGTTTTATTAAAATCCATTAAGTAGTTTTTACTTGAAATAATAACAAACATCCATCCATACTTACAGACTTTATATTATAATATTACAAACGCAACTTTCGCGACTTTCGCGTTTGTAATATTATAATATTACAAACGCAACTTTCGCGACTTTCGCGTTTGTAATATTATAATATTACAAACGCAACTTTCGCGACTTTCGCGTTTGTAATATTATAATATTACAAACGCGAAAGTCTATAAGTATGGATGGTAGAATTATGCGTGGTTCTATATTATATCGTATAGATAGATTGAATGTCTGTAATCTATTAAATTTTGAAGCAAATTTAAAATCCTGTACTAAAGTAATTGATTGAATTTAGTTAAATATAACATTATTTCTTAACTGAACATGTGTTTATCTTTCTTCGGCTCTGTGCGAATGAATTTCAGAATGAGTGTATAAAAAAAATCTGTGACCATATTGACTTATTACTTATCTAATTACCTTATACGTAAAAAGTTACTAAATAAGTTGCGACATTCTATTAGGTAATTACCATTCTGCTCACGAATTGAACTATACTAAATCACCTAAACTGAACCCTTATAGTATCATTTAATTAACCGTCTGTCAAGACGTTTTTTCTAAGTAACTCGTGGCATTAAGTTAAAGTTATTGTCAATATTCGAAACTGGAATCGATTGCAGCGGTAAAATAAATGTAACTTCGAAGTCGACACAATTATTTGTGCTATGTTGATGTTCCATTAAGCAAGAGAATCAAAACCAAACTAGGATCGAAACATAAAAAAGTGGCGAAATATAAAAGGTTGGGTCTATCATTTGATCCAATTGATTTTTATTTTATTAATAAACCATGTAGACAATCTAATAGAATGCTATATAATCATCACCATATTCCTTGGATCATACGAGTATATATCAAATCAATTAGGTCTACACTTGATCAAACTGATTTATGATTGATTGATCAATCAGGTGAACAATTTACTTGTCAATATAATGCTATAAATATGTTATCATATTCCTTAGGTCTAATAATAATAGAATATCAAAATTAAAAAGTGTCGAAATATATCAAAGTATATAGTTATATATTATAGATATAGACGGAAAAAACTCTGTATTTACACGAATCGTTGCAACATATAATAAATTATTCCAAAAAATTGACCTCTTCACAGGATCCAAACATTTATTTATTTCTAATATTAGAAATTCCATTCTGGGCCTTGATTAATTATAATTAAGTTTTCGTTCAAATAATTTGCATAATCTTTATGTAAAAGTAATGGAACTATAGCCGATTTAATTCAAGGTAAGATTGTTGGTAATAGTTAGGTAAATGATTTACGAAAATAAAAAGTAAATTGATAAAATTTATTATAATTTGTTAATATATGTAAGTATAAGTATTGATTTATGCGTATTATTATATTTTATGTAGTATATTAATATATCTATGTAGTATGTGTAGTTGCTAATTAGGTATGGTTAACAAATTACAATGTAGTAGTTTGTAGCTATAATAATAATAAAATAGCTTGGTATAAATATTTTAACCGTGGATAACTATAATTGGCTTATAGCATGTAACTACTAAGTTGTAATATAATAATGTAAGTTGCTGTTGCTATCCCAAATAAATAAAAAATAAAACAAAATATTAATTAAGTTCCCGCTCGATCCTACTGGCGTGTTTCCCACAGCCCACATAACGTTTGAATCGGCGAATATCCGTCTGATTTTTGCGAGCCAATTACCCCGGCACCCCAGCGCTGAGGCGCAAGTCAAACTATATCCGTTTGATGGATCGGCCGGTTTACTGCCCTCGGTAATGAGCGACGCGATCGCCGCTATCTCCCAGCCTGATGGATGCAAGGGAATTACATCCATCAGCTGTTAACGTTGTTCAAAATAGCTGCCGAATGAGTGGAAGTATAAGTGGCTGGTGTAACCCATTTGTTTCAAAGACAGACGGCGGGACGAGCCGGTCATATGGGCTAGTGTAATTCTCGTATGTTACCAAAGCAGACAGAAGGCAAAGAGATCGCGTTAGTGCCTGCAAAATATCGCCAACGTGACATCACTGTAACTGCCCGCCATGAATCATAGAATTTTCTTTTCATACATTGACGCAGAATACACTGCATTCTCTACAGAGGCCTTCAAGAGGCCCAACACCATCGTTGTCAACGATTCAAGTTCTATTATATTAGTGTGGTTCCTGAACTTCGTCGTATTATTTCGTACTATCACTATCTTTTATCTTTTTGTCTCTTCTATTATCATATTGAATTGATCCTAGTTATTACGCTTATAAACGCCAAACTATTAAATTATATATCAAATACTTTATAATTCACTTTTGGGCCAAATTCATTTGTAATTCGTTTAAATCATTTATTATAACGTATTTGGTATGAGTTAATGTAATTTTTCTCTGTATTCACATACAGAATTGAACAAATATCAAATTCATGTTCAGCTGAATCACTGGCGAAAATTGCGCTGAATCTGAATCGCAATTTATAATGATGGTGAAGTCTCTGAACTAACGCTGTATTTATTGTATCGCAGATTGAACGTCATGTGTTCACGGCGCGGGCAACCGCGGCTATATACGGATAAACGCCGTTTTTATTATATCACGGCTTCAACGTGAAATCGTGCGTGTTCAGGAAATGCAGCGTAGGCTCTCGGCAAGAACCGACAATAGAGTAAACATTGGAAGAAGTATACTAGCAGCATCGAGTCGATCGCTGAGAAGATCGAAATAAAAAAAGAATTAAAAGAATAATACAAATGTTTTCATTACTAGAATGATATACTAACAGTCTAATATTAATGATATTTTCTTTGTTCCCACGCAACTCAACGGCGACATGTTCTTGTGCGAGCTTGTCAAGTGGCTGACATATCAACAATGCTGGAGGTGGTTGACAGGCTCCGTCACAATCCCAACACTTGACTGTGACAGATAATCGCAGAGTTGCACAATCAGAATGGTTAACGTGTTTTGTTAAACAAAGCATTTCGTTCATGTTTATAAATCATTTTTATCTGCTCATATATTTCATGTCTAAATTGTTTTGTTATTTGCAGTTACTAAGACGTATTATGTAATTTGAGAAAGAAAGAAACACATTTATTTACTGCATAACGCGAAAGTTTGTATAGATAGTTGGATTGTTTCTCTTTCACGTAAAAACTACTGAATGAATTTTAATGAAACGTTATAGGCAAAAATTTATGAAGATAAAGGCTAATCGATTTTTATTTTTTCATAAAGATTCAAAAGCGTGTGAAACTCGTCGACGATCCCGTACTCACAGGCGGTATCGAGCCTCTAAGTCTTAGGAGAGACTTTGCTTCCTTATATGTGTTCTACTGCCTGTATAATGGGACATGATGGCCACGGCTACTTCCTATCATCGCACCGCTCACATTGGAGCCTAAATGGTCCCGTACAGTGCGGTTCCAGAGGAATTTCCTCCCGCGTATACTTCGTTTGTGGAATGGGCTCCCTGCCGAGGTTTTTTCGGAGGTCTACAGTATGGGGTTCTCCAAAAGGGGAGTAAATAGGTTTTTGAAGGGTCGGCAACACGCGAGTGACACCCCTGGTGTTGCAAGTGTTCAAAGGTTACGGTAACTGCTTACCATCAGGCGGGCCTGAGGCCTGTTTGCCACCATCGTGGTATAAAAAAAAAAGTTTAGCCGTAAAGTTTTCTTAAAATGCATTCAATAGTTCTTACATGAATGAGTAAGAAACATCCGTCTGTACTTACAAACTTTGGCGTTTATAATATTAGTAGGCATTGTATATAAAAGATAAATTCTGAAGAAAAATTATAATTCAGAAAATAAAAGAAATTCAGAAGTTGCTTTAATTACCAGTTAATGAAGTTGCATCGATATTTCGTGCATATGTTATAAAATGGTTGGATAGTTTTGACGATATTCAGAGCGATCCCAAATACTAATTGTTGTGTTTTGTTGTGAAATTTGGGAGCCATAGAAGGACAACATTTTTACCACAAAAAAATCTCTTTATTAAGGGGGCGTTCACGTATTACGTAACGCAATTTGGGGGGGGGGGTCACGGTAAAATGTTACAATGCGTTATAGGGACAGGAGCGGGTCTTTCTTTCTTACAACACCGCATGTAACATTGTTTCTTTTTTATAACAAACTAGCTGACCCGCGCCCACTTCGTTGGGCATAATATTAATAATCCCCAAAGCGAGCATGAAAGCGAACTGAATTAAACCCGAAGCCATCGCGCGCCGTCCGCTGATGATGATGATGATGATGACATTCAACAATAATGTGGCTTTCTATTGGTGAAAGAATTTTTAACATCGATGATGACGATGATGATGATGATGATGATGACACTCCGCAATAATGTGGCTTTCTATTGGTGAAAGAATTTTTAAAATCGGTTCTGTAGATCCCGAGATTACCCCTTACAATTTACAAACACACAAACTTTACTTCTTTATAATATTAGTATAGATTGGCAACCCTTTTCGTTTACGTTTTACGGGGAATCCCTCGATTGTATTAGTATGGTCGTCATTTTTAATTTTTTCACGCAAGTTGTTTAACGTTACGGTGCGTTAGGGGGGGGGGGGGGGGGGTGTCAAACATCTTCAACAATTGCGTTACGTAATACTTGAACGCTCCCTGATACATTTACACACTATCATCCATAATAAGAAATGTGTAACAGTCAGCGCGGTACATACATCCGACGCGGGGGTCCCACGCTCCGTAATAACAACAAAATCTATTTCTGTCTGTCGGTGCATTTCGTTCGCAGCTGTTATAGTCTAATTACCTACTTCGTGTAATTTATATAGACTCATTTGCTTTTACTTTCCAACTATTCTTTGTTATTGCGGCGTCAGCCCGTATATTGATTGCAGTGGCGCTTAATTTTGTTTGGCACCATCCTAAAGAAAAGTTAGTGTTAAAATCGATCCTGAACTACTGTCGTAAAGCCAAAGTTGAAATTTCATAGATTTTGGCTTAAGAGCTGAAATCGGTAGTAAACTTATAATCTTAATATGTAAATAAAAATATATAATTGCCTAAATCTCATTAGAGGAAATTCATTACGAGCTATAGCTTGTTTAATAAATAGTCAAAGCTTCAATGGCCAGGACTTTCCTTGAAAAAAAGCTATCGCAATTTTCTTTTTAGAGTTGGGTATAACTGAATTATCTACATGTTACTAAATCAAAGCCCTAACTACATCTTAAGAACTTTGCAGAACGCATGTATATATTTTGGAAACCCAAACTTACATCATCCACTAGACAAAGTTTTCCTAAAATGTTAGATTAATAATAATTTTATGCTTCTTTGTTCGACCATAAGCTGAATTATGTTATATTAACCCAGTAAAATTATGATAATGTTATTTTAATTAAAATTAATTTACGCTAGTACGAAATAAAATCAGTTTAATACTAAGATAAATTTGATACACGTTGGTTGCGGTCCAAATTTCGCTATCAGCTTTTTTGTGCGCAAATTATTGGTCCATAACTAGGTCTTTTTCAACAACTAGATATGTTTTTTAATATATAATCAATTTATATAAGTAACTATGTCAGAACTCTATGTCAACATAAA